>OZ020608.1:40457067-41057067 GCA_963971545.1 Philophylla caesio | reverse complement strand
GAGGTCTGTGGGTAGCAGTGCGAGCTATAACTCGAATCTCTGCCAGGGCAAGTAAAATCTTAATTGAAGAAAGTTTTTTTATAAATAGCAGTCAACCCTCGGCAGGCAATGGTAGACCTTCGAGGGTATTTCTGCCATGGAAAAGCTCTCATAAAATATGTCTACCGTTCGGAGTCGGCAAAAAATTGTAGGTCCCTCCATTTGTGGTATAATATAAAGAAGCACAAGATAAATGGTTGGATAAGCTCGGAAAAACACTGAGCTATATAGTGTAAGCGCCAAATTATTATTATTATGATAAGTTTTCAGATTTCTCCTAAATGCTAAAATTTAACAACAGTCGTACATTTCTTTTCTTGCGGTTTTTATTTCTTTCAGTTGGTTCGTTCGCCTTAACGTCCAGCAAGAATTATCCAGCAACGAAATTTATGAAAATTTTGGAGTATTCTCTCTCAAAGAGAGATGCTTGGAAACTCTTATGCGAACGCAAAATTTACAGAAACTTGCAAGTTTAACGAACAGGTTATGATGTCCGCATCCAAATATGCAAAATGAAAAACATTGCATTAGTGTTTCCCTGAAACATTTGCAACTTTCCCTTCAAAATGTAATGTCATTTTACCCTCTCAATTTCCCGTTCCTTGCAAGTTTTTTGGACACCGCGAACGCGAATTGGCAAAAATCGTGATATTTCGTAACAATTCGTAACAACTATCTGCATCGCGAACACTCTTGGTATCAACAAGTTTTGAACGGATGCTGTCAAGATTTAACATATGCTGTTGGAAATGCTCACTACTCTACTCCTTGTTTATATTTGGGGTATTCGCTCTTTTGTGTATTGAGTGTAGGTGTAGGTGGATGAGCGTGTTCACCGAAGCCCATATCATAATTATACATCTTATACAGTATATCATTGTATCTTCTTCGGTACCCTTTGCACACTCGACTAGGGCCATACATCTGGCGAGTAACATTTCCCTGGAAAGCCTCTCATCTCTGATCAACATCGTCCGCGCTTAAAAAAGAACGAGCATGATGCGCTACTCATAGAGCGATGTGAGTATGTGACGGAGGAGGGTTGATGCAATCTGATGGACCAGCGGAGTTCCTTTCACGTTGTCCTTACCTGTGAAATATTCCAGTCGTTCAGGCCTTTGATCTCCTGAGTAATACTGTCCCACAAGCACAAATAAAAGCAGTATTTCGTATAACCACACTGATGCCCCTTTTGAAATGCTACTACTTAAAAGTCAGCTACAAAATTGAAATTTAATTCAAAATATTAGGGGTATTCACTCTTTTGTGTATGTGAAGTTACAAAAGTCTAAAAGGTACGCAAAACACACTTGCAACAAAAAATCATACCCATTTTGATGTTACACTTTGATTATAACTTTACAACATTTGAAGATGATTGAAGAAACCTAGTAGTGTAAGTATAACCTCAACATCATCCAAATCTAAATGTAATCTTAGCACACATATTTACTTACATACCTAGTAAAGAATGAATTTCTTCCAATGCATATTCTCAAACTAATTGAATAATTTTATTAATTTCTGTGTTCCTCGGGCGATTATTATGATAACAAGGCAATAATGATAAATTAGAAGATTGCGACATTTCTACGGCATAGCATACAGGATAAGAGTTTCCCACTCTACCACCAACAATAGAAAGACATTTTTAAAACGAAGTTGAAACCCAACTTGTGCACACACGCGTGAAAACCGAAAGCATTTGTTTTCTTTCTATTCCATTTATATAGGTAAATTTAATAAAATATTACTCTTATTTTTATTGTTTTGGTCTCAGTGTTTTTTTGTGTGTAGTTTTATTTAAAAAAAATTCTAGTAAAATTTCAAGGTCGTAGGAAGAGGATTAGGGGGCGCGTCGGCCCCCCAAAGTTACACAAAATACGTTTTTTCACGCAAATTCTTACTTTGACTGCTTGTAACTTTCTCTGTGTTTTTTTTTTTTAAACATTACTGGCGAAAGATGTTCATTAATATGTCTACAATAACATCTGTCAATAACATTTTTGTCTAATGTTAATATTTAATGAAAAAAACTTAAATATAGGAGAAAAAGTACGCCTCAATGTCGATTTATTATACTTAAATAAAACTACTTATGTATATGATTTCTCTTTTTATTAATATTGTTTAAAGCACTTGAGACAATGTCTTTTTATTACAGTCCGGAAACCGATGGCGGTAATCGCTAACAATTTTTAAAACAAATTGTTTTTGGCGTTCATTTTTGGTAAATAGTTTATTATACTCTTCCATCAATTTAACCCCCCTTTCGGCAGTGTCATTTGTAACATTTAATTTTTTCATCAGTTCAGCCGCTTTACAATAAGATTGGTCCTGCTCCCATTTGTCTGGGTTTAATTTAAAAAAATCAGTATTTATTTGAAATCTTTCAAATAATGCTTTTGTTTCGGCAGAGACGAACTGTTCAATTCCGTCATGGAATATTTCAACGATTTCTCTATCATTTATTGTAGCTCGCTTTGTGTTTTGCTCTTGTTCAAAATCATTTTCCAAAGCCGCCACCATTTTTTGTTTTGAAAAAAGGGATACGTTGCTGTCAAAAAATGCAAGACCAACCGCCTCAGGGCTTAAATACCACAAGTGGTTCCTGAACTTTTTAAGAGCAACATAAGATATAGCAGCATCAATTTTTTTGAAGTTTTCAAGTTTTTGTAAAAATAAAAAATCTTGATATGGCGCTTTAATGGCCAGTTGCTGAAAGCTGGAACTCGTTACGGAATAAAAATATTTTTAGACAGTAAATCGCTTTTGCCATCCACCTTGCATGGTGAACAGCTCCTGGCGATCGAAACATTAGGCTGTTTGGATGTGTCTTTTCTGGTTTTTGACCCAGGAAGAGCAAAGTGAGTTCCAAGAATTCTTTATAGTCTTCCCTGGGTTGTTTTTCTTCCAAGATATTATTTACTGCACCGATAATGCGAACAGCAGACTCTTTCATGTACGTCTTGACAGTTGGATCGTTGATGCCATACTCATAGTTTTTAGCATCAATCTTAGCCCAAGCATTTTTAAATTTCTCAAACATTTTAACGTTTGGACTTCCATAACTGCTTATTTTTTCTTCGAAAACGCATCTTAAAACAATCTCGTATATATGATGACGGCATGGTAACCATAAAAGTTGTCTTTGTAAATTATTTTCAATTAACGTACAGGTACCATTGAAACGCCCAGTATTGACCGCTGTTGTATCAAACACTAAAGCTTTGATGTGATTTTGCAGACCATATTCATAAATAGCATCGCATACAGCGGATGCCTGTTCTTTTCCAGTACCGGAATCAAGTGCAGGTATTTCAAGAAGCTGTTCAACTTTACCGCTCGATATTATTATAGGCAACCTATCAACTTTATCATTTCCCGTCAGCGCCGGCAAAAGTTTACCATCCCAATGAAGGCAGATAGCGTCGAGCTCATTTAATTTTAATTTATTTTTTAATGCTGAAATTCTTTCTTCACGGATTTGTTCCCTTTCCTGGTGTACAGACGTTCGGTTTAAAATATAATCTTCAACATTATTACCCAGAGCTTCAACGACTGCGCTTATTAGATGAACCGCATGTCTGTCACTGATTTTACAGACATCGAGTGCGGCCGCCAGTTTTGGTGTTAGTATTTTATTTGTTCCCCTACATTTTTTGGCTGGAGGTTGACTACAACGTGGGTCACATTCCATATCTGGAAAACTGTTATCATTCTCTGAAGATTCAGATGACAGCAACTCTGCAGTTTCATCTAATAAAAACGACTTAATTTAAAGAAAATAAAAAATAAACAATAACATACAACGAACCAATTAATGCAAATTCACGATTATTCCGCTCCACTTGTTGTAATAAATTGTTGTTGCGTTCTTCAAGTCGGCACTCTCGGCGTACTTCTTCGTAATCGATACCATACATAAAGCCTGGGCGCCCCGTTTTTCGTTGACTTATCAAGAAATCAATATCTTCTTGATTCGACATTATTTTTAATGCACTTGCATGCGCCACGTCAAAAAGCATATCCAATTTTTCTTTCCACGTGTTTACTTTGCTCTTATGGAAATTAGAAGTCTTCTTTGAATCTTTTTGAAAGCTTTGCCATTTATACAATTTCTCTACATTTGTAATGCAGTGTTGTTTATCCTTGACCGGAATGCGGGCTTTTTCCCAGAACACGAATAGTTCTTTTACAACTAAATCTGAACTTTCCCGTAAATTTTTTTTTACTACACGTAAATTGAAAAACAAAACTTTCAACACTTCTATATTGGAGGGTAGTTTACTTCCCGTTAATGAGTTGGTACAATAACCAATTAAATATATGCGTTCACGTAAATTTCTAGCATACATTTTCGACTTTTCACATTCAAATATTCACTTCGAATGATTTTTTTGCAAATTTAATGCTATTAAAAAATGTTTGCGGCTGCTGCATATAACTGTAAAATAAGAATCTATTTTCCGAGAAACATTGGTGCTGATTTTTTGTCGGTAGCTTACGCAAGCATTGAGAATAATATTGTTGAGGTTGTAACGGGAATATTCTCGGTCACAATTGTCAATATTATAGATCGCTTTAGCGTACAGGCAAAAAAAATTTGAAGCAAACTTTTAAAGACAATTCTTACACTTGAAAACAAAAGTAAACAAAAAAAGTCTGAAGTTCGGACTAGCGAGGTCTTACTGTATATAATTGTTAAAGCTACTCTTACGTAAATCATAAGGAATTTTCTATATAAATCTTTAATTAAATAAATCTGAACAAAATCCAAAATTTTAATCATATAAGTAATTTTATTTAAGTATAATAAATCGACATTGAGGCGTACTTTTTCTCCTATATTTAAGTTTTTTTCATTAAATATTAACATTAGACAAAAATGTTATTGACAGATGTTATTGTAGACATATTAATGAACATCTTTCGCCAGTAATGTTTAAAAAAAAAAACACAGAGAAAGTTACAAGCAGTCAAAGTAAGAATTTGCGTGAAAAAACGTATTTTGTGTAACTTTGGGGGGCCGACGCGCCCCCTAATCCTCTTCCTACGACCTTGAAATTTTACTAGAATTTTTTTTAAATAAAACTACACACAAAAAAATACTGAGACCAAAGAAAATATCACTTTCGAAATTAACTGTCACCCTATTATACATATATGTATGTAAACTAGAACGGATAAAAATGTGTTATGCCGGCATTTCGGTTGCTGTTTCTCTTGCAAATAGGTTCGTAATTACTGAAATATATAAAATTTTTTCTTTTGCTGATAATATGTAGTTGCTTTATTTATATTTTTAATGGCATGATGTGAATAAGTTTTGCATCCCGTCTGTCTGTTTGACTCTCCGATCGGATGCTTAAGATAATTATCGCTGGGGTCACAGTCTCTGCGGGGACATACACATGGGCAGCAGGTGGAATAAGATACAATTAACAATTTAAGTGCACGGTAGCGTTTGTGTTGGAGTTTCTCGTTATTTCTAATGTATTGCGTGCGTGTAAAAAAAATAAGAAAGTGCAGGTCTGGTCAGAAAAAGTGTTTTTCACTTCATAGTTAAATTTGTTAAACCCTTAGTGCATCATAATTTTTTCGGGGCATTACTCAACATGCATGTTGCTACCTTAAATAGTTGAAATTAGCCACTTCGCACTTTATTTTGTAAATCACTTTATATTATTTAAACTCACTAAATTTAAAGTTTTGCGCGCGAGTTAGAAATTCTGTTCGTTTTCCCTTTTGACTCAATATTCTCTTATGCTATGACGTCAAGCCGAAACAGAAAGATAACGGGACGAAAGTGTCGCAATCTTCTAATTTATCATTCTTGATAACAAGGAGTGCTCACACTCATCCAGTTACACGAATACTAAATACACAAGAGACCGAATATCCCAGCAAATATTTAAAAATTTATTTTATAGTGTCGTACGATTCTTTTTACTCTCTGCATATGCAACTGGTTTTGATGGATTGTTGTTATATGTACTAAAAGTACAACCTTTATACAGGTCCTATTTTCGTCGATGAAAGGTCTCCGTTCGTCTGAATGAAATTGTTAATTTATTTGCTGAACACTTTGTGGTATGTTTTTGCAAAAACAATTAGACACTTTTTTTGTCAGAGCATTCACCCAAGTGTTTGCTTTGCTGCCAAGCATTTGAAAAATACACTCCAAACTTGCAAACTTCGAAAAAATCGGAGCCAAAATATCTTTAAAAATTTCTTTTGTAAATTTTAATGTTCATATCTTGAGTCCCTGTAGTAGCAAAATTTTTGATATACATCTTGTTGGCTAACTAAAATGAAAACTATGTTTTTTAAATTATAAAACAAGAAATAGTAAAATATACTCATCTGGGCAGTAAATGAAATTTTGATGGTATCTGTGATTTTGAGTTTTTTTGGGACAACGGAATAGCAAACGCAACCAGCAATAGAAATTGCAATTATATCAAAATGTGTCTAAATAAGTTTCCTATAGAGCAAAAAAAAATAATATTTGTAGTTTTTGTTTTCCTATTATTTTTCGTTTGTCAAAATTTTAAAATTTAACAAAAATGTAATTCCATTAATAGCGTGTAGTGAAATTTTCTTTAAAAATTTTTAATTATAAAACAAGAAATAGTAAAATATCCTCGTTTGGCCAGTTAATGAAATTTTGAACGCAACCAGCAATAGAAATTCCAATTATATCAAAATGTGTCTAAATAAGTTTACTATAGAGCAAAAAAAAAATCATATTTGTAGTTTTTGTTTTCCTATTATTTTTCGTTTGTCAAAATTTTAAAATTTAACAAAAACGTAATTCCATTAATAGCGTGTAGTGAAAATTTCTTTAAAAATTTTCAGAATTTTACATGTAGAGTCTCTGATTAGAGATACAAGTATCTAGGCTTAGAATATTTAATGTAGGATATCAAGTTTTTGAGTTTTAGGTCAAAAGGCTCAGTGATAATCTGAAAAGTCGAAAAAAATAAAAGAATTAATATAAAAAAGTTCTCACCAACGTCGGCAATATGATTTTTGCAATCTACAAGCGAGTAGTGACCGCTATTAGAAAAACACTTTTCTATGATTTAGATTTTACTTGACTTGGCTGAGATTCGAACCTCGAACTCAGCGGCATATCGACTTATAGCACGCCCTGCTACCCACTCGACCAGAGCGTCCACGAAAATAAATGCTTTTAACATTTAAAAATCTGATATCTTAATAAAAAAGAATATTAAAGAATAAAGGAGCACAGTCACGAAAATTCATTTTTTTAAACCAGTAATTTGTGCATGAGCGTCTTGCAAACCATTGGTGGGCAAGATTAGATACATAAATATTTTCACTAATATTTTTTTTAATATAATTTGGTTGTTATCAACCATTAAATGCAAAACTCAAATTTTAGTGCGAAAAGGACATTAATAAAACAAAATACATAAAATTATGAATAATTAAGGAGGAACGAATCAATTAGAAATTGCGAGAAATACAAAATTTCTTTGAAGTTGAAGAATAAAAGAATACAAAATAATATATATATATATAATTTTGGCGCGTACACTATATAGCTCAGTGTTTGGCCGAGCTTCTCCTACCATTTGTGGTGTGCGTCTTTATATTATACCACAAATGGAGGGACCTACAGTTTTGTGCCGACTCCGAACGGCAGATGTATTTAATGAGAAGCTTTTTCATGGCAGAAATACCCTCGGAGGTTTGCCATTGCCTGCCGAGGGGTGCCCGCTCTTAGAAAAAAACTTTTTCTATGATTAAGATTTTGCTTGCCCTGACTGAGATTCGAACCTCGAACTCACCGGCATATCAAGTTGTAGCACGCACCGCTACCAACTCGACACAGCGGCCACAAACCCATATTAAATTAGTCTGTTAAGCTAATTTAGGCTAAGCGAACACCAAATCACTGAACTACGAGTATACACTTCCTAATCCGTACTAATTAACAAAAGTCGTGAGCTATTGGTTAATTACATCAAATCAGAATTTAATTCAAAACCGCAACATGATGATTATGACTGTTATGAACACGCAGCTATTAATTTTTTTGATTAACGCTATCTGAACTCAAAGCAAGTGCGGACAACCCTAGATTTTCTCACACAGCGTTGAAAAAAATAATTTTAAACAATCCAGATGAGGAATCTAATACCAACTGACTTAAAATCAATCCACGTAATACTTTGTAACGATACCTTAAAACAACTGCAAGTCGCTGTTTATAGCGATAAAAACACATGCATTTTTTTTTAAATATAGCAATTCGCCTAAAACAAACATTTTCCCATAAAGTAAATGCTGAAAAAAAAACTCTCTGAGCAAGAACAATGTAACATAAACAATATAAAAAAGAAATGACCCATATTATTAACAGAGAATAACGAAAAGCTCTTCTACTCAACAACGGAGGAAAAGATAAATTAATATAATGTGGCAAAAGAAGTTGCCCAATTTACTCACAGAAATGAGCTAAGTACTCGATAATAGAGAAAGGAGAGGTTTGTATAGTTAGCGAAAACTCAGTCTATTCAAAATCGATAAACTCCTTACTTTAAATATAAGATGACGAAACCCTTATAAAACCAAATTGTTTGGGTAGCCCGAAGCACTTCTAGGACCTAACACAACGTGATCAATTTGGATTTTCTTTCTTTGAACAGCTGTGATCAAAGTGACTTTGTAAATAATTCTACTCAAAACTATGCCCTGTACCATTGTGAAATTTATCAGCTTCTGTCCGTTGCCAAGAAACGTGGGCAGTTCGGTATATAAACATTAAGTCAACCAATTTTAAAGCCCAGCAATGGGTTGTGCGTTTCGTTGTGAACCCGCCATTTTAAAATAGTCCGACGACAAAATGTCAAAAGTTTTACACACTGACCTCCCCAAATATTGTAGAAAATTTTTGATATAGACAATATTCTATTTAGCAAGCAATGGCAAAATAGTGATTTACACTAAAATTTTACATACGATGTATATAAAAGCGGAAAAGAGAATGATAAAATCAATAAAATAATCGTCTGTAATATAATTTTATTTACACGGGTTTAAGAAAAAAACCTATTAATAATTGTCAAATTTATTGAGCTCGAGACCAGTTTATGAAAATTTTATTTGGAAAAAACAACAGCAGTTTTTGTGGTAGAAGTTATAGCAGCTTTTTCGGAGATAACCACATCTCCTCATCAGACTTATTTTAATTAAATTTTATATATTCTTCATCCACGCTCCCAAGGTTTCAACCAAGAAACCTCTTATTACAGAGCCAACTGTTGTTGTTTTTTTCCATCTCCTTAAACAAAACAACTACAATCAAGAGCAGCTTATATTTTTAAACTTGCTTATATAGACACATATGTATGTACATAGGTTAATGTGTTTCCACCAGATAATCAGAGAAAAACTTGGACCATGAGGTAAAAGGGCCATTGTTATGCCATGGCTGGTTTGTTTACTCCCTCTTGCTTAACCATTTTGAGTCCTTGACGTTTTTCTTCAGGTATTTTAGGTTTACATTTATCATTTCACAGAGGTTGTCAGGCCAACCGAGGGAAAACTTGTAGATGTGAAATACGTATTTATTAAACTAATTAAAAAGACATTGCAAAAGTAAACTAATGTATAGGGAGGTGTGCATTAAAAAGCTATCGAGTTCAAGTAAATCATCATCATCAGTTTCCAGTTGGCAAATGAATTTCCAATCAAAGTCATTCACTTCCAAAAAAGTCGTCGGTGTTAATTGGATTATAGTCATACTAATTAAAATTTTTGTGGAACAATATAAAAACGCACACCACAAATGGTAGGAGAAGCTCGGCCAAACACTGAGCTATATAGTGTACCCGCCAAAATTATATATTATTATAATTAAAATTTTATAGTTGACTTATCTTTTTATACCTTTTTCTGTTTGTAAGTACCATAAAGAGAGAAGAGAGAAACCTACCAAAAATGATCAGTAGCCGTTTAAGCCATGTCCGTCTGTCCGCCTGTTCGTTTGTTTAAACGCAAGCTAGTCCCTCAATTTGAGACCTATTTGTATGAATTTTGGCAGTCAGGTGCCTTTTTCTAATGTATTAATAATTTGTCGAAATCGGCTATTATATTTTGCACCATTTTCCCATAATTTAATCAGCTAAATTTTGCACTAATATCAGTTATTGTTAGCTCCCTTACAACCGATTGTACATATATTTCATTTTCAACCGCAACTTCTTCATTTAATCGGCTAAAGGCTTGCAATTTTCCACAAATATCAGTTATTATATGCAATATTTTAGCAGGGAAAGTCATAAAGATCAGAGAGGTATAACATACTTACTACTCGTACCTTACATTCTTACTTACTTAATAAGCGGATTAACCGCCTAAGCGATTTCGGCCGATGTCAACATAGCACGCCAGCTTTGTCTTTCTCTGGCTCACGGGCGCCAATTAGAAATCCCAAGTATAGCCAAGTCTTTTTCCACTTGGTCTTTCCATGCCGAGGAGGCATCCTTTTTTTTTTTTGGTAGGACCATAAATACGGGTACCATGTCGAATACTTTCAGGGCTGGAGCTATATCATCCATTCGAACGGCATGACCTAGCCAGCGGAGTCGCTGGATCATAATTCGCTGCACTATATTTAGTTATAAAGCTCGTACAGCCCATTAATCTGCCTAAGAATCATTCTCTCGAACACTGCAAGATCCCTCTCATCTGATGTTTTCATCATTTAGCTTCTAAGCCATATATTAGGAAGGAATAATAAGATACTTATAGATTATTCTCTCCTTATTGAATGCGGTTTTTCTCAAACGAGAGAGAACTTGTCGTCTTGCTTCCTTTTTCGTCTTACTAAATTGCTTAATCCCAGCGTGCGATGTGCCCGATCGCGACGGTACGTATATTTGTGTTTTTACAGAACAGGAGTGCAACTCGGGAGGCGAATAGTTGGCTTTCTGTTGCGGTTGCAGCTTTACGACGTCGAGTTTCCTTTTCATTCATTTGCGAGCACTTTTTGCTGCTCATAGTAGTGTGTACACTTAGCTGCCACAAGATAATGATTCGAGTCGATGTTAGCTCCTCGGATCCTCATCTAGGACACTGGAAGCATGCCTTCCATCTATCACAGCCCGTCAATCAGTCGGAGCGTGGCTCAAATCAGTGGGATGCTGAATAATCTCGCCTTGATGCGAATTATGGCGAGACGTTAGCCACCGGAGTGAACGACAGTGCTTTACGGCGAAGCCGCCGAACTTGCGCTCCTTTACAATGCCCCATTCTCTGCCGAGGACATCAACCAGCCGGGCAGAGGCACCTTCACAATTAAGGGTCCAGATATTCCAGGTATATGCCCACAAATCTTGGTCTTTTATTCGTTTGCCTTATCATCATAAAAGAGGGGCTCTTATCCGAGGCTTTGTTTTCCATTTCATTGGTCGTTTGTTTTTACGTGGCGGGTCCCAAGCCCTGCGTACAACCTTTTTCTAGGCAGCCGAAATTATGACAAGGAGCGCAAATTGTGTGTCGAATTTGTAATGGAATAGAGATTTCGTCGCCAAGTCGTACACCCCGGTGGCCGAATGTCACACCGCAATACGTATCAAAGCGAGATTATTCACCGTCTCATTGATTTGGGCCCCCCACGACGAAAGGGAAGAACTATCTGACCACAAATGAGTTCTATGAACAGCGCAATTGTGAATTCAAGCTGATCGCCGATATAAAAATATTGCTTCAGTAAAGATACCCCACAGTCGCAACACTTTTAATATGGTGACAGGCGTCCAGAACATACTAAAATAGTGGACGGATCACTCCCCCTCCTCTTAATGGCGGTAGCAGTGATAATTTTTGAGAAGGGTATGAATTCGAACTCAATAAGTGAAAACGGAATCGACGTACAGTTACCCTAATGGGGCAGAATTCGAATAACTATAGCATTGCTAAAAAGTTACAAAAACATTGGAGCGGACGGGTCGCTAGCTTAGTTTTCCAAATACACCACCGAGGAGTTTGGAAAAATATATTTTGTTGACCCATAATAAGAGTGATCCTGCAGCTTGCGCTGAATATAGCGGGTTCAATATTTATATCATGTAGTAGTGTGTGAAGGACTGAAGCTCACCTGCAATGAATAAATTGGGCCTTATCAGTGTGCTTACAGAGCAGATATTCACAGTACGCCATATTTAAACATGCTTATGTGGTTGTTGTTTGTGTTTTTTAAAATTCTATATATTTTAGTTATTTTACCAATTTAAAAATGCATTTAGGCGTGCTCATCCTTGCATATAAATTTTGTTGAGTTTTATATCGGCCTAAAATGTTTTAATATTTGTCAATTTTATTGAGCTTGAGGCCTGTTAATGAAGGATTTTATTTGAAAAAAACAACAACAGTTTTAGTGGTAGACGTTATAGGAGCTTTTTCGGGGATCACCATAAACACCTCATAATACTTTTTTTTATTAAACTTTATTTATTCTTCATCACCGTTCCCCGGCTTTAAACCAAGGAACCTTGCATAGTCAACACGCTACATTCTGTGCTACGCTTTCTTCCTTTATCAAACCATCTACAAACAAGTGCAGGTCATCTGCCGCTATTTAAACTTGCTTATGTGGTTCTTGTTTGTGTTTTTTTTTTCTAATTCGGAAAGTGTAGCACAGCATATAGTGTATTGTATTGCAACTGATTTTTTAACAATTTTGCATTGCTTTTATGGTATTTACTACTTATTTCAATTTCAGATAAATGCAGAAAAATATGAAGATGACCAACTACTCTCCACTCTTCGTATAAGCCGTAAATACACTTTCGAAGACGAGGTATGTAAAGGTTTTTAATTAAACCCATTTAAAAATGTTTATATTCTAAATAAAATTTATTTATTTTAATGAAATGAGATGTAAGACTATAAAAATCGGTCTGAGCATACATATATCATAGGACTCTATTTCATTTATTATTTCATATTTAAATTTAATTGTATTATTTAAATTACGATTTCCTTAAGCGCAGAATATTTGGAAGTGAATAGTTTGAGTACGTAGTTTTGTAGTATGTTACATTAATTTTCGTTAAGAAAAGGGCAAGTTTACTTTTAAAAGTAAATTCATTTGCTTTTATTTTTGGAAACTTTTTAAAAGGTTTGAAACTTAAATGGTTTCTATTATAGATAAGATTTTACATAATAACATTGATTTTGGCGACCTTTCCATTTTAAATAAGAGGTTTCTTTGCTTGCTCGAGATCAAGTTTTTATTATAATAAAACACGAAATTTCATTTCTTTTGTCGATATATTTCGATTGTACTCCGGCAATCGTCTTCAGGGCAAAACTATTTAACAACATAAATTAAAATACGTACATACATACATATGTATAATAATAATAATTTTGGCCCGTACACTATATAGCTCAGTGTTTGGCCGAGCTTCTCCTACTATTTGTGGTGTGCGTCTTTATATTATAACACAAATGGAGGGACCTACAGTTTTGTGCCGACTCCGAACGGCTGATGTATTTAATGAGAAGCTTTTTCATGTCAGAAATACCCTCGGAGGTTTGCCATTGCCTGCCGAGGGGTGACCGCTATTAGAAAAAATTTTTTCTATGGTTAGGATTTTGCTTGCCTTGCCCTGACTGAGATTCGAACCTCGAACTCACCGGCATATCGAGTTATAGTACGCACCGCTACCACAATACATACCAGAGAGCAGAATGGATATACTCATTTCTACATAGACACTGTGAATTCAATGCTGTTAACACTAAACAGCGAGTGAAAAACATTCTATTAGCAGTGAGATCGTATGTTAAATCTCTCACTAACAGTAAGCTGCGTTGCACTCATTTTTTTCAAGTGCGTCATTGACATGCTCTTTCTAAATCAAATCGTTCGAATGAGAAACTATTGTATGCCAAACAAATCGGCCACTCGAATGGCATTACAACGGTTATTGCAAACAGTACATTTGTATGTATGTATGTACATATATGCGAAAAGTAAACGAAGGCACTAGTACGTTGAAATGGTTATTGAAGAGGTAAGTAATATACTTTTATATATATTTTTATTACCATTTATTAGTTTTATGGTAAATATAAGTACTCTTAATTATATTCAATAGACAATTAATGATACTATGTGTAGTGGTGAACTGAGCGTCGCCCCGAGCAATGTGTTGAATCACAGCGCTATTAAAAGTAATATTTTAAGTGGTAGCTTCAAAATTAGCGAGAAACGAGGTCGGAGTAAAGTTTGGAGCACTTTTGGGAATATCACAGATGATACTGGAAATGAAATATAACCGTCGAAGTAGATTCCAGCACCAAAAAAGAAGCCGTGGAAGTAGTCACTAAATGGATTGTCCAGAATTGCCGTCCGTATAAAATAATAGAGGATACAGGTGTCGAAAAACTTGCACAATTTTTGATTTCCATTGGTGCTAAGTATGGGCCAAACAAATATAATCTTAGAAAAAAGATGCCAAATATTATTAAATGATACCGCTATAAACCAATTTATATTTTTGCATTGCAATATGCAAAGATCAATTCAAATGAATTAATAAAATAAATCTTTATATTTCGTGTTTCTTAATTTAATTCATTTACTTATTTTAAAAATTAGCAATAGGTATTTATACATGTAGTAAAAAAAGGACTCATAGGTAAGCTAAAAACACTGTAGGTGTTCGCAACTTCATGAGACATCTATTTATATAAATACTTTTCAGCGCATTTAATTATTCCTGATAGTCCGATACATTTATTTACAACTGCAAAGCGGCCTTGCTCTTGTTATTCAAATCAAGCACTTGATAGCGTGAATCACTCACTCACTTGACTCTCTTATTCCAATGCTATCGCATGTTATGTTTGGAGAGCACTGAGAGGTAGAGTGTGTAGGTAAGAAAAGAAAACGAGTGACTTACTACGCATTTTGATTCCATCCATTCTGCTCTCTGATACATACATACATACTCGTACATTTTAAAATAAAAAATAACAATATTCATACATATATTAACACGTCCGCTTTTGACGTGGAGTTTAATACTAATTTTATATTTATTTACTTGCTAGCAGTGTCTGTACAATTATCAGCACGAAATTCTCTGTAATGGTCGAAAATCATACAACAACAAATAAGCAAAGCGCAATAGATCGTGCAATAAGAGACACAGTGGAACGTACACGAAAATTTCTGAGAAAAATTAAAATATTAGAATTTAACATCTGATAAGGAAAACAAGACAGTAGTAATGATGAGTACTACAATAAAATGACAAATATAGATACTGAATGACTTGACAACATATCGAATTCAGAGACAGAATCCAACATCGAGGTTACAAAATAAAAATAATTAGTTAGTATACAGACTGTTTAAAATGGAACTTATTTCTAAGGCCGAAAGAAATAACCTCACTACAGCAGCAGCGTTAATACCAAGGATTTATAGACTATCTAAGTTACACAAGGAAGGAACACCAGTCCGACCGATTTGCTTATCCATTGGATCACCATCATACGGACTATGCAAATACATTATCAATATTCTAAAAAAACTGACTGAAACTCAACTTATAATATTCACAACACAATAGAATTTAAGAAAAGCACCAAAAACACCTATATTTGTGATAATAATAATAATAATAATCCCAACGGTTTTATCCATCCATACCCGCCCGACCGACGTGAGGGGCGCATCCGCATGACGCACGGATATATAAAAAAATTTTTTTTTGTGTTTTTCATATATGTTGCGCCGAGTCATGAATGGCAGAGGTTTGTTAAGTGTCGAGATCTAACACTGTTCAGCTACAGAACAAATGCTCATCAGCTGATCGAATAGTAATATATATGTACATATGTATGTATCAATTACACTGTGATAGCTTTTTTTTGTGTTTTTCATATATGTTGCGCCGAGTCATGAAAGGCAGAGGTTTGTTAAGTGTCGAGATCTAACACTGTTCAGCTACAGAACAAATGCTCATCAGCTGATCGAATAGTAATATATATGTACATATGTATGTATCAATTACACTGTGATAGCTTTTTTAAAAAAAAAATAAAGACAAGACCAAACTCGACGGTTTCCCCCTATTTCAGGTCCTACGAATCGAACTGCATCATTACTTTTTTGAGTTACAATCATGGTTGCATACACAATTTTTTGTTGAAGTTTTTCATCAAAGTGGCCCATTGTAAGAGAAAGGCACATTTTTCTTCGGTCTCTAACTTTTTTAATGTTGACTTTTTTGGTAAACTTTCTTTGGCAAAGCTTCTCAGAATAAGTCCGTCTTTAAGTTCTTAGATGACTGTAAACCCCAAAATCAATGTTTTGGGTGTCCTTATATATATATGTCGAAAAACTGAAATTGAACCCATTTTTTAATGTTTTTTCCTCACGTTTCGTCAATATTTTAATTTACCTTTTGATACTTATACATTAAGTGACATCTTGTAATAGTAAGAAACTTAGGCAAAGGCAACGTTCTGAGCAAACTAACCATTAGAAAAAAAAACTCAACAAAATTTGTATTTTTTAAAAAAGCTACAATAACTATGTTTGTGTGCTGTTTTATTTTTTTTGTATCTTTTAAGTGTTATTAATAAGTATCATAAATTTGTACACAATATTTAAATTAAATTCAATAAGAGTCATCTTTCAATGTCCAACACAAATCAGCAAGCAACGAGTCAAGCTTTTAACCACTGCACTGCTTATGGCGATTGGAACCGGATTGTTTGTGTTGTTCACATACAGCAATACTGCTTTCAAACTATTTTTCGACGAGTCAATAAACAAGCGCCATTGCTCTGGTTTGTACTCACAGTTCATGTATTGCATAAGACCAGGAATATTTTTACAATACGAAAAAGTATTGTTGCCATTAACCTCAAAGAAATCGAAAAGCTCCTCCTGTCTTTTGCGGTATCCATACACCTTCACATCTTTAGACAATATATTTACCGATCGAAGAAGATGTGCTAGGCAAATCGCTTGTCTTTGCGATAATTTCAGCTGTCGTACCATCGTATTCAAACGGGCTTGGGAAATCTCCAAGTGACGACATGGGCAGTCAGTGCAGTGGTTAAAAGCTTGACTCGTTGCTTGCTGATTTGTGTTGGACATTGATAGATGAGTATAATTGAATTTAATTTAAATATTGTGTACAAATTTATGATACTTATTAATAACACTTATAAGATACAAAAAAAAATAAAACAGCACACAAACATAGTTATTGTAGCTTTTTTAAAAAATACAAATTTTGTTAAGATTTTTTTTTTAGGTTAGTTTGCTCAGAACGTTGTCTTTGCCTAAGTTTCTTACTATTACAAGATGTCACTTAATGTATAAGTATCAAAAGGTAAATTAAAATATTGACGAAACGTGAGGGAAAAACATTAAAAAAAATGGGTTAAATTTCAGTTTTTTCGACATATAAGGACACCCAAAACATTGATTTTGGGGTTTACAGAACTTAAATACGGACTTATTCTGAGAAGCTTTGCCAAAGAAAGTTTACCAAAAAAGTCAACATTAAAAAAGTTAGAGACCGAAGAAAAATGTGCCTTTATCTTACAATGGGCCACTTTGATGAAAAACTTCAACAAAAAATTTTGTATGAAACCTTGATTGTAACTCAAAAAAGTAATGATGCAGTTCGATTCGTAGGACCCGAAATAGGGGGAAACCGTCGAGTGTGGTCTTGTCTTTTTTTTTTACTATAACAGTGTAATCGGAAGAGGAAATCAATTGAAACTCAGGTGATACAAGAAACAAACATCATCAGGACGAATCATTAACTTTAATTGTAAACACCGTAAGACGATGATAATAAATACAGCAATGGGCTGTATATGTAGAATGTTGGAAATATCCGACGAGACTTACCACAAAGAACTAGAGAAGGAAATAAAACACACTAAAAATTAACGACTTTCCGGATCATACTATAATTAAGACATTGACAAAATCACTATCTGAAAAATTTCAACAACGTCCAAAGCTGCCAATTAAATATAAATCCGTAATTTATGTACCAATTCTATCAGAACGCCTTACTTAATCAGATTGCTACAAAAACGATGAAGTGAAAATAGCTCACAAACCCACAAATACATTAAAGAATTTATTTAACAGAACAAAATCAAAAATACCCCAAGGTGAAACTGCAGCGTTATTTATAACATTCCGTGCAATGGTAAAAATAACGAAATCTGTGACAGTGTTTATGTAGGGACAACAAAATTAAAATTAAAAACTAGACTATTACAACACAAATCGGACTTCAAACAACAGTGCCATAGTAAAAATTTCCAAAAAACAGCACTAATGGCTCACTGTGCAAATAGCGGTCACTCACCAAATTCAGAAAAAGCTGAGATTTTCCAACAAGAACAACTCTACAGGAAACGACTTACATTAGAAATGCTACACATCATCAACATCATCAACATACCGACAAACGAAAGACTGAATTACAAAACCGACACTGATAATTGTAAATATATATATAATTAGTATTAAACTCCTCGTCAAAAGGAGCAGACGTTTTAAATAATGTAAGAATATTGTTATTTGTTATTTTTAAATGTATGTACGTATTTTAATTTATATTGGTAAATAGTTTTGCCCTGAAGACGATTGCCGGAGCGCAATCGAAATAGTTATGTATATCAAGAAGAAATACAATTTCGTGTTTTATTACACTGCGTTACAAACACCGCGTTACACACATTCTGTTCCATAAACCAAATATACTTTTCCGGAAAGGGGAGAAAAAATAAAAATACACGTGTATCGGCGATTTTCATGTACACGTCAGCATTTTTTTTTTATGTATAAAGTATTTTTTCTATTTATTCTTTATATACTTATATACATAAAAAAAAATTCTGACGTGTACATGAAAATCGCCGATACACGTGTATTTTTATTTTTTCTACCCTTTCCGAAAAAGTATATTTGGTTCATAGGACAGAACTGAAGCTCGTTTTTTTAACTCAGTGTTATTAAAAAGACTTGACCTCGGCAAAAAAAACCCTTTATTGATCAAACTTTACTTTTCGAAATAAACATAAATAAAATAATTAAGTTTGAAAGAATATTTTAAAAGTGGTGGGTATGGCCTTTTATTTAGTTCAACGGTTTCCATAATATCGTGGGATATCTCGTATCATGACTTTGCCAATTGAATGGCTGCTCTATCGGAACAAAAAAAGATTTTGAAACTTAAATAAAAAGTTTTCGGTATTGAACTCTGATGATCCTGTTGAAACTTATAGTGAAGCTCAAATAATTGCAGGGATAGAGTATGTGGAGTCATTAGAAGTGGTGAAACCTTTGCCTTAATTTTATGGGGAACAAAATAATTACGTTTCGTGGCGACAGGCGGCATATGGCCTACAAGGTATTTAAAAGTTTTGAAGGTAGTTCGAGGCACTACCAAGCTTTAGCCATAATTCGAAATAAAATCAGAGGTCCCTCCCAAAGCGTTTTGGCTTCGTTTGGAATGGTGTTAAATTTTAAAGCAATTATTGCTCGCCTGGATTTTACGTACGCTGATAAGCGTCCGATTTACATAATCGAACAAGATGAAGTCGAGAAATAACTAACATTACTTACCTTTAACTAAAAACGTATAGTAGTGACGATCTCCGCGTTTTCATTTTGGGCTCAAGAAGCCACTTTGTGACATTTTGTTTGCGTCTCGTCCAAAAGATTTTCCATCAGATCTTGCTTTGCCACAAGAAGTGGAGTCAAACCACGCACGCTACATATTTGCCGCAACAATTGCAGACAGAAATGATGCGGTCTCGAAACAATAAGTTTAATAATGGTAGTCTACAAAATAACCCGCACTGTTATAAAAATAGGGAACTGGCTAGTTCCAATGGATGTGGATGCTTCCACTAGAAGATTAGGAAACGCTAAGAATTACCAAGGAAAATCTTATCATTTGCAGCATTATAGGACTTATTCTTCTCAAAACGCTAGGATAGACCGGTCTAAAACTTCAAAAAATAAAACATATGATCAATGACAAGAACAAGGAAGAAAATTATAATAACATAGCACAAGATCAGACCTCAGATACCGGAGAGGAAGATCAGGACAATTTTTAGTGCAAAGTCAATTCTCCCATGAACCAGTAGAGCCATAGGCGGATCACGGAATCATATTAAGCTATTAGTGGACACAGCTACTACAAACAAGTATATAAAAAAAAATAAACGAGCTTAAAGGCATCTGACCGGTGTCTTCTCCCTTAAATTAAATCCATCCACGGGTTTAATAAAATAACTGAAAACGCAAAAACAATTGATGAAAAATATCGCATTCCTAAGGTTATGGTGATACTATCAAATTTAGAGAAAACACCACAAAATTATTTTTTTCAGAAACAAAAGAACAACACGTTCAGGATATCCAATAGGTAACAAAAGCCCTTTGTGATGCAAAAATGAGAGTTTCGATCGAAAAATCTTAATTTTTGAAAACGAAGGTCGAATACTTCGGCTTCATAGTGGCTAGAGGTGGTATTAGAACGTGTCCAGAAAAGCTAGAGGCGATTAAAAATTATAAACACCAACAAATCTATATGCGGTTCGGTCATTTCTCGGACTAGCCAAGTTATTGTAGGCGTTTTATAAAAGATATTGCTACTATTGCTAGACCTTTAAAGGATCTACTTAAGGGAGAAAATGTAAAAATTAAAGCCGAGGATTTGATGTTAAGATACGAGTATCCAAATTTTGGTAAGGAATTTGATTTAACAATAGACGCTTCAGCATATGGTTTAGACGTAGTCCTTTCTCAAGAGGGAAGGCCAGTAACCATGATATCGAGAACTTTAAAAGTCAGAGAAGTGTACTTTGCAGCTAACGAAAAAGAATTACTTGCTTTAAAAAGTCTAAGGAATTATTTATATGAGGTAAAAAATCTTAACACATTTACGGTTTCAGGCAGAAACACTAATGAAAAAGTTAAACGGTGAAAGGCTTTCATCGATGAACATAATGCAAAGTTGCATTGTCAGCCAGAAAAAAAATTTACGTAGCAGACGCATTATCTATCTATCTGTGCGAATATACACTGCGAGGAATCTCTAACTTGCACAATTGAGACCACGGATAAGCCAGTAAATTGCTACAGGAATCAAATAATAATTGAAGAAGCCGAATACCCTTCAAAACGCACTCTTAAGGCCAGTTTTTCAGTGCTGGTTTAAACTAAGTTTAATTAAACTCAGTTTCAATTTAAACTTAGTTTCCTTGCGCTCAATTAAATTTGTTGCAACCAAAAGTGGTAGTAAGAAAAAAACTGATAAGTTAAACTAAGTTTAACCGTGCGCGAACGGCCGTTTAAAGTTGACTGAGAAACTGCATACTGAGTTTAAACTTAGTTTAAACGTCAAACAGAGTGCAAGTTGACTGAAAAACTGGCCTTATAATTTTTGGAAAGAAAACCAGACATATTTTTAATATTGTAGATAGGAATAATTTATTAGTATTACTTCAGGATGCCTTTAATATAGATGTGGTAAACGCAATACATTGCGTGGTACCCGTCCATGCTCATGTTCAACATAGTTGGATCGAAACTTTCCACACAACCAAATTCGTGTACACAAATAAGTTCGCAATTGATATAGTAAACGCCAATGAGCAAAAGGAAATTGTTGTAACTGAACAAACGACTATTTATCCACGAATGAACAGGTTAGCAAAGGAGTCGCCTTAAATTGTAAGACATGCGCTCTAGCAAAATATAATAGGCGTCCGGTAAAGCATTGCTATTGCAGACTCCCCGATTCCTACCCATCTAGGTTAAATACTTCATATTGATATTTATTCTACAGGCTCTAAGCATTACCTAACTTGTGTTAATAAATTCTCCGTTGTGCAACCAATAGAGTCACGGAAACCATTAGATGTTAAGCTAAAATTACTACAAATTTTGCAAATTCTCCTCCACTTCATAGCACATCAAAGGGTCAAGTGGAACGATTTCATAGCACTTTAGGAAGATAGCCCGCTGTTAAAAATTGAAAAGAAAATACAGAACCATACATTTGGTTACAAATAAAACTCCACTCACTATTTTTCATTCTGAAAGAAAATAAAGAGATAGCAGATACGCTTAAATTAGCTCAGGAAAATATGCTTCAACAGCACAATAAAGACAGGCTTCCAAGGTCATATAATGAAGGGGATAAGGTTCTTGTTAAGGCAAATAGGAGATTGGGCAACAAATTAACCCTCCTTTATTCGGAGCATCATGCTATATTTGGAAGAAAATTCAGTAGTATATTGCGGAAGAACTTCATACTCTGTAAATGACTGCGTTGGAACATCAAAACAATATTGTGAATTTATTAACATCGGGGTCCAAAGCTCATTGCAGAACAAGGTTGTTCTTCAATTAATGAGGTCAATGACGGCCTCGTCATTATAACTGAGCTACCAGCAACAGTTACTGACCCCAATCGTACCACTAATTTAATGAAAGGAACATATGTGGTGACATTTGATAAAAAAATTATTGGTTATGATTCAAAGTATTTCAATAGGAACTCTTTACCATCGAAAGCAACACAAGTTTCATTAAATGTAAAAATAAATTTCACTGGTTACAGAGAAATACTCAGTTTACCGTACCTGCAACATCATAGTACAACAAACAACTTATTGAGAATTTATATTCGGATGTAAAAATTCGATCCACAATCGCACTAAGCACCACATTTGTTATCATTATAATTGGCGCGATGCTTTGCACATTCTGTTGGAAACTGAAACAAAAGAAAAAAGAGCTGTCTATGTAGTTGGTTAAGAAATTGAAGAAACCATGTTGTCTGAGTTGTATGTATAAATGTGGTATCTCAGTTTTACCATGTTGTGGCTTTTAAGCGGTTTTGTTTAGTTTGGAGATGATGGTTGCAGAGCAGCGTTTAAAACAATTTTAATCGATTTAGGACTGTTTTTAAGCTCAAAACCAGTTTTTTTCAATGAAAGACATTCATTTAGAAAAAAATACTTTGAATGGTAAACATTGCAACTATTTCGGAGATCACTACATCTCCCAATCAGACTTCTTTAATTTTTTCCAATATTGAACCATGGAACACCGGGTTACAAAGCCAAATTAATAAATTCTGTTATATGCGAAAAATTGTGCATTGTCGTATTTAGTACTAGTTGCGAAATGGTTAGTAGCTCCATTAAAAAAATACGGAAACTTCCTAGCGTTAGACACTGGTTAGATTTTGTCGGCGAGATGTACCCAGTTTTTTCACCGGGACCAGCTTAAAACCACTTTGAGAGCTGAAGGAGTTTTCCCGCGAGTTTGGATGAGATACGTCGACGATGTCCTCTGTGTGACCAAAAGGATCATCTTCAACTCAACAAACAACCTTCAAATCAAAGTGGCATGACAGAAAGAATTAAAAAAAATCTGTGTACATTATTTAGAATAATTTCCCCGGCTTTCGTTTTGAAACACAAACTCCCAATTTCATAAATGTTTTCTTTTTTTGTAAAGAATTTCTTTGCTGAACAAAATTAAAAAAAAAAATGCAATATTCACTGGAATTAACTGTTGCAAGTACCACAACAAATATTAACTGCAGCAAATAGTTTACAACACCCACAATATGTTTCATTATTTTAATAAGAGTGCAACGCGTTTAATTCTTTATATTATAATGACAACTTAGCTAAAAATACAGGGCCAGCAGAGTTTTTTTTAACGTGCAAGCACCACCCTCACAGTAAATAATTTTTCCGACCAGGGTTATTTTTTTTTGCAGCGCGGCCGAAGGATTCAATCTTATTAATTTTAAACGGTTCACTAAGCTATTAGTGATTAAACAATTCAAGTTTAGTGAACTGCATTTAGTGTAAAAGTTTCCAACTTGTTTTTGTTATAAATATAATTTAAATTCTATCTTTCTATCAGTGCCATACGCGCAATTCGATAGTCATTTTGCTGACCCAGTGAAATAGTGTTGGGGAAACTAAATTTTAGCCAGAAAAATTACGTTGAATTTTGAATATTTGTCATTGTAACTAGTAATTGTCACGTTATGACAACGTGCCTCAACTGTTCCCTCCTTTTAAGATTCAGTCGTTGCTTACTGATGAAAACTACAAAGGACATTCTTAATTTCAATTCTGCGTTACCTTTGCTAAAAGTGTATATTACACAAATTGAAAGAGTTATAATGAACAGTGATGCACAGGTGCATAAGGTTCCTCGGACTTTGAAATGCAAGTGAGAAATAATCTTTATGTTTTTAATACTCAATTTGTGTAAATATGGGAGCGACAAAAGAGAGAATGGGGTCTCGGGACTCCCGAAAAAAGTTTTTCAAGGATTCACGAATTCTCTAGAGTTTATAGGTACATTGCTCTTGAATGCAATCAAAAAGTTTGCAGATGTTTTGCTTCACCCTCAATAAATTGTGTTTTGTTGAGGCACGAGTAATTTTTGACATGGAATGATAAAATCGATTTTCTTTTACAGTTTTTAACATAAGGTACTTATTGGAGAGTTTTGAAACTTCGTTGGTCTCAAACAAAAGAATTTTATTGTGGTGGACTACAGAATAAATTGATAATTTTCAAGAAATTGCTTAATTTATGGAAATTTAATATAGAATGTTATTACATTTTTATGTTGCAAAATTTTAAGTTTAGAATTTATAATTATTTCGCTAATACAAAATTCTGCCGCTAAGCGGGTCAAACAAACGTCCAGAACCTATATCATTGGTTTTAGTATAATCTAATAAAATGTTAACGGTTGTTTATTTGTGATTGCATCTCTGTGTTAATTGTTCTTTGAACATTACGCGCCGTAATCAATTCACTTTGTTTGTTGCGTACTTCGGAGAAGTGGTCGTAGCCCGGTGTACCAGCCACGTATTTCAGTGCATTTCCAAGAAGGTTAATGCTGCGTACATGTCTATGATGTTCTCAGAGAGAGTTCATAACTTTTCGCTTTCTTCCCTTGCCCTGGCCGTTGTATTTCTTAGATGGCGGAGATGTCAGCCTTTGCTTTGCAGAGGACATCTACCAGCCGGGCAGAAGCACCTTCGTAATTAAGGGTATGGACATTCCAGGTGCATGCCCTTAAATAATGGCCCTTAAGACGTTTGCCGTGGTCATCATCTAAAAAGAGGGTCTCATCCAAGCCTTTTTATTGGTATTTTTTATTACGTGGCGGGTCTTAAGCGCAGGCACAACCATATTTTGGGGCATTTGAAATTTTCACAGTTATATAGCGAGCCTGGCTCCAAGACAGGCGCATGCTCGCAGCCGCACCTATTGGTGAACATACGCTGCAGACCTGATGAGTCATTACCGAATATGTCGGAGTGGCTTTACCAGGTTCGCATTTTCAATTTACCTCACTCTCAAATGAATGTTCGGTAGCTACCTAGAGGACACTTGGATGAAATCACCCGGAAGTCGTGAGATGCAAAAGAATCTTTCTTTTGTGGACGCATTGCTGTTCCGTTACCCTACTGTGATGAAGAAGAACAAAGCCTCTGACCTGATAGGCTGCCAGCTGAGTTATTCAAATACGGTGGAGACGGCGCTTGCATCTGCAGGGTATGGTCCGACGAATGCATGCCTACTGATTGGAATCTAAGTGTGCTTTGCCCAATTTACAAGAAGTGTGATGCTGTAATTCGCGCCAACTATTGCGGAATCAGTCTTCTTAATATTGCATATAAAGTTCTGTCGAGCGTATTGTGTGAGAGGCTAATGCCCCTATTATGTATGGAGACTAGCGTTTAGGTGCCGATCTAGTAGCGATTGATCTCAGTCAACAGAAAAGCGCAGACAACATCCCTCATTTTACTTTTTTGACAAGTACGTTTTGAAGTTTTTGTTCAAATGTGAATGAGATTTACCGTAAATAAATATAAAGATCGTTGACTAAATAAGAAGTCTGGCAACAACGATCAACGTACTACATACATTCATGTATACCAGTCATGAGTTATACCATGTACAAACACACCCATACACACACACATAAAAAAAATTAATAATTAAAAAGAAACAAAAATGCGAGCGCGTCGAGCATAACTCAACCAAAGCAATTAGCAATAGTCACCAAATAGTACCGGGCGCGCAATAATTAAACAATATCAATTACCAATAACACAATGTGAAGAGCCAAGTTCATTACCGACAAGGCGGATTGGGAAAAGTATATTTCCGAGATAGTATATAGCGAGAAATAAATCAACTTCAACGTCTATAAACTCAGAAGCATCCGCAATCAAAACAATTATTCGCAAAGCTGCACACATTTCAATACCCCAAACCTGCACAAGAAAGTTTTCTTCTAAACATCCATACTGGACCAACATTTTACAAGTCCTTAGAAACACAAAGCAATCCCTATGGTCATCTTATAGACACAACAGATCAACAGAAAATCTCATAAAATACAAAAAAGCGAACGCAGTTTTTAGAAGAGAGCTCAAAACTGCGAAAAGACAATCATTCGAAAATTTGACTGCCAACATAACACCATCCTCGAACCCTAAAAAGATATGGTCGGATATAAAATCGATTACTTGCTCGCAGCAACATAACAAAATCCAGTTTATCCAATCCCCAAATGGTCCAATTTACGATTCACAGGATATAGCTGAACAATTTGCCGATACCTGGTCCAAATATTCCGATAACTCCAACTTTAACTTAAAATTTAACAACTTAAAAAACGAATCCCTGAACGAAAACCTCCAAAATCCCTCCCTTTCTCCTGATGCTTTTCTTATTGAATCAACAATCTCAATAGAAGAATTTGACCTCGCTATCAAGTCAATGACTGGAAAAACGCCAGGCCCCGATAAAATCTTCTATTCCATGCTAAAACACCTTCCCTTTACACTTAAATGCAGACTGATAAAACTATACAACTCCATTTTCGAAAAAGGTGTTTTCCCGCAGGACTGGAAAACAGCGGCCGTCATTCCCATCATTCCCATCCCAAAAACCAATAAAAGCAATACCCTTATCTCTAACTACAGGCCCATATCATTAATCCCGTGCATGTCCAAAGTTTTTGAAAAAATAATTTCCAGAAGAATTATGTGGTTTGGTAAATTAAAAAATCTTATAAATCCAAACCAATATGCTTTTCAAAAAGGCTTAGGAGTTATAGACCCTCTTCTTCTCTTCGAGCACATAGCTTCATCAACTTTATCCGCAAAAACCCACCTGTCGGTATTGAATTTAGATTTTGAAAAGGCCTTTGACCGAATAGGAGCCCATATAATTTTACAAGAACTAAAAAAATGGAAAATCGGCAACAAAATATACATGATCGTAAGAGCTTTTCTTATCAATCGTAAATTTTTTGTCAGCGTAAATAATTACAAATCATCATCCACCCCCTTGCCAATGGCATACCACAAGGATCCCCCTATCCGTCACCCTATTTACAATAGCTTTTAATCACATCAGTTCAATCATCTCTTCTTCTCCTCACGCCAATCACTTTATTTACGCTGACGACGTTTTCATTTTCTCTGATCAAAAAAACCTAAACCAGTTGAAAGAAATATTCACCAACATTTTAAAAAGCATATCAAACTGGGGGGAATCCTCAGGAGCTATCATATCCACAAGCAAATGTAAAACCTTCCACATTTGCCGCAAACACAAATGCTCTTTTCCAAACCTATCCCTTCTTAATACACCCATCCCGCATACTAACACTTTGAGAATCCTAGGTTTAATTTTTGATAAAACCCTTACCTTTAAGCCGCATTGTAATTACCTTAGATTAAACTTATTATCTAGAATTAATATTATTAAATACTTAACTTCCAAGCATTGTTTAATACATATTGTAACGGACTTTCCGGGGTGCTGGGTGTAGCTCTCGGTTGTCCAGGGTATCTGCAAAGAAATTAACCCTATCTCCTCTGGTAAAT
Source organism: Philophylla caesio (assembly GCA_963971545.1). Classification (NCBI taxonomy): domain Eukaryota; kingdom Metazoa; phylum Arthropoda; class Insecta; order Diptera; family Tephritidae; genus Philophylla; species Philophylla caesio. The sequence continues at coordinate 41,029,024 of OZ020608.1, read as the reverse complement.
CAATACACCTTCGCTTTGCTTCGCTATCTTTATTAATTCTTTGTGATGCTACCTCGTAAGCGTAGAGCTATAGTAGGTTTTAAGCCCTACAGCTAGCACCCGTCTCAGTGGTTTAAGCCCACCTCGAATATAAATTAATAGTCTCAGAGGTTTGATCCCTCTTTAACTACTCGTATGACTCACGGTGCGACGCGTGTCATGTATGCCTAACGACTGCCCATTTGATATTCATATTGCTCCTTTTATACTGTTTTGCCCGTAGGCAGACAGTTATCCTTATAATAACAATTTCATATATTGTGTGAAAAGTAATAACTATATATGTATGTTGTATGTACAAAGTAATAATTCAAGTTAAGGGTGTGTGTATGTACATGTGTTTTTTTTTTTTTATTCGGTTACGACCAGGGAGGAGGAATCTTCATAGATACGAGCAGCCCGTGCTGCCCGCATGCCCGATTTGCCTCCTGGCACCTACGGACTAAACCCAACCTCCTTCGTACGCTGGGCCTGTGGCACCCCTGCGGGACTATCAATTCCGATATTACTTCGCAGGGCAGGCACTGGACGTTATTCTTCGTCTTCACTCAGCGTGCGATTGTAATTCTGCGCGGTTCGCGTTTCGCTCGTCTATTCGAAGTCTTTTCATTATTCCCGTGATGGTGTTAACACATTTGTGCCAAATATCCTTATCGGACAGCATAGCCTCCAGCAAGCCTTCGGGGGACACGGCTTTTCCCATGTAACGTTCTAGATGGTTGCGTTCTGTGTCGAATCTGTGGCAGTCCATAAGTATGTGTTCTGCGCTTTCAATTTTCCCATCGCAATGTAGGCAGAAGGGGTGATCAACGTGCTTGTATTTATATAAATATTGTCGGAAGCAGCCATGCCCGGTAAGGAACTGGGTAAGGTAGAAGTTTGTTTCTCCGTGTTTTCTCTTAATCCACTCGTCTACCCTTGGGATCAATCTCTTTGTCCAACGTCCTTTTGGGGACGAGTCCCACCTTTGTTGCCACTCGTCGGTGCTTTGTTGCAGGATCTTGTTGCGTTCACTTGGGCTATGCTTTATTGCTGCCGCCGTTCTTGCAGCTATGTCTATCGGGCATCTTCCAGCCAGCAAGTTTGCAGCCTCATCTGACACGGTCACGAATGCACAGCATACTCTAAGAGATGATAATCTGTGCACCGAGGCTGGTGCTCTCATGTATGAGGTTATAGGGGTCGCGCTTGCCCAGATTGGTGCCGCGTACATTAAGATTGATGAGCTGACGCTCGCAAGCAGGGTTCTTTGTTTCTCTTTTGGGCCTCCCATATTTGGCATGAGTCTTGCAAGAGCCATACTGGTCTTCCTTGCCTTCTCGCTGGCATATTTCAGGTGTTCCTTATAGTTCAGTCGTGGATCGAGTACGACACCGAGGTATTTTAAAGTTGGCGCTGACGCTAAAATGTGTTCTCCTACGCGGATTTGAATTTTTTCCACCTTTTTTCGACTGGTCATAAGCAGGGCCTCTGTCTTGTGGTCAGCTAACTCTAGTCCTGCATTCTGCAGCCAAGTTTTTGCTAACGCTATTGTTTCGCTACACATACGCGACACGTCCACCAAATGTTTTGCCACTACTACGATTGCTATGTCATTCGCATAGCCTATTATAGACACGCCTTCGGGTTTTTCAATTTTAAGGATGCCATCATACATGATGTTCCAAAGGATTGGTCCGAGGACCGAACCCTGCGGCACACCACCTGTGACATGGTACCTTTTTGGGCCTTCATTTGTATCATAAAATAGCTCTCTTTCGCAAAAATAGTTTTGGAGTATTCGGGTCAAGTAGTCTGGGATTTTCATCTCTATCAACGCCTTTATTATGTAGTTCCAGTTGGCGGAGTTGAATGCATTTTTTACATCCAGCGTGACTACAGCGCAGTACTGTTTAGTTCCTTCGAACCATCTTTTGCCCTCCAGAGCTTTACGCGCTATATCGCAGACAGACGCAATGGAATCGACAGTTGACCGCATTTTTCGGAAGCCGTATTGTTTATTTGAAAGCCCGTCGTCACTTTCCGTAATCTCTTGGAGTCGGGCGCTTATTATTGCTTCAAATAGTTTCCCTGCAGTGTCCAGCATGCACAGAGGCCTGTATGAAGAAGGCTCTTCTGGGGGCTTGTTGCCTTTGGGTAGTAGAACTAGCCGTTGCCGCTTCCATTTCTTTGGAAAGATACCTTCTTGAATGCATTTCGTGTATAGATTGCTGAAGGTTTCAGTCTTCTTCTTAACTACATATTTAAGAATGCTATTCGGAATTCCATCCATACCTGGGGACTTGCTGGTTTTAATTCTAGCTGCAGCAGCGAGCACTTCATTATTTGTTACCGGAGGGATCTCGGCGGTTTCTACTACTAGCTCCCTCGGTGCACTGCATACTTCTTGCTGTGGGAAAAGGCCTGAGACTATCCGCTTCATTGTGAGTGGGCATACTGGCGGTTTGGCGTTGCACCCTTTCAATTTTTTCAGGACGATATTGTATCCGCTACCCCAAGGATTGTCGTCGACGTCTTTTACTAGCTCTGCAAAGGCCTCGAGCTTGCTCTTTTGGATTGCTTTTCGTAGTTTTATTCGGCTGTGCTTGTATGCAGATTGTAGGTGTTGATACTGGGGATTGTTTCTTGCCCTCTGTCTCTGGTGTTGCCGGCGTAGCCTTAGGCATTCCCCTCTTAGCTCCGCTATTTCGTTTGTCCACCAGTACGCTGGTGCTCTTCGGTTACCACTCTTTTTCCGTGGCATTGATGCATCGCAGATGTCAGTGATCAGCTTTACTAGTGCATTAGCACATGTGTTGGGGCTTCCAGAGCTTCCAACGAGTGTGTCTGGTACGAGTTCTGTCATGTATTCCAACATGCTGTTATCTAACATTTTTGTTTTCCATCCAATGCTTTGCACTTTCGACGCTCTCCTTTTATTCGCGGAGTTTCGAGGCGGGTGAATGGTTAAGTAGATGGCAAAGTGGTCGCTGAATGTAAACTCCTCTGAGACGTCCCATGTTATTTTATTGAATATCGCAGAGCTGCAGAATGTCAGGTCGATGATCGAACCCGCATTTCCCCTTTGGTAGGTATTTTTACTTCCTTTGTTGAGCAGCACGATGTTCAGACTAGAGAAGGCTTCAAGCAGCGCCTGGCCCCGTGGGGTTGTTTTTGGACTGCCCCATTCTACTGCCCACGAATTGAAGTCTCCAGATATTACGAGTGGTGCTTTTCCCGCAGCATCGGTTACCAGACGGCTCAGCATGTTTTTATAACTTTCTACTGGCTCGCTTGGAGGCGCGTAGCAGCTGTAGAAGTGAATTCCACCAATTTTTGCGTAGATGAAGCCCTCATGTTGACTATTACCTCTGATTTCGATGGGGTTGGCCCCGCATGCCCAGATTGCAGCTTTTTTTCTTTTGTCTTGCAGCCAATTTCCTTCCACTGAGGGTTCTTTGTACTGCTCGCTGATGAGTGCAATATCGATCTTTTGCTCGTAGATTGCCTGCTTTAGAAGGTCTTGTGCCGCTATGCAGTGGTTTAAATTAATTTGTATACACTTAATCATTATTTTAGTTGTTTTACCGCTTTTTTATACGCAGGGCACCTGAAACTTCCAGTAGGGTGGTCTTGTGCGTCACCAGTCGTTGTCTTGCAAATGGCGCATTTGGGTGCTGCTTTGCATTGCTTGGCCAAGTGTCCTTTCTCTCCGCAGCGTAGGCATGTGCCGCTGCGGTCTTCTGTGGACTTACAATGCCTAGATAAATGTCCAAAGTCAAGGCAACGATAGCATCTGATGGGGCTGATAAGTTCCCGAATTCGGCAGTTGACCCAGCCTACGCGGATTCTTCCCGCCTCCACCAGAATTTTTGAGTCTCTGGCTGCCAAACTTACGATCGCTGTTTGCGTGCCATTCCATGACGACTTTATAGTCTTTATTGGAACGGGTTTCCCGTGGTTTATCTCTGGGAACTGTTTATTTATGGCGCTGGCAACGTCTTCTTCCGTTGTGGCTACATCCAGGTCACGAACCTCTACGTTCAATGTATGACTCAGAATCTTCACATTTGCGGCGTCCTTAAGCACAGCTGTCGCTCGTTCTTTGAACATATTTGCCATCTTGCCGGTCTTGTCGCGGAGTTGGACAAGCAAGTCACCTCTTGCTGTTGTTGTGATCTTGTTAACACTTTCACCCAGTTCTTTCATTTCGGGTTGCTGCCTCATTTGCCTGATTATATCCGCATATGTCATTTCGCTCGTTTTCGAGATTATAACCGCGTCTGGCCTGGTCGATTTCTTTGCAGCCTTGCTTAGCTTTTTCGCGTTTTTAACCAGCGTACATGTGTAGATACGTGTGTGTGTGTGTAGATAATTCAATTTACATGCTTATATGTGTGTGTGCTTAAACTAATATAATTCATGTTTGGTTTTCTTATGTTTATTGTGTATGTTATATATATATCTAAACTGTTGTGAGGGCTCAGGGTCATAGGATCCAGGGTCCTCACACTCCCTCCTTACTCCCGGCAGCGAAGCTTACGGCCACCTTTCCCGTCTTCGTAATACGCTCCCTGTACGCCTGACCGTGAATGGCACGTTTAAAGGATTGTCGCGTACGGCTCTGACGTTGGTAGCTTACGTGTGATTTTATTTCTGCTACCAACTCCTCCGGTAAACGCCTATATTCGGATGGACCTGCCAATCTGCTGGCACACTCGGCTCACCTTCTTGTAGCCAACGCTCGATGTCGGCCACCAAATCCGTCTCTGCTGACAGGTTTAGTTCTGCTTCCAGCAATGCTTCATCCAGCCAGTCACCTTGGTCAGCGCCTTCTTTGTTACTTGCCGGAACCATTCCCTCTCCCATAGGTAGACCTTGCAGTGGCGGGCGTGGCTCTCCGGATGTCTCCGGTCCGTATAACCGTAGGCGCATGTCCACATGGCGTACATAGCCGACGTACCCGTTGCCGATATGTTTGTGGTCCTCTGTCGCCAGTGAAAATTCGCCTCGCCTCTTTGGCTGCTCTTCTTCTTCTTCTTCGGATGATATGGTCATTGGTGTCGTCGCTCGCTCAATATCGTAACCTACTTGCTCGTCATCATCGGAGTAAATACTTATGTGTGATGGTTCATTTTCCATCTCCTCCTCATCGCTCGTCGCTAGTGGCGTATTGTTGGATAAGTATGCTGCACCCCAAACGTTTGCCATATCCTCTGCATCGTCCGCGTCATTTTGTGGTGGCACAAATGGTTGCGTACTTGCCAGGCTATCGTTGTCACCGGGTTCTTGCTGCTGCTCCTCGTCGCTCCGATCTTCAACTCCCCCCTTGCCTTCGATATGGTGCCGGATCTCCTTCTCCGTCAGGCGCTTGATACGCACCCTTAAAGTGCCATCTCGCGGTGGTTCGGCCAAGAAACCTGTTGGTTGATGCTGGTGTCTGCTCATCCTTGCGCGCACTTTTTTCACTTGTGCCTGGGCGCCCGTGGCACATCCTTTTTATGCGAGCAGTAGTCATTGCGCGACCAACTGTATTTTCTTCAATTTTCGGCACTTTTCCAGGAAAATTTCTGTTATTTGCTGCCGTCTCACTTTTTATTTGTTTTCTCCGCTGTAAACCAGTGATGCCCATCTACAGCAACATAATTCAGTAGTGCCAAATCTTTTGCTACTGCCGCTTCGGTGTTGCCAGCATTGACAATATGATAAAATCTTGAGATTAATATTAATTATTAATGTAAGAACTACTTGTTTATAACATTATTAAGGTAAGTATTTTTGTTTCTCTCTGAATACTCTAAAAAAAAAATATATATATTTTTTTTTTCCTTTCTTTTTTTTCTATTTTTTTTTCTATCTTCTCATTATTGTTAAGTTTTTACTCTTTTCGCTCTCGGTTTATATACCCTTCGGGTGTTATGTGCCGAATTTCTGCCCTCGTTTATTTCCAGACGCCCTCTTGTAACTTCTTTTTTGTCACTTATCCCCTTCCAGGTCTCTTCTGCCATGATAACAACTCTCCTGTTGGTGATTGCCGAGTTCACACACTTCACATACGTTGAAACTTATCTGTTCGTTGTTTGGCGGTAAGCTTCGGTAGCGTCACGAGGCAATTGTTAATGGTCGCCTCGTAGTATGGTTTAAGATCGCTCACGTGCGCCGTTCTTCTTTTTCCTTTGTAAATTTTGTCGAGTTCGCCGATTACGGGTGAAATAAAGTTTAACACGCGATGCGGCCCTCCGTATTTCGGTGCCAGTTTAGCCGCAAAGTTGTCTACGGCCTTGGAGAGGTAGTGCTCTCTTACTAGAACCTTATCTCCCACGACCGGTTGCCACGATCTTTTTCGCAGATTGTAGTGTCTTGCTTGCTCTGCTGAAGCCTTCTGTTGATTGTGTCGTACAAATTCGAAGACCTCCTTCATTTTTGTTGCCTTAACGTGCGGTGTTGTTGGGGTCTGACCGGTTCCCACTGTATGTTCGTCATACAGTGCGTTCGGTAGCCTCGGTTCTCGACCCTGGATTACAAAGGCTGGGCTGTAACCGGTTGCTTCACACACGCTGGAATTAAGTGCCAGAGTCATCTCTGGTAGCAAGTCATCCCAGTATCTTTGGTCCTTAGTTGTGAACTGTGCCATAAGTCGTTTAATGTTGCGGTTAGCTCTCTCTGTCGGGTTTTGCTGAGGTCTGTACGGCGCAGTAAATTGGTGCCTTATCCCCATCTCCTCTAGGAATTGCTTAAATTTTGAGCTAATAGATTGCGCTCCATTATCCGTGATTAGTATCTTTGGGACGCCGAATTTGCCAATGATTCGCTCTCTGACTGCCCGAATTAGTCCTTCTGCTGTTGCCCTCCGCATTGCTACAATCTCGACCCATCTCGAGAAACGATCCAATAGTACCAACGCCATAGTATTTCCATGTTTAGACCGCGGGAGAGGTCCCACGAAGTCTGCGCACACCGTCACCCAGGGTTCTTCGGCAAGCTGCGTCAGCATCTTACCGGCTGCTTGCTGTTGGCTGGGTTTGTATAGCTGGCATGTCTCACACTGTCGCACGTATTTCTTTATGTCGCGAAACATTCCGGGCCAATAGTATCGAGCAGTTGCCCGCGCGATAGTTTTACGGATTCCCATATGGCCTGCACTGGGGACGTCGTGTATCTCCTTTAAAACTCTTTGTCTTTCCGTTGTGGGAACGCACAATTTCCATGGCAGCGCATCGTCGCCATCCATTTGACCAGATATTCGCCGGTACAGTTCACCATTTTCGATGATGAAATCAGGAAATTTTTCTGGACACCTCTCCACCTCTGCCATTTCCTCTTTGAGCCATTTACACCCGGCTGCGATAACTCTTGCCGTCATCGAACCTAGCTTCGTTTCCTGAGGTTGACGGGAAAGTGCGTCAGCCACTACATTCAGTTTACCCTTGCGGTACTGGACGTCAAATGAGTACTGCTGCAGTTCTAGCGCCCACTTTGCGATTCGACCAGACGGACTCTCGATCTTCCTGATCGCCCACACTATTGCCAAACACTCTTTCTCAGTAGGGGAATAGTTGAGTTCAGCTTTGTTGAGCCGGCGACTCGCATACGCTATTACTCGTTCGACGCCGTCGATTTCCTGAGTCAGAATAGCTCCCAGCCCGAAATCGCTCGCGTCTGTTTGAAGAGTGAACTTCTTTGTAAAATCGGGACAAGCCAACACTGGCGCCTCGGTTAGTGCGTTCTTCAGTGCCTCAAATGCTGTCTGTTGTTCGCTATTCCATTTCCACTTGTGGCCCTTCTTCAACATGGATGTCAACGCATGTGCCACTTTGGAGAAGTCGGGGACGAACCTACGGTACCAAGAAGCTATACCTAGAAATCGGCGCAACTCTCGTATACCGGTCGGTGGCGTGAGATTTTTGATGGCCGCGACCTTCTCAGGGTCTGTGTGGATGCCTTCTTCGCTTACAACGTGACCCAGATACTTCAGCCGCTTCTTGAAAAATTCACACTTCTCTGGGTTGATCCTGAGATTCGCGCGTCTTAGTCGCTGGAAAACTATCGACAGGTGTTGGACGTGTTCCTGCAGTGTTGTACTGGTAATAATAATATCATCTAGGTAGGCAAATGCATGTGGCTCTAGCTCTGGACCGATGACCTGGTCCAACGTACGCTGAAACGTCGCCGGGGCGGAGTGTAGCCCAAACGGCATTACACGCCATTGAAAAAGGCCGCGTCCTGGTACTGTGAATGCCGTGTATTGCTTGCTCTTCTCTTCCATCGGGATTTGCCAATAGCCGTTTTTCAGATCTAGGCTGCTGATGTAACGCGCACTTCTTAGACGGTCGAGGATATGTTGGATCCTCGGTAGAGGGTACGCGTCAGGCACTGAACGCTCGTTCAGCTGCCGATAATCTACACAGAGTCTCCACTTTCCGTTCTTCTTCTTTGCCAACACTATGGGGGCGCTGTGTGAGCTGTGTGAAGGTTCAATGCACCCTTTCTCTATGAGGTCGTCGATCTCCGCGTTAATAATTTCCTGCATCTTCGGATTCTTTGGGCAATACCGTTGTTTGATTGGTCGATCGTCCTTCATGACGATTCGGTGAGTGGCGATGTTAGCGACTCCCGACATCTTCTCAAATATGCACAACTCTTGTTTTAAGAATTCCTTTACTTCATCAGTAGTTGCGGCTTCAGTCGACGTAGGATTTGAGGACGGTTCGTCGCCTTTATCCGGTCTCTCGGTGTCTTCCTGCCGTATCGCCGTGAGTTTCTCGCTTCCTTCATCGTGACTCTCTTCCCGGAACGTGACGTTCTGGTCTCCACAACTCAGTCGAACGCTTGCCTTTGACATATAATCCGTTCCGAGGACCACATCGTCCATCAAACCTGGTAGTATCAAAAGGTCCATCTCGTGGGTCTGGTTCCCCAATTTCACTCTTGCAGTTACTGCCTCCCGCACGGTCTTGGATCTGCCATCACCCATTATAACTTGCGTCGTTATGCGTTTGACCATCCCTGACTCTAGCTTTCCCGACATGGCTTCGCTCAGAAAACTTCTGGTTGCTCCTGTATCCACTGAGGCTACTACATGGATCTCGTTTACTTTGATCGTAGCCATAATCCGCCCTTTCACTTGGTTTAAAACGTTATTTAGTCTGTGCGAGATTGATCCACTCGAGACCCCACCCCTCGCTGCGAATGAGGCCTCAGACCATTTCCCGATGTGTTACGGCAGCAATTTCGAGTTGGGATGTTGCATCGGCCACATGTCCAGAAAAACTCCCTCCGCGCTGCTCTACAGTCGCGTGCCAAATGGCCTTCTTCCCCACAGTGTCTACCCGCCGTCCACGGATTCACGTACTCCGCCTGGGGCGTCGGAGTGTTGTTGCGCGGTACGGGTTGGCGTTGTGTGTTCGCTGTTTCGCTTCTCCTAGGCAGCTCGCGCATGTGTTGGTACCTCTCCATGGTTCGTGGAATTGTTCGCACTGCGGCCCTGGGTGTGTCTTTTACCGGGGCGATATTTTCCAAATCCTCAGCCAGACTCACTAGCTCTTCCAGCGTGGTGAACTCGGTACGTTTGACGTACCATTGATACTCGCTTCGAGAGTTCTTGTAGATTCGCGTTAGCTTCTCTCCGAAGGAGTAGTTTGCATGACGCATCAGACTTTGGAGGACCAAGACGTAGTCCTTAAATTTCTCGTTCGGCTGTTGAAGACGATGCCTGATCTCGTCATCTAGTCTTTCGTGATAGCGAGAGTTTAGGAAGAACCTCAGGAAGTCCCTTTTGAAGTCTTCCCATTGTCGCCAGTTCTTATGATTGCTGCGGAACCATGTTAGGGCCTTCTCTTTAAGAAGCTCCGGCATCGCTCGCGGCAATAAGTCCCGGTTCACTTCGTACGCTTCTGCCAACTCTTCCACGCGCTCAATGAAGCTGAGAAGATCTCGTCCGCCGTCGTATTTGAAACCCCACTTACGGACTCGGTCCATAATGGTGGCTAGTGATGGCGTTTGACACGCTACGTGTGGCTGTGGTGCTTCGACCTCTGGTACCGCTGATTTTCTGGCTTCCACTCGGTGTGGTAACGATCAGTGCGGGTTTTGTGTGCCTCGCCTCCAATTCTTCAAATCGCGTATGGTTTTCTTCATTGTCGCTCTCTTCCTGTAGGAACGTTGAAAATCGTTTTCGTAACTCCTCGACGGTACCGCTTTGTTCCAAGCCGAACTCTGCCAGATATGTCAGCAGTTCCTCTCGGTTGAGGAAATGCACCCACCTTCGCCTCACCATATTATTTATCACGCTATTTCCTTCGCGGGATTAGTTTCCCTTCCTTGTGTTTTTTTTTTCTTCTTTATGTTGTGTTCGGTTACTTTCTTTTTAAGTCCCTGCTCGGGCGCCAATTGTAACGGACTTTCCGGGGTGCTGGGTGTAGCTCTCGGTTGTCCAGGGTATCTGCAAAGAAATTAACCCTATCTCCTCTGGTAAATCAATACACCTTCGCTTTGCTTCGCTATCTTTATTAATTCTTTGTGATGCTACCTCGTAAGCGTAGAGCTATAGTAGGTTTTAAGCCCTACAGCTAGCACCCGTCTCAGTGGTTTAAGCCCACCTCGAATATAAATTAATAGTCTCAGAGGTTTGATCCCTCTTTAACTACTCGTATGACTCACGTTGCGACGCGTGTCATGTATACCTAACGACTGCCCATTTGATATTCATATTGCTCCTTTTATACTGTTTTGCCCGTAGGCAGACAGTTATCCTTATAATAACAATTTCATATATTGTGTGAAAAGTAATAACTATATATGTATGTTGTATGTACAAAGTAATAATTCAAGTTAAGGGTGTGTGTATGTACATGTGTAGATACGTGTGTGCGTGTGTAGATAATTCAATTTACATGCTTATATGTGTGTGTGTTTAAACTAATATAATTCATGTTTGGTTTTCTTATGTTTATTGTGTATGTTATATATATATCTAAACTGTTGTGAGGGCTCAGGGTCATAGGATCCAGGGTCCTCACACTCCCTCCTTACTCCCGGCAGCGAAGCTTACGGCCACCTTTCCCGTCTTCGTAATACGCACCCTGTACGCCTGACCGTGAATGGCACGTTTAAAGGATTGTCGCGTACGGCTCTGACGTTGGTAGCTTACGTGTGATTTTATTTCTGCTACCAACTCCTCCGGTAAACGCCTATATTCGGATGGACCTGCCAATCTGCTGGCACACTCGGCTCACCTTCTTGTAGCCAACGCTCGATGTCGGCCACCAAATCCGTCTCTGCTGACAGGTTTAGTTCTGCTTCCAGCAATGCTTCATCCAGCCAGTCACCTTGGTCAGCGCCTTCTTTGTTACTTGCCGGAACCATTCCCTCTCCCATAGGTAGACCTTGCAGTGGCGGGCGTGGCTCTCCGGATGTCTCCGGTCCATATAACCGTAGGCGCATGTCCACATGGCGTACATAGTCGACGTACCCGTTGCCGATATGTTTGTGGTCCTCTGTCGCCAGTGAAAATTCGCCTCGCCTCTTTGGCTGCTCTTCTTCTTCTTCTTCGGATGATATGGTCATTGGTGTCGTCGCTCGCTCAATATCGTAACCTACTTGCTCGTCATCATCGGAGTAAATACTTATGTGTGATGGTTCATTTTCCATCTCCTCCTCATCGCTCGTCGCTAGTGGCGTATTGTTGGATAAGTATGCTGCACCCCAAACGTTTGCCATATCCTCTGCATCGTCCGCGTCATTTTGTGGTGGCACAAATGGTTGCGTACTTGCCAGGCTATCGTTGTCACCGGGTTCTTGCTGCTGCTCCTCGTCGCTCCGATCTTCAACTCCCCCCTTGCCTTCGATATGGTGCCGGATCTCCTTCTCCGTCAGGCGCTTGATACGCACCCTTAAAGTGCCATCTCGCGGTGGTTCGGCCAAGAAACCTGTTGGTTGATGCTGGTGTCTGCTCATCCTTGCGCGCACTTTTTTCACTTGTGCCTGGGCGCCCGTGGCACATCCTTTTTATGCGAGCAGTAGTCATTGCGCGACCAACTGTATTTTCTTCAATTTTCGGCACTTTTCCAGGAAAATTTCTGTTATTTGCTGCCGTCTCACTTTTTATTTGTTTTCTCAGCTGTAAACCAGTGATGCCCATCTACAGCAACATAATTCAGTAGTGCCAAATCTTTTGCTACTGCCGCTTCGGTGTTGCCAGCATTGACAATATGATAAAATCTTGAGATTAATATTAATTATTAATGTAAGAACTACTTGTTTATAACATTATTAAGGTAAGTATTATTGTTTCTCTCTGAATACTCTAAAAAAAATATATATTTTTTTTTTTTCCTTTCTTTTTTTTCTATTTTTTTTTCTATCTTCTCATTATTGTTAAGTTTTTACTCTTTTCGCTCTCGGTTTATATACCCTTCGGGTGTTATGTGCCGAATTTCTGCCCTCGTTTATTTCCAGACGCCCTCTTGTAACTTCTTTTTTGTCACTTATCCCCTTCCAGGTCTCTTCTGCCATGATAACAACTCTCCTGTTGGTGATTGCCGAGTTCACACACTTCACATACGTTGAAACTTATCTGTTCGTTGTTTGGCGGTAAGCTTCGGTAGCGTCACGAGGCAATTGTTAATGGTCGCCTCGTAGTATGGTTTAAGATCGCTCACGTGCGCCGTTCTTCTTTTTCCTTTGTAAATTTTGTCGAGTTCGCCGATTACGGGTGAAATAAAGTTTAACACGCGATGCGGCCCTCCGTATTTCGGTGCCAGTTTAGCCGCAAAGTTGTCTACGGCCTTGGAGAGGTAGTGCTCTCTTACTAGAACCTTATCTCCCACGACCGGTTGCCACGATCTTTTTCGCAGATTGTAGTGTCTTGCTTGCTCTGCTGAAGCCTTCTGTTGATTGTGTCGTACAAATTCGAAGACCTCCTTCATTTTTGTTGCCTTAACGTGCGGTGTTGTTGGGGTCTGACCGGTTCCCACTGTATGTTCGTCATACAATGCTTTCGGTAGCCTCGGTTCTCGACCCTGGATTACAAAGGCTGGGCTGTAACCGGTTGCTTCACACACGCTGGAATTAAGTGCCAGAGTCATCTCTGGTAGCAAGTCATCCCAGTATCTTTGGTCCTTAGTTGTGAACTGTGCCATAAGTCGTTTAATGTTGCGGTTAGCTCTCTCTGTCGGGTTTTGCTGAGGTCTGTACGGCGCAGTAAATTGGTGCCTTATCCCCATCTCCTCTAGGAATTGCTTAAATTTTGAGCTAATAAATTGCGCTCCATTATCCGTGATTAGGATCTTTGGGACGCCGAATTTGCCAATGATTCGCTCTCTGACTGCCCGAATTAGTCCTTCTGCTGTTGCCCTCCGAATTGCTACAATCTCGACCCATCTCGAGAAACGATCCAATAGTACCAACGCCATAGTATTTCCATGTTTAGACCGCGGGAGAGGTCCCACGAAGTCTGCGCACACCGTCACCCAGGGTTCTTCGGCAAGCTGCGTCAGCATCTTACCGGTTGCTTGCTGTTGGCTGGGTTTGTATAGCTGGCATGTCTCACACTGTCGCACGTATTTCTTTATGTCGCGAAACATTCCGGGCCAATAGTATCGAGCAGTTGCCCGCGCGATAGTTTTACGGATTCCCATATGGCCTGCACTGGGGACGTCGTGTATCTCCTTTAAAACTCTTTGTCTTTCCGTTGTGGGAACGCACAATTTCCATGGCAGCGCATCGTCGCCATCCATTTGACCAGATATTCGCTGGTACAGTTCACCATTTTCGATGATGAAATCAGGAAATTTTTCTGGACACCTCTCCACCTCTGCCATTTCCTCTTTGAGCCATTTACACCCGGCTGCGATAACTCTTGCCGTCATCGAACCTAGCTTCGTTTCCTGAGGTTGACGGGAAAGTGCGTCAGCCACTACATTCAGTTTACCCTTGCGGTACTGGACGTCAAATGAGTACTGCTGCAGTTCTAGCGCCCACTTTGCGATTCGACCAGACGGACTCTCGATCTTCCTGATCGCCCACACTATTGCCAAACACTCTTTCTCAGTAGGGGAATAGTTGAGTTCAGCTTTGTTGAGCCGGCGACTCGCATACGCTATTACTCGTTCGACGCCGTCGATTTCCTGAGTCAGAATAGCTCCCAGCCCGAAATCGCTCGCGTCTGTTTGAAGAGTGAACTTCTTTGTAAAATCGGGACAAGCCAACACTGGCGCCTCGGTTAGTGCGTTCTTCAGTGCCTCAAATGCTGTCTGTTGTTCGCTATTCCATTTCCACTTGTGGCCCTTCTTCAACATGGATGTCAACGCATGTGCCACTTTGGAGAAGTCGGGGACGAACCTACGGTACCAAGAAGCTATACCTAGAAATCGGCGCAACTCTCGTATACCGGTCGGTGGCGTGAGATTTTTGATGGCCGCGACCTTCTCAGGGTCTGTGTGGATGCCTTCTTCGCTTACAACATGACCCAGGTACTTCAGCCGCTTCTTGAAAAATTCACACTTCTCTGGGTTGATCCTGAGATTCGCGCGTCTTAGTCGCTGGAAAACTATCGACAGGTGTTGGACGTGTTCCTGCAGTGTTGTACTGGTAATAATAATATCATCTAGGTAGGCAAATGCATGCGGCTCTAACTCTGGACCGATGACCTGATCCAACGCACGCTGAAACGTCGCCGGGCGGAGTGTAGCCCAAACGGCATTACACGCCATTGAAAAAGGCCGCGTCCTGGTACTGTAAATGCCGTGTATTGCTTGCTCTTCTATTCCATCGGGATTTGCCAATAGCCGTTTTTCAGATCTAGGCTGCTGATGTAACGCGCACTTCTTAGATGGTCAAGGATATGTTGGATCCTCGGTAGAGGGTACGCGTCAGGCACTGAACGCTCGTTCAGCTGCCGATAATCTACACAGAGTCTCCACTTTCCGTTCTTCTTCTTTGTCAACACTATGGGGGTGCTGCGTGAGCTGTGTGAAGGTGCAATGTACCCTTTCTCTATGAGGTCGTCGATCTCCGCGTTAATAATTTCCTGCATCTTCGGATTCTTTGGGCAATACCTTTGTTTGAGCGGTCGGTCATCCATCATGACGATTCGGTGAGTGGCGATGTTAGCGACTCCCGACATCTTCTCAAATATGCACAACTCTTGTTTTAAGAATTCCTTTACTTCATCAGTAGTTGCGGCTTCAGTCGACGTAGGATTTGAGGACGGTTCGTCGCCTTTATCCGGTCTCTCGGTGTCTTCCTGCCGTATCGCCGTGAGTTTCTCGCTTCCTTCATCGTGACTCTCTTCCCGGAACGTGACGTTCTGGTCTCCACAACTCAGTCGAACGCTTGCCTTTGACATATAATCCGTTCCGAGGACCACATCGTCCATCAAACCTGGTAGTATCAAAAGGTCCATCTCGTGGGTCTGGTTCCCCAATTTCACTCTTGCAGTTACTGCCTCCCGCACGGTCTTGGATCTGCCATCACCCATTATAACTTGCGTCGTTATGCGTTTGACCATCCCTGACTCTAGCTTTCCCGACATGGCTTCGCTCAGAAAACTTCTGGTTGCTCCCGTATCCACTGAGGCTACTACATGGATCTCGTTTACTTTGATCGTAGCCATAATCCGCCCTTTCACTTGGTTTAAAACGTTATTTAGTCTGTGCGAGATTGATCCACTCGAGACCCCACCCCTCGCTGCGAATGAGGCCTCAGACCATTTCCCGATGTGTTACGGCAGCAATTTCGAGTTGGGATGTTGCATCGGCCACATGTCCAGAAAAACTCCCTCCGCGCTGCTCTACAGTCGCGTGCCAAATGGCCTTCTTCCCCACAGTGTCTACCCGCCGTCCACGGATTCACGTACTCCGCCTGGGGCGTCGGAGTGTTGTTGCGCGGTACGGGTTGGCGTTGTGTGTTCGCTGTTTCGCTTCTCCTAGGCAGCTCGCGCATGTGTTGGTACCTCTCCATGGTTCGTGGAATTGTTCGCACTGCGGCCCTGGGTGTGTCTTTTACCGGGGCGATATTTTCCAAATCCTCAGCCAGACTCACTAGCTCTTCCAGCGTGGTGAACTCGGTACGTTTGACGTACCATTGATACTCGCTTCGAGAGTTCTTGTAGATTCGCGTTAGCTTCTCTCCGAAGGAGTAGTTTGCATGACGCACCAGACTTTGGAGGACCAAGACGTAGTCCTTAAATTTCTTGTTCGGCTGTTGAACACGATGCCTGATCTCGTCATCTAGTCTTTCGTGATAGCGAGAGTTTAGGAAGAACCTCAGGAAGTCCCTTTTGAAGTCTTCCCATTGTCGCCAGTTCTTATGATTGCTGCGGAACCATGTTAGGGCCTTCTCTTTAAGAAGCTCCGGCATCGCTCGCGGCAATAAGTCCCGGTTCACTTCGTACGCTTCTGCCAACTCTTCCACGCGCTCAATGAAGCTGAGAGGATCTCGTCCGCCGTCGTATTTGAAACCCCACTTACGGACTCGGTCCATGATGGTGGCTAGTGATGGCGTTTGACACGCTACGTGTGGCTGTGGTGCTTCGACCTCTGGTACCGCTGATTTTCTGGCTTCCACTCGGTGTGGTAACGATCAGTGCGGGTTTTGTGTGCCTCGCCTCCAATTCTTCAAATCGCGTATGGTTTTCTTCATTGTCGCTCTCTTCCTGTAGGAACGTTGAAAATCGTTTTCGTAACTCCTCGACGGTACCGCTTTGTTCCAAGCCGAACTCTGCCAGATATGTCAGCAGTTCCTCTCGGTTGAGGAAATGCACCCACCTTCGCCTCACCATATTATTTATCACGCTATTTCCTTCGCGGGATTAGTTTCCCTTCCTTGTGATTTTTTTTTTCTTCTTTATGTTGTGTTCGGTTACTTTCTTTTTAAGTCCCTGCTCGGGCGCCAATTGTAACGGACTTTCCGGGGTGCTGGGTGTAGCTCTCGGTTGTCCAGGGTATCTGCAAAGAAATTAACCCTATCTCCTCTGGTAAATCAATACACCTTCGCTTTGCTTCGCTATCTTTATTAATTCTTTGTGATGCTACCTCGTAAGCGTAGAGCTATAGTAGGTTTTAAGCCCTACAGCTAGCACCCGTCTCAGTGGTTTAAGCCCACCTCGAATATAAATTAATAGTCTCAGAGGTTTGATCCCTCTTTAACTACTCGTATGACTCACGGTGCGACGCGTGTCATGTATGCCTAACGACTGCCCATTTGATATTCATATTGCTCCTTTTATACTGTTTTGCCCGTAGGCAGACAGTTATCCTTATAATAACAATTTCATATATTGTGTGAAAAGTAATAACTATATATGTATGTTGTATGTACAAAGTAATAATTCAAGTTAAGGGTGTGTGTATGTACATGTGTAGATACGTGTGTGTGTGTGTAGATAATTCAATTTACATGCTTATATGTGTGTGTGTTTAAACTAATATAATTCATGTTTGGTTTTCTTATGTTTATTGTGTATGTTATATATATATCTAAACTGTTGTGAGGGCTCAGGGTCATAGGATCCAGGGTCCTCACACTCCCTCCTTACTCCCGGCAGCGAAGCTTACGGCCACCTTTCCCGTCTTCGTAATACGCACCCTGTACGCCTGACCGTGAATGGCACGTTTAAAGGATTGTCGCGTACGGCTCTGACGTTGGTAGCTTACGTGTGATTTTATTTCTGCTACCAACTCCTCCGGTAAACGCCTATATTCGGATGGACCTGCCAATCTGCTGGCACACTCGGCTCACCTTCTTGTAGCCAACGCTCGATGTCGGCCACCAAATCCGTCTCTGCTGACAGGTTTAGTTCTGCTTCCAGCAATGCTTCATCCAGCCAGTCACCTTGGTCAGCGCCTTCTTTGTTACTTGCCGGAACCATTCCCTCTCCCATAGGTAGACCTTGCAGTGGCGGGCGTGGCTCTCCGGATGTCTCCGGTCCATATAACCGTAGGCGCATGTCCACATGGCGTACATAGTCGACGTACCCGTTGCCGATATGTTTGTGGTCCTCTGTCGCCAGTGAAAATTCGCCTCGCCTCTTTGGCTGCTCTTCTTCTTCTTCTTCGGATGATATGGTCATTGGTGTCGTCGCTCGCTCAATATCGTAACCTACTTGCTCGTCATCATCGGAGTAAATACTTATGTGTGATGGTTCATTTTCCATCTCCTCCTCATCGCTCGTCGCTAGTGGCGTATTGTTGGATAAGTATGCTGCACCCCAAACGTTTGCCATATCCTCTGCATCGTCCGCGTCATTTTGTGGTGGCACAAATGGTTGCGTACTTGCCAGGCTATCGTTGTCACCGGGTTCTTGCTGCTGCTCCTCGTCGCTCCGATCTTCAACTCCCCCCTTGCCTTCGATATGGTGCCGGATCTCCTTCTCCGTCAGGCGCTTGATACGCACCCTTAAAGTGCCATCTCGCGGTGGTTCGGCCAAGAAACCTGTTGGTTGATGCTGGTGTCTGCTCATCCTTGCGCGCACTTTTTTCACTTGTGCCTGGGCGCCCGTGGCACATCCTTTTTATGCGAGCAGTAGTCATTGCGCGACCAACTGTATTTTCTTCAATTTTCGGCACTTTTCCAGGAAAATTTCTGTTATTTGCTGCCGTCTCACTTTTTATTTGTTTTCTCAGCTGTAAACCAGTGATGCCCATCTACAGCAACATAATTCAGTAGTGCCAAATCTTTTGCTACTGCCGCTTCGGTGTTGCCAGCATTGACAATATGATAAAATCTTGAGATTAATATTAATTATTAATGTAAGAACTACTTGTTTATAACATTATTAAGGTAAGTATTATTGTTTCTCTCTGAATACTCTAAAAAAAATATATATTTTTTTTTTTTCCTTTCTTTTTTTTCTATTTTTTTTTCTATCTTCTCATTATTGTTAAGTTTTTACTCTTTTCGCTCTCGGTTTATATACCCTTCGGGTGTTATGTGCCGAATTTCTGCCCTCGTTTATTTCCAGACGCCCTCTTGTAACTTCTTTTTTGTCACTTATCCCCTTCCAGGTCTCTTCTGCCATGATAACAACTCTCCTGTTGGTGATTGCCGAGTTCACACACTTCACATACGTTGAAACTTATCTGTTCGTTGTTTGGCGGTAAGCTTCGGTAGCGTCACGAGGCAATTGTTAATGGTCGCCTCGTAGTATGGTTTAAGATCGCTCACGTGCGCCGTTCTTCTTTTTCCTTTGTAAATTTTGTCGAGTTCGCCGATTACGGGTGAAATAAAGTTTAACACGCGATGCGGCCCTCCGTATTTCGGTGCCAGTTTAGCCGCAAAGTTGTCTACGGCCTTGGAGAGGTAGTGCTCTCTTACTAGAACCTTATCTCCCACGACCGGTTGCCACGATCTTTTTCGCAGATTGTAGTGTCTTGCTTGCTCTGCTGAAGCCTTCTGTTGATTGTGTCGTACAAATTCGAAGACCTCCTTCATTTTTGTTGCCTTAACGTGCGGTGTTGTTGGGGTCTGACCGGTTCCCACTGTATGTTCGTCATACAATGCTTTCGGTAGCCTCGGTTCTCGACCCTGGATTACAAAGGCTGGGCTGTAACCGGTTGCTTCACACACGCTGGAATTAAGTGCCAGAGTCATCTCTGGTAGCAAGTCATCCCAGTATCTTTGGTCCTTAGTTGTGAACTGTGCCATAAGTCGTTTAATGTTGCGGTTAGCTCTCTCTGTCGGGTTTTGCTGAGGTCTGTACGGCGCAGTAAATTGGTGCCTTATCCCCATCTCCTCTAGGAATTGCTTAAATTTTGAGCTAATAAATTGCGCTCCATTATCCGTGATTAGGATCTTTGGGACGCCGAATTTGCCAATGATTCGCTCTCTGACTGCCCGAATTAGTCCTTCTGCTGTTGCCCTCCGAATTGCTACAATCTCGACCCATCTCGAGAAACGATCCAATAGTACCAACGCCATAGTATTTCCATGTTTAGACCGCGGGAGAGGTCCCACGAAGTCTGCGCACACCGTCACCCAGGGTTCTTCGGCAAGCTGCGTCAGCATCTTACCGGTTGCTTGCTGTTGGCTGGGTTTGTATAGCTGGCATGTCTCACACTGTCGCACGTATTTCTTTATGTCGCGAAACATTCCGGGCCAATAGTATCGAGCAGTTGCCCGCGCGATAGTTTTACGGATTCCCATATGGCCTGCACTGGGGACGTCGTGTATCTCCTTTAAAACTCTTTGTCTTTCCGTTGTGGGAACGCACAATTTCCATGGCAGCGCATCGTCGCCATCCATTTGACCAGATATTCGCTGGTACAGTTCACCATTTTCGATGATGAAATCAGGAAATTTTTCTGGACACCTCTCCACCTCTGCCATTTCCTCTTTGAGCCATTTACACCCGGCTGCGATAACTCTTGCCGTCATCGAACCTAGCTTCGTTTCCTGAGGTTGACGGGAAAGTGCGTCAGCCACTACATTCAGTTTACCCTTGCGGTACTGGACGTCAAATGAGTACTGCTGCAGTTCTAGCGCCCACTTTGCGATTCGACCAGACGGACTCTCGATCTTCCTGATCGCCCACACTATTGCCAAACACTCTTTCTCAGTAGGGGAATAGTTGAGTTCAGCTTTGTTGAGCCGGCGACTCGCATACGCTATTACTCGTTCGACGCCGTCGATTTCCTGAGTCAGAATAGCTCCCAGCCCGAAATCGCTCGCGTCTGTTTGAAGAGTGAACTTCTTTGTAAAATCGGGACAAGCCAACACTGGCGCCTCGGTTAGTGCGTTCTTCAGTGCCTCAAATGCTGTCTGTTGTTCGCTATTCCATTTCCACTTGTGGCCCTTCTTCAACATGGATGTCAACGCATGTGCCACTTTGGAGAAGTCGGGGACGAACCTACGGTACCAAGAAGCTATACCTAGAAATCGGCGCAACTCTCGTATACCGGTCGGTGGCGTGAGATTTTTGATGGCCGCGACCTTCTCAGGGTCTGTGTGGATGCCTTCTTCGCTTACAACATGACCCAGGTACTTCAGCCGCTTCTTGAAAAATTCACACTTCTCTGGGTTGATCCTGAGATTCGCGCGTCTTAGTCGCTGGAAAACTATCGACAGGTGTTGGACGTGTTCCTGCAGTGTTGTACTGGTAATAATAATATCATCTAGGTAGGCAAATGCATGCGGCTCTAACTCTGGACCGATGACCTGATCCAACGCACGCTGAAACGTCGCCGGGCGGAGTGTAGCCCAAACGGCATTACACGCCATTGAAAAAGGCCGCGTCCTGGTACTGTAAATGCCGTGTATTGCTTGCTCTTCTATTCCATCGGGATTTGCCAATAGCCGTTTTTCAGATCTAGGCTGCTGATGTAACGCGCACTTCTTAGATGGTCAAGGATATGTTGGATCCTCGGTAGAGGGTACGCGTCAGGCACTGAACGCTCGTTCAGCTGCCGATAATCTACACAGAGTCTCCACTTTCCGTTCTTCTTCTTTGCCAACACTATGGGGGTGCTGCGTGAGCTGTGTGAAGGTGCAATGTACCCTTTCTCTATGAGGTCGTCGATCTCCGCGTTAATAATTTCCTGCATCTTCGGATTCTTTGGGCAATACCTTTGTTTGAGCGGTCGGTCATCCATCATGACGATTCGGTGAGTGGCGATGTTAGCGACTCCCGACATCTTCTCAAATATGCACAACTCTTGTTTTAAGAATTCCTTTACTTCATCAGTAGTTGCGGCTTCAGTCGACGTAGGATTTGAGGACGGTTCGTCGCCTTTATCCGGTCTCTCGGTGTCTTCCTGCCGTATCGCCGTGAGTTTCTCGCTTCCTTCATCGTGACTCTCTTCCCGGAACGTGACGTTCTGGTCTCCACAACTCAGTCGAACGCTTGCCTTTGACATATAATCCGTTCCGAGGACCACATCGTCCATCAAACCTGGTAGTATCAAAAGGTCCATCTCGTGGGTCTGGTTCCCCAATTTCACTCTTGCAGTTACTGCCTCCCGCACGGTCTTGGATCTGCCATCACCCATTATAACTTGCGTCGTTATGCGTTTGACCATCCCTGACTCTAGCTTTCCCGACATGGCTTCGCTCAGAAAACTTCTGGTTGCTCCCGTATCCACTGAGGCTACTACATGGATCTCGTTTACTTTGATCGTAGCCATAATCCGCCCTTTCACTTGGTTTAAAACGTTATTTAGTCTGTGCGAGATTGATCCACTCGAGACCCCACCCCTCGCTGCGAATGAGGCCTCAGACCATTTCCCGATGTGTTACGGCAGCAATTTCGAGTTGGGATGTTGCATCGGCCACATGTCCAGAAAAACTCCCTCCGCGCTGCTCTACAGTCGCGTGCCAAATGGCCTTCTTCCCCACAGTGTCTACCCGCCGTCCACGGATTCACGTACTCCGCCTGGGGCGTCGGAGTGTTGTTGCGCGGTACGGGTTGGCGTTGTGTGTTCGCTGTTTCGCTTCTCCTAGGCAGCTCGCGCATGTGTTGGTACCTCTCCATGGTTCGTGGAATTGTTCGCACTGCGGCCCTGGGTGTGTCTTTTACCGGGGCGATATTTTCCAAATCCTCAGCCAGACTCACTAGCTCTTCCAGCGTGGTGAACTCGGTACGTTTGACGTACCATTGATACTCGCTTCGAGAGTTCTTGTAGATTCGCGTTAGCTTCTCTCCGAAGGAGTAGTTTGCATGACGCACCAGACTTTGGAGGACCAAGACGTAGTCCTTAAATTTCTTGTTCGGCTGTTGAACACGATGCCTGATCTCGTCATCTAGTCTTTCGTGATAGCGAGAGTTTAGGAAGAACCTCAGGAAGTCCCTTTTGAAGTCTTCCCATTGTCGCCAGTTCTTATGATTGCTGCGGAACCATGTTAGGGCCTTCTCTTTAAGAAGCTCCGGCATCGCTCGCGGCAATAAGTCCCGGTTCACTTCGTACGCTTCTGCCAACTCTTCCACGCGCTCAATGAAGCTGAGAGGATCTCGTCCGCCGTCGTATTTGAAACCCCACTTACGGACTCGGTCCATGATGGTGGCTAGTGATGGCGTTTGACACGCTACGTGTGGCTGTGGTGCTTCGACCTCTGGTACCGCTGATTTTCTGGCTTCCACTCGGTGTGGTAACGATCAGTGCGGGTTTTGTGTGCCTCGCCTCCAATTCTTCAAATCGCGTATGGTTTTCTTCATTGTCGCTCTCTTCCTGTAGGAACGTTGAAAATCGTTTTCGTAACTCCTCGACGGTACCGCTTTGTTCCAAGCCGAACTCTGCCAGATATGTCAGCAGTTCCTCTCGGTTGAGGAAATGCACCCACCTTCGCCTCACCATATTATTTATCACGCTATTTCCTTCGCGGGATTAGTTTCCCTTCCTTGTGATTTTTTTTTTCTTCTTTATGTTGTGTTCGGTTACTTTCTTTTTAAGTCCCTGCTCGGGCGCCAATTGTAACGGACTTTCCGGGGTGCTGGGTGTAGCTCTCGGTTGTCCAGGGTATCTGCAAAGAAATTAACCCTATCTCCTCTGGTAAATCAATACACCTTCGCTTTGCTTCGCTATCTTTATTAATTCTTTGTGATGCTACCTCGTAAGCGTAGAGCTATAGTAGGTTTTAAGCCCTACAGCTAGCACCCGTCTCAGTGGTTTAAGCCCACCTCGAATATAAATTAATAGTCTCAGAGGTTTGATCCCTCTTTAACTACTCGTATGACTCACGGTGCGACGCGTGTCATGTATGCCTAACGACTGCCCATTTGATATTCATATTGCTCCTTTTATACTGTTTTGCCCGTAGGCAGACAGTTATCCTTATAATAACAATTTCATATATTGTGTGAAAAGTAATAACTATATATGTATGTTGTATGTACAAAGTAATAATTCAAGTTAAGGGTGTGTGTATGTACATGTGTAGATACGTGTGTGTGTGTGTAGATAATTCAATTTACATGCTTATATGTGTGTGTGTTTAAACTAATATAATTCATGTTTGGTTTTCTTATGTTTATTGTGTATGTTATATATATATCTAAACTGTTGTGAGGGCTCAGGGTCATAGGATCCAGGGTCCTCACACTCCCTCCTTACTCCCGGCAGCGAAGCTTACGGCCACCTTTCCCGTCTTCGTAATACGCTCCCTGTACGCCTGACCGTGAATGGCACGTTTAAAGGATTGTCGCGTACGGCTCTGACGTTGGTAGCTTACGTGTGATTTTATTTCTGCTACCAACTCCTCCGGTAAAACGCCTATATTCGGATGGACCTGCCAATCTGCTGGCACACTCGGCTCACCTTCTTGTAGCCAACGCTCGATGTCGGCCACCAAATCCGTCTCTGCTGACAGGTTTAGTTCTGCTTCCAGCAATGCTTCATCCAGCCAGTCACCTTGGTCAGCGCCTTCTTTGTTACTTGCCGGAACCATTCCCTCTCCCATAGGTAGACCTTGCAGTGGCGGGCGTGGCTCTCCGGATGTCTCCGGTCCGTATAACCGTAGGCGCATGTCCACATGGCGTACATAGTCGACGTACCCGTTGCCGATATGTTTGTGGTCCTCTGTCGCCAGTGAAAATTCGCCTCGCCTCTTTGGCTGCTCTTCTTCTTCTTCTTCGGATGATATGGTCATTGGTGTCGTCGCTCGCTCAATATCGTAACCTACTTGCTCGTCATCATCGGAGTAAATACTTATGTGTGATGGTTCATTTTCCATCTCCTCCTCATCGCTCGTCGCTAGTGGCGTATTGTTGGATAAGTATGCTGCACCCCAAACGTTTGCCATATCCTCTGCATCGTCCGCGTCATTTTGTGGTGGCACAAATGGTTGCGTACTTGCCAGGCTATCGTTGTCACCGGGTTCTTGCTGCTGCTCCTCGTCGCTCCGATCTTCAACTCCCCCCTTGCCTTCGATATGGTGCCGGATCTCCTTCTCCGTCAGGCGCTTGATACGCACCCTTAAAGTGCCATCTCGCGGTGGTTCGGCCAAGAAACCTGTTGGTTGATGCTGGTGTCTGCTCATCCTTGCGCGCACTTTTTTCACTTGTGCCTGGGCGCCCGTGGCACATCCTTTTTATGCGAGCAGTAGTCATTGCGCGACCAACTGTATTTTCTTCAATTTTCGGCACTTTTCCAGGAAAATTTCTGTTATTTGCTGCCGTCTCACTTTTTATTTGTTTTCTCAGCTGTAAACCAGTGATGCCCATCTACAGCAACATAATTCAGTAGTGCCAAATCTTTTGCTACTGCCGCTTCGGTGTTGCCAGCATTGACAATATGATAAAATCTTGAGATTAATATTAATTATTAATGTAAGAACTACTTGTTTATAACATTATTAAGGTAAGTATTATTGTTTCTCTCTGAATACTCTAAAAAAAAATATATATATATTTATTTTTTTTTTTCCTTTCTTTTTTTTCTATTTTTTTTTCTATCTTCTCATTATTGTTTTTACTCTTTTCGCTCTCGGTTTATATACCCTTCGGGTGTTATGTGCCGAATTTCTGCCCTCGTTTATTTCCAGACGCCCTCTTGTAACTTCTTTTTTGTCACTTATCCCCTTCCAGGTCTCTTCTGCCATGATAACAACTCTCCTGTTGGTGATTGCCGAGTTCACACACTTCACATACGTTGAAACTTATCTGTTCGTTGTTTGGCGGTAAGCTTCGGTAGCGTCACGAGGCAATTGTTAATGGTCGCCTCGTAGTATGGTTTAAGATCGCTCACGTGCGCCGTTCTTCTTTTTCCTTTGTAAATTTTGTCGAGTTCGCCGATTACGGGTGAAATAAAGTTTAACACGCGATGCGGCCCTCCGTATTTCGGTGCCAGTTTACCCGCAAAGTTGTCTACGGCCTTGGAGAGGTAGTGCTCTCTTACTAGAACCTTATCTCCCACGACCGGTTGCCACGATCTTTTTCGCAGATTGTAGTGTCTTGCTTGCTCTGCTGAAGCCTTCTGTTGATTGTGTCGTACAAATTCGAAGACCTCCTTCATTTTTGTTGCCTTAACGTGCGGTGTTGTTGGGGTCTGACCGGTTCCCACTGTATGTTCGTCATACAATGCTTTCGGTAGCCTCGGTTCTCGACCCTGGATTACAAAGGCTGGGCTGTAACCGGTTGCTTCACACACGCTGGAATTGAGTGCCAGAGTCATCTCTGGTAGCAAGTCATCCCAGTATATTTGGTCCTTAGTTGTGAACTGTGCCATAAGTCGTTTAATGTTGCGGTTAGCTCTCTCTGTCGGGTTTTGCTGAGGTCTGTACGGCGCAGTAAATTGGTGCCTTATCCCCATCTCCTCTAGGAATTGCTTAAATTTTGAGCTAATAAATTGCGCTCCATTATCCGTGATTAGGATCTTTGGGACGCCGAATTTGCCAATGATTCGCTCTCTGACTGCCCGAATTAGTCCTTCTGCTGTTGCCCTCCGCATTGCTACAATCTCGACCCATCTCGAGAAACGATCCAATAGTACCAACGCCATAGTATTTCCATGTTTAGACCGCGGGAGAGGTCCCACGAAGTCTGCGCACACCGTCACCCAGGGTTCTTCGGCAAGCTGCGTCAGCATCTTACCGGCTGCTTGCTGTTGGCTGGGTTTGTATAGCTGGCATGTCTCACACTGTCGCACGTATTTCTTTATGTCGCGAAACATTCCGGGCCAATAGTATCGAGCAGTTGCCCGCGCGATAGTTTTACGGATTCCCATATGGCCTGCACTGGGGACGTCGTGTATCTCCTTTAAAACTCTTTGTCTTTCCGTTGTGGGAACGCACAATTTCCATGGCAGCGCATCGTCGCCATCCATTTGACCAGATATTCGCTGGTACAGTTCACCATTTTCGATGATGAAATCAGGAAATTTTTCTGGACACCTCTCCACCTCTGCCATTTCCTCTTTGAGCCATTTACACCCGGCTGCGATAACTCTTGCCGTCATCGAACCTAGCTTCGTTTCCTGAGGTTGACGGGAAAGTGCGTCAGCCACTACATTCAGTTTACCCTTGCGGTACTGGACGTCAAATGAGTACTGCTGCAGTTCTAGCGCCCACTTTGCGATTCGACCAGACGGACTCTCGATCTTCCTGATCGCCCACACTATTGCCAAACACTCTTTCTCAGTAGGGGAATAGTTGAGTTCAGCTTTGTTGAGCCGGCGACTCGCATACGCTATTACTCGTTCGACGCCGTCGATTTCCTGAGTCAGAACAGCTCCCAGCCCGAAATCGCTCGCGTCTGTTTGAAGAGTGAACTTCTTTGTAAAATCGGGACAAGCCAACACTGGCGCCTCGGTTAGTGCGTTCTTCAGTGCCTCAAATGCTGTCTGTTGTTCGCTATTCCATTTCCACTTGTGGCCCTTCTTCAACATGGATGTCAACGCATGTGCCACTTTGGAGAAGTCGGGGACGAACCTACGGTACCAAGAAGCTATACCTAGAAATCGGCGCAACTCTCGTATACCGGTCGGTGGCGTGAGATTTTTGATGGCCGCGACCTTCTCAGGGTCTGTGTGGATGCCTTCTTCGCTTACAACATGACCCAGATACTTCAGCCGCTTCCTGATCCTGAGATTCGCGCGTCTTAGTCGCTGGAAAACTATCGACAGGTGTTGGACGTGTTCCTGCAGTGTTGTACTGGTAATAATAATATCATCTAGGTAGGCAAATGCATGCGGCTCTAACTCTGGACCGATGACCTGATCCAACGCACGCTGAAACGTCGCCGGGCGGAGTGTAGCCCAAACCGCATTACACGCCATTGAAAAAGGCCGCGTCCTGGTACTGTAAATGCCGTGTATTGCTTGCTCTTCTATTCCATCGGGATTTGCCAATAGCCGTTTTTCAGATCTAGGCTGCTGATGTAACGCGCACTTCTTAGATGGTCAAGGATATGTTGGATCCTCGGTAGAGGGTACGCGTCAGGCACTGAACGCTCGTTCAGCTGCCGATAATCTACACAGAGTCTCCACTTTCCGTTCTTCTTCTTTGCCAACACTATGGGGGCGCTGTGTGAGCTGTGTGAAGGTACAATGTACCCTTTCTCTATGAGGTCGTCGATCTCCGCGTTAATAATTTCCTGCATCTTCGGATTCTTTGGGCAATACCTTTGTTTGAGCGGTCGGTCATCCATCATGACGATTCGGTGAGTGGCGATGTTAACTACTCCCGACATCTTCTCAAATATGCACAACTATTGTTTTAAGAATTCCTTAACTTCATCAGTAGTTGCGGCTTCAGTCGACGTAGGATTTGAGGACGGTTCGTCGCCTTTATCCGGTCTCTCGGTGTCTTCCTGCCGTATCGCCGTGAGTTTCTCGCTTTCTTCATCGTGACTCTCTTCCCGGAACGTGACGTTCTGGTCTCCACAACTCAATCGAACGCTTGCCTTTGACACATAATCCGTTCCGAGTACCACGTCGTCCATCAAACCTGGTAGTATCAAAAGATCCATCTCGTGGGTCTGGTTCCCCAATTTCATTCTTGCAGTTACTGCCTCCCGCACGGTCTTGAATCTGCCATCGCCCATTATAACTTGCGTCGTTGTGCGTTTGAACATCCCTGTCTCTAGCTTTCCCTACATCGCCTCGCTCATAAAACTTCTGGTTGCTCCTGTATCCACTGAGGCTACTACATGGATCTCGTTTACTTTGATCGTAGCCATAATCCGCCATTTCACTTGGTTTTAAACGTTATTTAGTCTGTGCGAGATTGATCCACTCGAGACCCCACCCCTCGCTGCGAATGAGGCCTCAGACCATTTCCCGATGTGTTACGGCAGCAATTTCGAGTTGGGATGTTGCATCGGCCACATGTCCAGAAAAACTCCCTCCGCGTTGCTCTACAGTTGTTGCGGGGTTCGGGTTGGCGTTGTGTGTTCGCTGTTTCGCTTCTCCTAGGCAACTCGCGCATGTGATGGTACCACTCCATGGTTCGTGGATTTGTTCGCACTGCGGCCCTGGATGTGTCTTTCACCGAAGCGATATTTTCGAAACCCTTAGCCAGACTCACTAGCTCTTCCAGCGTGATGAACTCGGAACGTTTGACGTACCATTGATACTCGCTTCGAGAGTTCTTGTAGATTCGCGTTAGCTTCTCTCCGGAGGAGTAGTCAGAAACGTGCAAGATTAACAAACACCTGATTGAATTTTTGTGCGCATCTAACTATGCGAAATGAAAAACGTTGCATTACTTGCTTCTTGCATGTTTAATACTCGTTTTTTATAATTTTGACGTTTAAAACTCTGTTTTCTTGCTTGCAAATTTGTGCTGGGTAAAATTTGTCCAGCAAGAATTTGCAACTTCCCCTCAAAATTAAATGTCATTTTGCGCTCTCAATTTCCCCTTCCTTGGAAATTTTTTGGTCACCGCGAACGCGATTTGACAAAAATTGTGATATTTTGTAACAATTCGTAACAATTATCAGCATCGCGAACACTCTTTATATTACATCTTCTCCTTTTTATTTCTAAAATCTACAGTTTGGTAACAACTACTTGGAACTGGACGGCGTCCGCTTCTGCGAAGTGTGGTAGTTCCCACTAACATTTGTCAAAAAATACATCTTTATTTTCTGTTATTTCTTTATCGTTATGATCATAATCCTGAACATCATTACCTGATTCATGTTGACAATTCACATTTTTTCTAAAATTACAAACTGTTTTGAAACTTTCTTTTTTCGTATTTGATTTACATAAATATAACGAATATAATTATTTACGTTTATCTTAACTCAAAGATCTTTTTCAGGATAACAACATGTAACCATTTAACAAACTCCTAAAAATGATTTAAATAATATAATACCTTCCCTACTTTATAATCAGAACTGAAGTTTTTGTGCTTATCAGTATAGGAATTAGTAATAAAATGATTTCTTACGTTCACATGAGTCCGGTGAAACAGTAACAGTCGGTGCCCTACCAACATATTGCTCAGTATTCACTGCGGAAGCAGCTGCGCTACAGGAAGCAGTTCAGTTTGCCTCTAACTCAGGATCTAAATACATCATATGTACCGATAGCAAATCTACGATCGCAGCTCTTAAAAATGGAAATACAGGAGGATTTCTGATTGAACGCTTACGAATGCATCTCTCAAAAAATATCGGCAAGATAAAAATAATGTGGGTTCCAGGTCACGTTGGAATTAAAGGCAACGAAGTCGCTGACGAAAAAGCTAAATTTGCTTCAAAACAACCTCTGCACCTTTTCGACTATACATCGACACAAGACATACGAAATTTAACTCGTTCCTTTACACATACAAAATTTAAAAACGAATGGGAGTGTTATCAGCACCATTATAAGTCTGTTAACCCTACTGGCTCTAAACCTATTTACTCCCCAGACTGCAGTTCACGAATGCTGCAAATATTTGTACGGTGTAGGGTAGGCCACACGACTACGACCCACAGCCACCTGCTCAGAGGTTCTGCTAAACCGTCCTGCTCATACTACAACTCACCTTCGTTATCAGTACCTCACATCTTGGACGACTGTCCCGGACTCAGCCACAACAGACAATTTGTTTTCGGCAACACTGTGCCCTCCAACTGCCTCAAGTCGACTAATACGGATAACATTAGTGCAATACTTAAATTTACCAAACTTTGCATTATTATAGACATATAAATTAAGTAGAATAACTCATTTACGTCATTATTAATGAATTCTTAACTAGCTCATAAGTTCAACAAAAGCCGAAGGTCCTGGCAACCAGTGCTTTTATACTCTAGTGTTATAACTATTAATAGTTGTTCCTCTATTAAATAAATAAATAAAAATAAAAACACAATGTGAAACTCAAAAATACCTCGGAAGTGATGTTATTTTTCTTGTAGGTCTTATCGAGTAGAACGATGACTTGTATCCGTAAATAAGCCACAAATGTAGCAAAGCTTATTTCGCTTGTCGCACATTTTAGTTTTACTTTACCACGATTTTTATCCAATTTAACAGCAAAAAAAAATATAAAAACACGTGCACTTCAGTATAACGGAAATTTATAAAGACTTCAAAATTAAGTAAAAACTCAAAAATTAAGTCATAATTTCCTTGGGAACAACAGAAGCAAATTTTTGCAAAAATTTCGTTCTCATAAAAAGTAAAATAACTCGGTCATTTTTTCAGCCGAGTTTTTAAAAGAAACATTCGTTGAACTCGGTATTAAACGTACTCTTTGAATTTAATCAAAACTCATTTTGTATTTTTATAAAATAGTGTGTGAAAATATCGCAAAAGTCAAAAAAAGAAGAAAAAGGTTAGCAAAATTTAAGTTTGTTGTGCAAAAACAAGTAAATTTCTTCAGCTTTATTAATACGTCTATAGATATTTCAAAAGGTCTGAGCTTCTTCTTTCTTAAACCGTTGTTAATTAGCTAAGATATGGGCTAAGCAGGGCGCAAAAGCACGAAAAATCGGTTTTTTAAGGTTAAGTCGAGATTTTGAGGGTGTTTGACAAATTCGAAAATGGATTCTCATTCTACTCGATAAGACCTACAAGGAAAATAACATCACTTCCCAGGTATTTCGACTTCATTCTTTTTTGTAGCAATGTGTAATTAACCGCAACCCCAACTGTAGAGAAAATTAAAAACGGAACTGTCGCTATAGTTTTCCCGCAACTTACTAACATACTTCCAAACTATAAAATAAACTATATGGATCGGCAAAGATTCGCAAATAGATATTTTATTAGGCAGGTCGATGCCCCCAAATTATGCTTGAAGTTATAGAAAAAATGTCAAATACGCTATTAGCCCAAAATACCATCTTCGGATGGATTTTAAGTAGCAAAATCACAGAAAGAATCTCCATATTCACCACACAAGTGAAAGAGATCTCAAATGAATTCCTAAATATGCAATTGAAAAATTTTGGGAGATAGATGAACTCCCACCCACCCATTTAACAGTGCCAGAATATCAGTATTGTGAAGATTTCTACAAAGCCACAACTACGAGATCTAATAATGGTCGGTACGTCGTACAACTACCACTCAAGCCACAATTTCCAGACACACTCGCATTAGGTCAGTACCGAACCTCTGCATTGCAGCAGTTTCTAGGTATGGAAAAAACCCTTCTGAGAAAAGGCGAGCTCTTAAATCAGCATACGGTGGTGTCTTGGAAGAGTATATCAATTAAGAACATATGGAAGAAGTAAGCCCAAATATATCCAAATTTAAATACCACTCATTTTACCTTTCCCATCATGTTGTAGTAAAGCCAGATAAAAATACGACAAAGGTAATAGTAGTCTTCAACGTCTTAAAAAAGTTCTGACATTTCTTTAAAATGACATTTTATATACGGGACCCACACCACAACCTGATTTAATGCTTCTGATGCTCAATTGGCGTATCTTCAGATATGTATTCAACGGAGATGTCGAAAAAATGTACCGTCAAATACTCATGCTCAAAGAGGATCAATATTTTCAGCGTATCGTCTTCCGTAACTACACTAACAGTCCAATACGCGACTCTAAACTAAGAACACTTACCTTTGGTGTTAACTGTGCCCCCTTTCTAGCCATTTCCCCTAGCAGCTCCAGTGTTAAAAACACAAACTTATGTAGACGATATTTTGTCTGCAAGCCATAGCCTTACGCAAGCATGCGTATCACTATCCCAAGTCGGCGGGATTCCCATTAAAAAAGATTACTGCAAACCACTCCGAAATATTTAAAAATATTAGCAACGAAATCTTGTTGGATGCGAATTTTCTTAAATTTCAAACGGAAAGTACCACAAAACCGTGGGAATTCAATAGAATGCGATGTCACTCTTGAGTCGATATCGGCAATTTCCGCAATAACTAAGAGACCAATTCTGTCGTCTGTGGCAAAACTTTTCGACCCCGCAAGATGGATTTCGGCAATTATGATACAAGCGAAAATCCTAATTCAAGAATTATGGCTAGAGGGAACAGACTGGGACGAGTAAATCAAACCTCTGCGCTTAGAAAAATGGTCACAGTTTGCAAGTAACCTAAACACTATTTCGGAGATAAAAATCCCCCGCTGGGTGAAATTTTCTGCCGACAATGAAGTCGAACTGCACGGTTTTTGTGACGCCTCAGATAGGGCATATTGCGCAACAATACATGTGCGCACCCAAAGCAATATCACGATCTCAAGCCATTTATTAATAGCCAAAACTAAAGTAGATCCCCTAAAAACACTCAGTCTACCACGACTTGAACTCTGTGGCGTGCTACTTCTCGCAAAATTAGCATCAACATGGTAAAAGCATTTATACATGAAAAGTCAAACATAGTATCTATGGTCAGACTCCGAAATCGTTTTAGCCTGGTTAAAAAACCTCCCTAAGATGGAAAACATACGCATATCTAAAATCCTTCATTTAGTAGGGCCAGCCACTTAGCGAAAGTGCTGATAATCCCTCTGATCTCGGCACAAAAGGTTGCAAACCGTTGCTCTGCGCACCTCTATGGTGGATAGGCCCAGCTGGTTAAAATAATTTTCTGATTCTTGGCCAAAATCTCCGGCACACAATATTATTGCCCCAGAAAGTCGAAAAGTTTAAACCTTTCAAACTTATTGGATAACACTGACATCTTAGAGCGATTCTTATCGTTCCCCCGAGCCCTCAGAGTAGAGGTATATACGATTCAATTCGTAAGGCGCCTCAAAAATAAAATCCAAAAAAAGCCGAATTCTCCATATAATACATACGCATAAAGATCTGCAGTTCGCGTCATTACCTCCACCTAAATGCGCTATTTCAGCCGCGAAATCTCAATACTAAGGGAATCAATGGGGTGTAATGGGGTGCAGTGGTGCTTCTGGGTATGTGGTTACAGTTGCACGGCTGTACTCAATCCCTACTCTATCGTCCACGTTCATGCACCCTGGGCAACGTGAGCAACCCATGTGCGAGATACGGTAACCAACCCGTGTGGAGCCATGGGTCACGGCTAATAGAGAGGGAGCTTTAGCGGAGCCACTCCGACATATTCGGTTTAAGGGTCCACTAAAGTCCGCAGCGTCTGTCCACCAGGAGGTGCGGCTGCAGGCGGGCGTCTGTCTTGGAGCAAGCGGCTCGCTATGTAAACGAATATAAAATTTCAACCCCCAGCAATGGGTTGTGCGCAGGGCTTGGAACCCGCCACGTAAAAACCAACATCCAATGAAAAACAAAACAAAGCCTCGGATGAGACCCTCTTTTTTGATGACGACCACAGCAAACGTTTAAAGGACAATGATTTGAGGACATGCACCTGGAATGTCCGAACCCTTAATTGGGAAGGTGCCTCTGCCCGGCTGGTTGATGTCCTCAGCAGAGCAAAGGCTGACATCACCGCCATCCAAGAGATGCGATGGACGGGGCAAGGGAAACAAGTGATAGGCCCTTGCGACATCTACTACAGCTGCCATGTAAAGGAGCGCAAATTTGGTGTCGGATTTGTGGTGGGAGAGAGACTGCGCCGTAATGTACTGTCGTTCACTCCGGTGGACGAGCTACTCGCCACAATCCGCATCAAGGCAAGATTCTTCAACATCTCCCTAATTTGCGCCCACGCTCCAACGGAAGAGAAGGACGATGGGACTAAAGATCGCTTCTACGATCTCCTTGGCCGCACGTATGAGCGGTGCCCCCACCACGATATAAAAATTGTGCTTGGCGACTTCAATGCCAAGGTGGGCAAGGAGGGCATCTTTGGTTCCACAGTCGGAAAATTCAGTCTCCACGACGAAACGTCCGATAACGGATTGAGACTGATCGACTTCGCCGGGGCCCGAAACATGGTAGTCTGTAGTACCAGGTTCCAGCATAAGAAGATTCTCCAGGCTACGTGGCTGTCTCCAGATGGTAAGACATGAAACCAAATCGACCACGTTGTGATAGACGGAAGGCATGCTTCCAGTGTCCTAAATGTGCGCA
Source organism: Philophylla caesio (assembly GCA_963971545.1). Classification (NCBI taxonomy): domain Eukaryota; kingdom Metazoa; phylum Arthropoda; class Insecta; order Diptera; family Tephritidae; genus Philophylla; species Philophylla caesio. The sequence continues at coordinate 40,994,156 of OZ020608.1, read as the reverse complement.
CGAACCGAGGAGCCAACATCGACTCGGATCATTTTCTTGTGGCAGCTAAGATCCGCACGCGCCTCTGTGCAGCAAAAAGCGCGCGCAAATGAACACAGGAAAGCTCGACGTCGGAAACTGCCATCGCAACATACAGCTACCCACTTCGCCACTTGACTTGCACTCCTGCTCTCTGAGAGCAGTGGAACCATATTTCTCGCTGTCTAAATACCGCCGCTGAAGAATCCATCGGATTTCAGCGAGCCCGAAAGAACAACTGGTATGACGAGGAATGTCGCGCCGCTACGGAACGTAAAGACGCTGCCTACAGGGCCACACTGCGATCGGGCGCAACGCGAGCTGTGCGGGAGCGTTATCGTGAGCTGAAGAAGGAAGCAAGACGAATTTTTCGTGAGAAAAAGAGAGAGGCCGAAATCCGTGAGTGCGATCAGCTTGAGATGCTGGCCGACAGGAAGAGCGCCCGAAAATTTTTTCAAAAAGTTCGACGGCTTACAGAAGGTTTTAAGACCGGGGCGAATTCCTGTAAGAACGAAAACGGCGACCTGGTGACTGATGTCCACAGCATACTTAAATTATGGAGGGAGCACTTCTCCACACTGATTAATGCAAGCAACTGCAACCCTGGAGATGTTGAACCCGAATCCCCAATCAATGATGATGGACGCGATGTACCATCACCCGACTGTGACGAAATTCGGAAAGCGATAGCACGGCTGAAGAACAAAGCCCCCGGGGCCGATGGGTTACCAGCTGAGTTATTTAAGTACGGCGGAGAGGAGCTGGTTAAGTGCATGCATGAGCTCATCTCTAGAATATGGTCGGAAGAACGCATGCCTACTGGATGGAACTTAAGTGTGCTCTGCCCAATCCACAAAAAGGGCGATCCTGCAGTTTGTGCCAACTATCGCGAGATTAGTCTTCTTAACATCGCATATAAGGTTCTGTCGAGTGTATTGTGTGAAAGACTTAAGCCCACCGTCAATGAACTGATTGGACCTTATCAGTGTGGCTTTAGACCTGGTAAATCTACCACCGACCAGATATTCACAATACGATCTTGGAAAAGATCCGAGAAAGAAGAATCAACACACACCATCTCTTTGTCGACTTCAAAGCCGCCTTCGACAGCACGACAAGAAGTTTCCTATATGCCGCAATGTCTGAATTTGGTATCCCGGCAAAACTTATACGGCTATGTAAAATGACGTTGAGCAACACCACCAGCTCCGTCAGAATCGGGAAGGACCTCTCCGAGCCGTTTGATACCAAACGAGGTTTCAGACAGGGCGACTCTTTGTCGTGCGATTTCTTTAACCTGATGCTGGAAAAGATAATTCGAGCCGCAGAACTTAATCGGTCAGGCACCATCACTCTTGTAAAAGATGGTCCGACCGATTATGTTCTGCGGCAATTACTGGCGTTCGCCGATGACATTGACATCATCGGTCTTAACAACCGCGCAGTTAGTTCTGCCTTCTCCAAACTGCATAGAGAAGCGAAGCGAATAGGTCTGGAGGTGAACGAGGGCAAGACGAAGTATCTCCTGTCATCAAATATACAGTCGGCACATTCACGACTGGGATCAAACATCACTGTTGACAGTTATAACTTAAAAAAAGTAGAGGACTTCGTTTACTTAGGAACCAGCATTAACACCAATAATAGCGTCAGCCTTGAAATCCAACGCAGAATCTCTCTTGCCAACAAGTGCTACTTCGAACTGAGTAGGCAATTGCACAGTAAAGTCCTCTCTCGACGGACAAAAACCATACTCTATAAGTCTCTCATCATGCCCGTCCTATTGTATGGCGCAGAAGCATGGGCGATGACAACATCAGATAAGAGAGCTCTTGGAGTGTTCGAGAGAAAGATTCTTCGAAAGATTTATGGACTTTTGCGTCTTTGCGACGGCGAATACCGTGTACAGAGGAAAAGGAAGACCTCCTCTGCGTTGGAAAGACCAAGTGGAAAAAGACTTGGCTATACTTGGGATTTCTAATTGGCGCCAGTTAGCAAAAGATAGGGACAGCTGGCGTGCTTTGTTGACCTCGGCCAAAATCGCTTAGGCGGTTGTTGCGCCAATTAAGTAAGTAAGTAAGTAAGTAAGGGAATCAAAACCCATTGATAAAAAGAGCCCCCTCTTAGTATTCAGTCCATTTTGGGACACGAAGGGTCTGCTTCGTGCCAATGAACGGCTAACGAATTCAAGCCTAACATACAATAATAATACCCTAATAATATCGGAAAAATCTAAATTTTCCATATTGTACCTAAGATTTCACTGTACGCCACAATGCTGCAGCACCAACCGCGCCTCCCCGCTCCAACCACGTACTATGGCTGCACCGACAGCTACGCCGCGCCGCAACACCAGTACAAAGTAGCCGAAGCCGTTGTACAACAGAGAGCGGACATACCGCAGAGACCTTCTGGTGTTCGATGCCTTCTATGCCGTCGTCCTCACCCATTGCGCTTATGCGCTATTTTTAGAGGTATGCAACCATATCAACGCCAACAAGTACCCCAAGCTAACGGGTATTGCCTTAACTGCCTGACACTGTCGAATACCACCAGAGTATGCAACTGTGGCGTACATGGCCAGTTGTGTGATAGGGCATCACACCCCACTGCATCGTTGGCCAGACTGGCGGTACCTTAAGTTTCAGCTCCGCGCAACAGCAGACGTCCCATCGACAAAGCCATCATCGCCGTAACTGGAGAAATCCAAGAGTAGATTACGCCCTTCGTCAGCTGTATATCAAAGTACCCGTCGCCAAACCGGGCTCAGCAACGTCGTAGCAATGCTTCAGCAGCTGTAACGTTTACTAGGGTGAATGTTCGCCTAGGCGGGCCGAGATGGCTAAATGAGAAGTCTGGCAACCACAATCAACGTACTACATACACACATGTATACCAGTCATAATTTATACCAAGAACGATAGAATACAAGATTGCGCCTTCCCGACGAAAAATGATGTGAAGCAAAATGCGTGCAACGTCACGAACATGGTTTTACTGAGAATCGGAAGAATTTGCAAACAAAAATGTGAGGTTAGGTTCTGCTATGATTTCTAAATTTTGAAGTTTTTACTAATTTCGGCACTTTATGCAACATTTTTATATTCAAATAACTTCATTTATGCACTGTGTTAGATTGGATGCCTTGAAAAAAACTGCAGTGCAGCATTAGGAGACAAGAAGCTAAACTTGCTACCAAGTGCGCACAGCTACACCTTCACATCATGTTTAGCGAGTTTTATAGCCCCGTATCATTGATAGTCTCTGTGATATAACACTTAACACTGCGCCCTTCAAGTTTAATAAGTTTATTTTAAATAAAACTGCTTTTAAGCATTAAATTTAATCACAAACAATTGTATGCTTACATACATACAAACAAAACCAACCGCGTTCTGGGACGTAGCATACACAGCTGATTCTGTAAAATTTGCTGAGAGCGAATAGCGGTTTGCTGTATTTTCTAAATCGTGGATTTATACCATGTACACACACACCCATACACACACACAATTTACTATAATAATTATCTTTTAATCATAATCTTTCGTTTGTGAGCCCGATCGGACGTATCTATAATATTGTAATTGAATTGAAATCATTGCGTTTGAAATTTAATTAAAAGACATTCATAAAAAACTTAGTGATTTTGACCACGGAAGTAAAAATCATAAAACCGTTTTAAAAGGAAAAAATTTACATACTTTCAGTATTAGTATGGTTGCATAGCGGCTACCACACCACAAAATTCTAAATTTCTACAAAATGCCCCTGACAAAATATAAGATATCTGTTTAATAAAACACACAATACTGAAGTAAGAAATACTCTGGTTTGCGTAGCCGGAGTAGTCCGGCCAGGGTTTTGCTTTTTTGCAGCGTGGACGAAAGATATTGGTAAAACTATTTTGTGCCATAATAAAAAAGTTTCTTAACGTTAACGATATAAACCTCCTATCCTTATGAAAAAAGCATTTGCCTGAATAACTCCTTTTTTTTGTTGTTGTTGCAGTTTTCGTCAGGGTAGGAATCTATTGACTTTTGGAATGATTTTCCGTCATCCCTTGTCAAGTTTGGTTTTAAGCCAAAACGGTTTCGGCGTTGTGCCATCCTCAGTGTCGTTTTTCGAGTTGACTAGTTTTGTATTTATTCTAGGTATTTATATTCGTTTTATTGTCAAATGTCTAGTTCAGTAAGGTACGATCTGCGTACCAAGTTTGCTTCAGTCTGTCAGGTAGTTGGTCGGTAACAAATACATCGTTAAGAATACTAGGGCGTTAATTGAGACCGTGACCATTCTAAGCTTTAAAGATAACCTTTGAACAAAATTATTTTAAGTTTAACAGCAAAATATATAGAGATGACGGAAAATCGTTCCAAAATTCAATACTTTTATTTATTTTAAAACTATTTAAAACTTCAAATTCACAACCCAATATTTATTTGGTTGATTGATTCAGAGTCTAAGCAGCTGATTTGTGACGAAGAAAGTGTTATGTACAATATTATCAAACAATTAAATTATAATAATGAATTATCCGCAGTGGTCGAGTGGGTAGCGGTGTGTGCTAATACTCGATAAGCCGCTGGGTTCGAGGTTCGAATCTCAGCCAGGGCAAGTAAAATCTAAATCATAGAACATTTTTTTTGTAATAGCGGTCACCCCTCGGCAGGTAATGGCAAACCTCCGAGGGTTTTTCTGCCTGAAAAATCTTCTGATAAAATACATCTGCCGTTCGGAGTCGGCCCATTTGTGGTAGAATATAAATAGTACGAGAAGCTGAGCCAAACACTGAGCTATATAGTGTAAGCGCCAAATTATTATTATTATAATGAATTATCCGATAGACATAGTAAGATATTACATTTTAGATATTTCAAATAAAATTGCCTGGTGATTCAACAATTTTTTGAAAAATGGTTATAACCTCTGAATTTCATATTTTTATTGCGTTAATATAAAACAGTCTTGAGCCGATGTCCATGAATTAGGTGGCTAAAAGTATAATTTCGAAGTAAACATACAGCAAAACAAATGCATTGTTTGGTTAACAGACACCCCGGCAAAAATAATCGTAGCACCAGGCAGAATGCAATAGAGGCTCCAGAATATTTGTGTATGGGAATTACGCATTCGGACATTATTTCGCTATTACCCGAATGCGTCGCTATTACCCGAATGCGTCCATATCTGCATTATTTCTGTTCACTCATGGGCATAATCTCTGGAGTTTTCTTATATAAACTTTTTCTCATATGCATGATAATGTCGAGTTGATTTGATTTTCAAACGAAACAAGAGTTTTGCGCATTATTTTATTCGTACATGGGCGGCCTTTGACTGCGCTTAAAACCTAGTCGCTCCTCTTTAGCTACGCCATTCATAGAAGTTTTGCGCAAGACCTTTTTCTACATGGGTGCCGAGTTTCCTTTTCAACCGAAATATCAGTTTTAGGCAGCATTTTACTCTGCATATATAAAAAAAGGCTCTAATCGGTAAAAAAAAACTTTTTTTGATAACATTTCCCAGTTTTTTGTTATCAACATCAAAAATTTTTACTTTTGACTATATTTTTTATTAAACGCTTACTTGATTTCCAGAAAAAATTTTTTAATTTCATAAATTAACTTTTAATCAGTTAAACAGAAAGTGATAATTTTATATATGCATTTATATCTCGCCGTAATTTACAAAAAAGAACTTAACATATCGCAAAATACTATTTAACTTGCAAGAAATTATAGATATAAAAGTTTGAAATTCACACGATATCAACGGCTGCTGTTGGAATTCTTATTGTTTGGAGGCTACGTTAAAAGGCTAGTTTTTTTATTTTTAACATCGAAAGACGTCTCACTTCTTTTGGGACCTTAGAGACGACAACCACGTGGACCTTTTCTTTAATATCAAATATAAAAAGGAAAAAGCTTTCATGTTTACTTCTCATAATTGTTAAATTAAACCCTTTAAATTCATCTTATTATCCTGTATTATTTTTTTTTTTTGCAAAGGAAAATAAAATTTATATTAGCTTAGTGCTACGTATTCGCCTACCTCCAATAAAGGAAGGTTTGGCTGATACCGAATTTTATCCTACCATGGGAAAAAAAAGAAAAACTAATGAAAACGTCAGCAGAAAACCTAATGAAACTGTGGCGATGGCGGCTAAGGAGATTTTGAATGTGGTGGTAGGTCTAAATACAAATTAAGTTCTTCAAAAATTTAGCACACCCACAATGTCTGTTGAAAGTGTTACCGGATGCTAATGGAATAAGAAACGTGTGGGTTTTAACCTCTTTTCATTAAATTAATCGACGAACTCTCAATTGATGAATTCATCGACTTGTCAGCAATTGGCAACAGTCGCGCTAAGTTTACAAAGCCAAAAATTTGATCAATACTAATAATTTAAAAGCTTAATATATACATCCATATATTCCAGGTCTTTGGTAGAAAAGGTTGTGATCATAAGAAAAGTTCCTCTTAAATTTAATGAAGAATCTAACGTGGCCAATATTGAAAGTAATATCCCTGTAGTATACATACATATGTTAGGAGATTAATAAAACGGCAGGGAGATCAATAAATTCCCACTACATCCGTGAATATTACTTATAAAGACAACTCCATTCCAAAACAGATAAACCCTTTATGACGAAAGTATGTAAATTTTATTTATTTTATAGATACTAGGTGGTAAACAGGGTATTATTAACGAAAATAATTATTAAAAATAAATTTATGTGTTTAATTTTTTTTTCAAAAACTATCTGTTGCAGAAATGCAACATTGCATCAATAGCGCTACATTAATAAAGGTAAACTTACGATATCTGAAAAAAGTAGTTATTTTGCTTATTGTAACACAAACTAATTTCACATTTTCCATAGCCTGTTTGCGTATGCCACTTGCAGTCTGGAAATTTGCACCTCATTCGTTTATCCATCAAAACTAGCCAGTGCACGTATTGGTCTAACCTCATGTCTTTCAGAGGTACGTGTTGAGGCCGTTCTTTCTTCTTTTTATTTTGTATGAGACATGCAACATCACTTTTGCGCTTTTAACGGTTGATTGTCTGATATACATATATCTACATAAGGTCTCAGCAACAGCTGCTTTGAATTCAGCATAGTTGAGGGCTTTACTGGTACTACTAATTTTATATTTTTTTCTTTATATAAAAGCCATGAATTACACAACGCAATGTCCAAGAAATGATAAAAAAAATTCAAATATACCAACGATTACTAAGTGGTTTCATTTAGTGGCCCATAAGAGAGTCTATATGTCGACTATATTCTACCACGACTTGTTTTATCTTCTTACTGCAGATGTTGGGTGCTTTCCTGCAAAACTCGATGCCAGAGACGATCTTGTTATCTCTCCAAGCGACCACAGCTACGTCATCTCTATTGCAGTTATCAACGTATTCTAAAGACGTTCCGCGAAGTTCTTTTTTAAAAATATTTCTTTTCTGGCAGTTTGCAGTTGGGAATTCGGTTTTTTCTTATAGTTCCTAAAACTAAAATGTCGGGATTTGACAAGTATGCAATACGCGCAAAGAAGGTGTAGTTATTATCAGAAAACAGACGCTAATTTTAATCGGTAGGTACATCAAGGGCAAGGTGGACTAGCACATTAGATGATGCCCCTAACTCAGGCTCGCCAGCTGCGCAAATATTTTATTGTACTAGTGTACACTTCAAATTTACATCCATATCCATATACGCCACATATAACAAACAGTTTGAAGTTTATCTGGTAAATACTATTTCAACACACTTCGAGCTTTTGTCGAACACTTTTGTTTACAGATAAATGCGCTTAAAATGGAACTTTTTTGAAGTTTTCGTTGAGGGCACTTTTAATGGCCGGATTTTGTATAATTTACTATTTTACTCATTCGGGTCGAAGTTATCCGTAAGATCTTCATCAGAACTTTCATGCTCATTCGGCTCAAAGTTATACGTCGGATAAACGACATCGTCGTCGTCGGAAAAGTAAAGATCATCCTCACTATCTTCCCATTATTCTAGGATTTTTTCCTTGTCCTGAGTAGTAAAATTATGCAGTTTCGACTCATTGTGATCCTCCAAAAAAAACCGTTCAAATTCAAATATAACTCTAAATAGGTATACCACAATACGCAATGTTGCATATGATGAATTTCATATCAAATCCAATATGCGTTGAACCCGACCCCCTCAGAATTTGATGAAATTTTGCATATAGGTACATCTTACCTACCCAAACACAACCTTATTTTTAGAAAATGGATTTTCGAAAAATTGTGGGCGTGGCAAGGTATCGAAATATTCGAAAATATTCGAAAAATTACGATAATAGGTACTTTTAAAGTGTGATTACTACGGAATGGCTTTACCGATTTCAAAGATCTTCATACCATTAGAAAGGTATTGAAATAAGCTTTAAAAAAAAATATACTGTACAAATTTTTTAGTACACTGAAAAAAAAAATTTTTCCAAAATAAAATTTTAAACTGAAAAAACACTTCAAAGATCAAGCGATTTTGAAAAATAAAATTTTATTTTAGAAAGGTCTATTTAATATATATAACATATCTGAAAACTAAAATGGGGTGTTTTTTCTTTTTTTTTAAATTTGTTTAAGTAAATGCATCTCTTGTTAACTTTTTTTATTTTGATATTATTGTGTGACAAAAAAAGGTACCTAGCTATACTTTGGAAATTATACAGTTTTTTTTTTATTCTAATAGAGTCGAACAAGAATTTTTGTTGTCAAACTTGATAAAGTTAATTTTTTATTTTTATTTATTTAGATTTAATATACAACTTAGCGCAGCTCATACTGCTGACTTTCGGAATATTTGCTTACTTTTAGTGATGTTTCATCTAAAGGTACAAAAGAATGGAAGCTTTGAGTTCCTGTAATAGTTGTTTGCATTTTTGTATCTTGAAAGTAGCTCTTCTTTTGTTTTGTTGTATTCATCAGCGTCTGCGTAAGCAACTTCTGTGGAGGTGTTATACGTTTGTGAAGCCCAATGATAAAGGTCTTTCGCCGTTTGAATTTGGTTTTTATTTGCCATGCTATAATTCCGAGCGCCTCTTTTTAATGTCCCACTTATACCATCACATGCAGATTTTCCATGGCTGGTTGCGTAAAAGTGGCACTCAGCGAATATTTCGAAATCAATTTTATGATGAGATAAATTAATTAAGTTGTACTTGTTTTTGTACTGTGCTCCTGCACCATCTGACACGTAGATAACTTTCGTAATTGAATTGCTTATATTAGTCTTAACAAAATTAATCATTTTTGAAATATATAGATGAACTGCTATGCTATCATGGATATTACAATCGGATATTATGGCAAAGGTTCTATGAATTAAATTATCGTTATCTTTGTAATAAATAACGAACGGATGTATCGTGGCTTGATTATTATTCCAATGATATCCTTGAATGGCATCTTGTATAACAAACGCATAGTTTTCAGCGAAATCCATTTGAATTAGCAGTTCTCCTGGCAGCAGTGTCATTTTTCTTTCACTTACGAAGCGCGACTGGCGCTTAGCTGTGAAATGATGTGACACTAGCTTATTGATGTGTTGTACAAAATCGTCAACAAATGTGTTTGTAGTAGAGGAAATGGTTTCGAGATTACATCTGAGTGTTGTGTTCCATTTTTTGTAAATGACTTCTTGAATCGAATTTTTTTCGTATTATTCCAACATCATCGTTCTAAGGTTCGTTAAATTATCGTAGCACCGACCACACATTGATACGCAACACTCGCTGTTTTCTATATTACCATTACAGACAACGAATTTAATAACATCTTTATAGTTTCTGAAATTATGTTGACCTTCCATCGATTTCAAACCCGATTTTTCGAACATCAGTTTTACATTCTGATGCAATGTGCACACACAAACATTTTGCTGGTTTCCAACCCCAAGTTTGATACAATTCTCTGGTCGCAACATGGTAAATTTTGTAAATCCTAATTGAAGTGAAGGATTTTTTTTTCTAAATTCATAGTAAGTTTCACGAAGCGATGACAGCATTAGTCTTTTTTGAAGTTTCTCGCGTATGTTTCCTTGTCTTACTACAATTGAGTCCTGTGACCCAGGCATGATTCGGCTGATTTCATCATCTTCATAAAACAATTTTACTGTGTTTAAAGTTTGTTCAGGTAAACTACGTCTGTCCATGCTAAAGCGTTTGACGTCCGAAAACTTTGTTTTATTTTTTTGTATATCTAATTGTAAGCTAATTTTTATCAATTTGTAAGATAAATCATGCCCAAAAATGTCTTTAATTTCCTTAGATGTCATGGTGTTTGGTAATAGAGATAATATTTTTTGCTTATCCAAATTATTTCAGCAGTTTTCGATTTGATATTTCATGTTCTCCAAAATTTGTTCGTAGTAAGCTTTGATCTTCTTTTGGTCTTCTGATAAAGTTGACAGTGAACCACCTCCAAGTGAATCCGAAATACCTTGCGCAAATTGCTGTGTTTTTTTTTGCAGTATGAATCCCTTTCTAAATATTTTCGCTGCATTGGCGATGGATGGCTTGCAAGATGAGAAATAACATGCTTATTTATATTGTCGACGAGTTCGTTGCGTTCGAGTGATTTAGTATAGCTGCTGCATGTTGGAACTTTCTTATATTTTTGATACAATTCACCGCTAGCCAAGTCATGTAAATCCTCAATTTCCGTTTCAGTAGAACGCTGATTATCATCAATCTTGATAGCATCCTTCAGTTTAAAGCGACAATTTTCGCAAATACGGCAACAATGAGTGTTGGAGACTGCTGGAAAATGCTCAGATATCACCGCTGCTTCGTTTAAGCTAATTTTTCGAAGTTTAGAGGAACATTTTGTTGATAGCTGCACACATCTGTATTTATTAGTTGATTCCATATCTATTTGTAATTTAAGGAGAAACTAAGCACGAAGTATAACAGCCGTTTAAACACAACTAAAATTTTTACGAGACGAAATTAACGTACGTTCGCTTTGAATTTGCAATGGCAACTGAAACGAATTCACAGAATATCGCTATGAAGCTAACAATCAGGTAGAAATAGTATATACTTAGTCATTAAAAGTTTATTGTACTATCTAACCGAAGGGTGTATGTTTATGTTGTCCAATAGATCCTAGGTACGTTTCGGCACTACTATGCATAGGATCTATTGTACAACATAAACATACACCCTTGATTAGATAGTATTTCTACCTGACTGTTAGCTTCATAGCGATATTCTAGGAATCTGTTTCAGTTGTTGCGGTAAACAGCACAACAAACAGGTACAAAAAATTATTTTCGCTACTGATTTCATGTGGTGGAAGGTTGATCCCCTGTATCCTTTGATGAGCGGTTAAATTTGTGTGTTACCAAGGTCAATTATTTTATATTTTGGGAATGCCTGAAAATTTGACAACAAAAATTCTTGTTCGACTCTATTAGAATAAAAAAAAATCTGTATAACTTCCAAAGTATAGCTAGGTACCTTTTTTTGTCACACAATAATATCAAAATAAAAAAAGTTAACAAGAGATGCATTTACTTAAATAAATTTAAAAAAAAAAGAAAAAACACCCCATTTTAGTTTTCAGATATGTTAGATACATATGTATATTAAATAGACCTTTCTAAAATAAAATTTTATTTTTCAAAATCGCTTGATCTTTGAAGTGTTTTTTCAGTTTAAAATTTTATTTTGGAAAAAATTTTTTTTTCAGTGTACTAAAAAATTTTTACAGTGTACTTTTTTGAAAGCTTACTAATGGTATGAAGATCTTTGAAATCGGTAAAGCCATTCCGTAGTAATCACACTTTAAAAGTACCTATTATCGTAATTTTTCGAATATTTCGATACCTTGCCACGCCCACAATTTTTCGAAAATCCATTTTCTAAAAATAAGGTTGTGTTTGGGTAGGCAAGATGTACCTCTATGCAAAATTTCATCAAATTCTGAGGGGGTCGGGTTCAAAATGTACGTTTTTTTCAGCCTTTGAAATGAAATTCATCATATATGCAACAAAACAAGATCAGCCGGAATAATAAATAAAATCAGACTTGCAAAAAAAAGTTGTTATTGATTATTGAAATATATTATTATTATTATCGTTAATGACTTTAATTAAATGCAAATTCAAATGTAGCCACTTATAGGTCTATTCTAGCAAGGTAATACAATTTACTTCGGTATTAAAATTTACCATTCAGTATATTTTGTAACCATATCGTATTCTGCGCTCATTGTAACCTGGTAAATTTTGTAACCTGTGAAAGAGGAAGTAATAAAAAATAGCTGTTTAGGTTTGTTTTGGTAATTTAATAGAAAACCGAAAGCGAAAATGTTCCTTCAATATCAACTTATATAAATTCTTTAAAATAACGGAAATGTTCAGGAAGACACGAGTAAAATGTTTGCGATAAACTAATTAATTATTTAAATAGGAAGACAAAATATTTATTTACATTAATACATTTTCTGAAAAACTTTTTTGCTTTCATTGATTTATGTATGTTTATTTACGTTTTTTATGTCAAATTGTATATGTAATGATTTAGACATCGATTAATCACTAACCAAGACATATCCTTTATTCAAATATACTATACAAATATACAAAATTTTGATATTAAGTTAAGCGAAGATCTTAAGTTGTCAACCGCGCGCCGCCTGATAACATAAAAAATTTTCCTTTTTTGGTTTTTCTTGCGATGCTGAGGTGAGCGTGGGAGAGCGCGCGTCATGAATGCAGGTGGTAAAAAATGTAGCTCCCGCTACATGTCTCCCTTTCTTGGAGAAATTATGTTCACCTATAATGAAAATATCAACAAAACATTTTTAAAAGTAGGCGAAAATTTAGGTAGTGAAACGAATGCGTTTTGTAGTTGTAGGAACTGTGCTCGTCGATGGTTGTGGAATTCTGTGTGTTTGTTGATGTTCCATGTCATCGGCGATGAAATACACTGCCTTTAGGAGATCGACGGAGATTGCTGTGTTTCTGCCTCGAAAGTTAACAACGAAAAACTTATCATTTTTCTCAATGACTGGGTAAGGGCCATCGTATGGTGTAGCAAACGACTGTCGAATGTGGTCGTGTTTTACGAAAACATGAGAAGTAGTAGCCAAGTCTTTAAAAACAAATACGTGCTTTTGGCTATGCCTGAATGTTTGCGATGGTGTTAATGCATGGAAATGGTGTCTGAGATGCATTTAACTCGTGAGGTGAAGAATCGGCAGCTGAAGGGTGTAGAAATTTTCCTGGCAAACGCACGGGCTCTCCAAAAACTAGTTAAGCTGGCGTAGCACTGATATCTTCTTTCCAGGGAGCTCTAAGTCCAAGAAAAACAACAGGCAAAGCATCATACCAAGATGATCCACGGCACAATAACGCGGATTTAAGCTGCCTGTGCAAGCGTTCAACCAAACCATTTGATTGTGGGTGGTTTGCTTGCGGAAAACGACTTAATCTGTCGATGAGCGTCAAGCATTGCGTAAATCCACGAGAGACTGGTAAGCTAACAAGGTCGATGTGGGTATGTTCTAATCTTTGCGACGGTAATTCAAATCTGGCAATAAGGGACGACGTGTGACGAGTAATTTTATTTGCTTGGCACTTCAAACAAACTTTGTCCAGTTAGCGATGTCTTTATTTATTGATGGCCACACATATCTTTGAGTGACTAGGACTAGTTTTCGTGATGCTCTCTGGCCAGGGTGAGAAAAAGAGTGAAGTGCATTGAAAATTCTTAGACGTAGCGATTTAGGGACATAAGGCCGAATTGTACCTGATGAAACGTCACTGTACAGTTTGACTGCGTTGTTGTTGAAATGCAGTTGGCGCAGGTCGAGTGAAATGGTGGGATTGCGTAAGAGTTCTTCCAGTTCGGCGTCTTCTCTCTGTGCGTTGAATAACTCAGTCAGTTCAACTGCAATTGACACTTCATCGTCGCGGGATAGTGTGTCAGCAACAATATTTTCAGCACCGCCTACGTGACGCCAGTCAGTAGTGAATTGACTGATGAAATCTAATCTGCGAAACTGCCATGGCGATGCACGGTCAGGGCGATGTTTAAAGGCGTGAATGAGCGGCTTGTGGTCTGTGTAAATTGTAATATTTCGTCGTTCAAAAATATACCTGAAGTGTTGAACTGCCTCGTACACAGCCGCCAGCTCGCGGTCGTAGGTCGACTTCTTTTGCGTTGATGGAGTAAGTTTCTTGCTAAAGAAAGCAAGTGGTTGCCATTCCTTTTTGCAGCGTTGTTGCAGTACTGCGCCGATTAAGCTTTCTGAGGCATAGCCCACTCGGTGTTAGCGTCTGGATGAGCGAGTAGTGCAGAGTTTGCAAGGACTTGTTTACAGCTGTTAAATGCTTCCTCGAGTTCAGGAGTCCATTCAACTGGATGAGAATTTTTTACTTTAGGTCCTTCCAGCGTTTTGTTCAGTGAACTCAAGAGTTTAGCAGCGTTTGAACTTTCGGTAAAAATTGATTGTACCGAGGAAACCACGTAGTTTTTTAATCGTAGATGGTTTGGGAAAATTAGAAATTTCAGAAAGCCGCTCCGGGAGGGGCGTCATTCCACTAGCAGGTATTAAATGGCCAAGAAATGAAAGTTCGTGTTTTCTGAAAAGTGATTTCGCTGCGTTAATGATTAAGCCTGCATTTTGTAGGCGTTGGAATGAGATCTGCAGGTGGTCTAAGTGCTGCTGTTGATTTTCTGATGCCACAAGAATATCATAAATGTAAGTGAATGCGAATGGCAAACTTCTTGTTACCTCATCCTTGAAACTTTGGAAGGTTTGCGCAGCGTTGCGCAGTCCAAACGTCATACATGGATATACGAAAAGTCCGAAAGGTGTGATGATGGCCGTTTTCGCGATGTCTTCAGGTGCGACTAGTATTTGATAAAAAGCGCGAACCAAATCGATAGTGGAAAAATGCATTTTCCATGCAAATTCGCTGTGAAATCCTCCAGATACCGGACGGGGTATTTATCCGGGATTGTAAGGTCATTTAAACGCCGCAGGGGCGCCACTCACCTGCTTCTTTTGGTACTAAATGTAAGGGCTAAGACCAAGCGCTGTCGCTTCTTCGTGCAAGGGCGAGTTGGATAATTTTCTCGAACTCGCAGGAGCTTGAAATGCCTGTAAGCTCGTCAGTTATGCGATTTCTTTTGAGATCGACAAGCAGACCGAAATGGCTGAGGAGGTCAGCACCAATGATAGGACGCGTTACATCTGCAATGACAAATTGCCATGGGAGATCTCTACGGAGGCCGAGGTTGAGTGTAAGCATAATAGTACCATACGTGCAGATTGGTGTACCGTTGGCGGCGAAAAGCTGCTATGAAATTGGTGCAATGTGATTGTTGGTGTATGTCAGAGTCAGTATCAATAAGGAATTTGTCACCTGTTTTCTGGTCTGTGACGAATAAACGGCAGGAGGATGAAAAATGAGAGCCGTTTCCCACCTTTAGCGACTCCCTCTGATGTTTTCCTGGAACTTACTATCAGAGAACTTACAACCAGGGAGACATTTTCGTGCTTGAGCTTCAAATTTGGTATGATACCAACAAAAACCTGTTTTATTTGAAAATCTTTTAGTCTCGAGTCTACTTTTTGAGCGGCTAAGGTTGCGACTTGGAGTTCGCGAACGCGACCTGGATTTCATGTTTGCCATTACAAGTTGGCGGTAGTTCAATAGCTTCAATGTCTTGAGGATGGTAGACCTCATGAAGCTTATCTGCATACTCAGCGAGGTCGGTTATTCCGGCGTTTTTATGAATTACAAGACATGCTCGTGTCTGTTGTGGCAGATGAGAAATCCACCGTGTTTTTAATACTTCTTCGTTGATATCGGGAACTAGCGCTTTTAAGTGTCGCAAGTGTGCGGAGTGCGATCACCTAAATTTTTATGTCCAAGAGTTGCAATAGCTTCGCCTCCTTGGATTTAGAAAATCGCGCGATTGATGTGTTTTTAAGTTGTTGGTACAGACTTTCAATTGGGGGGTGGATGATTATGTCTTCTACCTCGGATGCAGAGCGTATATCGATAAGAGGGATGGTCTGATAAAATTTGTCTCGCTCAGTCAAAATCCCGTGATTAACAAACTGCGCTTCTAGTTGAGCGAACCATAGCGATGGTTTTTCGGTGCTGAAGGGGGGTGCTTTAACGCTGTAAGCATTGGTGTGCAGCATTGAGGTTGCTAGCGGCTTAGTTGGAGGAGTATCGACAGACATTGCGAGATGGTGACACTGTTTGAGGTAACTCTCGCCTTCACTAACACAGAGCAGTGATAAGCGAGTGAGTGAGTTTTTGCAAAGCACTTTTAAAACCACTATAATCGCGTGATTAGCAACGCGCCGATGCTACTATTGCGATATTACTCGCCGACATATAAAAATCAATTAATTTATTTCGAAAGCTTGTAATTTTTCGCAGACAAACGTTTATCACAAAACTATTTGATATCAAGTCCAAGCAAAATTGTAAATGTTTAAGCTCTTATGAGACCGTCCACTGTTGGACGTCAGGGTCACCAATTTAGTGATTTAGACATCGATTAATCACTAACCAAGATATATTCTTTATTCAAATATATTAAATCTAATGTACAACGATTTAATTAAAGCTAATTAAGCAAATACAAATTTTCGATATTAAGTTAAGCGAAGATCTTAAGTTGTTAACCGCGCGCCGCGTGATAGCATTCTAAATTTTCCGTTTTTGGTTTTTCTTGCGATGCTGAGGTGAGCGTGGGAGAGCGCGCGTTATGAACGCAGGTAGTAAAAATATGAAGCTCCCGCTACATATACCTCTCATTGTCAAAATGTGAAATGTTGCCCCTATTTCCAAAAACTTTGTACCCATTGGTCTAGAATAATAAGTTC
Organism: Philophylla caesio; assembly: GCA_963971545.1. Taxonomy (NCBI): domain Eukaryota; kingdom Metazoa; phylum Arthropoda; class Insecta; order Diptera; family Tephritidae; genus Philophylla; species Philophylla caesio. Next base: position 40,977,232 of record OZ020608.1, on the reverse strand, counting down.
AGGTTCGGGTGTTTTAAATATGAAAAAAAAATTTACTCTATCAGCAACAATGAGAATACACCTATTAGACAGCTATTTTGTTACTTATCAGTATGAATGCCTTATTACTTACTTAATTGGCGCATTAACCGCCTAAGCGATTTTGGCCGAGGTCCACAAAGCACGCCAGCTGTCTCTATCTTGTGCTAACGGCCGCCAATTGAAAATCCAAAGTATAGCCAAGTCTTTTTCTACTTGGTCTTTCCAACGCAGAGAAGGTTTTCATTTTCCTCTGCTAGCACCAGCGGGTACCGCGTCAAAAACCTTCAGGGCTGGAGCTATTTCATCCATTCGAACGACGTGACCTAGCCAGCGGTGCCGCTGATACATATCTACGTCGTTGTACAGCACGTACAGCTCATCGTTCCATCCACTAACGCGGTATTCACCGTCGCAAAGACGCAAAGGTCCATAAATCTTTCTCTCGAACATTCCAAAAGCCCTCTCATCTGATGTTGTCATCGTCCATGCTTCTGCGCCATACAATAGGACGGGCGTGACGAGAGACTTATAAAGTATGGTTTTTGTCCGTCGAGAAAGGACTTTACTATGCAATTGCCTACCCAGTCCGAAGTAGCACTTGTTGGCAAGAGAGATTCTGGTTTGGATTTCAAGGCTGACGTTGTTATTGGTGTTAATGCTGGTTCCTAGAAAAACTAAGTTTTCTACTTTTTCAAAGTTTTAACTGTCAACAGTGATGTTTGAACCCAGTCGTGAATGTGCCGACTGTCTATTTGATGACAGGAGATAATTCGTTTGCTGCGATACCAAATTCAGACATTCCGGCATATAGGAAACTTCTTGTCGTGCTGTCGAAGGCGGCTTTGAAGTCGACAAAAAGATAGTGTGTCGATTTTTCTTTCTCGGGTGTTTTCCACGATCTGGCGTATTGTGAATATCTGGTCAGTGGTAGATTTACCAGGTCTCAAGCCACACTTATAATGTCCAATCAGTTCATTGACGGTGGGCTTAAGTCCTTCACACAATACACTGGACAGGACCTTATACGCGATGTTTAGAAGACTAATCCCGCAACAATTGGCACAGACCCTAGGATCACCCTTTTTGTGGATTGGCAGAGCACACTTAAGTTCCAATCAGCAGGCATGCGTTCTTCCGACCATATTCTGAAAATGAGCTCGTGCATACACTTAACCAGCTCCTCTCCGCCGTACTTAAATAACTCAACTGGTAACCCGTCGACCCGAATTTCGTCATAGTCTGGTGATGGAACATCACGTACATCATCATTGATTGGGGATTCGGGTTCAACATATTCTGCGAGATTGTTACAGCTGCTTCCATTAAGCAGTGTGGAGAAGTGCTCTCTCCATAATTTAAGTATCCTGTGCACATCAGTCACCAGCTCTGTTAGTTACAGTACTTTCTGAAAAAAATTTCGGGCTCTTTTCTCAAGAAAAATGCGTCTTGCTTCCTTCTTCAACTCACGATAACGCTCCCGCACATCTCGCGGTGCCCCCGATCGCAGTGTAGCACTGAAAACAGCGTCTTTACATTCCGTAGCGGTGCAACATTCCTCGTCATACCAGATGTTCTTTTGGGATCGCTGAAATCTGTTCGAAAATATCGTTCTGCTGATTATTGATCTCAGAGAGCAGGAGTGCAAGACTGGTGGCGAAGTGGGTGGCTGTATGTTGCGATTGCAGCTTTCCGACGTCGAGCTTTCCTTGTGTCCATTTGCGCGCGCTTTTTGCTGCACAGGCGCGTGCGAATCTTATCTGCCACAAGAAAATGATCCGAGTCGATGGTGGTTGCTCGTATTGTGCGCACATTTAGGACACTAGAAGCATGCTTGCGTCTATCGCAACATGGTCGATTTGGTTTTGTGTTTTAACATCTGGAGTCAGCCACGTAGCTTGGTGAATCCCCTTATGCTGGAACCAGGTACTACAGACTACCATGTTTCGAACCTAGGCGAAGTTGATCAGTCTCAATCCGTTATCGGAAGTTTTGTCGTGAAGACTGAATTTTCCGACTGTGGAACCAAAGATGGCCTCCTTGCCCACCTTGGGATTGAAATCGCCAAGCACGATTTTTATATCGTGGTGGGGGCACCGCTCATACGTGCGGCCAGGGAGAGTAATCTCGCCTTGATGCGGATTGTGGCGAGACACTCGTCCACCGGAGTGAACGACAGTACTATAGGGCTCAGTTTCTCTCCCACCACAAATCCGACACCGTCGCAAGTGCCTATCGTTTATTTCCCTTGCCCCGTCCATCGCATCTCTGGCGGTGGTGTCAGCATTCGCTCTGCTGAGGACATCAACCAGCAGGGCAGAGGCACCTTGCCAATTAAGGGTCCGGACATTCCAGGTGCATGCCTTCAAGTCATTGTCCTTAATACGTTTGCCGTGGTCTTCATCAAAAAAAGGGGGTCTCATCCGCGGCTTTGTTTTGCTTTTCATTGAAAGTTGCTTTTTACGTGGCGGGTTCCAAGCCCTGCGCACAACCCATTGCTTGGGGTGAAAATTTGAACTCGTTTATATAGCGATCCGCTTGCTCCAAGACAGACGCCCGCTTGCAGCCGCACCTCCTGGTGAACAGACGCTGCGGACTTTAGTGTACCCTTAAACCGAATATGTCGGAGTAGCTCCATTAAAGCTCCCTCTCTATTAGCCGTGAACCAGGGCTCCACACGGGTTGGTTACCGTATCTCGCACATGGGTTGCTCACGTTGCCCAGGGTGCACGAACGTGGACGTAAGAGTAGGGGTTGAGAACAGCCGTGCAACTGTAACCGCATACCCAGAAGCACCACAGTTCCCCATTGCACCCAATTGCCGATGTTAAAAACTTATTTAATCGACTTTATTTGAATGAGATGTTTCAGAAATGCAGCATGGCTCCATAACGGGTTAAGTTGTTTAATTATATTTTTGACGTACTTAGATTACTTTGTACCTATTGTGAAGCAATGTAGGAAACGTGACAAGCTGGGCCACATTGCTAATTTTTGTAAATCAAGGGAGGCCAGGTGCCTACAATGCGGAAACATTCCGCGTTGTGAGGAGGAATGCAACAATATCAAATGTTTATTATGCGGGGCCACCAATCTCACATCTTTAGTTAAATATTGTCCAGCTTACACTAAACGATAACACATAGTCAAAATTCACAGAGCTACAGAAGTGAAGTGAATTTAAAAAGGAAAAATAATTTTGCGATAAACTCATTATTCTACAAGAAAGAGTTCAAAACAATATTCTCAATGGTTGCATAGATTGTAATGAGATTCCTCCAATAGAACATCCAAAGTTATAATAAAGCAAATATGATAAAGGATACTTTGTAAACAATAATAGTATTGGTTAAATTTTACTATCTTGTATATATCTTGTATTATTTTAACAAAATGATTCCGCTTTACGGCTGTTTAATAATAATCTAATTCGCAAATTTAGAGAAGATAGAAATGGGGGTGTTGCCATATCACTTAAGAAATCCATTTCTTTCGAAAATATTGTTTTTGAAACTCCTTTAGATATATTTAAGCGAATAGAACTACGAATTTAAAACTAAACATTAACTTATTTTCTATATATTTACCACCACAGGTTTCGGACGCTGAGTTCACGAATGTATGAATCAAAATTTTTCAATGTATAAGAACAAATCCCTTTACAATTATAGGGGGAGACTTCAATGCTCGCTGAGTTAATTTTGGTGACTTGCCAGCTCTCGGAAGGGTCAAATTTGAGTTGATTAGTGGGGAATTTAGGTATTCACTGCCTTTAAAATAAAGATTTTAATACCAACATTGTATGTTAAATGCTAAGGAGTTTCGTTTACCTAGATAGCGTCTTTCAAAACTTTATTTATTGCAATACATGTTTCAATAACAATTCGTCCAATACATTTAGGAGAAACAGCGGTTAAAAATTTAAGGTCTTCAAAAGATTGACTGCCAGCAAAAAATCTTAACGTTATTTAAAGTCTCTCTTTTGCTGATATAGAATCCCTCATTGAAGTATTTTTGTACCAATTAATGGCGTCAACATATTTAATAAAACATTATACGTTTTACTGTCCATTCGTAAAATTTCTGAGTTCCGGAGGTGATGACAATTTCATTTCCTTTAATAAATTAGCATTGCAAAATTCATTTCTCCTTAAATAAAATTCTTCAGACCATATTTTCCTTCTTTTTGGCTCAAGATTCATCAATAATTAATATTTTCAACAATTTTCATGCACTCATGACAGCTATATTTAATCGATTTAAAAAAAATAGAATTATATAGCACAACTGAATGGTTCAAGTATTCTTTTAAAGTGATGTTTGAAACAGTGTTTATAAAAATGTTACGACAGTCATCAACCATGTAAGTAACTTAAGTTTGAAACAATGTTCCCTGTGTATTCTGCGCTTAAAACGGCAAGTGAAACACGTGTTTCACTATTTGAATTACGAATGGCGTTTACACGACACAACGTTTGGAACCATTTAAGCATCTAATTGTTTCTTGATTGTATAATTCGTTTGGCATATCTGTTGCTTTTGTAATACTTACGAACATACCTTTGCGTCTTCATTCACTCTAGGTTTGCCCCACAACCTCTTTTACTTGAATCAAGTAAAAATCGATGCCGTCTCTACTTTTAATCGGAAATTTATCGAAACTAGCTGCCAAAGTTCATATTGTGGCGATATTCAAAAACACGAATGACATACGAAAGAGAAACCGAGAAAGAGATAGAGACGTCGAAAAAAATCAAATAGAACAATCGCAATCGAGAACTTTTGATAACGATAGATAATGTTCTAGAGCTGCCACAGTGTACGCAGCTCGGAGTATAAAAAGGCGTTGCCACGGCTCTAGGTAATTCAGTTTGTAATTAAACCTTGAAGAGAAAAGTTGTAAAGTTGTAAGCTAAGAGTTTTAAAGTTGCGAGTGCGCAAGTACAAGTATCCGTAAATTAAATAGCGTTGTTAAGTGTTGTCACTTATTTGTAAACAAATAAAGTTAGCATTAAGGAAATCCGAGCGTGTTTTATTTAACAATCCAGTGGTCGAACCTGAAGGATTTTGGAAATCATCGGCGTTTCAGGGTAAAAACGTGTCAGAAGTGGGATTGTTAAATAAATCCTAAAGGATAATAGCGGAGAAAATGACAAAGATTCAGGATCTGAAGATTGAAGAGCTCAATCAGGAGCTGGAAAAACGTAATTTAGCAACTTCTGGGAGAAAAGCTGAATTATTATCACGCTTGTGGGAAGCTATGGAGCAGGAAGGAGTTGAAGTTGGCAACCACGAATTCAAAGGTAAACCTGAGAATACGGAAGACGAACGCAGGATGGTTGAAGAAGAGGACAATGCTGCTAATGGATCAACAGCTTTAAACATGAACATGTTATTAGCCAGCATTTCACAGATATTATCGCAGATATCCGCACAATCATTGCAACAGTCTGCGGAAATTTCAGCTCTACGAGAGCATTTAAGCAAGAATAATGCAGTACTTAAGGAGAAGCAGGATCAACTCGAAGAGCGACAGGATACGGATGAGGCCAAGTTAGATAAGATGGAGGGTCGTCTTCGTAATATGCAGCTGAGTCGTACAGCTATTTCAGCGAAGAGAACGAAGAAGGTCTTCATTTTCCTCTGCTACCACCAGCGGGTACCGCGTCAAAAACCTTCAGGGCTGGAGCTATTTCATCCATTCGAACGACGTGACCTTGCCAGCGGTGCCGCTGATGAATATCTACGTCGTTATACAGCACGTACAGCTCATCGTTCCATCCACTAACGCGGTATTCACCGTCGCAAAGACGCAAAGGTCCATAAATCTTTCTCTCGAACATTCCAAAAGCCCTCTCATCTGATGTTGTCATCGTCCATGCTTCTGCGCCATACAATACGACGGGCGTGACGAGAGACTTATAAAGTATGGTTTTTGTCCGTCGAGAAAGGACTTTACTATGCAATTGCCTACTCAGTCCGAAGTAGCACTTGTTGGCAAGAGAGATTCTGATTTGGATTTCAAGGCTGACGTTGTTATTGGTGTTAATGCTGGTTCCTAGAAAAACAGTCGTGAATGTGCCGACTGTCTATTTGATGACAGGAGATAATTCGTCTTGCCCTCGTTCACTTCCAGACCCATTCGCTTCGCTTCTCTATCCAGCTTGGAGAAGGCAGAACTAACTGCGAGGTTGTTAAGACCGATGATGTCAATGTTATCGGCGTACGCCAGCAATTGCACACTCTTATAAAAGATGGTGCCTGACCGATTTACTTCTGCGGCTTGAATTATCTTCTCCAGCATCAGATTAAAGAAATCGCACGACAAAGAGTCACCCTGTCTGAAACCTCGTTTGGTATAAAACGGCGAGGTCCTTCCCAATTCTGGCGGAGCTGGTGGTGTTGCCCAATGTCATTTTACATAGCCGTATAAGCTTTGCCGCGATACCAAATTCAGACATTGCGGCATATAGGAAACTTCTTGTCGTGCTGTCGAAGGCGGCTTTGAAGTCGACAAAAAGATAGAGTGTGCCGATTTTTCTTTCTCGGGTGTTTTCCACGATCTGGCGTATTGTGAATATCTGGTCAGTGCTAGGTTTACCAGGTCTCAAGCCACACTTATAAGGTCCAATCAGTTCATTGACGGTGGGCTTAAGTCCTTCACACAATACACTGGACAGGACCTAACACGCGATGTTTAGAAGACTAATCCCGCAATAATTGGCACAGACCCTAGGATCACCCTTTTTGTAGATTGGCAGAGCACACTTAAGTTCCAATCAGCAGGCATGCGTTCTTCCGACCATATTCTGAAAATGAGCTCGTGCATACACTTAACCAGCTCCTCTCCGCCGTACTTAAATAACTCAGCTGGTAACCCGTCGACACCGGGGGCTTTGTTGTTCTTCATCCGTGTTATCGCTTTCCGAATTTCGTCATAGTCTGGTGATGGAACATCACGTCCATCATCATTGATTGGGGATTCGGGTTGAACATATTCTGCGAGATTGTTACAGCTGCTTCCATTACGCAGTGTGGAGAAGTGCTCCCTCCATAATTTAAGTATCCTGTGCACATCAGTCACCAGCTCTGTTAGTTGCAGTACTTTCTGAAAAAAATTTCGGGCGCTTTTCCTGTCGGCCAGCATCTCAAGCTCTTCGCACTCACGCATTTCGGCCTCTCTCTTTTTCTCAAGAAAAACGCGTCTTGCTTCCTTCTTCAACTCACGATAACGCTCCCGCACATCTCGCGGTGCGCCCGATCGCAGTGTAGCACTGAAAGCAGCGTCTTTACATTCCGTAGCGGCGCGACATTCCTCGTCATACCAGATGATCTTTTGGGCTCGCTGAAATCTGTTCGAAAATATCGTTCTGTTGATTATTGGTCTCAGAGAGCAGGAGTGCAAGTCTGGTGGCGAAGTGGGTGGCTGTCTGTTGCGATTGCAGCTTTCCGACGTCGAGCGGATCTTATCTGCCGCAAGAAAATGATCCGAGTCGATGGTGGTTGCTCGTATTGTGCGCACATTTAGGACACTAGAAGCATGCTTCCGTCTATCGCAACATGGTCGATTTGGTTTCGTGTCTTAACATCTGGAGACAGCCACGTAGCTTGAATCCTTTTATGCTGGAACCAGGTACTACAGACTACCATGTTTCGAGCCCCGGCGAAGTTGATCAGTCTCAATCCGTTATCGGAAGTTTTGTCGTGAAGACTGAATTTTCCGACTGTGGAACCAAAGATGCCCTCCTTGCACGATTTTTATATCGTGGTGGGGGCACCGCTCATACGTGCGGCCAGGGAGAAGAATCTCGCCTTGATGCGGATTGTGGCGAGACGCTCGTCTACCGCAGTGAACGACAGTACTTTACGGCACAGTTTCTCTCCCACCACAAATCCGACACCGTCGCAAGTGCCTATCGTTTATTTCCCTTGCCCCGTCCATCGGATGTCAGCCTTCGCTCTGCTGAGGACATCAACCAGCCGGGCAGAGGCACCTTCCCAATTAACGGTCCGGACATTCCAAGTGCATGCCTTCAGGTCATTATCCTTAATACGTTTGCCGTGGTCTTCATCAAAAAAAGGGGGTCTCATCCGAGGCTTTGTTTTGCTTTTCATTGAAAGTTGCTTTTTACGTGGCGGGTTCCAAGCCCTGCGCACAACCCATTGCTGGGGGTGAAAATTTGAACTCGTTTATATAGCGATCCGCTTGCTCCAAGACAGACGCCCGCTTGCAGCCGCACCTCCTGGTGAACAGACGCTGCGGACTTTAGTGTACCCTTAAACCGAATATGTCGGAGTAGCTCCCGAACCTCCCTCCCTCCCTCTCTATTAGCGTTTGGAACCATTGTATAATTCGTTTGGCATATCTGTTGCTGTTGTAATACTTACATACATACCTTTGTGTCTTCATTCACTCTAGGTTTGCCCCACAACCTCTTTTACTTGAATCAAGTAAAAATCGATGCCGTCTCTACTTTTAATCGGAAATTTATCGAAACTAGCTGCCAAAGTTCATATTGTGGCGATATTCAAAAACACGAATGACATACGAAAGAGAAACCGAGAAAGAGATAGAGACGTCGAAAAAAATCAAATAGAACAATCGCAATCGAGAACTTTTGATAACGATAGATAATGTTCTAGAGCTGCCACAGTGTACGCAGCTCGGAGTATAAAAAGGCGTTGCCACGGCGTTAGGTAATTCAGTTTGTAATTAAACCTTGAAGAGAAAAGTTGTAAAGTTGTAAGCTAAGAGTTTTAAAGTTGCGAGTGCGCAAGTACAAGTATCCGTAAATTAAACAGCGTTGTTAAGTGTTGTCACTTATTTGTAAACAAATAAAGTTAGCATTAAGGAAATCCGAGCGTGTTTTATTTAACAATCCAGTGGTCGAACCTGAAGGATTTTGGAAATCATCGGCGTTTCAGGATAAAAAACGTGTCAGAAGTGGGATTGTTAAATAAATCCTAAAGGATAATAGCGGAGAAAATGACAAAGATTCAGGATCTGAAGATTGAAGAGCTCAATCAGGAGCTGGAAAAACGTAATTTAGCAACTTCTGGGAGAAAAGCTGAATTATTATCACGCTTGTGGGAAGCTATGGAGCAGGAAGGAGTTGAAGTTGGCAACCACGAATTCAAAGGTAAACCTGAGAATACGGAAGACGAACGCAGGATGGTTGAAGAAAAGGACAATGCTGCTAATGGATCAACAGCTTTAAACATGAACATGTTATTAGCCAGCATTTCACAGATATTATCGCAGATATCCGCACAATCATTGCAACAGTCTGCGGAAATTTCAGCTCTACGGGAGCATTTAAGCAAGAATAATGCAGTACTTAAGGAGAAGCAGGATCAACTCGAAGAGCGACAGGATACGGATGACGCCAAGTTAGATAAGATGGAGGGTCGTCTTCGTAATATGCAGCTGAGTCGTACAGCTATTTCAGCGAAGAAAACGAGAAGGTCTTCATTTTCCTCTGCTACCACCAGCGGGTACCGCGTCAAAAACCTTCAGGGCTGGAGCTATTTCATCCATTCGAACGACGTGACCTTGCCAGCGGTGCCGCTGATGCATATCTACGTCGTTATACAGCACGTACAGCTCATCGTTCCATCCACTAACGCGGTATTCACCGTCGCAAAGACGCAAAGGTCCATAAATCTTTCTCTCGAACATTCCAAAAGCCCTCTCACCTGATGTTGTCATCGTCCATGCTTCTGCGCCGTACAATACGACGGGCGTGACGAGAGACTTATAAAGTATGGTTTTTGTCCGTCGAGAAAGGACTTTACTATGCAATTGCCTACTCAGTCCGAAGTAGCACTTGTTGGCAAGAGAGATTCTGCTTTGGATTTCAAGGCTGACGTTGTTATTGGTGTTAATGCTGGTTCCTAGAAAAACAGTCGTGAATGTGCCGACTGTCTATTTGATGACAGGAGATAATTCGTCTTGCCCTCGTTCACTTCCAGACCCATTCGCTTCGCTTCTCTATCCAGCTTGGAGAAGGCAGAACTAACTGCGAGGTTGTTAAGACCGATGATGTCAATGTTATCGGCGTACGCCAGCAATTGTACACTCTTATAAAAGATGGTGCCTGACCGATTTACTCTTGCGGCTTGAATTATCTTCTCCAGCATCAGATTAAAGAAATCGCACGACAAAGAGTCACCCTGTCTGAAACCTCGTTTGGTATAAAACGGCGAGGTCCTTCCCAATTCTGGCGGAGCTGGTGGTGTTGCCCAATGTCATTTTACATAGCCGTATAAGCTTTGCCGCGATACCAAATTCAGACATTGCGGCATATAGGAAACTTCTTGTCGTGCTGTCGAAGGCGGCTTTGAAGTCGACAAAAAGATAGAGTGTGCCGATTTTTCTTTCTCGGGTGTTTTCCACGATCTGGCGTATTGTGAATATCTGGTCAGTGCTAGATTTACCAGGTCTCAAGCCACACTTATAAGGTCCAATCAGTTCATTGACGGTAGGCTTAAGTCCTTCACACAATACACTGGACAGGACCTAACACGCGATGTTTAGAAGACTAATCCCGCAATAATTGGCACAGACCCTAGGATCACCCTTTTTGTAGATCGGCAGAGCACACTTAAGTTCCAATCAGCAGGCATGCGTTCTTCCGACCATATTCTGAAAATGAGCTCGTGCATACACTTAACCAGCTCCTCTCCGCCGTACTTAAATAACTCAGCTGGTAACCCGTCGACCCCGGGGGCTTTGTTGTTTTTCATCCGTGTTATCGCTTTCCGAATTTCGTCATAGTCTGGTGATGGAACATCACGTCCATCATCATTGATTGGGGATTCGGGTTGAACATATTCTGCGAGATTGTTACAGCTGCTTCCATTAAGCAGTGTGGAGAAGTGCTCCCTCCATAATTTAAGTATCCTGTGCACATCAGTCACCAGCTCTGTTAGTTGCAGTACTTTCTGAAAAAAATTTCGGGTGCTTTTCCTGTCGGCCAGCATCTCAAGCTCTTCGCACTCACGCATTTCGGCCTCTCTCTTTTTCTCAAGAAAAACGCGTCTTGCTTCCTTCTTCAACTCACGATAACGCTCCCGCACATCTCGCGGTGCGCCCGATCGCAGTCTAGCACTGAAAGCAGCGTCTTTACATTCCGTAGCGGCGCGACATTCCTCGTCATACCAGATGATCTTTTGGGCTCGCTGAAATCTGTTCGAAAATATCGTTCTGTTGATTATTGGTCTCAGAGAGTGCAAGTCTGGTGCCGAAGTGGGTGGCTGTCTGTTGCGATTGCAGCTTTCCGACGTCGAGCTTTCCTTGTGTCCATTTGCGCGCACTTTTTGCTGCACAGGCGCGTGCGGATCTTATCTGCCACTAGAAAATGATCCGAGTCGATGGTGGTTGCTCGTATTGTGCACACATTTAGGACACTAGAAGCATGCTTCCGTCTATCGCAACATGGTCGATTTGGTTTCGTGTCTTAACATCTGGAGACAGCCACGTAGCTTGAATCCTCTTATGCTGGAACCAGGTACTACAGACTACCATGTTTCGAGCCCCGGCGAAGTTGATCAGTCTCAATCCGTTATCGAAAGTTTTGTCGTTAAGACTGAATTTTCCGACTGTGGAACCAAAGATGCCCTCCTTGCCCACATTGTCCACCTTGGCATTGAAATCGCCAAACACGATTTTTATATCGTGGTGGGGGCACCGCTCATACGTGCGGCCAGGGAGAAGAATCTCGCCTTGATGCGGATTGTGGCGAGACGCTCGTCCACCGCAGTGAACGACAGTACTTTACGGCGCAGTTTCTCTCCCACCACAAATCCGACACCGTCGCAAGTGCCTATCGTTTATTTCCCTTGCCCCGTCCATCGGATGTCAGCCTTCGCTCTGCTGAGGACATCAACCAGTCGGGCAGAGGCACCTTCCCAATTAAGGGTCCGGACACTCCAGGTGCATGCCTTCATGTCATTGTCCTTAATACGTTTGCCGTGGTCTTCATCAAAAAAAGGGAGTCTCATCCGAGAGAAAAGTTGTAAAGTTGTAAGCTAAGAGTTTTAAAGTTGCGAGTGCGCAAGTACAAGTATCCGTAAATTAAATAGTGTTGTTAAGTGTTGTCACTTATTTGTAAACAAATAAAGTTAGCATTAAGGAAATCCGAGCGTGTTTTATTTAACAATCCAGTGGTCGAACCTGAAGGAGTTTGGAAATCATCGGCGTTTCAGGGTAAAAACGTGCCAGAAGTGGGATTGTTAAATAAATCCTAAAGGATAATAGCGGAGAAAATGACAAAGATTCAGGATCTGAAGATTGAAGAGCTCAATCAGGAGCTGGAAAAACGTAATTTAGCAACTTCTGGGAGAAAAGCTGAATTATTATCACGCTTGTGGGAAGCTATGGAGCAGGAAGGAGTTGAAGTTGGCAACCACGAATTCAAAGGTAAACCTGAGAATACGGAAGACGAACGCAGGATGGTTGAAGAAAAGGACAATGCTGCTAATGGATCAACAGCTTTAAACATGAACATGTTATTAGCCAGCATTTCACAGATATTATCGCAGATATCCGCACAATCATTGCAACAGTCTGCGGAAATTTCAGCTCTACGGGAGCATTTAAGCAAGAATAATGCAGTACTTAAGGAGAAGCAGGATCAACTCGAAGAGCGACAGGATACGGATGAGGCCAAGTTAGATAAGATGGAGGGTCGTCTTCGTAATATGCAGCTGAGTCGTACAGCTATTTCAGCGAAGAGAACGAAGAAGGTCTTCATTTTCTTCTGCTACCACCAGCGGGTACCGCGTCAAAAACCTTCAGGGCTGGAGCTATTTCATCCATTCGAACGACGTGACCTTGCCAGCTGTGCCGCTGATGCATATCTACGTCGTTGTACAGCTCGTACAGCTCATCGTTCCATCCACTAACGCGGTATTCACCGTCGCAAAGACGCAAAGGTCCATAAATCTTTCTCTCGAACATTCCAAAAGCCCTCTCATCTGATGTTGTCATCGTCCATGCTTCTGCGCCATACAATACGACGGGCGTGACGAGAGACTTATAAAGTATGGTTTTTGTCCGTCGAGAAAGGACTTTACTATGCAATTGCCTACTCAGTCCGAAGTAGCACTTGTTGGCAAGAGAGATTCTGGTTTGGATTTCAAGGCTGACGTTGTTATTGGTGTTAATGCTGGTTCCTAGAAAAACTAAGTTTTCTACTTTTTCAAAGTTTTAACTGTCAACAGTGATGTTTGAACCCAGTCGTGAATGTGCCGACTGTCTATTTGATGACAGGAGATAATTCGTCTTGCCCTCGTTCACTTCCAGACCCATTCGCATCGCTTCTCTATCCAGCTTGGAGAAGGCAGAACTAACTGCGAGGTTGTTAAGTCCGATGATGTCAATGTCATCGGCGTACGCCAGCAATTGCACACTCTTATAAAAGATGGTGCCTGACCGATTTAGTTCTGCGGCTTGAATTATCTTCTCCAGCATCAGATTAAAGAAATCGCACGACAAAGAGTCACCCTGTTTGAAACCTCGTTTGGTATAAAACGGCGAGGTCCTTCCCAATTCTGGCGGAGCTGGTGGTGTTGCCCAATGTCATTTTACATAGCCGTATAAGCTTTGCCGCGATACCAAATTCAGACAATGCGGCACATAGGAAACTTCTTGTCGTGCTGTCGAAGGCGGCTTTGAAGTCGACAAAAAGATAGAGTGTGCCGATTTTTCTTTCTCGGGTGTTTTCCACGATCTGGCGTATTGTGAATATCTGGTCAGTGCTAGATTTACCAGGTCTCAAGCCACACTTATAAGGTCCAATCAGTTCATTGACGGTGGGCTTAAGTCCTTCACACAATACACTGGACAGGACCTTGTACGCGATGTTTAGAAGACTAATCCCGCAATAATTGGCACAGACCCTAGGATCACCCTTTTTGTAGATTGGCAGAGCACACTTAAGTTTCAATCAGCAGGCATGCGTTCTTCCGACCATATTCTGAAAATGAGCTCGTGCATACACTTAACCAGCTCCTCTCCGCCGTACTTAAATAACTCAGCTGGTAACCCGTCGACCCCGGGGGCTTTGTTGTTCTTCAGCCGTGTTATCGCTTTCCGAATTTCGTCATAGTCTGGTGATGGAACATCACGTCCATCATCATTGATTGGGGATTCGGGTTGAACATATTCTGCGAGATTCTTACAGCTGCTTCCATTAAGCAGTGTGGAGAAGTGCTCCCTCCATAATTTAAGTATCCTGTGCACATCAGTCACCAGCTCTGTTAGTTGCAGTACTTTCTGAAAAAAATTTCGGGCGCTTTTCCTGTCGGCCAGCATCTCAAGCTCTTCGCACTCACGCATTTCGGCCTCTCTCTTTTTGTCAAGAAAAACGCGTCTTGCTTCCTTCTTCAACTCACGATAACGCTCCCGCACATCTCGCGGTGCGCCCGATCGCAGTGTAGCACTGAAAGCAGCGTCTTTACATTCCGTAGCGGCGCGACATTCCTCGTCATACCGGATGATCTTTTGGGCTCGCTGAAATCTGTTCGAAAATATCGTTCTGTTGATTATTGGTCTCAGAGAGCAGGAGTGCAAGTCTGGTGGCGAAGTGGGTGGCTGTCTGTTGCGATTGCAGCTTTCCGACGTCGAGCTTTCCTTGTGTCCATTTGCGCGCACTTTTTGCTGCACAGGCGCGTGCGGATCTTATCTGCCACTAGAAAATGATCCGAGTCGATGGTGGTTGCTCGTATTGTGCGCACATTTAGGACACTAGAAGCATGCTTCCGTCTATCGCAACATGGTCGATTTGGTTTCGTGTCTTAACATCTGGAGACAGCCACGTAGCTTGAATCCTCTTATGCTGGAACCAGGTACTACAGACTACCATGTTTCGAGCCCCGGCGAAGTTGATCAGTCTCAATCCGTTATCGAAAGTTTTGTCGTTAAGACTGAATTTTCCGACTGTGGAACCAAAGATGCCCTCCTTGCCCACATTGTCCACCTTGGCATTGAAATCGCCAAACACGATTTTTATATCGTGGTGGGGGCACCGCTCATACGTGCGGCCAGGGAGAAGAATCTCGCCTTGATGCGGATTGTGGCGAGACGCTCGTCCACCGCAGTGAACGACAGTACTTTACGGCGCAGTTTCTCTCCCACCACAAATCCGACACCGTCGCAAGTGCCTATCGTTTATTTCCCTTGCCCCGTCCATCGGATGTCAGCCTTCGCTCTGCTGAGGACATCAACCAGTCGGGCAGAGGCACCTTCCCAATTAAGGGTCCGGACACTCCAGGTGCATGCCTTCAAGTCATTGTCCTTAATACGTTTGCCGTGGTCTTCATCAAAAAAAGGGGGTCTCATCCGAGGCTTTGTTTTGCTTTTCATTGAAAGTTGCTTTTTACGTGGCGGGTTCCAAGCCCTGCGCACAACCCATTGCTTGGGGTGAAAATTTGAACTCGTTTATATAGCGATCCGCTTGCTCCAAGACAGACGCCCGCTTGCAGCCGCACCTCCTGGTGAACAGACGCTGCGGACTTAAGTGTACCCTTAAACCGAATATGTCGGAGTAGCTCCATTAAAGCTCCCTCTCTATTAGCCGTGAACCAGGGCTCCACACGGGTTGGTTACCGTATCTCGCACATGGGTTGCTCACGTTGCCCAGGGTGCACGAACGTGGACGTAAGAGTAGGGGTTGAGAACAGCCGTGCAACTGTAACCGCATACCCAGAAGCACCACAGTTCCCCATTGCACCCAATTGCCGATGTTAAAAACTTATTTAATCGACTTTATTTGAATGAGATGTTTCAGAAATGCAGCATGGCTCCATAAAGGGTTAAGTTGTTTAATTACATTTTTGACGTACTTAGATTACTTGTACCTATTGTGAAGCAATGTAGGAAACGTGACAAGCTGGGCCACATTGCTAATTTTTGTAAATCAAGGGAGGCCAGGTGCCTACAATGCGGAAACATTCCGCGTTGTGAGGAGGAATGCAACAATATCTTTAGTTAAATATTGTCCAGCTTATACTAAACGATAAGACATTCAAAAAATGTTGCTTATGTGCCGGTCAAAATTCACAGAGCTACAGAAGTGAAGTGAATTTACAAAGGAAAAATAATTTTGCGATAAACTCATTATTCTACAAGAAAGAGTTCAAAACAATTTTCTCAATGGTTGCATAGATTGTAATGAGATTCCTCCAATAGAACATCCAAAGTTATAATAAAGCAAATATGATAAAGGATACTTTGTAAACAATAATAGTATTGGTTAAATTTTACTATCTTGTATATATCTTGTATTATTTTAACAAAATGATTCCGCTTTACGGCTGTTTAATAATAATCTAATTCGCAAATTTAGAGAAGATAGAAATGAGGGTGTTGCCATATCACTTAAGAAATCCATTTCTTTCGAAAATATTGTTTTTGAAACTCCTTTAGATATATTTAAGCGAATAGAACTACGAATTTAAAACTAAACATTAACTTATTTTCTATATATTTACCACCACAGGTTTCGGACGCTGAGTTCACGAATGTATGAATCAAAATTTTTCAATGTATAAGAACAAATCCCTTTACAATTATAGGGGGAGACTTCAATGCTCGCTGAGTTAATTTTGGTGACTTGCCAGCTCTCGGAAGGGTCAAATTTGAGTTGATTAGTGGGGAATTTAGGTATTCACTGCCTTTAAAATAAAGATTTTAATACCAACATTGTATGTTAAATGCTAAGGAGTTTCGTTTACCTTGATAGCGTCTTTCAAAACTTTATTTATTGCAATACATGTTTCAATAACAATTCGTCCAATACATTTAGGAGAAACAGCGGTTAAAAATTTAAGGTCTTCAAAAGATTGACTGCTAGCAAAAAATCTTAACGTTATTTAAAGTCTCTCTTTTGCTGATATAGAATCCCTCATTGAAGTATTTTTGTACCAATTAATGGCGTCAACATATTTAATAAAACATTATACGTTTTACTGTCCATTCGTAAAATTTCTGAGTTCCGGAGGTGATGACAATTCCATTTCCTTTAATAAATTAGCATTGCAAAATTCATTTCTCTTCAAGTAAAATTCTTGAGACCATATTTTCCTTCTTTTTGGCTCAAGATTCATCAATAATTAATGTTTTCAACAATTTTCATGCACTCATGACAGCTATATTTAATCGATTTAAAAAAAATAGAATTATATAGCACAACTGAATGGTTCAAGTATTCTTTTAAAGTGATGTTTGAAACAGTGTTTATAAAAATGTTACGACAGTCATCAACCATGTAAGTAACTTAAGTTTGAAACAATGTTCCTTGTGTATTCTGCGCTTAAAACGGCAAGTGAAACACGTGTTTCACTATTTGAATTACGAATGGCGTTTACACGACACAACGTTTGGAACCATTTAAGCATCTAATTGTTTCTTGATTGTATAATTCGTTTGGCATATCTGTTGCTTTTGTAATACTTACGAACATACCTTTGCGTCTTCATTCACTCTAGGTTTGCCCCACAACCTCTTTTACTTGAATCAAGTAAAAATCGATGCCGTCTCTACTTTTAATCGGAAATTTATCGAAACTAGCTGCCAAAGTTCATATTGTGGCGATATTCAAAAACACGAATGACATACGAAAGAGAAACCGAGAAAGAGATAGAGACGTCGAAAAAAATCAAATAGAACAATCGCAATCGAGAACTTTTGATAACGATAGATAATGTTCTAGAGCTGCCACAGCTCGGAGTATAAAAAGGCGTTGCCACGGCGTTAGGTAATTCAGTTTGTAATTAAACCTTGAAGAGAAAAGTTGTAAAGTTGTAAGCTAAGAGTTTTAAAGTTGCGAGTGCGCAAGTACAAGTATCCGTAAATTAAATAGTGTTGTTAAGTGTTGTCACTTATTTGTAAACAAATAAAGTTAGCATTAAGGAAATCCGAGCGTGTTTTATTTAACAATCCAGTGGTCGAACCTGAAGGAGTTTGGAAATCATCGGCGTTTCAGGGTAAAAACGTGCCAGAAGTGGGATTGTTAAATAAATCCTAAAGGATAATAGCGGAGAAAATGACAAAGATTCAGGATCTGAAGATTGAAGAGCTCAATCAGGAGCTGGAAAAACGTAATTTAGCAACTTCTGGGAGAAAAGCTGAATTATTATCACGCTTGTGGGAAGCTATGGAGCAGGAAGGAGTTGAAGTTGGCAACCACGAATTCAAAGGTAAACCTGAGAATACGGAAGACGAACGCAGGATGGTTGAAGAAAAGGACAATGCTGCTAATGGATCAACAGCTTTAAACATGAACATGTTATTAGCCAGCATTTCACAGATATTATCGCAGATATCCGCACAATCATTGCAACAGTCTGCGGAAATTTCAGCTCTACGGGAGCATTTAAGCAAGAATAATGCAGTACTTAAGGAGAAGCAGGATCAACTCGAAGAGCGACAGGATACGGATGAGGCCAAGTTAGATAAGATGGAGGGTCGTCTTCGTAATATGCAGCTGAGTCGTACAGCTATTTCAGCGAAGAGAACGAAGAAGGTCTTCATTTTCTTCTGCTACCACCAGCGGGTACCGCGTCAAAAACCTTCAGGGCTGGAGCTATTTCATCCATTCGAACGACGTGACCTTGCCAGCTGTGCCGCTGATGCATATCTACGTCGTTGTACAGCTCGTACAGCTCATCGTTCCATCCACTAACGCGGTATTCACCGTCGCAAAGACGCAAAGGTCCATAAATCTTTCTCTCGAACATTCCAAAAGCCCTCTCATCTGATGTTGTCATCGTCCATGCTTCTGCGCCATACAATACGACGGGCGTGACGAGAGACTTATAAAGTATGGTTTTTGTCCGTCGAGAAAGGACTTTACTATGCAATTGCCTACTCAGTCCGAAGTAGCACTTGTTGGCAAGAGAGATTCTGGTTTGGATTTCAAGGCTGACGTTGTTATTGGTGTTAATGCTGGTTCCTAGAAAAACTAAGTTTTCTACTTTTTCAAAGTTTTAACTGTCAACAGTGATGTTTGAACCCAGTCGTGAATGTGCCGACTGTCTATTTGATGACAGGAGATAATTCGTCTTGCCCTCGTTCACTTCCAGACCCATTCGCATCGCTTCTCTATCCAGCTTGGAGAAGGCAGAACTAACTGCGAGGTTGTTAAGTCCGATGATGTCAATGTCATCGGCGTACGCCAGCAATTGCACACTCTTATAAAAGATGGTGCCTGACCGATTTAGTTCTGCGGCTTGAATTATCTTCTCCAGCATCAGATTAAAGAAATCGCACGACAAAGAGTCACCCTGTTTGAAACCTCGTTTGGTATAAAACGGCGAGGTCCTTCCCAATTCTGGCGGAGCTGGTGGTGTTGCCCAATGTCATTTTACATAGCCGTATAAGCTTTGCCGCGATACCAAATTCAGACAATGCGGCACATAGGAAACTTCTTGTCGTGCTGTCGAAGGCGGCTTTGAAGTCGACAAAAAGATAGAGTGTGCCGATTTTTCTTTCTCGGGTGTTTTCCACGATCTGGCGTATTGTGAATATCTGGTCAGTGCTAGATTTACCAGGTCTCAAGCCACACTTATAAGGTCCAATCAGTTCATTGACGGTGGGCTTAAGTCCTTCACACAATACACTGGACAGGACCTAACACGCGATGTTTAGAAGACTAATCCCGCAATAATTGGCACAGACCCTAGGATCACCCTTTTTGTAGATTGGCAGAGCACACTTAAGTTTCAATCAGCAGGCATGCGTTCTTCCGACCATATTCTGAAAATGAGCTCGTGCATACACTTAACCAGCTCCTCTCCGCCGTACTTAAATAACTCAGCTGGTAACCCGTCGACCCCGGGGGCTTTGTTGTTCTTCAGCCGTGTTATCGCTTTCCGAATTTCGTCATAGTCTGGTGATGGAACATCACGTCCATCATCATTGATTGGGGATTCGGGTTGAACATATTCTGCGAGATTGTTACAGCTGCTTCCATTAAGCAGTGTGGAGAAGTGCTCCCTCCATAATTTAAGTATCCTGTGCACATCAGTCACCAGCTCTGTTAGTTGCAGTACTTTCTGAAAAAAATTTCGGGCGCTTTTCCTGTCGGCCAGCATCTCAAGCTCTTCGCACTCACGCATTTCGGCCTCTCTCTTTTTGTCAAGAAAAACGCGTCTTGCTTCCTTCTTCAACTCACGATAACGCTCCCGCACATCTCGCGGTGCGCCCGATCGCAGTGTAGCACTGAAAGCAGCGTCTTTACATTCCGTAGCGGCGCGACATTCCTCGTCATACCGGATGATCTTTTGGGCTCGCTGAAATCTGTTCGAAAATATCGTTCTGTTGATTATTGGTCTCAGAGAGCAGGAGTGCAAGTCTGGTGGCGAAGTGGGTGGCTGTCTGTTGCGATTGCAGCTTTCCGACGTCGAGCTTTCCTTGTGTCCATTTGCGCGCACTTTTTGCTGCACAGGCGCGTGCGGATCTTATCTGCCACTAGAAAATGATCCGAGTCGATGGTGGTTGCTCGTATTGTGCGCACATTTAGGACACTAGAAGCATGCTTCCGTCTATCGCAACATGGTCGATTTGGTTTCGTGTCTTAACATCTGGAGACAGCCACGTAGCTTGAATCCTCTTATGCTGGAACCAGGTACTACAGACTACCATGTTTCGAGCCCCGGCGAAGTTGATCAGTCTCAATCCGTTATCGAAAGTTTTGTCGTTAAGACTGAATTTTCCGACTGTGGAACCAAAGATGCCCTCCTTGCCCACATTGTCCACCTTGGCATTGAAATCGCCAAACACGATTTTTATATCGTGGTGGGGGCACCGCTCATACGTGCGGCCAGGGAGAAGAATCTCGCCTTGATGCGGATTGTGGCGAGACGCTCGTCCACCGCAGTGAACGACAGTACTTTACGGCGCAGTTTCTCTCCCACCACAAATCCGACACCGTCGCAAGTGCCTATCGTTTATTTCCCTTGCCCCGTCCATCGGATGTCAGCCTTCGCTCTGCTGAGGACATCAACCAGTCGGGCAGAGGCACCTTCCCAATTAAGGGTCCGGACACTCCAGGTGCATGCCTTCAAGTCATTGTCCTTAATACGTTTGCCGTGGTCTTCATCAAAAAAAGGGGGTCTCATCCGAGGCTTTGTTTTGCTTTTCATTGAAAGTTGCTTTTTACGTGGCGGGTTCCAAGCCCTGCGCACAACCCATTGCTTGGGGTGAAAATTTGAACTCGTTTATATAGCGATCCGCTTGCTCCAAGACAGACGCCCGCTTGCAGCCGCACCTCCTGGTGAACAGACGCTGCGGACTTAAGTGTACCCTTAAACCGAATATGTCGGAGTAGCTCCATTAAAGCTCCCTCTCTATTAGCCGTGAACCAGGGCTCCACACGGGTTGGTTACCGTATCTCGCACATGGGTTGCTCACGTTGCCCAGGGTGCACGAACGTGGACGTAAGAGTAGGGGTTGAGAACAGCCGTGCAACTGTAACCGCATACCCAGAAGCACCACAGTTCCCCATTGCACCCAATTGCCGATGTTAAAAACTTATTTAATCGACTTTATTTGAATGAGATGTTTCAGAAATGCAGCATGGCTCCATAAAGGGTTAAGTTGTTTAATTACATTTTTGACGTACTTAGATTACTTGTACCTATTGTGAAGCAATGTAGGAAACGTGACAAGCTGGGCCACATTGCTAATTTTTGTAAATCAAGGGAGGCCAGGTGCCTACAATGCGGAAACATTCCGCGTTGTGAGGAGGAATGCAACAATATCTTTAGTTAAATATTGTCCAGCTTATACTAAACGATAAGACATTCAAAAAATGTTGCTTATGTGCCGGTCAAAATTCACAGAGCTACAGAAGTGAAGTGAATTTACAAAGGAAAAATAATTTTGCGATAAACTCATTATTCTACAAGAAAGAGTTCAAAACAATTTTCTCAATGGTTGCATAGATTGTAATGAGATTCCTCCAATAGAACATCCAAAGTTATAATAAAGCAAATATGATAAAGGATACTTTGTAAACAATAATAGTATTGGTTAAATTTTACTATCTTGTATATATCTTGTATTATTTTAACAAAATGATTCCGCTTTACGGCTGTTTAATAATAATCTAATTCGCAAATTTAGAGAAGATAGAAATGAGGGTGTTGCCATATCACTTAAGAAATCCATTTCTTTCGAAAATATTGTTTTTGAAACTCCTTTAGATATATTTAAGCGAATAGAACTACGAATTTAAAACTAAACATTAACTTATTTTCTATATATTTACCACCACAGGTTTCGGACGCTGAGTTCACGAATGTATGAATCAAAATTTTTCAATGTATAAGAACAAATCCCTTTACAATTATAGGGGGAGACTTCAATGCTCGCTGAGTTAATTTTGGTGACTTGCCAGCTCTCGGAAGGGTCAAATTTGAGTTGATTAGTGGGGAATTTAGGTATTCACTGCCTTTAAAATAAAGATTTTAATACCAACATTGTATGTTAAATGCTAAGGAGTTTCGTTTACCTTGATAGCGTCTTTCAAAACTTTATTTATTGCAATACATGTTTCAATAACAATTCGTCCAATACATTTAGGAGAAACAGCGGTTAAAAATTTAAGGTCTTCAAAAGATTGACTGCTAGCAAAAAATCTTAACGTTATTTAAAGTCTCTCTTTTGCTGATATAGAATCCCTCATTGAAGTATTTTTGTACCAATTAATGGCGTCAACATATTTAATAAAACATTATACGTTTTACTGTCCATTCGTAAAATTTCTGAGTTCCGGAGGTGATGACAATTCCATTTCCTTTAATAAATTAGCATTGCAAAATTCATTTCTCTTCAAGTAAAATTCTTGAGACCATATTTTCCTTCTTTTTGGCTCAAGATTCATCAATAATTAATGTTTTCAACAATTTTCATGCACTCATGACAGCTATATTTAATCGATTTAAAAAAAATAGAATTATATAGCACAACTGAATGGTTCAAGTATTCTTTTAAAGTGATGTTTGAAACAGTGTTTATAAAAATGTTACGACAGTCATCAACCATGTAAGTAACTTAAGTTTGAAACAATGTTCCTTGTGTATTCTGCGCTTAAAACGGCAAGTGAAACACGTGTTTCACTATTTGAATTACGAATGGCGTTTACACGACACAACGTTTGGAACCATTTAAGCATCTAATTGTTTCTTGATTGTATAATTCGTTTGGCATATCTGTTGCTTTTGTAATACTTACGAACATACCTTTGCGTCTTCATTCACTCTAGGTTTGCCCCACAACCTCTTTTACTTGAATCAAGTAAAAATCGATGCCGTCTCTACTTTTAATCGGAAATTTATCGAAACTAGCTGCCAAAGTTCATATTGTGGCGATATTCAAAAACACGAATGACATACGAAAGAGAAACCGAGAAAGAGATAGAGACGTCGAAAAAAATCAAATAGAACAATCGCAATCGAGAACTTTTGATAACGATAGATAATGTTCTAGAGCTGCCACAGCTCGGAGTATAAAAAGGCGTTGCCACGGCGTTAGGTAATTCAGTTTGTAATTAAACCTTGAAGAGAAAAGTTGTAAAGTTGTAAGCTAAGAGTTTTAAAGTTGCGAGTGCGCAAGTACAAGTATCCGTAAATTAAATAGCGTTGTTAAGTGTTGTCACTTATTTGTAAACAAATAAAGTTAGCATTAAGGAAATCCGAGCGTGTTTTATTTAACAATCCAGTGGTCGAACCTGAAGGATTTTGGAAATCATCGGCGTTTCAGGGTAAAAACGTGTCAGAAGTGGGATTGTTAAATAAATCCTAAAGGATAATAGCGGAGAAAATGACTAAGGATCTGACGATTGAAGAGCTCAACCAGGAGCTGGAAAAACGTAATTTAGCAACTTCTGGGAGAAAAGCTGAATTAGTATCACGCTTGTGGGAAGCTATGGAACAGGAAGGAGTTGAAGTTGGCAACCACGAGTTCAAAGGTAAACCTGAGAATACGGAAGACGAACGCAGGATGGTTGAAGAAAAGGACAATGCTGCTAATGGATCAACAGCTTTAAACATGAACATGTTATTAGCTAGCATTTCACAGATATTATCGCAGATATCCGCTCAATCATTGCAACAGTCTGCGGAAATTTCAGCACTACGGGAGCATTTAAGCAAGAATAATGCAGTACTTAAGGAGAAGCAGGATCAACTCGAAGAGCGACAGGATTCGGTTGAGGCCAAGTAAGATAAAATGAAGGGTCGTCTTCGTAATATGCAGCTGAGTCGTAGAGCTATTTCAGCGAAGAGAACGAAGAAGGTCTTCATTTTCCTCTGCTACCACCAGCGGGTACCGCGTCAAAAACCTTCAGGGCTGGAGCTATTTCATCCATTCGAACGACGTGACCTTGCCAGCGGTGCCGCTGATACATATCTACGTCGTTGTACAACACGTACAGCTCATCGTTCCATCCACTAACGCGGTATTCACCGTCGCAAAGACGCAAAGGTCCATAAATCTTTCGAAAAATCTTTCTCGAACATTCCAAAAGCCCTCTCACCTGATGTTGTCATCGTCCATGCTTCTGCGCCATACAATAGGACGGGCGTGACGAGAGACTTATAGAGTACGGGTTTTGTCCGTCGAGAGAGTACTTTCTGTGCAATTGCCTACTCAGTCCGAAGTAGCACTTGTTGGCAAGAGAGATTCTGGTTTGGATTTCAAGACTGACGTTGTTATTGGTGTTAATGCTGGTTCCTAGAAAAACTACGTTTTCTACTTTTTCAAAGTTTTAACTGTCAACAGTGATGTTTGAACCCAGTCGTGAATGTGCCGACTGTCTATTTGATGACAGGAGATAATTCGTCTTGCCCTCGTTCACTTCCAGACCCATTCGCTTCGCTTCTCTATCCAGCTTGGAGAAGGCAGAACTAACTGCGAGGTTGTTAAGACCGATGATGTCAATGTCATCGGCGTACGCCAGCCATTGCACACTCTTATAAAAGATGGTGCCTGACTCATTTAGTTCTGCGGCTCGAATTATCTTCTCCAGCATCAGATTAAAGAAATCGCACGACAAAGAGTCACCCAGTCTGAAAAACATTGGGACATATAGGAAACTTCTTGTCGTGCAGTCCAAGGCGGTTTTGAAGTCGACAAAAAGATAGAGTGTGTCGATTTTTCTTTCTCGGGTGTTTTTAACGATCTGGCGTATTGTGAATATCTGGTCAGTGCTAGATTTACCAGGTCTCAAGCCACACTTATAAGGTCCAATCAGTTCATTGACGGTGGGCTTAAGTCCTTCACACAATACACTGGACAGGACCTTGTACGCGATGTTTAGAAGACTAATCCCGCAATAATTGGCACAGACCCTAGGATCACCCTTTTTGTAGATTGGCAGAGCACACTTAAGTTCCAATCAGCAGGCATGCGTTCTTCCGACCATATTCTGAAAATGAGCTCGTGCATACACTTAACCAGCTCCTCTCCGCCGTACTTAAATAACTCAGCTGGTAACCCGTCGACCCCGGGGGCTTTCTTGTTCTTCATCCGTGTTACCGCTTTCCGAATTTCGTCATAGTCTGGTGATGGAACATCACGTCCATCATCATTGATTGGGGATTCGGGTTGAACATATTCTGCGAGATTGTTACAGCTGCTTCCATTAAGCAGTGTGGAGAAGTGCTCCCTCCATAATTTAAGTATCCTGTGCACATCAGTCACCACCTCTGTTAGTTGCAGTACTTTCTGAAAAAAATTTCGGGCGCTTTTCCTGTCGGCCAGCATCTCAAGCTCTTCGCACTCACGCATTTCGGCCTCTCTCTTTTTCTCAAGAAAAACGCGTCTTGCTTCCTTCTTCAACTCACGATAACGCTCCCGCACATCTCGCGGTGCGCCCGATCGCAGTGTAGCACTGAAAGCAGCGTCTTTACATTCCGTAGCGGCGCGACATTCCTCGTCATACCGGATGATCTTTTGGGCTCGCTGAAATCTGTTCGAAAATATCGTTCTGTTGATTATTGGTCTCAGAGAGCAGGAGTGCAAGTCTGGTGGCGAAGTGGGTGGCTGTCTGTTGCGATTGCAGCTTTCCGACGTCGAGCTTTCCTTGTGTCCATTTGCGCGCACTTTTTGCTGCACAGGCGCGTGCGGATCTTATCTGCCACTAGAAAATGATCCGAGTCGATGGTGGTTGCTCGTATTGTGCGCACATTTAGGACACTAGAAGCATGCTTCCGTCTATCGCAACATGGTCGATTTAGTTTCGTGTCTTAACATCTGGAGACAGCCACGTAGCTTGAATCCTCTTATGCTGGAACCAGGTACTACAGACTACCATGTTTCGAGCCCCGGCGAAGTTGATCAGTCTCAATCCGTTATCGAAAGTTTTGTCGTGAAGACTGAATTTTCCGACTGTGGAACCAAAGATGCCCTCCTTGCCCACATTGTCCACCTTGGCATTGAAATCGCCAAACACGATTTTTATATCGTGGTGGGGGCACCGCTCATACGTGCGGCCAGGGAGAAGAATCTCGCCTTGATGCGGATTGTGGCGAGACGCTCGTCCACCGCAGTGAACGACAGTACTTTACGGCGCAGTTTCTCTCCCACCACAAATCCGACACCGTCGCAAGTGCCTATCGTTTATTTCCCTTGCCCCGTCCATCGGATGTCAGCCTTCGCTCTGCTGAGGACATCAACCAGTCGGGCAGAGGCACCTTCCCAATTAAGGGTCCGGACACTCCAGGTGCATGCCTTCAAGTCATTGTCCTTAATACGTTTGCCGTGGTCTTCATCAAAAAAAGGGGGTCTCATCCGAGGCTTTGTTTTGCTTTTCATTGAAAGTTGCTTTTTACGTGGCGGGTTCCAAGCCCTGCGCACAACCCATTGCTTGGGGTGAAAATTTGAACTCGTTTATATAGCGATCCGCTTGCTCCAAGACAGACGCCCGCTTGCAGCCGCACCTCCTGGTGAACAGACGCTGCGGACTTAAGTGTACCCTTAAACCGAATATGTTGGAGTAGCTCCATTAAAGCTCCCTCTCTATTAGCCGTGAACCAGGGCTCCACACGGGTTGGTTACCGTATCTCGCACATGGGTTGCTCACGTTGCCCAGGGTGCACGAACGTGGACGTAAGAGTAGGGGTTGAGAACAGCCGTGCAACTGTAACTGCATACCCAGAAGCACCACAGTTCCCCATTGCACCCAATTGCCGATGTTAAAAACTTATTTAATCGACTTTATTTGAATGAGATGTTTCAGAAATGCAGCATGGCTCCATAAAGGGTTAAGTTGTTTAATTACATTTTTGACGTACTAAGATTACTTTGTACCTATTGTGAAGCAATGTAGGAAATGTGACAAGCTGGGCCACATTGCTAATTTTTGTAAATCAAGGGAGGCCAGGTGCCTACAATGCGGAAACATTCCGCGTTGTGAGGAGGAATGCAACAATATCAAATGTTTATTATGCGGGGCCACCAATCTCACATCTTTAGTTAAATATTGTCCAGCTTATACTAAACGATAAGACATTCAAAAAATGTTGCTTATGTGCCGGTCAAAATTCACAGAGCTACAGAAGTGAAGTGAATTTACAAAGGAAAAATAATATTGCGATAAACTCATTATTCTACAAGAAAGAGTTCAAAACAATTTTCTCAATGGTTGCATAGATTGTAATGAGATTCCTCCAATAGAACATCCAAAGTTATAATAAAGCAAATATGATAAAGGATACTTTGTAAACAATAATAGTATTGGTTAAATTTTACTATCTTGTATATATCTTGTATTATTTTAACAAAATGATTCCGCTTTACGGCTGTTTAATAATAATCTAATTCGCAAATTTAGAGAAGATAGAAATGGGGATGTTGCCATATCACTTAAGAAACCAATTTCTTTCGAAAATATTGTTTTTGAAACTCCTTTAGATATATTTAAGCGAATAGAACTACGAATTTAAATCTAAACATTAACTTATTTTCTATATATTTACCACCACACGAATGTATGAATCAAAATTTTTCAATGTATAAGAACAAATCCCTTTACAATTATAGGGGGAGACTTCAATGCTCGCTGAGTTAATTTTGGTGACTTGCCAGCTCTCGGAAGGGTCAAATTTGAGTTGATTAGTGGGGAATTTAGGTATTCACTGCCTTTAAAATAAAGATTTTAATACCAACATTGTATGTTAAATGCTAAGGAGTTTCGTTGACCTTGATAGCGTCTTTCAAAACTTTATTTATTGCAATACATGTTTCAATAACAATTCGTCCAATACATTTAGGAGAAACAGCGGTTAAAAATTTAAGGTCTTCAAAAGATTGACTGCTAGCAAAAAATCTTAACGTTATTTAAAGTCTCTCTTTTGCTGATATAGAATCCCCATTGAAGTATTTTTGTACCAATTAATGGCGTCAACATATTTAATAAAACATTATACGTTTTACTGTCCATTCGTAAAATTTCTGAGTTCCGGAGGTGATGACAATTTCATTTCCTTTAATAAATTAGCATTGCAAAATTCATTTCTCTTCAAGTAAAATTCTTGAGACCATATTTTCCTTCTTTTTGGCTCAAGATTCATCAATAATTAATATTTTCAACAATTTTCATGCACTCATGACAGCTATATTTAATCGATTTAAAAAAGATAGAATTATATAGCACAACTGAATGGTTTAAGTATTCTTTTAAAGTGATGTTTGAAACAGTGTTTATAAAAATGTTACGACAGTCATCAACCATGAAAGTAACTTAAGTTTGAAACAATGTTCCTTGTGTATTCTGCGCTTAAAACGGCAAGTGAAACACGTGTTTCACTATTTGAATTACGAATGGCGTTTACACGACACAACGTTTGGAACCATTTAAGCATCTAATTGTTTCTTGATTGTATAATTCGTTTGGCATATCTGTTGCTGTTGTTATACTTACGTACATACTTTTGCGTCTTCATTCACTCCAGGTTTGCCCCACAACCTCTTTTACTTGAATCAAGTAAAAATCGATGCCGTCTCTACTTTTAATCGGAAATTTATCGAAACTAGCTGCCAAAGTTCATATTGTGGCGATATTCAAAAACACGAATGACATACGAAAGAGAAACCGAGAAAGAGATAGAGACGTCGAAAAAAATCAAATAGAACAATCGCAATCGAGAACTTTCGATAACGATAGATAATGTTCTAGAGCTGCCACAGTGTACGCAGCTCGGAGTATAAAAAGGCGTTGCCACGGCGTTAGGTAATTCAGTTTGTAATTAAACCTTGAAGAGAAAAGTTGTAAAGTTGTAAGCTAAGAGTTTTAAAGTTGCGAGTGCGCAAGTACAAGTATCCGTAAATTAAATAGCGTTGTTAAGTGTTGTCACTTATTTGTAAACAAATAAAGTTAGCATTAAGGAAATCCGAGCGTGTTTTATTTAACAATCCAGTGGTCGAACCTGAAGGATTTTGGAAATCATCGGCGTTTCAGGGTAAAAACGTGTCAGAAGTGGGATTGTTAAATAAATCCTAAAGGATAATAGCGGAGAAAATGACTAAGGATCTGACGATTGAAGAGCTCAACCAGGAGCTGGAAAAACGTAATTTAGCAACTTCTGGGAGAAAAGCTGAATTAGTATCACGCTTGTGGGAAGCTATGGAGCAGGAAGGAGTTGAAGTTTGCAACCACGAGTTCAAAGGTAAACCTGAGAATACGGAAGACGAACGCAGGATGGTTGAAGAAAAGGACAATGCTGCTAATGGATCAACAGCTTTAAACATGAACATGTTATTAGCTAGCATTTCACAGATATTATCGCAGATATCCGCTCAATCATTGCAACAGTCTGCGGAAATTTCAGCACTACGGGAGCATTTAAGCAAGAATAATGCAGTACTTAAGGAGAAGCAGGATCAACTCGAAGAGCGACAGGATTCGGTTGAGGCCAAGTAAGATAAAATGAAGGGTCGTCTTCGTAATATGCAGCTGAGTCGTAGAGCTATTTCAGCGAAGAGAACGAAGAAGGTCTTCATTTTCCTCTGCTACCACCAGCGGGTACCGCGTCAAAAACCTTCAGGGCTGGAGCTATTTCATCCATTCGAACGACGTGACCTTGCCAGCGGTGCCGCTGATACATATCTACGTCGTTGTACAGCACGTACAGCTCATCGTTCCATCCACTAACGCGGTATTCACCGTCGCAAAGACGCAAAGGTCCATAAATCTTTCGAAAAATCTTTCTCGAACATTCCAAAAGCCCTCTCACCTGATGTTGTCATCGTCCATGCTTCTGCGCCATACAATAGGACGGGCGTGACGAGAGACTTATAGAGTACGGGTTTTGTCCGTCGAGAGAGTACTTTCTGTGCAATTGCCTACTCAGTCCGAAGTAGCACTTGTTGGCAAGAGAGATTCTGGTTTGGATTTCAAGACTGACGTTGTTATTGGTGTTAATGCTGGTTC
Organism: Philophylla caesio; assembly: GCA_963971545.1. NCBI lineage: Eukaryota > Metazoa > Arthropoda > Insecta > Diptera > Tephritidae > Philophylla > Philophylla caesio. The sequence goes on along the minus strand of OZ020608.1, from coordinate 40,946,777 downwards.
CTAGAAAAACTACGTTTTCTACTTTTTCAAAGTTTTAACTGTCAACAGTGATGTTTGAACCCAGTCGTGAATGTGCCGACTGTCTATTTGATGACAGGAGATAATTCGTCTTGCCCTCGTTCACTTCCAGACCCATTCGCTTCGCTTCTCTATCCAGCTTGGAGAAGGCAGAACTAACTGCGAGGTTGTTAAGACCGATGATGTCAATGTCATCGGCGTACGCCAGCCATTGCACACTCTTATAAAAGATGGTGCCTGACTCATTTAGTTCTGCGGCTCGAATTATCTTCTCCAGCATCAGATTAAAGAAATCGCACGACAAAGAGTCACCCAGTCTGAAAAACATTGGGACATATAGGAAACTTCTTGTCGTGCAGTCGAAGGCGGTTTTGAAGTCGACAAAAAGATAGAGTGTGTCGATTTTTCTTTCTCGGGTGTTTTTAACGATCTGGCGTATTGTGAATATCTGGTCAGTGCTAGATTTACCAGGTCTCAAGCCACACTTATAAGGTCCAATCAGTTCATTGACGGTGGGCTTAAGTCCTTCACACAATACACTGGACAGGACCTTGTACGCGATGTTTAGAAGACTAATCCCGCAATAATTGGCACAGACCCTAGGATCACCCTTTTTGTAGATTGGCAGAGCACACTTAAGTTCCAATCAGCAGGCATGCGTTCTTCCGACCATATTCTGAAAATGAGCTCGTGCATACACTTAACCAGCTCCTCTCCGCCGTACTTAAATAACTCAGCTGGTAACCCGTCGACCCCGGGGGCTTTGTTGTTCTTCATCCGTGTTATCGCTTTCCGAATTTCGTCATAGTCTGGTGATGGAACATCACGTCCATCATCATTGATTGGGAATTCGGGTTGAACATATTCTGCGAGATTGTTACAGCTGCTTCCATTAAGCAGTGTGGAGAAGTGCTCCCTCCATAATTTAAGTATCCTGTGCACATCAGTCTCCACCTCTGTTAGTTGCAGTACTTTCTGAAAAAAATTTCGGGCGCTTTTCCTGTCGGCCAGCATCTCAAGCTCTTCGCACTCACGCATTTCGGCCTCTCTCTTTTTCTCAAGAAAAACGCGTCTTGCTTCCTTCTTCAACTCACGATAACGCTCCCGCACATCTCGCGGTGCGCCCGATCGCAGTGTAGCACTGAAAGCAGCGTCTTTACATTCCGTAGCGGCGCGACATTCCTCGTCATACCAGATGATCTTTTGGGCTCGCTGAAATCTGTTCGAAAATATCGTTCTGTTGATTATTGGTCTCAGAGAGCAGGAGTGCAAGTCTGGTGGCGAAGTGGGTGGCTGTCTGTTGCGATTGCAGCTTTCCGACGTCGAGCTTTCCTTGTGTCCATTTGCGCGCACTTTTTGCTGCACAGGCGCGTGCGGATCTTATCTGCCACTAGAAAATGATCCGAGTCGATGGTGGTTGCTCGTATTGTGCGCACATTTAGGACACTAGAAGCATGCTTCCGTCTATCGCAACATGGTCGATTTAGTTTCGTGTCTTAACATCTGGAGACAGCCACGTAGCTTGAATCCTCTTATGCTGGAACCAGGTACTACAGACTACCATGTTTCGAGCCCCGGCGAAGTTGATCAGTCTCAATCCGTTATCGAAAGTTTTGTCGTGAAGACTGAATTTTCCGACTGTGGAACCAAAGATGCCCTCCTTGCCCACATTGTCCACCTTGGCATTGAAATCGCCAAACACGATTTTTATATCGTGGTGGGGGCACCGCTCATACGTGCGGCCAGGGAGAAGAATCTCGCCTTGATGCGGATTGTGGCGAGACGCTCGTCCACCGCAGTGAACGACAGTACTTTACGGCGCAGTTTCTCTCCCACCACAAATCCGACACCGTCGCAAGTGCCTATCGTTTATTTCCCTTGCCCCGTCCATCGGATGTCAGCCTTCGCTCTGCTGAGGACATCAACCAGTCGGGCAGAGGCACCTTCCCAATTAAGGGTCCGGACACTCCAGGTGCATGCCTTCAAGTCATTGTCCTTAATACGTTTGCCGTGGTCTTCATCAAAAAAAGGGGGTCTCATCCGAGGCTTTGTTTTGCTTTTCATTGAAAGTTGCTTTTTACGTGGCGGGTTCCAAGCCCTGCGCACAACCCATTGCTTGGGGTGAAAATTTGAACTCGTTTATATAGCGATCCGCTTGCTCCAAGACAGACGCCCGCTTGCAGCCGCACCTCCTGGTGAACAGACGCTGCGGACTTAAGTGTACCCTTAAACCGAATATGTCGGAGTAGCTCCATTAAAGCTCCCTCTCTATTAGCCGTGAACCAGGGCTCCACACGGGTTGGTTACCGTATCTCGCACATGGGTTGCTCACGTTGCCCAGGGTGCACGAACGTGGACGTGAGAGTAGGGGTTGAGAACAGCCGTGCAACTGTAACTGCATACCCAGAAGCACCACAGTTCCCCATTGCACCCAATTGCCGATGTTAAAAACTTATTTAATCGACTTTATTTGAATGAGATGTTTCAGAAATGCAGCATGGCTCCATAAAGGGTTAAGTTGTTTAATTACATTTTTGACGTACTTAGATTACTTTGTACCTATTGTGAAGCAATGTAGGAAATGTGACATGCTGGGCCACATTGCTAATTTTTGTAAATCAAGGGAGGCCAGGTGCCTACAATGCGGAAACATTCCGCGTTGTGAGGAGGAATGCAACAATATCAAATGTTTATTATGCGGGGCCACCAATCTCACATCTTTAGTTAAATATTGTCCAGCTTATACTAAACGATAAGACATTCAAAAAATGTTGCTTATGTGCCGGTCAAAATTCACAGAGCTACAGAAGTGAAGTGAATTTACAAAGGAAAAATAATTTTGCGATAAACTCATTATTCTACAAGAAAGAGTTCAAAACAATTTTCTCAATGGTTGCATAGATTGTAATGAGATTCCTCCAATAGAACATCCAAAGTTATAATAAAGCAAATATGATAAAGGATACTTTGTAAACAATAATAGTATTGGTTAAATTTTACTATCTTGTATATATCTTGTATTATTTTAACAAAATGATTCCGCTTTACGGCTGTTTAATAATAATCTAATTCGCAAATTTAGAGAAGATAGAAATGGGGGTGTTGCCATATCACTTAAGAAACCAATTTCTTTCGAAAATATTGTTTTTGAAACTCCTTTAGATATATTTAAGCGAATAGAACTACGAATTTAAAACTAAACATTAACTTATTTTCTATATATTTACCACCACAGGTTTCGGACGCTGAGTTCACGAATGTATGAATCAAAATTTTTCAATGTATAAGAACAAATCCCTTTACAATTATAGGGTGAGACTTCAATGCTCGCTGAGTTAATTTTGGTGACTTGCCAGCTCTCGGAAGGGTCAAATTTGAGTTGATTAGTGGGGAATTTAGGTATTCACTGCCTTTAAAATAAAGATTTTAATACCAACATTGTATGTTAAATGCTAAGGAGTTTCGTTGACCTTGATAGCGTCTTTCAAAACTTTATTTATTGCAATACATGTTTCAATAACAATTCGTCCAATACATTTAGGAGAAACAGCGGTTAAAAATTTAAGGTCTTCAAAAGATTGACTGCTAGCAAAAAATCTTAACGTTATTTAAAGTCTCTCTTTTGCTGATATAGAATCCCCATTGAAGTATTTTTGTACCAATTAATGGCGTCAACATATTTAATAAAACATTATACGTTTTACTGTCCATTCGTAAAATTTCTGAGTTCCGGAGGTGATGACAATTTCATTTCCTTTAATAAATTAGCATTGCAAAATTCATTTCTCTTCAAGTAAAATTCTTGAGACCATATTTTCCTTCTTTTTGGCTCAAGATTCATCAATAATTAATATTTTCAACAATTTTCATGCACTCATGACAGCTATATTTAATCGATTTAAAAAAAATAGAATTATATAGCACAACTGAATGGTTTAAGTATTCTTTTAAAGTGATGTTTGAAACAGTGTTTATAAAAATGTTACGACAGTCATCAACCATGAAAGTAACTTAAGTTTGAAACAATGTTCCTTGTGTATTCTGCGCTTAAAACGGCAAGTGAAACACGTGTTTCACTATTTGAATTACGAATGGCGTTTACACGACACAACGTTTGGAACCATTTAAGCATCTAATTGTTTCTTGATTGTATAATTCGTTTGGCATATCTGTTGCTGTTGTTATACTTACGTACATACTTTTGCGTCTTCATTCACTCCAGGTTTGCCCCACAACCTCTTTTACTTGAATCAAGTAAAAATCGATGCCGTCTCTACTTTTAATCGGAAATTTATCGAAACTAGCTGCCAAAGTTCATATTGTGGCGATATTCAAAAACACGAATGACATACGAAAGAGAAACCGAGAAAGAGATAGAGACGTCGAAAAAAATCAAATAGAACAATCGCAATCGAGAACTTTCGATAACGATAGATAATGTTCTAGAGCTGCCACAGTGTACGCAGCTCGGAGTATAAAAAGGCGTTGCCACGGCGTTAGGTAATTCAGTTTGTAATTAAACCTTGAAGAGAAAAGTTGTAAAGTTGTAAGCTAAGAGTTTTAAAGTTGCGAGTGCGCAAGTACAAGTATCCGTAAATTAAATAGCGTTGTTAAGTGTTGTCACTTATTTGTAAACAAATAAAGTTAGCATTAAGGAAATCCGAGCGTGTTTTATTTAACAATCCAGTGGTCGAACCTGAAGGATTTTGGAAATCATCGGCGTTTCAGGGTAAAAACGTGTCAGAAGTGGGATTGTTAAATAAATCCTAAAGGATAATAGCGGAGAAAATGACTAAGGATCTGACGATTGAAGAGCTCAACCAGGAGCTGGAAAAACGTAATTTAGCAACTTCTGGGAGAAAAGCTGAATTAGTATCACGCTTGTGGGAAGCTATGGAGCAGGAAGGAGTTGAAGTTGGCAACCACGAGTTCAAAGGTAAACCTGAGAATACGGAAGACGAACGCAGGATGGTTGAAGAAAAGGACAATGCTGCTAATGGATCAACAGCTTTAAACATGAACATGTTATTAGCTAGCATTTCACAGATATTATCGCAGATATCCGCTCAATCATTGCAACAGTCTGCGGAAATTTCAGCACTACGGGAGCATTTAAGCAAGAATAATGCAGTACTTAAGGAGAAGCAGGATCAACTCGAAGAGCGACAGGATTCGGTTGAGGCCAAGTAAGATAAAATGAAGGGTCGTCTTCGTAATATGCAGCTGAGTCGTAGAGCTATTTCAGCGAAGAGAACGAAGAAGGTCTTCATTTTCCTCTGCTACCACCAGCGGGTACCGCGTCAAAAACCTTCAGGGCTGGAGCTATTTCATCCATTCGAACGACGTGACCTTGCCAGCGGTGCCGCTGATACATATCTACGTCGTTGTACAGCACGTACAGCTCCTCGTTCCATCCACTAACGCGGTATTCACCGTCGCAAAGACGCAAAGGTCCATAAATCTTTCGAAAAATCTTTCTCGAACATTCCAAAAGCCCTCTCACCTGATGTTGTCATCGTCCATGCTTCTGCGCCATACAATAGGACGGGCGTGACGAGAGACTTATAGAGTACGGGTTTTGTCCGTCGAGAGAGTACTTTCTGTGCAATTGCCTACTCAGTCCGAAGTAGCACTTGTTGGCAAGAGAGATTCTGGTTTGGATTTCAAGACTGACGTTGTTATTGGTGTTAATGCTGGTTCCTAGAAAAACTACGTTTTCTACTTTTTCAAAGTTTTAACTGTCAACAGTGATGTTTGAACCCAGTCGTGAATGTGCCGACTGTCTATTTGATGACAGGAGATAATTCGTCTTGCCCTCGTTCACTTCCAGACCCATTCGCTTCGCTTCTCTATCCAGCTTGGAGAAGGCAGAACTAACTGCGAGGTTGTTAAGACCGATGATGTCAATGTCATCGGCGTACGCCAGCCATTGCACACTCTTATAAAAGATGGTGCCTGACTCATTTAGTTCTGCGGCTCGAATTATCTTCTCCAGCATCAGATTAAAGAAATCGCACGACAAAGAGTCACCCAGTCTGAAAAACATTGGGACATATAGGAAACTTCTTGTCGTGCAGTCGAAGGCGGTTTTGAAGTCGACAAAAAGATAGAGTGTGTCGATTTTTCTTTCTCGGGTGTTTTTAACGATCTGGCGTATTGTGAATATCTGGTCAGTGCTAGATTTACCAGGTCTCAAGCCACACTTATAAGGTCCAATCAGTTCATTGACGGTGGGCTTAAGTCCTTCACACAATACACTGGACAGGACCTTGTACGCGATGTTTAGAAGACTAATCCCGCAATAATTGGCACAGACCCTAGGATCACCCTTTTTGTAGATTGGCAGAGCACACTTAAGTTCCAATCAGCAGGCATGCGTTCTTCCGACCATATTCTGAAAATGAGCTCGTGCATACACTTAACCAGCTCCTCTCCGCCGTACTTAAATAACTCAGCTGGTAACCCGTCGACCCCGGGGGCTTTGTTGTTCTTCATCCGTGTTATCGCTTTCCGAATTTCGTCATAGTCTGGTGATGGAACATCACGTCCATCATCATTGATTGGGGATTCGGGTTGAACATATTCTGCGAGATTGTTACAGCTGCTTCCATTAAGCAGTGTGGAGAAGTGCTCCCTCCATAATTTAAGTATCCTGTGCACATCAGTCACCAGCTCTGTTAGTTGCAGTACTTTCTGAAAAAAATTTCGGGCGCTTTTCCTGTCGGCCAGCATCTCAAGCTCTTCGCACTCACGCATTTCGGCCTCTCTCTTTTTCTCAAGGAAAACGCGTCTTGCTTCCTTCTTCAACTCACGATAACGCTCCCGCACATCTCGCGGTGCGCCCGATCGCAGTGTAGCACTGAAAGCAGCGTCTTTACATTCCGTAGCGGCGCGACATTCCTCGTCATACCAGATGATCTTTTGGGCTCGCTGAAATCTGTTCGAAAATATCGTTCTGTTGATTATTGGTCTCAGAGAGCAGGAGTGCAAGTCTGGTGGCGAAGTGGGTGGCTGTCTGTTGCGATTGCAGCTTTCCGACGTCGAGCTTTCCTTGTGTCCATTTGCGCGCACTTTTTGCTGCACAGGCGCGTGCGGATCTTATCTGCCACAAGAAAATGATCCGAGCCGATGGTGGTTGCTCGTATTGTGCGCACATTTAGGACACTAGAAGCATGCTTCCGTCTATCGCAACATGGTCGATTTAGTTTCGTGTCTTAACATCTGGAGACAGCCACGTAGCTTGAATCCTCTTATGCTGGAACCAGGTACTACATACTACCATGTTTCGAGCCCCGGCGAAGTTGATCAGTCTCAATCCGTTATCGAAAGTTTTGTCGTGAAGACTGAATTTTCCGACTGTGGAACCAAAGATGCCCTCCTTGCCCACATTGTCCACCTTGGCATTGAAATCGCCAAACACGATTTTTATATCGTGGTGGGGGCACCGCTCATACGTGCGGCCAGGGAGAAGAATCTCGCCTTGATGCGGATTGTGGCGAGACGCTCGTCCACCGGAGTGAACGACAGTACTTTACGGCGCAGTTTCTCTCCCACCACAAATCCGACACCGTCGCAAGTGCCTATCGTTTATTTCCCTTGCCCCGTCCATCGGATGTCAGCCTTCGCTCTGCTGAGGACATCAACCAGTCGGGCAGAGGCACCTTCCCAATTAAGGGTCCGGACACTCCAGGTGCATGCCTTCAAGTCATTGTCCTTAATACGTTTGCCGTGGTCTTCATCAAAAAAAGGGGGTCTCATCCGAGGCTTTGTTTTGCTTTTCATTGAAAGTTGCTTTTTACGTGGCGGGTTCCAAGCCCTGCGCACAACCCATTGCTTGGGGTGAAAATTTGAACTCGTTTATATAGCGATCCGCTTGCTCCAAGACAGACGCCCGCTTGCAGCCGCACCTCCTGGTGAACAGACGCTGCGGACTTAAGTGTACCCTTAAACCGAATATGTCGGAGTAGCTCCATTAAAGCTCCCTCTCTATTAGCCGTGAACCAGGGCTCCCCACGGGTTGGTTACCGTATCTCGCACATGGGTTGCTCACGTTGCCCAGGGTGCACGAACGTGGACGTAAGAGTAGGGGTTGAGAACAGCCGTGCAACTGTAACTGCATACCCAGAAGCACCACAGTTCCCCATTGCACCCAATTGCCGATGTTAAAAACTTATTTAATCGACTTTATTTGAATGAGATGTTTCAGAAATGCAGCATGGCTCCATAAAGGGTTAAGTTGTTTAATTACATTTTTGACGTACTTAGATTACTTTGTACCTATTGTGAAGCAATGTAGGAAATGTGACAAGCTGGGCCACATTGCTAATTTTTGTAAATCAAGGGAGGCCAGGTGCCTACAATGCGGAAACATTCCGCGTTGTGAGGAGGAATGCAACAATATCAAATGTTTATTATGCGGGGCCACTAATCTCACATCTTTAGTTAAATATTGTCCAGCTTATACTAAACGATAAGACATTCAAAAAATGTTGCTTATGTGCCGGTCAAAATTCACAGAGCTACAGAAGTGAAGTGAATTTACAAAGGAAAAATAATTTTGCGATAAACTCATTATTCTACAAGAAAGAGTTCAAAACAATTTTCTCAATGGTTGCATAGATTATAATGAGATTCCTCCAATAGAACATCCAAAGTTATAATAAAGCAAATATGATAAAGGATACTTTGTAAACAATAATAGTATTGGTTAAATTTTACTATCTTGTATATATCTTGTATTATTTTAACAAAATGATTCCGCTTTACGGCTGTTTAATAATAATCTAATTCGCAAATTTAGAGAAGATAGAAATGGGGGTGTTGCCATATCACTTAAGAAACCAATTTCTTTCGAAAATATTGTTTTTGAAACTCCTTTAGATATATTTAAGCGAATAGAACTACGAATTTAAAACTAAACATTAACTTATTATCTATATATTTACCACCACAGGTTTCGGACGCTGAGTTCACGAATGTATGAATCAAAATTTTTCAATGTATAAGAACAAATCCCTTTACAATTATAGGGGGAGACTTCAATGCTCGCTGAGTTAATTTTGGTGACTTGCCAGCTCTCGGAAGGGTCAAATTTGAGTTGATTAGTGGGGAATTTAGGTATTCACTGCCTTTAAAATAAAGATTTTAATACCAACATTGTATGTTAAATGCTAAGGAGTTTCGTTGACCTTGATAGCGTCTTTCAAAACTTTATTTATTGCAATACATGTTTCAATAACAATTCGTCCAATACATTTAGGAGAAACAGCGGTTAAAAATTTAAGGTCTTCAAAAGATTGACTGCTAGCAAAAAATCTTAACGTTATTTAAAGTCTCTCTTTTGCTGATATAGAATCCCCATTGAAGTATTTTTGTACCAATTAATGGCGTCAACATATTTAATAAAACATTATACGTTTTACTGTCCATTCGTAAAATTTCTGAGTTCCGGAGGTGATGACAATTTCATTTCCTTTAATAAATTAGCATTGCAAAATTCATTTCTCTTCAGGTAAAATTCTTGAGACCATATTTTCCTTCTTTTTGGCTCAAGATTAATCAATAATTAATATTTTCAACAATTTTCATGCACTCATGACAGCTATATTTAATCGATTTAAAAAAAATAGAATTATATAGCACAACTGAATGGTTCAAGTATTCTTTTAAAGTGATGTTTGAAACAGTGTTTATAAAAATGTTACGACAGTCATCAACCATGAAAGTAACTTAAGTTTGAAACAATGTTCCTTGTGTATTCTGCGCTTAAAACGGCAAGTGAAACACGTGTTTCACTATTTGAATTACGAATGGCGTTTACACGACACATCGTTTGGAACCATTTAAGCATCTAATTGTTTCTTGATTGTATAATTCGTTTGGCATATCTGTTGCTGTTGTTATACTTACGTACATACTTTTGCGTCTTCATTCACTCCAGGTTTGCCCCACAACCTCTTTTACTTGAATCAAGTAAAAATCGATGCCGTCTCTACTTTTAATCGGAAATTTATCGAAACTAGCTGCCAAAGTTCATATTGTGGCGATATTCAAAAACACGAATGACATACGAAAGAGAAACCGAGAAAGAGATAGAGACGTCGAAAAAAATCAAATAGAACAATCGCAATCGAGAACTTTCGATAACGATAGATAATGTTCTAGAGCTGCCACAGTGTACGCAGCTCGGAGTATAAAAAGGCGTTGCCACGGCGTTAGGTAATTCAGTTTGTAATTAAACCTTGAAGAGAAAAGTTGTAAAGTTGTAAGCTAAGAGTTTTAAAGTTGCGAGTGCGCAAGTACAAGTATCCGTAAATTAAATAGCGTTGTTAAGTGTTGTCACTTATTTGTAAACAAATAAAGTTAGCATTAAGGAAATCCGAGCGTGTTTTATTTAACAATCCAGTGGTCGAACCTGAAGGATTTTGGAAATCATCGGCGTTTCAGGGTAAAAACGTGTCAGAAGTGGGATTGTTAAATAAATCCTAAAGGATGATAGCGGAGAAAATGACTAAAGATTCAGGATCTGAAGATTGAAGAGCTCAATCAGGAGCTGGAAAAACGTAATTTAGCAACTTCTGGGAGAAAAGCTGAATTAGTATCACGCTTGTGGGAAGCTATGGAGCAGGAAGGAGTTGAAGTTGGCAACCACGAGTTCAAAGGTAAACCTGAGAATACGGAAGACGAACGCAGGATGGTTGAAGAAAAGGACAATGCTGCTTCAACAGCTTTAAACATGAACATGTTATTAGCTAGCATTTCACAGATATTATCGCAGATATCCGCTCAATCATTGCAACAGTCTGCGGAAATTTCAGCACTACGGGAGCATTTAAGCAAGAATAATGCAGTACTTAAGGAGAAGCAGGATCAACTCGAAGAGCGACAGGATTCGGTTGAGGCCAAGTAAGATAAAATGAAGGGTCGTCTTCGTAATATGCAGCTGAGTCGTAGAGCTATTTCAGCGAAGAGAACGAAGAAGGTCTTCATTTTCCTCTGCTACCACCAGCGGGTACCGCGTCAAAAACCTTCAGGGCTGGAGATATTTCATCCATTCGAACGACGTGACCTTGCCAGCGGTGCCGCTGATACACGTCGTTGTACAGCACGTACAGCTCATCGTTCCATCCACTAACGCGGTATTCACCGTCGCAAAGACGCAAAGGTCCATAAATCTTTCGAAAAATCTTTCTCGAACATTCCAAAAGCCCTCTCATCTGACGTTGTCATCGTCCATGCTTCTGCGCCATACAATAGGACGGGCGTGACGAGAGACTTATAGAGTACGGGTTTTGTCCGTCGAGAGAGTACTTTACTATGCAATTGCCTACTCAGTCCGAAGTAGCACTTGTTGGCAAGAGAGATTCTGGTTTGGATTTCAAGACTGACGTTGTTATTGGTGTTAATGCTGGTTCCTAGAAAAACTACGTTTTCTACTTTTTCAAAGTTTTAACTGTCAACAGTGATGTTTGAACCCAGTCGTGAATGTGCCGACTGTCTATTTGATGACAGGAGATAATTCGTCTTGCCCTCGTTCACTTCCAGACCCATTCGCTTCGCTTCTCTATCCAGCTTGGAGAAGGCAGAACTAACTGCGAGGTTGTTAAGACCGATGATGTCAATGTCATCGGCGTACGCCAGCAATTGCACACTCTTATAAAAGATGGTGCCTGACTCATTTAGTTCTGCGGCTCGAATTATCTTCTCCAGCATCAGATTAAAGAAATCGCACGACAAAGAGTCACCCGGTCTGAAAAACATTGGGACATATAGGAAACTTCTTGTCGTGCAGTCGAAGGCGGTTTTGAAGTCGACAAAAAGATAGAGTGTGTCGATTTTTCTTTCTCGGGTGTTTTTAACGATCTGACGTATTGTGAATATCTGGTCAGTGCTAGATTTACCAGGTCTCAAGCCACACTTATAAGGTCCAATCAGTTCATTGACGGTGGGCTTAAGTCCTTCACACAATACACTGGACAGGACCTTGTACGCGATGTTTAGAAGACTAATCCCGCAATAATTGGCACAGACCCTAGGATCACCCTTTTTGTAGATTGGCAGAGCACACTTAAGTTCCAATCAGCAGGCATGCGTTCTTCCGACCATATTCTGAAAATGAACTCGTGCATACACTTAACCAGCTCCTCTCCGCCGTACTTAAATAACTCAGCTGGTAACCCGTCGACCCCGGGGGCTTTGTTGTTCTTCAGCCGTGCTATCGCTTTCCGAATTTCGTCATAGTCCGGTGATGGAACATCACGTCCATCATCATTGGTTGGGGATTCGGGTTCAACATATTCTGCGAGATTGTTACAGCTGCTTCCATTAAGCAGTGTGGAGAAGTGCTCCCTCCATAATTTAAGTATCCTGTGCACATCAGTCACCAGCTCTGTTAGTTGCAGTACTTTCTGAAAAAATTTCGGGCGCTTTTCTCAAGAAAAATGCGTCTTGCTTCCTTCTTCAACTGACGATAACGCTCCCGCACATCTCGCGGTGCGCCCGATCGCAGTGTAGCACTGAAAGCAGGTTATTTACATTCCGTAGCAGCGCGAGATTCCTCGTCATACCAGATGTTCTTTTGGGCTCGCTGAAATCTGTTCGAAAATATCGTTCTGTTGATTATTGATCTCACAGAGCAGGAGTGCAAGTCTGGTGGCTGTCTGTTGCGATTGCAGCTTTCCGACGTCGAGCTTTCCTTGTGTCCATTTGCGCGCACTTTTTGCTGCACAGGCGCGTGCGGATCTTATCTGCCACAAGAAAATGATCCGAGTCGATGGTGGTTGCTCGTATTGTGCGCACATTTAGGACACTAGAAGTATGCTTCCGTCTATCGCAACATGGTCGATTTGGTTTCGTGTCTTAACATCTGGAGTCAGCCACGTAGCTTGGTGAATCCTCTTATGCTGGAACCAGGTACTACAGACTACTATGTTTCGAGCCCCGGCGAAGTTGATCAGTCTCAATCCTTTATCGGAAGTTTTGTCGTGAAAACTGAATTTTCCGACTGTGGAACCAAAAATGCCCTCCTTGCCCACCTTGGCATTGAAATCGCCAAGCACGATTTTTATATCGTGGTGGGGGCACCGCTCACACGTGCGGCCAGGGAGAAGAATCTCGCCTTGATGCGGATTGTGGCGAGACGCTCGTCCACCGGAGTGAACGACAGTACTTTACGGCTCAGTTTCTCTCCCACCACAAATCCGACACCGTCGCAAGTGCCTATCGATTTTTTCCCTTGCTCCGTCCATCGCATCTCTGGCGGTGATGTCAGCCTTCGCTCTGCTGAGGACATCAACCAGCCGGGCAGAGGCACCTTCCCAATTAAGGGTCCGGACATTCCAGGTGCATGCCTTCAAGTCATTGTTCTTATCACGTTTGCCGTGGTCTTCATCAAAAAAAGGGGGTCTCATCCGAGGCTTTGTTTTGCTTTTCATTGAAAGTTGATTTTTACGTGGCGGGTTCCAAGCCCTGCGCACAACCCATTGCTGGAGGTGAAAATTTGAACTCGTTTATATAGCGAGCCGCTTGCTCCACGACAGACGCCCGCTTGCAGCCGCACCTGCTGGTGAACAGACGCTGCGGACTTTAGTGGACCCTTAAACCGAATATGTCGGAGTGGCTCCACTAAAGCTCCCTCTCTATAAGTCGTGAGCACGGGCTCCACACGGGTTGGTTACCGTATCTCGCACATGTGTTGCTCACGCTGCCCAGGGTGCACGAACGTGGACCTAAGAGTAGGGGTTGAGAACAGCCGTGCAACTGTAACCGCATACCCAGAAGCACCACAGTTCCCCATTGCACCCAATTGCCGATGTTAAAAACTTATTTAATCGATTTTATTTGAATGAGATGTTTCAGAAATGCAGCATGGCTCCATAAAGGGTTAAGTTGTTTAATTACATTTTTGACGTACTTAGATTACTTTGTACCTATTGTGAAGCAATGTAGGAAATGTGACAAGCTGGGCCACATTGCAAATTTTTGTAAATCAAGGGAGGCCAGGTCCCTACAATGCGGAAACATTCCGCGTTGTGAGGAGGAATGCAACAATATCAAATGTTTATTATGCGGGGCCACCAATCTCACATCTTTAGTTAAATATTGTCCAGCTTATACTAAATGATAAGACATTCAAAAAATGTTCCTTATGTGCCGGTCAAAATGCACAGAGCTACAGAAGTGAAGTGAATTTACAAAGGAAAAATAATTTTGCGATAAACTCATTATTCTACAAGAAAGAGTTCAAAACAATTTTCTCAACGGTTGTATAGATTGTAATGAGATTCCTCCAATAAAACATCCAAAGTTATAATAAAGCAAATATGATTAAGAATACTTTGTAAACAATAATAGTATTGGTTAAATTTTACTATCTTGTATAAGTTAAGCAAGTCATATTGCTTATAAAATAATAAAACACTCAACACTTTGTTTGAATTAAACATATTACTTTATTCTAATTATATGTTATGTTGACTTCGCAACTCCCTAAGATCACCAGAACTGCCCTCGACAGACAATGATACCACCTTTTATACCCTCGCGATCAGGGGTAATCACCTGCAAGTTTTGTTGTGCGGAAAGGTCGCTTGGATTCTACCGCTAGCAACACAATTGTGTTGTTGCATGCGCATGAGGTGGTATCATGGCATGACAAGCGGTGCCGCTGGCCCGCCCACCAAGCACGTCAACCATGCGTTGCTATGCAATGGGTGGTTCACTAAAGCAGGCAAGCATTGATCAAGCTGTTGTCATGCAGCTGATCTGCATCCCAAGCTCACGCATGTAGTGTTGCTATGCAGTGGGTGGCCAGTTGGGCCAGACAACAACTGTTGTGTTTTGGTCTGCCTGCCTAACATGCTGTTGCCAAGCCAAGCGCAAGCAGTGATCGCCGTTTGTTGTTATGCAGTGGGTTGTTTTGTGAGGCCAGGCGAGAGTCTTTCTATTTGCGCTGCCTGCCCAGCATGCTGTCGCTAAGGTAAGCGCAGCTAGTGATCATCATGTTTGTTGGTGTTGGGTTGCATATCAAACTCGTGCATTGATGTTGCTATGCTGTGATAATTTGTTAATATGATAAAGGTAACAATATCACAATGAATTTTGTTAGGCAAGTGGCGAGCATATTGGGGCTTTTGCCAATAGGGGTTTTGTAGGCAAGTGATCATATCATACTAGCCTGTTGTCAGGCTGCATCGACTGAGCTTAGATGTCAGCACTGGGCTGACAGAAAGAGCGGTAGGGTATGTGAGGTATGTGCAACGAAATGCTGTTGCTATATCAGGTTTCGGTATCATGCCTTAACTCCTCCCCTTCTTAAGTTCGGAGCGTCCCTGATCCGACAAAATAATAACTACATATGTATGTATGTATGTTAGGCTAAATCTAAAGCTTACAACTATTTCTAAGGCTATCCTTGTAAGTAACGTAATGCCTTTTTCGGCCTCTTTGAAAATTACAATTTTAATTTCAGTTAGAAAAAGTCTTTCATTTTTGGTTGATATTTTTGGAATTTTTATGAAAACAAAATGAGCTTATTAACATTATAACTTTCTTAACTAAACAACGTATACTCCATATAAATGTGTTGAAAAAAATAAAAAAATTGTGGCTTTATAATTAGCTTTTTCTTTTAAACAATTCAAAATTCTAATTAACTTCTCAAAAAGATTATTTGATAGTTCTGCTTTCCATTTACTTATTCGCGTTGTTCTTATGCTTATTTTTTTCTTTACAATAAATAGAAAAAAATTACTTTTGAGAAAAAAGCATAAATGAAAATGTTAAAATTTTCGTTTTTTGGTTTTTTTTTTTACTAAATAATTTATTTTCGAACAACAATATTTTACTTTGCTTTTTTTTTTTAAGCAATTCGAAATTTGATTTTTAATTATAGTACCTCACGGTGCTTTTATAGTTATTTTTTGTTTTATATATAAAAAAAAATTACGATTGAGAAAAAATACATATGTGAAAATGTTTAAATTTTCGTGTTTAGCGTTTTTTTTTTTTTTTACAAAACAATTTTTTTTTTTTTGGACAAAACTTTTTTACCATAATTACTATAATTACCACGTTTTTGGGTCAGGTAGATGATCGTAACAAAATTTGTTTAAAGAATTTATGTATTTCGTATGCATATGTACGATTTTTTCTTATTAAACATGTTTATTTTATTTACGAATTTTAACAATAAGAAAAATCTTTGTTTTCCAAAAAGAGTACTTTATGAAAATTTACAGATATAATTTTTTATTTAATATATAATCTTGGACAATAAGACTAAATAATTTTACATTTTAATAACTTTATATCTTGAAAAAATTATGATGGGGAAATTATAATTGCCGTATACATATGTACGTTTTTTTTTGTAATTATTTCCTTCGTATTTTTTTTATTTTAACATTGATGCAATGAAATTTTTTGATTTTTGGAATTAAGTAATTTAGACAAAAATTCAAAAAACTGATATTACATTTTAATGGTAAAATCATAACAAAATATGCTTCAATCGAAAATGATTTTATTTTAAGCTAGTTTTGGTGCGAACAGTAGAAGTCGTTGATATTTTTCAGAATTTTTTCTTTAGTAAACAGATTAACGGAAGTTATCTTAAATTATCTTTATGGACTTTTCTACCATTTATCAAGACAGTTGTACCCAAGTCTTTTTGTACGACATTTTCAACGTACACCTTATTTAACTTATTTCCTAAACGCTTATTACGACGAACATATACTTTTTCGCCTTTCTGATAGGTTTTTTGACTATTATTAGATTTTTTAACAATATTATCTTGTGCAGCAGTAAGTGCTGCTTTTACTGATTCAAGATGGTCTTTGGTAAAATGATTAATAATATCTAAAGGTTTTGCATTTATAGTAGAATGTATGGAGTTATTATATTTATATGTGGCAAGTAAAATTAGTTCTTGGATATCTGTAATATTTTGTTCGGCTTTTATGCATCTAGCGATTTCTGTAAGCGTTGAATGCGCTCTTTCGATTTGGCCGTTACTGTTACTGTGTAAGGCTGGTATGAAAAATTGCTCAATATTAAAATGATATTTTAACATATTAGATATTGTGTTAGACTGAAGGGATTTTTCATTGTCCGACACAATTGTTTTAGTTTTTTTGAACTTATTTAGAACTATTAATAAAGCCGTTTTGATATCATTCGTTGATCTGGATTCAATTGGAATGGTAATGGTAAATTTGGAAAATTTGTCTATGCAGGTAAAAAAATGAAATTTCTCAACAGAGAATATATCCATATGGAGGATCTGACCGGGATATTCTGGAATTGGTGTTTGCCCTATATTGGTTTTTGATGGGTGTCTATTATATTTATTTTCCAAGCATGTTTTACAATTTTTAGCTATTGTTGTTAAAGTTTTCTTAATATCCAGGAAAAAATATTCGGATATCAACTGCTTATAGTTCTCTAGGATAGAACGATGGGCTCTGTTATGCTCCATAGTAGCAGCTTCAATTTGATCTTCTCTTTTTACTAGATCTATTACCAATTTTTCCGTATGGATAAATCGTACTCCTGGGAAGTTGGACAAGAGAAGAGACTGAACTCTAGCTAAGGTTTCGAGGTCGCAACAGATTCCATTAACTACATTTGGGTTGACTTTTTCCCGGATTGTTTGTAAAAGATACTCCGCAGTTTTAAAATGTACGGTATGTCTAAGTAGTTTTTGAAATAAAGTTTTGGTAGAATTGCTGTTAAATTCGGATGGTAATAGAACTAATTGAGCTTTAAATTGGTTTACAGGATTTTTAATGGTTTTAATTGTATTAGAAAGGGAAATTTCACTATGAGCAGTATCATCTGAGTCATCAAGGTTGTGAATATATTGGCGAGAAAGTGCGTCAGCTACTTTGTTTTCTTTGTCGGGTTTATAGAAATATTTCGGTGCGAAGGAATTTATGAATGCAGTCCATCTTTTAATTTTGGAATTTGGATTTTTATCTGACATAGCGAATGTAAGAGGTTGATGATCAGTGAAAATATGTATATTTTTAATACCGTATAGGTAATGTCTTAACTTTTGGAATGCCCAAACTATCGCTAAGAGTTCGCGTTCATTTGTAGCATAATTCTCTTCAGCCTTAGACAACGTGCGAGATATCATGGTTATGGGTTTGCCGTTTTGGGAAAGTACGGCTCCTAGGGCTACGGATGAGGCATCCGTTGTTATCTCAAATGGCTTAGAGTAGTCTGGATGTTGAAGAAGGACATCTTCCGAAGCCAGAATAGATTTTAATTTATTGAAGGCCTTGACTGCTTCATCATCAAGGGAAATATGCACTTTTTTGGACTGACGACTGCTAACGTGGCCATTGTCGCCTCTTAAATATTTCGTGAGGGGTTTTGAAATATGCGCATAGTCTTTAATAAACCTACGGTAATAACCGGAAAGACCCAAAAAGGACCGCAAAGATCTTAACGACTTTGGCTGTTGGTAACTAAGGATAGCTTCTACTTTGCTAGGACATGTTTGGATTCCTTCATGAGAGACTGTGAATCCTAAAAACTCGACCTCGCTTTTAAAAAATTTAGATTTTTCTAACGATACCCGCATTCCTGCTTGCTCAATTTTTTTCAATATGGAGTCAACGTGCTTAAAATGTGATTTTTTATCAGGTGAAAAAATGATGATATCATCAACGTAAACGTGACATATTTTCCCGATGTCGTCGCGCAATATATCATCGATTGCCCTTTGAAATATGCTCGGTGCATTTTTCAAACCAAAAGGCAAACGACAAAATTCATATTTGCCGTTGTTCACGCTGAATGCAGTTTTGCACCTATCTTTCTCAAGGAGACAAATTTGGTGAAACCCGGACTTAAGGTCTAGAGTTGTGAATAGTTTGGACTTGCCTAAATTTGAAAGTATCACTGTGGTATCGGGAATGGGATATTTGTCGGAAGTAGTATGCTCGTTTAGCTTCCGGAAATCGATAACCATTCTTAAATTTGGATTTCCGTCGTCATCTAAACCTTTCTTTGAGACTACATGGACAGGGGAGTTGTAGGGTGAATAGGACTTTCTTATTATGCCGTCTTTAAGCAGAGATTCTATTTCATTATTAACAAATTTTCCTACCGATATTGGGTATGGGTAGCTTCTTGAGTAAATTGGCCTATCAGTTAATGTGTCTATTGTTGCTATAACATTTGTATTATACGGGAGAGCTCTATCGGGATTTGCAAATGCATTAAAATTACGTTGCTTTAATTCTTCGATACTACAGGGTACTTCAATTGGTTTAGTTTGGGCCGTGTTAACTTGTTGGCACTGAAAAAAGTTAAGCTTCTCCTTTCCGTTTTTGTGGAAAATGAGACCAACCTTAGTGTCAATTTTTGTCTCGATATCTTTTAACAAATCATACCCAATGATTCCATCGAAAGTATCTAGTTGTGGAAGTATAAAAAAAGTAGCAGTAGATCCTAAAATATTTACTTTGCATTTCTCAGAAATTTTATTTACACCATTTATGGATCTTAGTTGAAAGGGATATTTTATTTGAGTTATACCTTTCAAAAAACTATGTCTTTTAATGTAATTTTTTGATGTTCCTGTATCTACTAAAATTTTAAGAACTTGCCCATTTGGTAAGGTTCGGGTAATAAAGGGCAAGTTTGACCTTAGCCTAAAAAATTTACCTCATCTGGTAGCTCCGTGTCTCCCATTTCGGAGTACGGTGGTTCGTTTAAAAAGGGGTCCTCATATTCGTCCATTTCGGTAGAATATAGCTCGTTTCCCATAGCGTTGATACGCTGGAGTTTTTGAATGGGCGCTTGAGTTGAGGTGTTATTTGTACGGGTGTAAGGTCTCTTATATTGTTGTTGTTGTTGTTGCCGTTGCAAGGGTGTTTGAGTGGGGGTGTGATTAGTATGAGGCATCCTATACTGTTGTTGTGGTTGGAACAAATTATTGGCTTGTTGCCATGACCGCTGCTGATAAGGATTTGGAAAATTAGAACTATTTCTCTGTTGAAATATTTGTTGACGGTTGAATCGGTCGGAAGGATTAGTTCGAGTTTGGGGATTTTGTCTAAATAGAGAGGTTCCCCGATCTACTTCCATCGGGACAGGATATTGTGCTGAACTGTTAGCTCGATTCGGTTGGGGCACAGTGTTAAACAATGGAGCGCTCTGGAAAGCCTGTGGCAATATGCCTGAGGCATATGTATGTGCGAACTCATACCTTTCGCGATTATGTTGCAGCTCCTGCGCTGCGGCAAGTGCACTGGGAAGATCCGGCGGGTTCGCGGAAAAAAGGGTATCGCAAAGTGGGCGTTTGAGGCCAGAAATGAAAACTCTTAAAGCATTTTCCCTAGCCTTAGCATTAAATGCATGAACGAGTTGCTCATTACTGCTATAGGTCATTATGTTTTTATTTAAAATCAATGTTAGTTGCCTATCAAGCGCATCGTAATATTCATTAATTGACATTTTTCCCTGCCTGAGGGTGTTTAGTTGGTTCTCTAATATGTGGAGTGGTCGTTTATCTGCATAAAGTTGATCTAATTTACTTATAATAGCTTTAAAGTTTAATGGTGTGTTAAAAGCGCTAAGATTTTCATTAGCTGCTGAGGTTATTTTGTTACGCAAAATACCCATGGCAATATAATATGGCTCTGAACCCTCGGTATAATAGCTTATCGCGAACCTAGCTGCTTCTCTCCATGCTGGGTACTCTGAAATTTTACCTCTAAATTCGGGTAGAGACTTTATCAAATTAAGGTCCGTGTGAGTACTTTGCACACCTTGGACAATAGTAACGGGCTTAAGAACTTCTATTTTTTTGGGTGAAATACTTTGAAACTCTCGTTTTAGCTCTGCTAATTGTTCCCTAAAATTCCTCAACCACCTCTACTGTTGAATCCAACAGACTAGCCACTGCAGTTCTATCCATTTTTAATGTTTATTTATTACTAATTTTATTTTCAAGAACACAAAATATATTTTTTAAGTAAACGACCTACTCTAATTGTGTTTTTTTTAATTACAATACTTAAGAAGACTTAACTAGTTATTTTCTCATATGTACATATTTTGCTGGAATTTTCTGATAGCCAAGATCGTGTTGATTGGTGTTTTCCTGATGATAGTTCGTCCTCTAAAATTGTGTGTGTTTGGCCACTTCCACATCCGATTGGTACATATACACTTTTTCGTTGAATATCCAAATGTTTGGTATAGCAATTAGAAGGTTTTCATGAACATTTTATTGTTCACAGTTTTTTTAAAATATATTTTTTTTCCGCAAAAAGTGTTTTTTATAATACCAATTTATTCTGGTTTTAGTATTTTTTGGCAAATTATTTTATACTCCTTTTAAAAGGATACGCTTTAAAGGCGCAATTGCTAACCTTTTTATTAGGATGATTGTTCAAAAGTTTTTTTTTTGCAACACATCACAACTCCTTTTTGAAAGGATATTTATTTAGTTTTTTTTTTTAATTATGTTTTTAACAAGTCACTATCCTTTCTTTAACAGGATATTTATTTTTTCAAAGGACACTGGATTCTACGTTAGTTGGGCGCCAGTTAAGCAAGTCATAGTGCTTATAAAATAATAAAACACTCAACACTTTGTTTGAATTAAACATATTACTTTATTCTAATTATATGTTATGTTGACTTCGCAACTCCCTAAGATCACCAGAACTGCCCTCGACAGACAATGATACCACCTTTTATACCCTCGCGATCAGGGGTAATCACCTGCAAGTTTTGTTGTGCGGAAAGGTCGCTTGGATTCTACCGCTAGCAACACAATTGTGTTGTTGCATGCGCATGAGGTGGTATCATGGCATGACAAGCGGTGCCGCTGGCCCGCCCACCAAGCACGTCAACCATGCGTTGCTATGCAATGGGTGGTTCACTAAAGCAGGCAAGCATTGATCAAGCTGTTGTCATGCAGCTGATCTGCATCCCAAGCTCACGCATGTAGTGTTGCTATGCAGTGGGTGGCCAGTTGGGCCAGACAACAACTGTTGTGTTTTGGTCTGCCTGCCTAACATGCTGTTGCCAAGCCAAGCGCAAGCAGTGATCGCCGTTTGTTGTTATGCAGTGGGTTGTTTTGTGAGGCCAGGCGAGAGTCTTTCTATTTGCGCTGCCTGCCCAGCATGCTGTCGCTAAGGTAAGCGCAGCTAGTGATCATCATGTTTGTTGGTGTTGGGTTGCATATCAAACTCGTGCATTGATGTTGCTATGCTGTGATAATTTGTTAATATGATAAAGGTAACAATATCACAATGAATTTTGTTAGGCAAGTGGCGAGCATATTGGGGCTTTTGCCAATAGGGTTTTTGTAGGCAAGTGATCATATCATACTAGCCTGTTGTCAGGCTGCATCGACTGAGCTTAGACGTCAGCACTGGGCTGACAGAAAGAGCGGTAGGGTATGTGAGGTATGTGCAACGAAATGCTGTTGCTATATCAGGTTTCGGTATCATGCCTTAACTTACGAGTTCAAAGGTAAACCTGAGAATACGGAAGACGAACGCAGGATGGTTGAAGAAAAGGACAATGCTGCTAATGGATCAACAGCTTTAAACATGAACATGTTATTAGCTAGCATTTCACAGATATTATCGCAGATATCCGCTCAATCATTGCAACAGTCTGCGGAAATTTCAGCACTACGGGAGCATTTAAGCAAGAATAATGCAGTACTTAAGGAGAAGCAGGATCAACTCGAAGAGCGACAGGATTCGGTTGAGGCCAAGTAAGATAAAATGAAGGGTCGTCTTCGTAATATGCAGCTGAGTCGTAGAGCTATTTCAGCGAAGAGAACGAAGAAGGTCTTCATTTTCCTCTGCTACCACCAGCGGGTACCGCGTCAAAAACCTTCAGGGCTGGAGCTATTTCATCCATTCGAACGACGTGACCTTGCCAGCGGTGCCGCTGATACATATCTACGTCGTTGTACAGCACGTACAGCTCATCGTTCCATCCACTAACGCGGTATTCACCGTCGCAAAGACGCAAAGGTCCATAAATCTTTCGAAAAATCTTTCTCTCGAACATTCCAAAAGCCCTCTCATCTGATGTTGTCATCGTCCATGCTTCTGCGCCATACAATAGGACGGGCGTGACGAGAGACTTATAGAGTACGGGTTTTGTCCGTCGAGAGAGTACTTTACTATGCAATTGCCTACTCAGTCCGAAGTAGCACTTGTTGGCAAGAGAGATTCTGGTTTGGATTTCAAGACTGACGTTGTTATTGGTGTTAATGCTGGTTCCTAGAAAAACTACGTTTTCTACTTTTTCAAAGTTTTAACTGTCAACAGTGATGTTTGAACCCAGTCGTGAATGTGCCGACTGTCTATTTGATGACAGGAGATAATTTGTCTTGCCCTCGTTCACTTCCAGACCCATTCGCTTCGCTTCTCTATCCAGCTTGGAGAAGGCAGAACTAACTGCGAGGTTGTTAAGACCGATGATGTCAATGTCATCGGCGTACGCCAGCAATTGCACACTCTTATAAAAGATGGTGCCTGACTCATTTAGTTCTGCGGCTCGAATTATCTTCTCCAGCATCAGATTAAAGAAATCGCACGACAAAGAGTCACCCACTCTGAAAAACATTGGGACATATAGGAAACTTCTTGTCGTGCAGTCGAAGGCGGTTTTGAAGTGGACAAAAAGATAGAGTGTGTCGATTTTT
Organism: Philophylla caesio; assembly: GCA_963971545.1. NCBI lineage: Eukaryota > Metazoa > Arthropoda > Insecta > Diptera > Tephritidae > Philophylla > Philophylla caesio. The sequence goes on along the minus strand of OZ020608.1, from coordinate 40,923,064 downwards.
CTTTCTCGGGTGTTTTTAACGATCTGGCGTATTGTGAATATCTGGTCAGTGCTAGATTTACCAGGTCTCAAGCCACACTTATAAGGTCCAATCAGTTCATTGACGGTGGGCTTAAGTCCTTCACACAATACACTGGACAGGACCTTGTACGCGATGTTTAGAAGACTAATCCCGCAATAATTGGCACAGACCCTAGGGTCACCCTTTTTGTAGATTGGCAGAGCACACTTAAGTTCCAATCAGCAGGCATGCGTTCTTCCGACCATATTCTGAAAATGAGCTCGTGCATACATTTAACCAGCTCCTCTCCGCCGTACTTAAATAACTCAGCTGGTTACCCGTCGACCCCGGGGGCTTTGTTGTTCTTCAGTCGTGCTATCGCTTTCCGAATTTCGTCATAGTCTGGTGATGGAACATCACGTCCATCATCATTGATTGGGGATTCGGGTTCAACATATTCTGCGAGATTGTTACAGCTGCTTCCATTAAGCAGTGTGGGAAATTCATTGATGATTGGAAGAAGAGTTATATAACACCAATTTTTAAAAGTGGTAACAAGAATGATGTTTCTAATTATAGACCGATATCAAAACTAACTACAGTTGCAAAAATCTTCGAATGTGTTGTTAAGGAGAAATTATTATTCTCTGTAAGTAGCTTAATTTGTCCAAATCAGCATGGTTTTGTTAAGGGCAGGTCAACAATCTCTAATCTTGCAATTTTTACCGAAGACTGTATAACTGCTTTTCAAGAAGGCTACGAAGTTGACACAATTTATACTGATTTCTCAAAAGCGTTCGACAGAGTTTCCCATAATGTATTAGTGTCAAAATTATCTAGCATGGGCTTTCATTCTAAATTTCTTCAATGGATAAAATCTTATTTGTCTGATAGATTGCGTGGTTGCATTTGAGGATGTTTACTCACTGCCTTTTATCGCTACGTCAGGCGTTCCTCAGGGTAGTGTTCTGGGACCAATTCTCTTTATTTTATTTATAAATGACATTGGGTCTTGCTTCTCTTCATCTAAATACCTTTTATATGCTGACGATCTTAAAATTTACTCGGTCATTAGGAACAGGCATGATTCCAGTGCACTCCAAAATGAACTTCATGAACTGCATTCATGGTGTGTAAGGAATCAGTTACATCTTAATATAAAAAAATGTTCACATTGTATTTTCACTAGAAAGCTCATACCGCTTCCAACACGTTATGATATTTCTGGATCGTTACTTAATTGTGTAACTGAAGTTAAGGACCTTGGCGTTTATTTCGACACAAAATTAAGCTTTTCCACGCATATAGACTATATAGTCAGCAAGTCTTACGCAATGTTGGCATTTGTTCGTCGTAATAGTGTTTCGTTTTCTGACCCGTACACCATAAAGATGCTTTACATTTCCCTAGTAAGATCTAGATTAGAATATGCCTCTTTTATTTGGAGACCATATCACAACTCTTACCTAATTCGCCTAGAGCGAATACAGAAAAAATTTATCAAATTCGCTCTTCGTTCTTTAAATTTTAGTGAACCCAGTCCCTCATATGAATCACGCTGCCAACTTTTAAACTTAAAAACTCTTAATAACAGATATGCTTATCTTGCTTGTTCTTTTGTTACCAAGCTCTTGTGTGGTTTAGTTGACTGCCCTAACCTCTTAGAAATAATAACTTTTAATGTTCCTATGCGTAGTCTACGCAGTGTTCCAGTCTTTTATCTCGGGTTTACAAAATCTAACTATGCAAAGTATGCTCCCTTAACGAGGACTCTTTCGGAACTAAATGACGTTCAAAACTACGAACCGTCCTTATCTTGTGGAGCAGTACATAGTTTATTGTATACTTACTTCAATTAGTCTTAAGTCATTTTGTCTTATAGTCAGTAAGAATTTATTGTTCAATTGACTGAAATAAATAAATAAATAAATAAATAAAAAAAAGTGCTCCCTCCATAATTTAAGTATCCTGTGCACATCAGTCACCAGCTCTGTTAGTTGCAGTACTTTCTGAAAAAAATTTCGGGCGCTTTTCTCAAGAAAAATGCGTCTTGCTTCCTTCTTCAACTCACGATAACGCTCCCGCACATCTCGCGGTGCGCCCGATCGCAGTGTAGCACTGAAAGCAGCGTCTTTACATTCCGTAGCAGCGCGAGATTCCTCGTCATACCAGATGTTCTTTTGGGCTCGCTGAAATCTGTTCGAAAATATCGTTCTGTTGATTATTGATCTCAGAGAGCAGGAGTGCAAGTCTGGTGGCGAAGTGGGTGGCTGTCTGTTGCGATTGCAGCTTTCCGACGTCGAGCTTTCCTTGTGTCCATTTGCGCGCACTTTTTGCTGCACAGGCGCGTGCGGATCTTATCTGCCACAAGAAAATGATCCGAGTCGATGGTGGTTGCTCGTATTGTGCGCACATTTAGGACACTAGAAGCATGCTTCCGTCTATCGCAACATGGTCGATTTGGTTTCGTGTCTTAACATCTGGAGTCAGCCACGTAGCTTGGTGAATCCTCTTATGCTGGAACCAGGTACTACAGACTACCATGTTTCGAGCCCCGGCGAAGTTGATCAGTCTCAAACCGTTATCGGAAGTTTTGTCGTGAAAACTGAATTTTCCGACTGTGGAACCAAAAATGCCCTCCTTGCCCACCTTGGCATTGAAATCGCCAAGCACGATTTTTATATCGTGGTGGGGGCACCGCTCATACGTGCGGCCAGGGAGAAGAATCTCGCCTTGATGCTGATTGTGGCGAGACGCTCGTCCACCGGAGTGAACGACAGTACTTTACGGCTCAGTTTCTCTCCCACCACAAATCCGACACCGTCGCAAGTGCCTATCGATTTTTTCCCTTGCTCCGTCCATCGCATCTCTGGCGGTGATGTCAGCCTTCGCTCTGCTGAGGACATCAACCAGCCGGGCAGAGGCACCTTCCCAATTAAGGGTCCGGACATTCCAGGTGCATGCCTTCAAGTCATTGTTCTTATCACGTTTGCCGTGGTCTTCATCAAAAAAAGGGGGTCTCATCCGAGGCTTTGTTTTGCTTTTCATTGAAAGTTGCTTTTTACGTGGCGGGTTCCAAGCCCTGCGCACAACCCATTGCTTGGGGTGAAAATTTGAACTCCTTTATATAGCGATCCGCTTGCTCCAAGACAGACGCCCGCTTGCAGCCGCACCTCCTGGTGAACAGACGCTGCGGACTGAAGTGTACCCTTAAACCGAATATATCGGAGTAGCTCCATTAAAGCTTCCTCTCTATTAGCCGTGAATCAGGGCACCACACGGGTTGGTTACCGTATCTCGCACATGGGTTGCTCACGTTGCCCAGGGTGCTCGAACGTGGACGTAAGAGTAGGGGTTGAGAACAGCCGTGCAACTGTAACCGCATACCCAGAAGCACCACAGTTCCCCATTGCACCCAATTGTCGATGTTAAAAACTTATTTAATCGACTTTATTTGAATGAGATGTTTCAGAAATGCAGCATGGCTCCATAACGGGTTAAGTTGTTTAATTATATTTTTGACGTACTTAGATTACTTTGTACCTATTGTGAAGCAATGTAGGAAATGTGACAAGCTGGGCCACATTGCTAATTTTTGTAAATCAAGGAAGGCCAGGTGCCTACAATGCGGAAACATTCCGCGTTGTGAGGAGGAATGCAACAATATCAAATGTTTATTATGCGGGGCCACCAATCTCACATCTTTAGTTAAATATTGTCCAGCTTATACTAAACGATAAGACATTCAAAAAATGTTGCTTATGTGCCGGTCAAAATTCACAGAGCTACAGAAGTGAAGTGAATTTACAAAGGAAAAATAATTTTGCGATAAACTCATTATTCTACAAGAAAGAGTTCAAAACAATTTTCTCAATGGTTGCATAGATTGTAATGAGATTCCTCCAATAGAACATCCAAAGTTATAATAAAGCAAATATGATAAAGGATACTATGTAAACTGTAAATAATAGTATTGGTTAAATTTTACTATCTTGTATATATCTTGTATTATTTTAACAAAATGATTCCGCTTTACGGCTGTTTAATAATAATCTAATTCGCAAATTTAGAGAAGATAGAAATGGGGGTGTTGCCATATCACTTAAGAAATCAATTTCTTTCAAAAATATTGTTTTTGAAACTCCTTTAGATATATTTAAGCGAATAGAACTACGAATTTAAAACTAAACTAAAGGGTCAAATTTGAGTTGATTAGTGGGGAATTTAGGTATTCACTGCCTTTAAAATAAAGATTTTAATACCAACATTGTATGTTAAATGCTAAGGAGTTTCGTTTACCTTGATAGCGTCTTTCAAAACTTTATTTATTGCAATACATGTTTCAATAACAATTCGTCCAATACATTTAGGAGAAACAGCGGTTAAAAATTTAAGGTCTTCAAAAGATTGACTGCTAGCAAAAAATCTTAACGTTATTTAAAGTCTCTCTTTTGCTGATATAGAATCCCTCATTGAAGTATTTTTGTACCAATTAATGGCGTCAACATATTTAATAAAACATTATACGTTTTACTGTCCATTCGTAAAATTCGAGTTCCGGAGGTGATGACAATTTCATTTCCTTTAATAAATTAGCATTGCAAAATTCATTTCTCTTCAAGTAAAATTCTTGAGACCATATTTTCCTTCTTTTTGGCTCAAGATTCATCAATAATTAATATTTTCAACAATTTTTATGCACTCATGACAGCTATATTTAATCGATTTAAAAAAAATAGAATTATATAGCACAACTGAATGGTTCAAGTATTCTTTTAAAGTGATGTTTGAAACAGTGTTTATAAAAATGTTACGACAGTCATCAACCATGAAAGTAACTTAAGTTTGAAACAATGTTCCTTGTGTATTCTGCGCTTAAAACGGCAAGTGAAACACGCTTTTCACTATTTGAATTACGAATGGCGTTTACACGACACAACGTTTGGAACCATTTAAGCATCTAATTGTTTCTTGATTGTATAATTCGTTTGGCATATCTGTTGCTGTTGTTACACTTACGTACATACTTTTGCGTCTTCATTCACTCTAGGTTTGCCCCACAACCTCTTTTACTTGAATCAAGTAAAAATCGATGCCGTCTCTACTTTTAATCGGAAATTTATCGAAACTAGCTGCCAAAGTTCATATTGTGGCGATATTCAAAAACACGAATGACATACGAAAGAGAAACCGAGAAAGAGATAGAGACGTCGAAAAAAATCAAATAGAACAATCGCAATCGAGAACTTTCGATAACGATAGATAATGTTCTAGAGCTGCCACAGTGTACGCAGCTCGGAGTATAAAAAGGCGTTGCCACGGCGTTAGGTAATTCAGTTTGTAATTAAACCTTGAAGAGAAAAGTTGTAAAATTGTAAGCTAAGAGTTTTAAAGTTGCGAGTGCGCAAGTACAAGTATCCGTAAATTAAATAGCGTTGTTAAGTGTTGTCACTTATTTGTAAACAAATAAAGTTAGCATTAAGGAAATCCGAGCGTGTTTTATTTAACAATCCAGTGGTCGAACCTGAAGGATTTTGGAAATCATCGGCGTTTCAGGGTAAAAACATGTCAGAAGTGGGATTGTTAAATAAATCCTAAAGGATAATAGCGGAGAAAATGACTAAAGATTCAGGATCTGAAGATTGAAGAGCTCAATCAGGAGCTGGAAAAACGTAATTTAGCAACTTCTGGGAGAAAAGCTGAATTAGTATCACGCTTGTGGGAAGCTATGGAGCACGAACGCAGGATGGTTGAAGAAAAGGACAATGCTGCTTCAACAGCTTTAAACATGAACATGTTATTAGCTAGCATTTCACAGATATTATCGCAGATATCCGCTCAATCATTGCAACAGTCTGCGGAAATTTCAGCACTACGGGAGCATTTAAGCAAGAATAATGCAGTACTTAAGGAGAAGCAGGATCAACTCGAAGAGCGACAGGATTCGGTTGAGGCCAAGTAAGATAAAATGAAGGGTCGTCTTCGTAATATGCAGCTGAGTCGTAGAGCTATTTCAGCGAAGAGAACGAAGAAGGTCTTCATTTTCCTCTGCTACCACCAGCGGGTACCGCGTCAAAAACCTTCAGGGCTGGAGCTATTTCATCCATTCGAACGACGTGACCTTGCCAGCGGTGCCGCTGATACATATCTACGTCGTTGTACAGCACGTACAGCTCATCGTTCCATCCACTAACGCGGTATTCACCGTCGCAAAGACGCAAAGGTCCATAAATCTTTCGAAAAATCTTTCTCTCGAACATTCCAAAAGCCCTCTCATCTGATGTTGTCATCGTCCATGCTTCTGCGCCATACAATAGGACGGGCGTGACGAGAGACTTATAGAGTACGGGTTTTGTCCGTCGAGAGAGTACTTTACTATGCAATTGCCTACTCAGTCCAAAGTAGCACTTGTTGGCAAGAGAGATTCTGGTTTGGATTTCAAGACTGACGTTGTTATTGGTGTTAATGCTGGTTCCTAGAAAAACTACGTTTTCTACTTTTTCAAAGTTTTAACTGTCAACAGTGATGTTTGAACCCAGTCGTGAATGTGCCGACTGTCTATTTGACGACAGGAGATAATTTGTCTTGCCCTCGTTCACTTCCAGACCCATTCGCTTCGCTTCTCTATCCAGCTTGGAGAAGGCAGAACTAACTGCGAGGTTGTTAAGACCGATGATGTCAATGTCATCGGCGTACGCCAGCAATTGCACACTCTTATAAAAGATGGTGCCTGACTCATTTAGTTCTGCGGCTCGAATTATCTTCTCCAGCATCAGATTAAAGAAATCGCACGACAAAGAGTCACCCAGTCTGAAAAACATTGGGACATATAGGAAACTTCTTGTCGTGCAGTCGAAGGCGGTTTTGAAGTCGACAAAAAGTAGAGTGTGTCGATTTTTCTTTCTCGGGTGTTTTTAAGGATCTGGCGTATTGTGAATATCTGGTCAGTGCTAGATTTACCAGGTCTCAAGCCACACTTATAAGGTCCAATCAGTTCATTGACGGTGGGCAGAGCACACTTAAGTTCCAATCAGCAGGCATGCGTTCTTCCGACCATATTCTGAAAATGAGCTCGTGCATACATTTAACCAGCTCCTCTCCGCCGTACTTAAATAACTCAGCTGGTAACCCGTCGACCCCGGGGGCTTTGTTGTTCTTCAGTCGTGCTATCGCTTTCCGAATTTCGTCATAGTCTGGTGATGGAACATCACGTCCATCATCATTGATTGGGGATTCGGGTTCAACATATTCTGCGAGATTGTTACAGCTGCTTCCATTAAGCAGTGTGGAGAAGTGCTCTCTTCATAATTTAAGTATCCTGTGCACATCAGTCACCAGCTCTGTTAGTTGCAGTACTTTCTGAAAAAAATTTCGGGCGCTTTTCTCAAGAAAAATGCGTCTTGCTTCCTTCTTCAACTCACGATAACGCTCCCGCACATCTCGCGGTGCGCCCGATCGCAGTGTAGCACTGAAAGCAGCGTCTTTACATTCCGTAGCAGCGCGAGATTCCTCGTCATACCAGATGTTCTTTTGGGCTCGCTGAAATCTGTTCGAAAATATCGTTCTGTTGATTATTGATCTCAGAGAGCAGGAGTGCAAGTCTGGTGGCGAAGTGGGTGGCTGTCTGTTGCGATTGCAGCTTTCCGACGTCGAGCTTTCCTTGTGTCCATTTGCGCGCACTTTTTGCTGCACAGGCGCGTGCGGATCTTATCTGCCACAAGAAAATGATCCGAGTCGATGGTGGTTGCTCGTATTGTGCGCACATTTAGGACACTAGAAGCATGCTTCCGTCTATCGCAACATGGTCGATTTGGTTTCGTGTCTTAACATCTGGAGTCAGCCACGTAGCTTGGTGAATCCTCTTATGCTGGAACCAGGTACTACAGACTACCATGTTTCGAGCCCCGGCGAAGTTGATCAGTCTCAAACCGTTATCGGAAGTTTTGTCGTGAAAACTGAATTTTCCGACTGTGGAACCAAAAATGCCCTCCTTGCCCACCTTGGCATTGAAATCGCCAAGCACGATTTTTATATCGTGGTGGGGGCACCGCTCATACGTGCGGCCAGGGAGAAGAATCTCGCCTTGATGCTGATTGTGGCGAGACGCTCGTCCACCGGAGTGAACGACAGTACTTTACGGCTCAGTTTCTCTCCCACCACAAATCCGACACCGTCGCAAGTGCCTATCGATTTTTTCCCTTGCTCCGTCCATCGCATCTCTGGCGGTGATGTCAGCCTTCGCTCTGCTGAGGACATCAACCAGCCGGGCAGAGGCACCTTCCCAATTAAGGGTCCGGACATTCCAGGTGCATGCCTTCAAGTCATTGTTCTTATCACGTTTGCCGTGGTCTTCATCAAAAAAAGGGGGTCTCATCCGAGGCTTTGTTTTGCTTTTCATTGAAAGTTGCTTTTTACGTGGCGGGTTCCAAGCCCTGCGCACAACCCATTGCTTGGGGTGAAAATTTGAACTCCTTTATATAGCGATCCGCTTGCTCCAAGACAGACGCCCGCTTGCAGCCGCACCTCCTGGTGAACAGACGCTGCGGACTGAAGTGTACCCTTAAACCGAATATATCGGAGTAGCTCCATTAAAGCTTCCTCTCTATTAGCCGTGAATCAGGGCTCCACACGGGTTGGTTACCGTATCTCGCACATGGGTTGCTCACGTCGCCCAGGGTGCTCGAACGTGGACGTAAGAGTAGGGGTTGAGAACAGCCGTGCAACTGTAACCGCATACCCAGAAGCACCACAGTTCCCCATTGCACCCAATTGCCGATGTTAAAAACTTATTTAATCGACTTTATTTGAATGAGATGTTTCAGAAATGCAGCATGGCTCCATAACGGGTTAAGTTGTTTAATTATATTTTTGACGTACTTAGATTACTTTGTACCTATTGTGAAGCAATGTAGGAAATGTGACAAGCTGGGCCACATTGCTAATTTTTGTAAATCAAGGGAGGCCAGGTGCCTACAATGCGGAAACATTCCGCGTTGTGAGGAGGAATGCAACAATATCAAATGTTTATTATGCGGGGCCACCAATCTCACATCTTTAGTTAAATATTGTCCAGCTTATACTAAACGATAAGACATTCAAAAAATGTTGCTTATGTGCCGGTCAAAATTCACAGAGCTACAGAAGTGAAGTGAATTTACAAAGGAAAAATAATTTTGCGATAAACTCATTATTCTACAAGAAAGAGTTCAAAACAATTTTCTCAATGGTTGCATAGATTGTAATGAGATTCCTCCAATAGAACATCCAAAGTTATAATAAAGCAAATATGATAAAGGATACTATGTAAACTGTAAATAATAGTATTGGTTAAATTTTACTATCTTGTATATATCTTGTATTATTTTAACAAAATGATTCCGCTTTACGGCTGTTTAATAATAATCTAATTCGCAAATTTAGAGAAGATAGAAATGGGGGTGTTGCCATATCACTTAAGAAATCAATTTCTTTCAAAAATATTGTTTTTGAAACTCCTTTAGATATATTTAAGCGAATAGAACTACGAATTTAAAACTAAACTAAAGGGTCAAATTTGAGTTGATTAGTGGGGAATTTAGGTATTCACTGCCTTTAAAATAAAGATTTTAATACCAACATTGTATGTTAAATGCTAAGGAGTTTCGTTTACCTTGATAGCGTCTTTCAAAACTTTATTTATTGCAATACATGTTTCAATAACAATTCGTCCAATACATTTAGGAGAAACAGCGGTTAAAAATTTAAGGTCTTCAAAAGATTGACTGCTAGCAAAAAATCTTAACGTTATTTAAAGTCTCTCTTTTGCTGATATAGAATCCCTCATTGAAGTATTTTTGTACCAATTAATGGCGTCAACATATTTAATAAAACATTATACGTTTTACTGTCCATTCGTAAAATTCGAGTTCCGGAGGTGATGACAATTTCATTTCCTTTAATAAATTAGCATTGCAAAATTCATTTCTCTTCAAGTAAAATTCTTGAGACCATATTTTCCTTCTTTTTGGCTCAAGATTCATCAATAATTAATATTTTCAACAATTTTTATGCACTCATGACAGCTATATTTAATCGATTTAAAAAAAATAGAATTATATAGCACAACTGAATGGTTCAAGTATTCTTTTAAAGTGATGTTTGAAACAGTGTTTATAAAAATGTTACGACAGTCATCAACCATGAAAGTAACTTAAGTTTGAAACAATGTTCCTTGTGTATTCTGCGCTAAAAACGGCAAGTGAAACACGTGTTTCACTATTTGAATTACGAATGGCGTTTACACGACACAACGTTTGGAACCATTTAAGCATCTAATTGTTTCTTGATTGTATAATTCGTTTGGCATATCTGTTGCTGTTGTTATACTTACGTACATACTTTTGCGTCTTCATTCACTCTAGGTTTGCCCCACAACCTCTTTTACTTGAATCAAGTAAAAATCGATGCCGTCTCTACTTTTAATCGGAAATTTATCGAAACTAGCTGCCAAAGTTCATATTGTGGCTATATTCAAAAACACGAATGACATACGAAAGAGAAACCGAGAAAGAGATAGAGACGTCGAAAAAAATCAAATAGAACAATCGCAATCGAGAACTTTCGATAACGATAGATAATGTTCTAGAGCTGCCACAGTGTACGCAGCTCGGAGTATAAAAAGGCGTTGCCACGGCGTTAGGTAATTCAGTTTGTAATTAAACCTTGAAGAGAAAAGTTGTAAAATTGTAAGCTAAGAGTTTTAAAGTTGCGAGTGCGCAAGTACAAGTATCCGTAAATTAAATAGCGTTGTTAAGTGTTGTCACTTATTTGTAAACAAATAAAGTTAGCATTAAGGAAATCCGAGCGTGTTTTATTTAACAATCCAGTGGTCGAACCTGAAGGATTTTGGAAATCATCGGCGTTTCAGGGTAAAAACATGTCAGAAGTGGGATTGTTAAATAAATCCTAAAGGATAATAGCGGAGAAAATGACTAAAGATTCAGGATCTGAAGATTGAAGAGCTCAATCAGGAGCTGGAAAAACGTAATTTAGCAACTTCTGGGAGAAAAGCTGAATTAGTATCACGCTTGTGGGAAGCTATGGAGCAGGAAGGAGTTGAAGTTGGCAACCACGAGTTCAAAGGTAAACCTGAGAATACGGAAGACGAACGCAGGATGGTTGAAGAAAAGGACAATGCTGCTAATGGATCAACAGCTTTAAACATGAACATGTTATTAGCTAGCATTTCACAGATATTATCGCAGATATCCGCTCAATCATTGCAACAGTCTGCGGAAATTTCAGCACTACGGGAGCATTTAAGCAAGAATAATGCAGTACTTAAGGAGAAGCAGGATCAACTCGAAGAGCGACAGGATTCGGTTGAGGCCAAGTAAGATAAAATGAAGGGTCGTCTTCGTAATATGCAGCTGAGTCGTAGAGCTATTTCAGCGAAGAGAACGAAGAAGGTCTTCATTTTCCTCTGCTACCACCAGCGGGTACCGCGTCAAAAACCTTCAGGGCTGGAGCTATTTCATCCATTCGAACGACGTGACCTTGCCAGCGGTGCCGCTGATACATATCTACGTCGTTGTACAGCACGTACAGCTCATCGTTCCATCCACTAACGCGGTATTCACCGTCGCAAAGACGCAAAGGTCCATAAATCTTTCGAAAAATCTTTCTCTCGAACATTCCAAAAGCCCTCTCATCTGATGTTGTCATCGTCCATGCTTCTGCGCCATACAATAGGACGGGCGTGACGAGAGACTTATAGAGTACGGGTTTTGTCCGTCGAGAGAGTACTTTACTATGCAATTGCCTACTCAGTCCGAAGTAGCACTTGTTGGCAAGAGAGATTCTGGTTTGGATTTCAAGACTGACGTTGTTATTGGTGTTAATGCTGGTTCCTAGAAAAACTACGTTTTCTAGTTTTTCAAAGTTTTAACTGTCAACAGTGATGTTTGAACCCAGTCGTGAATGTGCCGACTGTCTATTTGACGACAGGAGATAATTTGTCTTGCCCTCGTTCACTTCCAGACCCATTCGCTTCGCTTCTCTATCCAGCTTGGAGAAGGCAGAACTAACTGCGAGGTTGTTAAGACCGATGATGTCAATGTCATCGGCGTACGCCAGCAATTGCACACTCTTATAAAAGATGGTGCCTGACTCATTTAGTTCTGCGGCTCGAATTATCTTCTCCAGCATCAGATTAAAGAAATCGCACGACAAAGAGTCACCCAGTCTGAAAAACATTGGGACATATAGGAAACTTCTTGTCGTGCAGTCGAAGGCGGTTTTGAAGTCGACAAAAAGTAGAGTGTGTCGATTTTTCTTTCTCGGGTGTTTTTAAGGATCTGGCGTATTGTGAATATCTGGTCAGTGCTAGATTTACCAGGTCTCAAGCCACACTTATAAGGTCCAATCAGTTCATTGACGGTGGGCTTAAGTCCTTCACACAATACACTGGACAGGACCTTGTACGCGATGTTTAGAAGACTAATCCCGCAATAATTGGCACAGACCCTAGGATCACCCTTTTTGTAGATTGGCAGAGCACACTTAAGTTCCAATCAGCAGGCATGCGTTCTTCCGACCATATTCTGAAAATGAACTCGTGCATACACTTAACCAGCTCCTCTCCGCCGTACTTAAATAACTCAGCTGGTAACCCGTCGACCCCGGGGGCTTTGTTGTTCTTCAGTCGTGCTATCGCTTTCCGAATTTCGTCATAGTCTGGTGATGGAACATCACGTCCATCATCATTGATTGGGGATTCGGGTTCAACATATTCTGCGAGATTGTTACAGCTGCTTCCATTAAGCAGTGTGGAGAAGTGCTCTCTTCATAATTTAAGTATCCTGTGCACATCAGTCACCAGCTCTGTTAGTTGCAGTACTTTCCGAAAAAAATTTCGGGCGCTTTTCTCAAGAAAAATGCGTCTTGCTTCCTTCTTCAACTCACGATAACGCTCCCGCACATCTCGCGGTGCGCCCGATCGCAGTGTAGCACTGAAAGCAGCGTCTTTACATTCCGTAGCAGCGCGAGATTCCTCGTCATACCAGATGTTCTTTTGGGCTCGCTGAAATCTGTTCGAAAATATCGTTCTGTTGATTATTGATCTCAGAGAGCAGGAGTGCAAGTCTGGTGGCGAAGTGGGTGGCTGTCTGTTGCGATTGCAGCTTTCCGACGTCGAGCTTTCCTTGTGTCCATTTGCGCGCACTTTTTGCTGCACAGGCGCGTGCGGATCTTATCTGCCACAAGAAAATGATCCGAGTCGATGGTGATTGCTCGTATTGTGCGCACATTTAGGACACTAGAAGCATGCTTCCGTCTATCGCAACATGGTCGATTTGGTTTCGTGTCTTAACATCTGGAGTCAGCCACGTAGCTTGGTGAATCCTCTTATGCTGGAACCAGGTACTACAGACTACCATGTTTCGAGCCCCGGCGAAGTTGATCAGTCTCAAACCGTTATCGGAAGTTTTGTCGTGAAAACTGAATTTTCCGACTGTGGAACCAAAAATGCCCTCCTTGCCCACCTTGGCATTGAAATCGCCAAGCACGATTTTTATATCGTGGTGGGGGCACCGCTCATACGTGCGGCCAGGGAGAAGAATCTCGCCTTGATGCGGATTGTGGCGAGACGCTCGTCCACCGGAGTGAACGACAGTACTTTACGGCTCAGTTTCTCTCCCACCACAAATCCGACACCGTCGCAAGTGCCTATCGATTTTTTCCCTTGCTCCGTCCATCGCATCTCTGGCGGTGATGTCAGCCTTCGCTCTGCTGAGGACATCAACCAGCCGGGCAGAGGCACCTTCCCAATTAAGGGTCCGGACATTCCAGGTGCATGCCTTCAAGTCATTGTTCTTATCACGTTTGCCGTGGTCTTCATCAAAAAAAGGGGGTCTCATCCGAGGCTTTGTTTTGCTTTTCATTGAAAGTTGCTTTTTACGTGGCGGGTTCCAAGCCCTGCGCACAACCCATTGCTTGGGGTGAAAATTTGAACTCCTTTATATAGCGATCCGCTTGCTCCAAGACAGACGCCCGCTTGCAGCCGCACCTCCTGGTGAACAGACGCTGCGGACTGAAGTGTACCCTTAAACCGAATATATCGGAGTAGCTCCATTAAAGCTTCCTCTCTATTAGCCGTGAATCAGGGCTCCACACGGGTTGGTTACCGTATCTCGCACATGGGTTGCTCACGTTGCCCAGGGTGCTCGAACGTGGACGTAAGAGTAGGGGTTGAGAACAGCCGTGCAACTGTAACCGCATACCCAGAAGCACCACAGTTCCCCATTGCACCCAATTGCCGATGTTAAAAACTTATTTAATCGATTTTATTTGAATGAGATGTTTCAGAAATGCAGCATGGCTCCATAAAGGGTTAAGTTGTTTAATTACATTTTTGACGTACTTAGATTACTTTGTACCTATTGTGAAGCAATGTAGGAAATGTGACAAGCTGGGCCACATTGCTAATTTTTGTAAATCAAGGGAGGCCAGGTGCCTACAATGCGGAAACATTCCGCGTTGTGAGGAGGAATGCAACAATATCAAATGTTTATTATGCCACCAATCTCACATCTTTAGTTAAATATTGTCCAGCTTATACCAAAAAATGTTGCTTATGTGCCGGTCAAAATGCACAGAGCTACAGAAGTGAAGTGAATTTACAAAGGAAAAATAATTTTGCGATAAACTCATTATTCTACAAGAAAGAGTTCAAAACAATTTTCTCAACGGTTGTATAGATTGTAATGAGATTCCTCCAATAGAACATCCAAAGTTATAATAAAGCAAATATGATTAAGAATACTTTGTAAACAATAATAGTATTGGTTAAATTTTACTATCTTGTATATATCTTGTATTATTTTAACAAAATGATTCCGCTTTACGGCTGTTTAATAATAATCTAATTCGCAAATTTAGAGAAGATAGAAATGGGGGTGTTGCCATATCACTTAATAAATCAATTTCTTTCATTGCTCGCTGAGTTAATTTTGGTGACTTGCCAGCTCTCGGAAGGGTTAAATTTGAGTTGATTAGTGGGGAATTTAGGTATTCACTGCCTTTAAAATAAAGATTTTAATACCAACATTGTATGTTAAATGCTAAGGAGTTTCGTTTACCTTGATAGCGTCTTTCAAAACTTTATTTATTGCAATACATGTTTCAATAACAATTCGTCCAATACATTTAGGAGAAACAGCGGTTAAAAATTTAAGGTATTCAAAAGATTGACTGCTAGCAAAAAATCTTAACGTTATTTAAAGTCTCTCTTTTGCTGATATAGAATCCCTCATTGAAGTATTTTTGTACCAATTAATGGCGTCAACATATTTAATAAAACATTATACGTTTTACTGTCCATTCGTAAAATTCAAGTTCCGGAGGTGATGACAATTTCATTTTCTTTAATAAATTAGCATTGCAAAATTCATTTCTCTTCAAGTAAAATTCTTGAGACCATATTTTCCTTCTTTTTGGCTCAAGATTCATCAATAATTAATATTTTCAACAATTTTTATGCACTCATGACAGCTATATTTAATCGATTTAAAAAAAATAGAATTATATAGCACAACTGAATGGTTCAAGTATTCTTTTAAAGTGATGTTTGAAACAGTGTTTATAAAAATGTTACGACAGTCATCAACCATGAAAGTAACTTAAGTTTGAAACAATGTTCCTTGTGTATTCTGCGCTTAAAACGGCAAGTGAAACACGCTTTTCACTATTTGAATTACGAATGGCGTTTACACGACACAACGTTTGGAACCATTTAAGCATCTAATTGTTTCTTGATTGTATAATTCGTTTGGCATATCTGTTGCTGTTGTTACACTTACGTACATACTTTTGCGTCTTCATTCACTCTAGGTTTGCCCCACAACCTCTTTTACTTGAATCAAGTAAAAATCGATGCCGTCTCTACTTTTAATCGGAAATTTATCGAAACTAGCTGCCAAAGTTCATATTGTGGCGATATTCAAAAACACGAATGACATACGAAAGAGAAACCGAGAAAGAGATAGAGACGTCGAAAAAAATCAAATAGAACAATCGCAATCGAGAACTTTCGATAACGATAGATAATGTTCTAGAGCTGCCACAGTGTCCGCAGCTCGGAGTATAAAAAGGCGTTGCCACGGCGTTAGGTAATTCAGTTTGTAATTAAACCTTGAAGAGAAAAGTTGTAAAGTTGTAAGCTAAGAGTTTTAAAGTTGCGAGTGCGCAAGTACAAGTATCCGTAAATTAAATAGTGTTGTTAAGTGTTGTCACTTATTTGTAAACAAATAAAGTTAGCATTAAGGAAATCCGAGCGTGTTTTATTTAACAATCCAGTGGTCGAACCTGAAGGATTTTGGAAATCATCGGCGTTTCAGGGTAAAAATATGTCAGAAGTGGGATTGTTAAATAAATCCTAAAGGATAATAGCGGAGAAAATGACTAAAGATTCAGGATCTGAAGATTGAAGAGCTCAATCAGGAGCTGGAAAAACGTAATTTAGCAACTTCTGGGAGAAAAGCTGAGTTAGTATCACGCTTGTGGGAAGCTATGGAGCAGGAAGGAGTTGAAGTTGGCAACCACGAATTCAAAGGTAAACCGGAGAATACGGAAGACGAACACAGGATGCTTGAAGAAAAGGACAATGCTGCTAATGGATCAACAGCTTTAAACATGAACATGTTATTAGCCAGCATTTCACAGATACTATTGCAGATATCCGCACAATCATTGCAACAGTCTGCGGAAATTTCAGCACTACGGGAGCATTTAAACAAGAATAATGCAGTACTTAAGGATAAGCAGGATCAACTCGAAGAGCGACAGGATACGGATGAGGCCAAGTTAGATAAGATGGAGGGTCGTCTTCGTAATATGCAGCTGAGTCGTACAGCTATTTCAGCGAAAGCTCCTAAGGTAAAAACTCCATCTTTTGATGGTACAATTCCTTTCCAGGTCTTCAAACTCCAATTTGAAAAAGCGGCTTCGGCAAACAATTGGAGCATGGAAGACAAGACTGCCGCACTATTTGTAGCACTAAAAGGATCGGCAGCTGAGATTCTACAAACTGTTCCCGAGCGTGAAAAGGGATAACTACGATGCGTTAATGGGTGCCGTAGAAAGACGTTACGGTAGCGAGCGTAGGAGACAAATTTACCAGCTGGAGCTGGAGAATCGCTTCCAGAAAACGAACGAGACTTTGCAAGAATTTGCATTCGAAATTGAGAGGTTGGCTCATTTGGCTTTTGGAGATACGTCTGGAGAATACCTTGAAAGAGTAAAAATGCAGAAGTTTGTCAATGGAACACAAGACACATATACGAAGAGAGCAACATATGCGAATCCGAGAACAACGTTTGCTGAAACTGCCTCATATGCCCAAACCCAGGAAACAGCAGCGCTCTTAAGTGGTCCAGCATATAAAACACACCGAGTAGAAGCAGAATCAGCATTGCAATTCTTAAAACACTTAAGGCGATCGCAGGTAAAATCAGTCCTGATTCAACAGGAAAAGAGGATGGCACTGGAAAATGCGGAGAAGCAGGCCATTTTGCACGCAAGTGCAAGACAGCTTATAACAGAAGTAAGAATTCAGTAGGTCGTATGCGCAGAAGACGAACAGATTCCTAACCAGTCGTTAAACTAAAACGAGCCAGCCGGAGAGGGCGTAGGCTGGCTCCTGAAATTGAATGCCCTGTTTGCGGGTATGTGGACGGACATAAGCGAGTACTAAGTATGGATACGGGAGCATCAGATTCCATCATTCGGTCAGATCTGGTCACAAAGGAGGTAAGATTATTATCTGGAGCAAAGTTGAGGACAGTAACAGGTGAGGACACGCGAGGTATAGGAGAAGTAATATGCAAACTTGCGATTGGGAATGTGGTAGTAGCACACAAGTTTATAGTAGCGGAGATTTTCGACGAAGTTATATTGGGTCGAAGTCGTATTGGGTATGGTCAGGGAATGAACATCGACTTGGGCAAACGGATTATGACGAATAACAACGTGAAAGTACCACTTCGCTTTGGGCATGACAGCCTATTCAGCAGCAAATGAGTGTTCTTGGACAGTAGTTCTGAGCGGGCTTTTGGCTATCGCAGATCGGAAACGAACCCTGTGTATAATTGGAAAGTAAACCAATTGAGGAAGTGCTAGCAGAAAGATCGGCATATGAAAGTTGCAATGCATGGGTCGTACATGGGAACACGGCCAACCAAAGAGCAAATGGCAATCAATCACAAAGGCGTTTTGGGGGCAATGGAACAGATTAAGGTTAATATCTGGATGTTTGTATAAGACTTAGGAGAGCGGGGATGGCCAATTTTCTCGAAATCTCATAGTTGTTCCAAGGGTAAGAATTCCCGATGTTCTCAAAGAATTCCACAATGGACCGAGTGGAGGACACTTGGGAATTACGAAGGCCATGGAGAGAATCAAACATAAGTTCAATTGGGTTAGATGTCGAGATCGGCAAATGCACGGGGTGTATTGCAGCTAAGGCACCGAAATCACGAAGTCATGGTCAAACAAAGTTTAAGCGTATTACGACGAATGTGTCCAAACCATTTCCTACGAGTAGATTAGGGATTAGGGCAGCTGTACACGAAACAATGGGTTAAAGTCCAGCAAATGTTATTTTTTGGCAGTGAACTTCGGTTACCAAGCGATCTAAAGTTTGAAGTTACTGGTGCTGCGCGCAAGAATGGTAAGGAAACGTCCAACACCCTGGAGAAGGAGTTGCGAGAAGTGCATGATCTTGTTAGGCAGCGTACACAAATTATGAGTGACAAGATGAAGGCCTGGTATGACATGGCGATGAATTCTGAAGGATTCCAATAAGGAGACTTGGTGCTGTTGTATAATAACCCACAACGAAAGAATGGTTTGTCCCCGAAATTGCAGTGCAACTGGGAAAGACCGTATAAGGTCCTAAAACGGCTTAATGACGTGGTTTATCGAATCCAGACAGTTGGGAGGCCTAGAAACAAAATGAAGGTAGTTCATTTGGAAAGGCTTGCGTCATTTAGAACAGTTAGTGTGTCTGATCGGATCGGTGGGGCAAACCTAGAGTGAATGAAGACGCAAAAGTATGTACATATGTAAGTATCACAACAGCAACAGATATGCCAAACGAATCACGAATGTGTCGTGTAAACACCATTTTACATATTTACATACTTTTGCGTCTTCATTCACCCCAGGTTTGCCCCACAACCTCTTTTACATGTTTATTTTCGTCACAAACTCAACGTTTGAAACCATTTTTTCCTGTTTGTTTAATTTTTGTTTTGTTTTGATATTTATATGTACTCTTGCAGCTATTTTCGATAAATTTCCGATTAAAGTTAGAGACGGCATCGATTTTTACTTGATTCGCATGTTGATTCAGATTGAATCAACTACAAATGAGATGATTCGATCACAAAAATTTGTATAGGGAATCGAGTGGCTATTAAAGAAAACCGCATCAACAAAGGCGAATTTAACAAGGTGGTGTTGATGAGCCAGCTGGTTTTTTCGCTTTGCTGGAATGAATCTCAATGGGCTTCATTCTGATTGGTTGGCGATGTAAATCACTTACAGAAATTTGACATTCATGACAGCAAAGCAAAAACAAAATACATGGACACGTTTAACTTATATACGCTCCCCACTACCTTGTTAAATTCGCCTTTCGCAGACCTTTTTGATTTTTACATTCTACAAACAATACTAATTCGTTAAAGTAGTGAGAATTTAAAGGTGAAAAAATCGTGTTCTCCAGTCTTATAATATCAAATTATTTGTGTCAGGGCTGTTGGGAGATTGATTGCTATTTGGATCAGAACATATATAATTGCGCTTTAAAAGCTTTTCGAAATTGAATTATAAAAATTTAATCAGGACTATTATTACAGATCACGCAATCAGGCAACCGTATATTTGTAATTGATTTTGAGAAAAAAGTGAGCGACGTAGTTCTTTTGAAGTTTTTGGTTTTGTTTACACTTCATTCTTTGAAGAATATGAGTGATCTCAAATAAGTTGATATACAATAATTTGCTCATGTATTTATATACACTCGAGCGCACACAAATAGCCCACTGTTATATTTAGCAAACTTTACAAATATTTTACGAAATCTAAAAAATAAACATAAAAGATGTTTAACTTTTTATGCAGTTTTGCTGCCCATTACTTGTGTATTTTTTTGGAAACAATATAATAGTTTTGTATATATTACTAGCGTTGCCCACGTACTTATCTTCATTCGTATGAAATACAACTGCAACTGTTTGGTTTCCCCCAATATAAAAAGTGATTTATTAAAGCTATGCGTCTTTGTATTTTTTTGTAACTTTAGCCCCAAAAAAAGGGTATTTATATTCCAAGAGAGTTCCACTCAGTTGCTTTTCACAAATGGTTCATTTAAAAAGAATTATTTATATTGGTTCAGTACTTTGAGAGCCAAAGCATGACAAACATTCCCCATATTATCAATTCCATTTAATAGTATAGATATTAGGGCGGGTCGATTTAAAAATCGCTCATTGCTCTGTGAAAATCGTATTCTAGGGATCAAAATAAGAAACTTTGCCGAAGGAACCATACCTCTAAAACGAATTCTGATGTCCCCCAATTTGGGTCGAACTTTTGGGTAGGGGCAAATTTTGAAAAATCCCACTTTGACCCATTTAGAGTGCTCCAATCAAATCCAAATTTGTGACCGACCCCCACTAACTTTGGAGGGCCGATCCACCCATGCCAGTGGCACACCCCTGGAACCCCCTGGGGGTTCCCAATACAAACATTTCAAAAAATCACCATTTTTGGCCTTTACATGAAAAAATCAGTTAAATGGCTATGTTTTTTTCTTTATTTTTATTTATTTATTTATAATAATATTTATTATTTATTTATAACAATATCTATTTTTTCTCTTAAGTAATTTATTTAGTCAGAACATATGTAAATTAAAAAATTTATTTAAGTGAGTTATAGAAAAGAAACTAAAAAAATTATTGTTTGAAGTCTTTTTTACTTTCAAGTCTTCGCACGGCTCTCTAATGTCGTCGCGATAACAGCCTCGTTCACTTGCTCGATAGTTAGAAAATTAGTCATATTTGTTCTAGCCGTGGAAAGAAAATTATCATTTCCCCTCCATGGTTCATGAAGGTATCACTGTGACATAATTGCAGATCGTAAAATTGCTTGTGTGCGTTTTTAAGCCACCACAAGACACAGCAGGTAGAATTGAAATTACCATTTCATTCTTATTACCTCGTCTCGTAGACCATATATAACGCAACAGTTTTTGTGAATGCATTAAGTCGTTGTGAACAACTCAAAGTGTGAAGTGCTAATTTCAGATAAAAAAATATTTCAAAAAAAATAATAAGTGAAGTGACCATTCCAAGTCAAAAAGTTTACAATGAATCCACCATCCTCTACACCGCAAATGAAGCAACTACATCAACAACTATCGAAAACCCAATGAGACATATACCCAAGCATGATGTTACTGTTTTTGGTGTGTCTACTGATTTAACTGATCTTAATTTACCAACCCATCTGGATATCTTGAGATATTATTTTTACTTAAGCGAACGTGCTAAAACAGAACAAAAAAAGTTTTCCCATAAATCATTCACTATTCAAGTACAAGATAAGTTGATTGGAATTTGGGAAAAACTTGGTATGGAAATAATGCTGAAAAAAAGTGTATTTAATAAATTGAATAAATTGCTTGACAAGTATCAAGAGCAAATCAAGAGAAGAAACAACACCCAACAATTTACAGAGTATGTAAAATCTCTGGAAACAATTTTTTACATTGGAACATGTAAATGCGATTTGAAGGCAGCTCCATGTGCATGCGGCTGGGTTCCCGAACGCCTCAAAGAGTTCATGCACGATCAACATAATCAGAGAAGACTAACAATGGATACATTTGTGATGGAAACTGAAGAGCAAGGAGCAATGTCTATGTCATCAATGCCAACATACCAATATCCCGATGATTCAACATACGCACCGCCACCGGTTCAAGAAGATATGGATAGAAGCACAATATCACAATACACAGAGATATACGATTGTTTTAACTTTGCCTTGGTATGTGACAGATTTGGTGTGCCTGACAGAGTAGCATCAGCATTGGGAATCGCTCTTTTGCAAGATTTTAAAATTAAAGATAAGCATGGGAAACCTCTCACCATGGATAAATCGAAAGTTCGCAGAGAAAAAGAGAAATGCAGACAAGAAGTGCTTCGCAAACGGTTAGATGATACCAATTTGTTAGCGTTTTCATTCGGTGGCAGAAAAGATGATACTTTAACGATAGATAAAATTGATGAGAAGTATCATACTAGGATGGTAAAAGAAACTCATCTTGTTATTTTGAGAGAACCCAATTCTGAATTGATTGGTTACGTAAGACTGGAACATGAAACCGCTGAATACAAAACAACCAAATTAAATGGTTTTTTCAACGATTAAAATATATCACTGGATGCATTAATTGGAATATGCACTGACGGTGAGCCAACAAACACTGGCCCACACGGTGAAATTATACGACGATTCGAATTGCTGTTAAAAAGACCATTGCATTGGTTCGTTTGCCTTCTACACTTCAACGAACTTCCGTTTCGGCATTTGTTTGAAGCTTTGGATAAATCAACCAGCACTGGACCAAGATCGGCAACCGGAAAACTGAGCCGTCAAATCGAAACTTGTGAAACTCTTCCGGTAAGTTATTGCTATCACTCATTTATTATAATTGTCAACCATTTTTAATTATTTTATTATTATATATTTTCAGGTGGTGGACGGCTTCCAGAAAATTTAGTTGCAAAATATGCCCCCTGCTCCAGAAAATATTACTATTTCTAGCGGCGTGGTTCCGGTGGATCTGGCTAACATCAAACCAGGGAAAATTGTACATTCTCGGTGGCTCACCAAGGCTGCTAGATTATTACGATTATATGTGACAACGGAAAATCCAGATGCAAATTTAAGAATTCTTGTTGAATTTATAATTAAATGTTATGTGCCAATGTACTTCAATATCAAGTATTACAGCTCTGTCGTGTACGGCAGTGCATTATTGTTCAAGTTCATTGGGTGGTCACGATTTCTAGAACCTCGTTTACGCAAAATTGTCAATCAAGTAATTAAAGAAAATTCATATTATGCGCATTCGGAAAATATCTTGTTATCAATGTTGTTTGATGATAGCAAAGAAAAGCGCGACTGTGCTATCAAGAAAATTCTACGCTATCGAACCGCTGTTGACGAGCCAACGGAACTTAGAGTTAATAAAAAACCGGAGCACTCTAAATGGGTCAAAGTGGGATTTTTCAAAATTTGCCCCTACCCAAAAGTTCGACCCAAATTGGGGGACATCAGAATTCGTTTTAGAGGTATGGTTCCTTCGGCAAAGTTTCTTATTTTGATCCCTAGAATTTGATTTTCACAGAGCAATGGGCGATTTTTTTGCCTCCCCACAAATCGACCTGGACTAATAGATATTGAAGAAATAGTTTTTGATAGATGCTGATAGTTTACAATCATACGTAGCTTCTGTGAAATTTTTGCAGCTCTGGGAAGTACCGTTACGAAGTTACGGCGAAAGGAATTTTAATTTAAGCGCCAACTCATTTCTGTATATATTTTGCTTGACCGCGTTATGTGGCTTACGTTTTTAATTTCTGCTTTAGTATACCTTCGTTTGAATCAAAATTTCGTAATTTAGAAATTTTGTTGTACTTATTATGAGTTATTTGAAACCAGGGGTAAGTGTGTACATAATTATATGAGGGGGGAAGCTGACGAAAAACGGGGTTGCAATGAAGTTAGTACTATTATTTTTCAGTATATAACGCTAGTAGATCAAAGAAAAACTCATACTTCAATAAATTTCACGATCAGGACGTAACTTTTTTATATTAAATAATGGTATATAATAGAGAATTAAATAAGTATCTCATCAGCTTAGTACAGAAATTAAAAAGAACTCTGCGATAAAAATATAATACCTAAAAAACTTGCCAATAAATATTTGAATTATTTATTAGAAACATAATGAAGTATGTAAAGTACACTAATATAAGCTAAGGATTCAAGAAGTTTTGATAAATATGATGTTTTTTGTTTTCTTTTATTGTTTAAAAATAAGTGTTACATTGAAAACTAAAGTACTGGTGTCAATGTATTTGTATGCTGTTTGGAATAAGCTAGTGGTGACAGTAGCACCAGGGCAATTTGATGATATGCTACTCAAGCACTTGGAACTTGGTTGCAATTGGCAAGATTAATTGTTTGTTATCTTGTCATGGCAGTTTCACCAGGAAAATTTTATATATTATAACACAAGCACTTGGAACTTGGTTACAACGGAGAACGATAAGGAATAAACGTCACACTTGGTTAGTTTTACAATTCCTCACAACTTTATTAAATAATCATTTGCTTAAATACAAAACAATTGCTGATTATAGTTTTAACATTATTGAGTACTGTTAATGCAGTTCTACAATATGACATAAAGTGATCCAATTGCAGAAACCAATATAAAATTGCTGACAATGGTTTTAGCAATATTCAGTAACATAAATGCAATTCAACAACACAATAATACGTTAGCGATAAGCAAAACAAAAGTGCTGATTTGCACTTTACGTTCTGAGCCTACAAAACAATTTTATTTTTTATTAAACATTTGTATGTAGGTGCGATGAACTTAAGAATTGCACTTAAGGTAGTGTAAGGTAATTGAACGCTATCTTCTGCTTATTGAATTTCTTACAAACATATGTGCATGCATGTGTACATATGGACATATGCAGTTGCTTAGTTTGCATTATAGATATACATATATATGTATACATATATATACATTAGACTGACCAAAAAAAAATGAAAGTGCTTCTTTTTTTAAGGCTCATGACTTTTTTGCTTCCATTATGAATAAAAACCATCCCCTGAAAATTTGATACAAAAATATTAACATTTAGAGGTCTCGCGTGGACGTTTTGTGCCTCCACCTCAAGTGCTTAAAATTACTCGTCCTTCAATCCATGCGCACGCAAAATCCATTAAGAAATTTAAGTTTTTTAATATCTTATAATATGGTTTTAACGTCGCTGAACAATCTGGGTAAGTTAATTTTCCGATCTGACCCTAACATTTTGATATATTGGGACAAAATCGTAAAAAAAACGATAAGAAATTCGAAAATTACAGTTTAAAAGTTGATTATTAAAAAAAAAAAAAGTTTTCAATATCTTATCATTAATGCTGTTTATAACCACATTTTTAGCAAAAAAAATGAGCTATCATAGAGAGCTTTACGTTCATTACTTCTCGAGATATCTATAAATTACTGTACCTGCATCTGAATACAGGGCTAAAACCTATTAATAAGAAAAATAATTCTATTTAACATGTCAAATAATTATATTTAATTCTGACTACATTTAATTATATTCTGTATCTATTTATTAACAGTAAGCTTCACTCGCTCGATTGCTTGAGTAATTTTTTCCTTGGTACATTCGGGAAAGACTTTGCGACATTTATTTACACATTGCAGCAAATTTTGATACTGGTCTTCCTCTTTTGTTATTTTCCCATTGAACGTTTCAGCTAAAGATACCATTCTTTCAGCAATGTCATTTGTCACTTTAATGCTTTGAATTTTTTTTAGTCCATCTTTATAAGATGGGTCTTCCATCCATTCCGAGGGATTTTTAGCCAAGAATTCGCACAAAACGTCCACGCGAGACCTCTAAATGTTAATATTTTTGCATCAAATTTTCAGGGGATGGTTTTTATTCATAATGGAAGCAAAAAAGTCATGAGCCTTAAAAAAAGAAGCACTTTCATTTTTTTTTGGTCAGTCTAATATACATACAAGTTTTCTTTTTTACTTTGTAAATTATTTGAAAAAACAAATATTAATAAAAATTAAATAAATGTATACTAACAATGGTTTTTTCAAATGCCATTATTTAGATATAACCGCCATATTTGTGCGGATTAGCTTAATATTGTGACAGCGAAAAAGATGTAAGTGACAAAACTTCGCACTGTGTTACAGACAGAAAACTTAAATTTATTGCATTGCTCATCTTACACAATACAGAGATGACATACCGAATTTCAGATTAAAATCTGCTTTGAATACGGAAGTAGCTAAAAAACGTTCTCCTGAAAATTTACTTTTTGTCGCTTACATCTTTTTCGCGGTAAGGCTAGATTTGTTGTGAAGATTAAAATAAAATTTGGCTATTTTTTGAGCACGGGTATATATAGAATATTAAACTGCTTATTTTTATTACAAATTAGTTATATAAAGAAAATATATATACATATATATAATATGTATGTACAAAAATATACACTGTTTTCTACTTTCCTTATTTGTAGCAATAATTATTTAATTGAAATGATGAATTATTTAATTAAATTATTTATTTACAAATTTGCATATATGTGTATGCATAATTACATATATTGTGTGCCTTAATAACTGGAAATTAATTTAAAGAGCATTTGCAATTTCGTTTCGAATTTTTTGGCCCTCGTATAGCATTCTGACATGTGATAAAAATTTATGATTTTCCTCGTAAACTTCTATTGAGGAGGCGATTATTTCTATATCAGAGATTTCAATGTTGTAGCACCGGCAGATGTTCTGTAATGCGCAACAAACATTGACACTTTTAACCACCTTTTGTAGGTTATAGGGCAATGTTCTTTGCAAGCACCGGAATCGATTTTTTAAAAGACCTATCGTTCTTTCAACCACGTTACGTGCCGAAGAATGCGCCCTGTACACCAGTGTGCCGTACTCAGGATCTCTATACGGTGTTAATAAGAACGGTTCAATACAATATCCACTGTCCCTCAGTAACCTAGAAGTTCGGTCGCCAATTTCGTACGCTCTAAGAAGGTGCTGTCGAACGGTGCTTATACTCCAAACAAACGCATTATGACTGGAGCCAGTATATCTAGCATCTACAGCAGAAATCATCATATTGTTGTCGCAAACCTTTGAAATTAACGCATATACACTCATACATATGTACGTAACTTATCAGCATAAACTTGTTCTTACAATCATAGCGTTCATACTGAATAAGCCTTTGCTATTAAAGTAGAGATGTTTATAAGCATACGGCTTTATAATTTTAATATGCGTTCCATCGATGCAGCCAATGATGCCAGGAATTCTATATTTGTTATATAAATAGTCTTTCGAGTGTTGTTTTTCACTGGCTTCCATTGCAAGTTTTATCCATTGATGTCATATAGAACGTTATAATACTTTTAACACTGGTATTAGCAGTACCAGTAACAAACGCTTCTTTGTTAAAGCCATATTGTGCAATAAATTTGCAAACGAATGAGTATAAACAAAGCTATTGAATTTGAGCTTTGTTTACGCTGACTCTGGCAGTTCGAAAGGGTTGCTTTTATCTCTTAGTATTCGCCGCTTTATATTTTGTTCATGTTCTTCCTGTATCAAAAGATATATCACAAATACAGTCGCTATATTATATTAATGTTATTATCTTCAAATTAAAACAACCAATTGAAAAATAATGAAAATTCTCATTTGTTTACAAACAGTCTATAAATTTTTTTACTTTCGAATATCGGTTTTGCTTATGTTCGAAAAAGCAAATTCCGAGAATTAACGACACCAAATGAAACCTATATACATAGGTTTGCATTTCCGACAAAAATTAAATCCGTCGGATTCTGCGACAGGGCCGTATAATTTGTTTTCGTTATTTCATGCTTATTGTTAGAGAAAATACCTTTCTTATAAACCTATCACTTATGCGAATATACTTCTAATTATATTTAGTTGGATAAATTAGATAAAGGCATTTTAATGAATTTATATAATAATTATTTTTGAATACTTTTAGATTAATTGCTCCAAGGCCTGTTTACCTGACTTTGACACTAAACTGAAAATATTTTACACGGAACACTTACACACGGACGAAGAAATCCGTCTGGTACTGGATGGTTCTGGATATTTCGATGTTAGAGAGTAAGTTATCCATACAGTTCTTCATATGTTCATATTAAGAAGTACATGCCTGCAATTTTTCATCCGTGTCTTATTGGTCATTACGTATAAATTTGCTAACTGTTAGGCTTTGTGAAAATTGAAATTCCGTCATGTTCCGAAACGTAGAATTTTGCACAGTCTATAGCATTGCTTTAATTATATAACACCACTTAATACCAAACGAAGAACAAAAGGTTCCACTTCATTAATAATACAAATTTTATGAAAATTATCGCAATTTTTTTATTAATATTGCATAAATTTTACATAAATTACTATAAACCATGCTACTGCTCTTGCATCTTCAGTGGTTGACGTCAAAAGTGTAGATACCATAAGGACATACATAGGTCTCAAAGAAGTTACAGTAAGCCGATATAATTATACGTACATATATTACTGCAGAGCAGAAAAATAAGGTTTTTGGCAGACACGATCAGTATGCGGCGGCCTCAGTGTACGTTGCTTCGAGTTGATGTTAATAAATGCCAGCAGTCTAAGTAGCGCCGCGATGTTAAGTTAAACCTTCTTTGCACCCTTGATATAAAAACAAAACTAAAAGTGTGGAAAAAATGCTTGGAGTACTCCAATTTGGTAGTTAGTACATAATTTATATATGAGTATTTGATTTTTATTTGAATAAAACGTTTAGTGATTTGCCAACAAATTTTTTATGAATACTTGCTCAGCATGATTATTTTTTATTTCCACTGGCACACGTGAACGCTGTTTATCTACTGCACGCTCCGCAAGAAACTTTACTGCACAGTGATTAATAACTCACTGCTACTGAAAACTTGCAAACTCTTGCATGCATCAGCTCTACCACAAATTGGCCACTTTTATATACACTCAGCGCTTTCTCTTAAAGAGGTCCTCTACTCCCAAGGCCTGAAATCGAGCGGTTTTTTTGGAAATAAATTTCGAAGGATCTACTGAATGGATTTAAGAATTTTTTTTTATTTTAAAGGTACTTGTTTTTAAGTTGAAATTTTTGTATTGAATACCAAAAAAAAAACATTGTCGAACTTGAAACGTCATTGACTAAATTTTCAATTTTCACGTTTTTTTTTGACATATTAGAGACTCTAAAAATAGTACAAAATCAAATTTTGCATATCGTACTCGGGAAAACATAGCGGTATGTTCACTGAAAAATTCATTAAAAAAATGCTTGATATCGGACCAATACTTTTATGAAAAGTCTTACTCGGCAGCTAAAAAAACACTACTTTGGGGAAAACGCGTTTAAAAATAAATTACGGTGTATAACTTGATGGAGACACGTAGTACATTACGGATGCAAAGGAATGTGATTTCTACGAAATCCTCTCATACATATACTTATAGTTTAAAATTTAATTTAAAAAAAGTTGCCTTAAGGAAACTACAGAAAATGATTGAAAGTTATTTATAGCGAATGGATTTCTTGCAACTCCTGATATTTTCTGTCTTGCTTAAATCCTTCATACTTACTGTTCCAAACGTTGCAAGCCTCTTCTTCTTGTTTCTAGGTCTCCCAATGGTGGAAATTCGACACACTTCGCCATTCATTTGCATTGCAACTTCAGGGACATACATTTATTTTATTGTCGTGGACATTTAAATCTTAAAATATCCACTAGCTTCCTAAAACTCTCTTCTGGTCCGGTTCAATCGTTCCACAATGATCCTCAGTGTGCATTTTTATAGGTACATACTGAGTATCTCTTTTTTCCTAATTAAGTCTTAAACTATAGGACAAACTTATTTGTATAGCAGTATGATTATTGAAAATCAATACGCCCGAAAATTGCATCGGAATTATACTGTCTGATCTAACTATGGCTTCTGGATTTCGATCTCATGGCTGCAACACTCAAAAAACCTCTCCAAGTTAATTATGCTTCACAAGTGTCTTCCACTCGGACCGTGGTAAAATTGTTTGAAAACATCCGGCATCCTTAGACTTCTAAAATTCTTTTCAGATAACTTGAGCCGAACATGCCTCTGCAAGTAAGCTATTATTTGTTCTTTACGCCTCCTGTCCCAAATTAACTGCCCCCTGTGTCAAAAAAATTTACTTTCCTCAAGGCTATTATCAACGCTCGCAATGTTCGGAACAAATCGGCGGCAATAGGTGCGCAGCTTAAGCAAACTTGGTTGTTCTTGAAAACTCCTTGGCATTGGCAAATCTTTGACTCCTTCTCTCTCTCTCAGCATTGCGAACGCCCGCTGTAAGTAATTCACTTCCCTCAATAATAAGTAGCAGATTTAAGGTCCAGCACCATTGTTCTTTATTGTGCCTCTCTTACGTTGTTCATCAAATGAAGACACCTTGAGTTCATGCCGACTCCGATGGGCAAATATTCTTATGGATCACTTTTTCATATCAATGTACGAACCCAAGTTTTTCTCTTATGATTCCCCTCGTAATTTACGCAGTTAAATTTTTTTAAAAATGACCTAGCCAGCGAAGCCGCTGAATATAAGTTGAACTGTGGGGACGTGCTTTTGCTATTGCTACTTAATAGCTGGTTGCGTACCTTGTAAATTGTTATTATACAAGTTATTATGAATCTAAATTATAATCGGAAGTAATCAAAACCATAAATCCTCCACTTATCAAGCCATCAACCAAAGACTAAATTATTAAATCAATAAAAAATTTAATATAATAAAATAAAATAAAACCTAATTTGAACCACAACTTGGTAAGCTTTGTAAAGCAATTATATATAAGCATATTGCACATTTTTGCATACACAAGGTACAACCATATTCTCAGCTCTACTGGCAAAGTATATGGCATGCTTCGGACTTAATGGGGTATTCAGTACTTTACGCCATTAAAAATACGATTATTACTAGCCAAAACATATATTTTACCTACGTTATTGTATAGTTGTGAATTGTTTGATAATTGTGATAGTGCTTGTAGTAGGAAGAGCAATGTTCTGTACAACAATGTCGGGCGATATATTGTTGGTATTAAACGTTATGAGCACATTTCTGAATTCGCGTAGAAAATATTTTCTATAACCTTTGATTACGTACTCAAAGTCAGGTGCTTAACGTTACTGTATAAATTCATGACAACTAAGGAGCCGAGTTATCTGAAAAAACGACTCTCATGGACCAGTTCCTCCCGGTTTCGTGTTTGAAATCGAGTTGCCTGACCTCTGAACGTCACTTCCTTGTGTATTCGGTCTGGAATAGTTTACCGCCAGCGATTAGAAATAATCTATTGATCTTTTCTGTCCTTGTGTTCTTCTAGATAATATTAGTATTATGATTATATATGATATCTTAAAATCTAGTTTTTTTGAATAAGTTTAAGTTTAAGGCAAACTTTTATGTTATGATAAGGTATCTTAATTCGCTGCGCTATGTCTACGTCCTTGCAAAGCTCGTACAGCTCATCGTTCCATCGTCTGCGGTATTCGCCATCGCAAAGGCGAAAAGGCCCATACATCTTAAACATTTTTCTCTCAAACACTCCAAGCGCGTCGTACAACAGGACGGGCATAATAAATGACTTTTAGAGTGTGGTATGCTTGAAACCTTGTTTTCTATCAAACGGCTCGGCGATGTCCTTCCCAAATCTGACGGGGCTGGTGGTGTTGCTCAACGTCATTTTACATAACCGTATTAGTTTTGCGGGCATACCAAATTCAGAAACAGCGGCATAGAGGCAACTTCTTCGCGTGCTGTGAAAAGCGGCTTTGAGGTCGACAAATATATGGTGCGTGTCGATTACTTTTTCTCGGGCCTTTCCTAAGGCTTGGCGCACTGTGAATATCTGGTCGATGGTAGATATAGCAGGTCTAAAGCCACACTCATAAGGTCCAATCAGTTGATCGACTGTGGAATTTAGTCTCTCCCACTCATATATATAATACTTATATGTATATTGGCAGTAACCTATCTGCGCAATGTGTAAAAATTCAGCAATCAAAGGGTGATAGTTTTAGTACAAATGTACGTTGTGCGCATGCGCAGGTTTTACATGTATGAGTATCTGTGAATACATGTGACAAACACATAAAAGTGAGTTTGACATATCTGCATTTGCACCAAAAACTAAATTTGAAGAGGGTTCCTTCACTGTGGGGCTTATACCCTTTTTTGACGAAGTTTACTCATACAAAATAAAGTGTGCTGATGAAGTATTAAAATTTTATTTCTCATCTATAATTCAACTAATTATTCAACTAAAGAGACAAAAACTATAGTGGCAAAAATTGTACAGGATCTCTTTACAATATTCGCAATGTTATTCATTTGAAATTGTTGGAATATGAGGCTCCGTAAATACACTTACATTAACTCATTTTTTGGCTAAGCCACTTATTGGTTGCCAAACAATATTAACCAATATCGAGATAAAAACTTAAGTTTTTTAATTAACTGAGTGCTTTGTTTGTTTAGTACCTCATTGCTAAATAAAGTTTCAATCGCTATGTGGTCGTCCATTATTTTATTTGAAAAGGCTGTACTTATTATTATTATTATTATTGTTGTTGGGGCGACCTTAAGGTCTATTGTGCTTCCTGCTTGGATTAAAGAATTCCAATTAGTCCAACCTCCGAGATAAATCTTAGTATTGAACCCAAGTCTCTGGAAGTTATCCCATCGTCCGTAACCAGATATTCACCTAGACATTTTTGGCGTTTGTGCATCAATGCGAGGCACTTCTTCAGTTGTTTTCTCTTCCCTGCAGAATCTGCAACATTCCTGCGAATAAATTCCCAGTTTATTTAGGTGATAGTTCAGCCTACAGCCTTGTTCTTTGACAAACCCATATATTCTCTGAATCTTGTTTGGTTGTAGCTACCCAGAAGGGATTTCAAGTGCTCCAGACCTGGCAGATTGTTCCAGTGTGATTTACTGAGGGCCTCCTCCTCTTTCCTCGTTAAGGCTGATAGTGTCTGTACTTAAATTTGGAAAATGCTATTCGCCAAAATTAATTTTGCAGTTTTTACCGGGCTTTTGTTCAGTAATTGTCCCAAATTTTTTCTGATGTTGTACAAATATTGCAGACGTCTCTAGATGGTGTTAGAAATGGTCCCATATTTTTGTGTGCTACGAGCGATGACATTTCATCGCTTAGCAATTGGTCTTGACAAATTGGGAATATTATTTTAGGATCAATAATTTTAATATTTTTAAATTTTATTGAGCTCAAGGCCAGTTTATGGAAGATTTGTTAGTGAAAAAACAACAACAGTTTTTAATGGTTGAAGTTATAGTACTATTTCGGAAATCACCACATTTCCTCATCAGACTTCTTTTTGATTATTAAATTAAATTATTTTTTTAAATTTAATTTTCATAACCACTTCTCTCAGGCTTTGAACCCGGGAGCTCGGAGTTGCAGAGCCAATACGCTACCTATTGTGCTACGCTAGCCGAGTTGGCTGTTGTGTTTATTTCATCTTCCTTAAACAAACCAGCTACAAACAAGAGCAACTGATCTGCCGCTATTTAACTTGTTTGTGTGGTTGTTGTTTGTGTTTTTATTTGGCAAATTCTGTTTTTATTTTACATTATATGCATTTCTAAGGCGTGCTCATCCTTGTCTATAAATGTTTGTTCATTTTTCTGTTGGCCTAGTAAATGTTAATATTTTTAAATTTTATTGAGCTCAAGGCCAGTTTATGGAAGATTTGTTAGTGAAAAAACAACAACAGTTTTTAATGGTTGAAGTTATAGTACTATTTCGGAAATCACCACATTTCCTCATCAGACTTCTTTTTGATTATTTAAGGAAGATGAAATAAACTCAACAGCCATTTCGGCTAGCGTAGCACAATAGGTAGCGTATTGGCTCTGCAACTCCGAGCTCCCGGGTTCAAAACCTGAGAGAAGTGGTTATGAAAATTAAATTAAAAAAAAATAATTTAATTTAATAATCAAAAAGAAGTCTGATGAGGAAATGTGGTGATTTCCGAAATAGTACTATAACTTCAACCATTAAAAACTGTTGTTGTTTTTTCACTAACAAATCTTCCATAAACTGGCCTTGAGCTCAATAAAATTTAAAAATATTAACATTTACTAGGCCAACAGAAATATGAACAAACATTTATAGACAAGGATGAGCACGCCTTAGAAATGCATATAATGTAAAATAAAAACAGAATTTGCAAAATAAAAACACAAACAAGTTAAATAGCGGCAGATCAGTTGCTCTTGTTTGTAGTTGGTTTGTTTAAGGAAGATGAAATAAACACAACAGCCAACTCGGCTAGCGTAGCACAATAGCTAGCGTATTGGCTCTGCAACTCCGAGCTCCCGGGTTCAAAGCCTGAGAGAAGTGGTTATGAAAATTAAATTAAAAAAAAAATAATTTAATTTAATAATCAAAAAGAAGTCTGATGAGGAAATGTGGTGATTTCCGAAATAGTACTATAACTTCAACCATTAAAAACTGTTGTTGTTTTTTCACTAACAAATCTTCCATAAACTGGCCTTGAGCTCAAAAAAATTTAAAAATATTAACATTTACTAGGCCAACAGAAAAATGAACAAACATTTATCAATAATTTTAGTTTTTGCGGCGACTACTACAGCTGCCATGAAAATAGCTCAGATCCACACAAGCCTCTGTACAGCCAAAATTGCGCGAGTATGGATAAAAGGAAATCTCGACGTCGTTAGGCTGCAATAATAACAGACAGTCACCCACTACCCCACTCAGCTTGCACTCCTGCTCTCTAAGATTAATAAATAAAAGGACGCTATTTCTGAGCAATGTAAACGCGTTTGTGGTATGACGAGAAACGCATTGCCAAATCGTCAGCTGTGCGGGGACATCGTAAGTTGAGGAAGGAAGCGAAACGCATTGTTCGTGAGAAAAAGAGAAAGAACGAAATTCATAGGAGGGAATAGCTTGAGATAATAGCCGACAGGAAAACCGCCAGAAAATTCTTTCAGATAGTCCGACGGTGTACACAAGGTTTTGAGACCGTAGCGAAGAATTGCAACATCGACCTAGTTACTGATGCTTAGAGGCGATGAATTTGACAGAATCGACGTACCGTCAGCCGACTGTAATAAAATTTCAAAGCGATAGGGATTGTCAAATGGGCAATACAAGTTCGGTGAGAATTGGTTGATGGCATGTGTAAGCACATGATGATTGGAATTTAAGTATATTCTACCTAACCCACAAAAAGAGTGGTATGGCGTATGTTATTCTATTGAGAGTATTGTGGGAAGGATTTATTAGACCTTTTCAGTGCAGTTCCAGAACAGGTGAATTAATCATCGACTAGATATTTTCAGTACGTCAGATCTTAGACAAGACCCTAGAAAAAAATCGACTTGCACAATATTTTTGTCGATTTCAAGGCTCCTTTCGGCAGCACAACAATAAGTTGCCTTTTGCCGCTATGTCTGAATTAGTATCCACGCATAAGTGGTACGGCTTTGTAAAATGACGTTATGCAATACCACTAGTCCGTCAGAATTCGGAAGGACCTGTCCGATCCTTTTGATATCAAACAGGTTTTCGGACAGGGTGATTTTTTATCATACGGTTTACTTAATCTGATGTGGGAGAAGATAATTCGAGTAACAGAATTAAATCGTTCTGGCACCATCTTTAACAAAAGCGTTTATAAAGCTTTCTTCAAATAGGACAGAAAAGCGAAGCGATTGAGTCTGCAGGTGAACGAGGGCAAACCGAAGTATTTTCTGTCATCAAATAGACAATCAGCGCATTCGCTCCTAGCACTCACATGTTGACAGTTACAATTTCAAAAAAAGTAGAGAACTTCGTGTAACCAACATAAACACTCTTGAAATATAATAAAGAATCTCCCTTGCTAATAAGTGTTATTTCGGTCCCAGAAATCAATTTAGCAGTAAACTGCTCTCTCGGCAAACACAAACCACACTCTATAAGTCTTTCATTATTCCCGCCCTCATGTATGGCCCAGAAGCATGGACGATGACAATATCAGATGAGGGGGTCCTTAGAGTGTTCGAGAGAAAGATTCTTCGGAATTTTTATCTATTTTAACGCCATTGTACATACATACAAGTAGACATAGTGCAGCGAATAAGGATGCAGCGGCGGTAGGTCATGTCGTTCGTTTGGTTGAAATGCCGCCAACTCTAAAGGTTTTCGAAGCCGTGCCCGCTGGTGGTAGTAGAGGCAAAGGAAAGCTTCTGCGAAAGACCAAGTTGTAAAAGGCTTCGCTACACTTAGTGTTTCCAATTGGTGTCAGTTAGCAAAAGATGTAGAATGCTGGCGTGCTATGTTGAATTCGGCCAAAATAGCTAAGGTGGTTACAATGGCAATTAAGTAAATACGGATCCCATATGCCTTGGCTGATTCTTTTTTTTATTTCAAAGTTTCGTTATCTTTATGTGTCTACAATATACTGGAAGGCCATATTTTATTTGTTGAATTATTCCCTAACTGTATATTTGATTTATATGCGGAAAGCCTTTGTTTTGATTCGATTTGAAAATGACCATACAATTCCAAAAACAGCAACTCGGCCGAAAATTTACGGTTGTCGCTTTGGTGGAGAATGTACTATAACTCGACATACCGCTGAGTTCGGGGATCAAATCTGATCTAGGGCAAGTAAAATCTAAATTATAGAAAAAGCGGTCACTCCACGGCAGGCAATGGCAAACCTTCAATTGTATTTCTGCCATGAGTATGTTTCCCATAAAATGCATACTTACATATGACTGCTATGCACAAAAATGTTAGATCATTCGTTTGTGGTACAACATAGAGATGCACACCCCAAATGGTAATAGAAGGTCGGTCAAACACTGCGCTACAGAGTGGAAGCGTCAAATAATAATAATTATTAAAATAACACAAGAAATATTAATCGTTAGATCAATTATCTGTTCGTCATTTCAACGTACGTATGGAGATAAGCTGTTAATATCTTTTTAAATATTAGAAAAACTACCAAATATAATGTTAACGACATAATTGAGTTCAAAGATAAAATGAACGATACTTAATTTATGATGATGGTTTCTATGTTGTCCAAGCCTCCCAGTGAATTTGACCGGAGATATCGTATTGGAGCGACATTAAATAATTTTGACATACGTCTAAGTGGCCGCTGTGGTCGAGTTGGTAGCGGTGCGTGCTATAACTTGATATGCTGGTGAGTTCAAAGTTCGAATCTCAGTCAAGACAAGCAAAGTATTTATAATAGAAAAAGTTTTTTCTAATAGCGGTCACCCCTCGGCAGACAATGGCAAACCTCCGAGGGTATTTCTGACATGAAAAAGCTTCTCATTAAATACATCTGCCGTTCGGAGTCGGCACAAAACTGTAGGTCCCTCCATTTGTGATATAATATAAAGACGCACACCTCAAATGGTAGGAGAAGCTCGGCCAAACACTGCGCTACGAGTATATAGTGTACGCGCCATTAAAAAAAAAAAAAAAATTTCTAAGGGCAGTTGCTCAAATAAGAACGATTAGTCAAAACTGCGGACTTTTTGTTTGACGAACATAATCGTCAGGGTATACTACATTTGAACGGAAACTGAAAAAAAAGTTCAGTTGGCTTAAACAGTTTTTAATATTAACGCTAGCAAAACTGATCTGCCCTGCTATAAATAGTTTCCGTTTTTTTTTTTTGTAATACAAAATTTGCGAAAGTTAGCAAATTCTTTTGCATTAGGAAGTTCATATTAACTACAATAACCATGAATTTTTCCAAGAGCTTATTATACAGCATATTTGTTGTATATAACAATTATCATTGATGTGTACCTACTTAAAAAACAATAAGTTGGCGTGCAGTGTGCACGCCTGTCCATAAAAATTATCTGAAACAGTAGAAAGAATTTTTTTGTTATTTGAATAATATTACCAGAGCTTAACATTGAGAAAATTTGGAAATTTGAGAAAATTATCAATATTTTTGACAAAAAACACAATTTTGACCCATTTTTTGCTGCTTTTACTACGAGTATTGTTATTAATTAATTATTTGTACAAATTCGTTCGTCAGGGCCTAGATAAATTGTTGACAAGTAACTGACTTTTCGAAAAATTCAATTATCTTAAGTAGTTCTCCGGCAATCCCGCACGCCAATTTGAAAAACAACGTTTCAAGAAAAACGCTGATGAAGTTTAAACTCATATCGTCATAGCTACAGGCGCGCGAATTATGGGTTTGGTTATTCAAACCCTGAAAAAAAAATCACAAGGTTAAGTTTTAGAACTTACTTAATAGTCATAATTTTAATTCAATTACTTAATATGAATTTACAGTATTTATAGCTTTTTGTTAGCTGGCTCAGCGAACGTTTAGTAAAGCGTGAATGTTGACTTTGCATAAAAGTGTTTTGCAACAAGTAGAATGAAAGAAATGCTTAATTGACAATAAACATTTCGTAATGAATTAACTGAAAGAAATGTTGATTAGGGTATTTAATGTTAAACGATTTGTTGTTTTTAAGTTAGCGTAAAATTGATGACTACTTGTAAATGAAATATGATTATTATTGTTGCCAATTAATTGGTAACGAGTTTGATAAACTGTTGGAATGGGTGGTAGACTTAACTCCTCCCCCGTTTGACTTAAAACTCTGCTGAGTTTTTATTGTTATTTCCGCTGAACGGCTATTAAATTTTTTATATGTGAAAAGTATGACAACTATGCTTAGCGCTAAGAGGCTAAAAGTTAAGGCTATGCCATTAAAGGTATAATTTAATTTTTTGTGGAATCGAATTTCCTCGATTTTCTGAAAATTGTTGATTTGATTGGACACTATTTCATCAAACCTAAGCTGAGAGTTCCTCTTATTTATACTAAGGCTGCTAGGTATCAAAAAATGTTCTTGAAACCTATCATCAAAATTACAATAAGATATTTATTTCTATATTACAATCATTGAATGTTATTAACTGATTTCCACTTAATTAAAGCTGTCTGTTATTGCAAGTACTATGTATTAATAGATGAGTTGAAACGGTTTATTGCAACTATATATTAGTCCTGTTTTTACTTCTTTTGTTTCCATATGTTTATTTTTTCTTTTTAGGCAATTATTTCTGAATATACACAATTTGGATTTTCTTAAGCTATTCCTATTTGACTCGTTATTAAATTCATACAGAGTATCATTCATTTTTAGAATTTATTTAGCTTCGAAAACAAGTTCGTCTTGATTCTTATTTGGTAGGGGTATAAAAAAATTATCTTTTTATTTTTCTAAATTTTTAGTTGTTTTTTCGGCCTTATTGATTTTAATAATTGACAATTTTATTGAGCTCGAGGCCAGTTTATGGAAGATTTTATTGGAAAAATAACAACAGTTTTAAAATGGTAGAAGTTATAGTACTATTTCGGAAATCACCACATTTCCTAATCAGACTTCTTTTTTTGATTATTAAATTAAATTAATTTTTAATTTAATTCTTCATAACCATTTCTCCAAGGCTATGAACCAAGGAGCTCGGAGTTGCAAAGCCAACACGCTAAATGCTGTGCTACGCTAGCCGAGTGGACTCCGTCGTTTTTCCATCTTCCTTAAACAAACCAACTACAAACAAGAGCAACTGATCTGCTGCTATTTAAACTTGTTTGTGTGGTTGTTGTTTGTGTGTTTGCAATTCTGTGTGCGAATTTCATTGGTTTTTACCAATGGCTTGTAAATCTTAGAATGCATTTCAGGTGTGCTCATCCTTGCATATATGAATTTTTAGTTGTTTTTTCGGCCTTATTGATTTTAATAATTGACAATTTTATTGAGCTCGAGGCCAGTTTATGGAAGATTTTATTGGAAAAATAACAACAGTTTTAAAATGGTAGAAGTTATAGTACTATTTCGGAAATCACCACATTTCCTCATCAGACTTCTTTTTTTGATTATTAAATTAAATTAATTTTTAATTTAATTCTTCATAACCATTTCTCCAAGGCTATGAACCAAGGAGCTCGGAGTTGCAAAGCCAACACGCTAAATGCTGTGCTACGCTAGCCGAGTGGACTGCGTCGTTTTTCCATCTTCCTTAAACAAACCAACTGCAAACAAGAGCAACTGATCTGCTGCTATTTAAACTTGTTTGTGTGGTTGTTGTTTGTGTGTTTGCAATTCTGTGTGCGAATTTCATTGGTTTTTACCAATGGCTTGTAATTCTTAGAATGCATTTCAGGTGTGCTCATCCTTGCATATATGAATTTTTAGTTGTTTTTTCGGCCTTATTGGTTTTAATAATTGACAATTTTATTGAGCTCGAGGCCAGTTTATGGAAGATTTTATTGGAAAAATAACAACAGTTTTAAAATGGTAGAAGTTATAGTACTATTTCGGAAATCACCACATTTCCTAATCAGACTTCTTTTTTTGATTATTAAATTAAATTAATTTTTAATTTAATTCTTCATAACCATTTCTCCAAGGCTATGAACCAAGGAGCTCGGAGTTGCAAAGCCAACACGCTAAATGCTGTGCTACGCTAGCCGAGTGGACTGCGTCGTTTTTCCATCTTCCTACAACCTCTGCAAAGCCATTGTCGCTATTGATACTTTCTACTATTAGTGTTGCATTGGTTGCAATTAAGAGTGTCGTTAGGATTTTCACCAGTGCTAATATGCGTACCTGAAAATTTAGTCGTTCTTTTTATGTTTGTTGGGTGAATATTATCTAATTTAACTATTCGTTTAGGCTTTGATTTAATGGAAAAGTATAAACGAAGTTTTTCTACCAGTGTTATGCTATTTCTATCTTCCAGATAAATAGCTGTATCTTGATTAGAAAATTTGTCTATTATTGTCATAAAACTATGTTTTCTAATGACATAAGTGTCTATATGTATTATCTCGTTATTGTCTTTAGGGGTATCTGTTATGAAGTATTTCGGCTTAATTGGGTTTCTATCATATTTTTCTCTGCAGTTATTTATGTATTTTTGAATAAGGGTTTTAAGGTTTTTAAAGTATATTAATTTCTTCAAGCCCTGATAATTTTCATTAATTCCAGCGTGACCAGTTTCTTGCTTATGGTACTTCTGTATACATCTAAGTGCTTCTTCTTCGTTTCTCATATCTTTAGCGTGATATGAGCATCTAAAGAATTTTACGATTGTGTTCAATAGTTCTATAAGTTTTTGCTGAACTATATTGTATTCAGAATCAGAAATTTCTCGGTATATTCCTACTTTTCCTGCTTTTATATATCTTCTAAAGATATCTGACATAAATAATAATAATATATATAATATAATTTTGGCGCGTACACTATATAACTCAGTTTTTGGCCGAGCTTCTCCTACCATTTGTGGTGTGCGGCAGATGTATTAGTATTATTTAGGTGTAAAAGCAATTTACAGCGGTGTCCAGAATCGGAAAGTGGTCATTATTTTCTTCTTCTTGAGAATGTACAGTTGCTGTTGTGCTTACGTTATCTAAGTCGACGTCCTTTGAATTTTCGTCTATTTCACAAATTTCTCCTGTATCCTTTTATATACTCAATGTTGATATCATATTCTCCTAGTTTAAGTAACCAACGTTGAAGTCTTGGGTTGATATCATTTCCTTTGTGTTTTGTTTGTAACAATTTGAATGGTTGGTGATCTGTCAAAAGTTCAAAGTTTCTACCATATACGTAGGATCTAAAATAGTTTACGCCCCTTACAATTGCTAATAATTCTTTTTCTGTTGTGGAATACTTTTTTCATGCTCGTTTAAAGTTCTGCTAGCATAGCAGATGGGGTGATTATCCTTTGTTAATACTGCCCCTATAGCAAAATCGCTTGCATCTGTTGCTAATTTGAATTTTTATACTGAAATCCGGGTAAATAAGAATCGGTGTGTTAATTAGCAAACTTTTTAGTTTATATAATGAGTCTGTATATTGAGCATAGTTTTTACTTATTTTTGTATCCTTCTTTAAATATTTTGTAAGACCATGAGCAATTTTCGCATAGTCTTTAATAAATTTTCTATAGTATCCAGTAACTCATAAAAACGACTTGATTTGCTTTTGAGTTTCTGGAAGCTTTAGTTTCTAAATAACTTCTATTTTTTCTGGATTAGGCTTGATTCCTTCGGTAGTAAGAATATGTCCTAGATATTCAGTGGATTTTGCAAAAAATTTACATTTATCTACCTGGAATTTAAGGTTGTGTTTCCTTAAGGCATTGACAATTTTTTGTATGCTATTGTTATGCTCTTGTATTGTGCTACTGAAAATTAAAATGTCATCCAAATATACTACGCAAATTTTGTTAATATATTCCCTTAGCACAGAGTTTATTAATCTCTGGAAAGTAGCTGGAGCATTCTTTAAGCCAAAAGGCATGCAAACGAATTCATAGTGGCCTAGAGGGGTGGAGAACACTGTTTTCTTCCTATCTTCGTCCTTAATAAGGATTTGGTGGTAATTTCTCGAAAATAATTTCAATATTCGGAATCGGGAATTTGTCACTTATCGTAATTTCGTTTAGGGCTCTATAATCAATCAAAATCCTCCACTTCTTTTTTCCTGAATTGTCCGAACTCTTGGGTGCAATCCATAGGGGAGAGTTATAAGGGGATATGCTTTCTCTGATTATGCCCTGCTCTAGCATTTCTCGCATTTGTATATTTGTATATTGAGTACACAGGTTTGTGTACTGTTGTAGTTATCTCATGCTGAACTTCATGAGCATGAGTCAATGCATTACCTTCTTGGAAAAATAGATCGGAATTTTTTGAAATAAGTTCTCCTAAGAGGGTCACTTCCTCCTTGTTCATGTCCTATCAGATTGCGGTTCCAGATTTTGAATTTCATCTGAACTAAATAAACAGGAGTTTTTAAATTTTATTTTGTTGCCGTTTATTTGCAAAAAGCCTTCTTCTAAATTGATAATTGCTGAAGTTGTTGATCCTGTATCTAGTAAGCAATTGATGGTTGTATTCCCTATTTTGACTTCTAACGGTAAATGAACTTTTTGGCTAGACACTGAAAATTTACTTCTTCTGAAGTATTAGCCATATTGTCGATGTAGTCTACTTCCATAGGAGTAGTATTATTATTATTGTCACTGTTTGTCCTACTTGAGGTTTGGCTACGTCTTGTTTAATGAGAAAGGTTTGAACTCTGTCTCGTTAGGAATGAACTAACTTGTGGGATAACTGTACTAGAATTGTTTTTTTGATAAATTGCTTGAAGCATTTTGATATGGTTGTTTTTGATTGTACACTTGTCCATCCTCTCTGTTGGATTTTTGATGTTTGTATTTGTCGTATTGTCGTAACGTCCGTGTCTCCTCTCTCAATGTAGATATATTTCTACTATACACTATACTTGACAAATTAGGAGGGTGGATACCGTTTAAAAATGTTTTAAGCATGATTGATTCATTTGTGGATGGTGAAAATGCTTTTGGTTTATTACCTTCGAATTCGTACTTAGTGTTTAATTTATCTAGGACATTTCTTAAATTTCTAATTAACATTCCGCATGTTGATCGCTTCATGGTACAGGCTGTGATAGGTTTCTCTTATCCCAAAGTTCTTTACCAATTGCTCTTGTACTGCTGGTCCTTGTATATTATTTCGAACATAGCGTTCGAAGACGAATTGCTGTGGGAGTGAGTTCTCGCCAAATAGAGGTATTATCAGCTCCACCTCCCTGATGAAAGACGATAGATCGTATTCCTTGGTTCCTCGGAATTTCTTTATGCGTGCTGCTACCTTTAAGAGATCTCCTCCCGATAA
The DNA here is from genome assembly GCA_963971545.1 of Philophylla caesio. NCBI lineage: Eukaryota > Metazoa > Arthropoda > Insecta > Diptera > Tephritidae > Philophylla > Philophylla caesio. Next base: position 40,879,312 of record OZ020608.1, on the reverse strand, counting down.
AACAGCAGGCTGGCTTTATGTAGACATTTTTGAGTAGTTTTTGTTTTTGGTATCCTCCACTTACGATTTTCTTTGCTTTGGTATCCTTCGGGCTTACCAGTAATGTTCTTGTAGATAATTTTTCGTATTTTATTTACGATTTTTCCTTGTTTTGGTATCCTTCGTATAATTTCGTTGTAATTTCGTATAAATAGTTTTTCGGATTTTAATCACTATACTGGTTCACAGTTAAAGTCGTGGCGGTAAACTTGGTTTTCCGCTTTTTTGATAATCAGTTCTATGGAATCGATCTCCGTCGACTGCGCCAATTATGGGTTTGGTTATTCAAACCCTGAAAAAAAAATCACAAGGTTAAGTTTTAGAACTTACTTTATTGAACTCATAATTTTAATTCATTTAGTTAATATGAATTTACAGTATTTATAGCTTTTTGTTAGCTGACTCAGCGAACGTTTAGTGAAGCGTGAATGTTGACTTTGCAAAAAAAAACGGGGGAATCGTTGAAGAAGTGATTACCGACGATAGTGTTCATTTGCTACTTGATTTTCATGTTGGCAAACTTTGATGGCACTTTTTGATGCCTGACCTCTTAAATCAATTTGAACTAGATATAAAGCTAGAATATACATTTTCTTTATCATCAAATTAATGACATTCAGTTTCAGGTTACACAAGTTCGAATGCAACCTGAATTTTATTTCTCTTTGCCAATATTTTCACATTGTTAAGATTAAGGTTAAGATTGATTATATGAGGATGACACTGCGACCAGTCGGCCTATCGTGCCCTCAGTGCCTTATAACACCTCCCCTAACCTGAGAGTCTCTATAAACTTTAAGATGGATCCCGGTGATAGGGAGTGAATAAACTCCGGCTTCATCCGACATAACCTTTTTTCCGTTCGTCGTACTACAGCCGCGCTCTCCTGAAGTAGGTGAGTGGGAATCTCCTTGACCATGTCGCAAGAGCGACATATGTCGTTCGACCAGATACCCAGTTTATGCAGTTGGCCCCTCAACCTGCAGTGGTCTGTGAGGAAACCTGTGAGGATTTTAAGTTTTACTTTTGGGAGGGCTATAAGTAATTTAAACCTTTTGTTACTATACTCCCCCAATAATTTGTTTGGCTGTAAGAGGCCGTAGGTCTCTTCCTATTGTTGGGTCCTGAGCTTACTTGTTTCCTTCCTGAGCGCTTCCTTTGTAGTGCTTGTTCCTATTGGAAATAAGCGCTCAGGTCCTATAGGGCTCGAGGTGGCCGCTACCTTAGCTAGGCACCCATGAAAGATGGATGTCGGTCCTTTTCGCCAATTTATTGAGCCTGTTAATGCACTCCAAGACCAATGAAGATTTTTCCTCGAAAGACGAAAGGGCCTCGAGAGCTGCCTGGATATCGCTTAGGATGAGATTTCTTTCACCCCGGTAGTTCCTGTGCCACGCCAGCCCCAATACCCTCCGAGGTCTTAGAGCCATCAGTGTACCATTGCGGTGTACTTTGCTGAACCCAGCTCTCCACAATGGAGTGGTTCCAAGTCATTTTGTCTTTTATTATATCTATTTTGAAGTGTCTTTCAAGCGTTGCAGCTTGGCGAGAGATTGCCTTACCGTGGCCAAGTTGGTTCTAGAGACCCAAGAAACCGTCCCATACGTTACCATTGGATTAACTATCATGTACATCATGTGTACACCCATCTTACAATTTTCGGGGACATCCACATGATTTTCCAGCTAGACTCTTGCACACCATGAGTGCCCTCAACGCTTAAAAAGTGGTAGGGTCTACGTAACTCTTCCACAGAACCTTAGAGCAATGGTAATGGACGATGACCGTTTCAGAAGGGTTGATGTTTTGCTCTGCATTAGTGCACCATATTTTTGTTAGTTGGAGTCCTCTTTGAATGATATCACAAAGGGTACTAGGAAACTTTCCTCTTTCGATAATCACTATGTCATTCTTAATCTGCAAGAGCTCATCCACGAGAAGGCTCCACAATAAGGGTGATTTAAGCACTCCTTGCGGACAGCCCTTGACTTCTCTACACTGTTACCAGTGTTAGTTTCAGCAATTATAGTACGTAGCAGCTCAGCTATCGATTTACGAATGGTTGGCTGCACACCTCGTTCTGCCAGCGCTCGATATACACTTAAATGAGTGGTATTGTCAAAAGTTTATAAGTTTCCTGACTACCAGTAAGCTGGGGTGGGGCTGAGGTCCCGGAGAATAAGATCCTGTGAGCCGCCAACAGAGCCCTCTCTATCATCACTGAATAGCCTAATTGCTAACCTGGTGTCTGAGTTAACCTTTGCCAGAACCCTATGGAGTCTAGCAGCTGCCGGAACCGCAGTAATGTTTTCGCAAAAGCGTCTGAAGCTTCGAGTTTAGCTTATCTAATTTCCTTGCTATATTTTGTTAGACTGGCTGCATACTCCACTGCCCTGTGCTCTTAGCTGCATGAAAGAGCTAACTGAGCTTTGTGAGTTCCCAAGACCACCACAAGGTTGGGGTTTGCCCTGTGGCTTACTCTCAGGGCAGCTAGAGTTAAAGCGCATCTGTTATGATGTTATTTAGCCTGTTAACCTCATTAATACATTCTGGGAGGTTCTCACCCCTGGGGTTTGTGTCGGTACTACCCCATTCCATGTACCTCGTAGGGCGGCACTCTGGCACTATCCCCCGGAAAATAAGCAGATGCGACGACAATTTCCGTTTCTATACTGGCTACCATTAGGGTTGCCTGCACTGCCACCAGATCCCTTGTTAAAAATTCTGTAAACCAAAAGTGTTTAATACCTTCTGTCAGCACTACACGTGCTGTGGGCCTCTCACAGGAGAGGTCACAAATTCTCTTATTTCTGTTCACGCCCCTTACCTGGCCCCTGTAGGTCCACGGTTTTTGAAAGCCGAGGCGGCCACCGCAGTATGTAGGTTGACTTAGGCTGCTCACATTAGTGACTCTGTCAGAGCTGGGGTTCCTCCATTTCTAGCCCTATACCGCCCTCGCTTTGCCCATACAGCTCAAGCCTTCTAGGAGCTCCTGAGTGGAGAACATTTGCTCACCCGAGTCGTCGATTTTCAATTGGCTCCTCTACACCTATACTGGAGCTGATTGTTGACGCAATGCGCCTTGCCCAGTCACTAGAGGTTTGACATGAGTGAGGAGCCGCAACCACAGAACTTTGGGGTGCTACCAAGCTTTCTAGCTGTGGTATCTTTTCTACCAGCCATGCTGCGGTGCCTTCATCATTGCAATCCACAACGAGAATACCTGACCGGAAATCCACCCCACAAAACGCCAGCGGCTGCGAACACCCCCAGGCCACTGCGAACATAATAGTGTTATGCAGCCGAGTCAGGTCATGCCACCTTAGGGCAGCAGCCGGGTAACCGCAAAGCACCACAGTCACCCGAACGCCTATTCGAGTAGCTGAGCTACTGCGTACTACGACTCGAACCCCGTCTATCGACGGGCGCGGGACTTTGCTTTGGTTCCGTTTATCTATCTCATGGCAGGCGCGGGTTGACGGCCCTGGATGATCGCCCCGCTTCTCCGCACGCTTGCGGGCACCGTTAATCTGCCGTAGCTCTTTGGCATACCAGCCATGGCCCAAACCTCCTCCAGGGTCTTTCCCTGTGCGAGATCCCGGAGATACCATATCGACCCGGAGCCGTTTAAACCGGCTCTACGGTGGTCGTCAATCGCCGACCGACCGATTTGGATCTGGAAGCGGGAGAGCCCTGCGCCGACGGTGTCTTCTCTTTGGCAGTTGGCACCCAGAGCCGCGAGAGGCGCCGGAGTCGGAGCGACTGCGTGATTCTCGCCTTCGATGACTGTCAGACACTGGCTCTTCGGGCGGCCCGATTCATCGATCTATATCGGGTGCCAGCGCTAATTTTTAAAGAATGCAAGTATATAGTGGAATTATTTTTTTACAATTTGTGTTATATATGTAAGTTAACATTATCGTAAGCAGAAGCCTTACACATCTAGACGAATAAAAAGGACATGAATCATCTAGACGAAAGCGATCGATAAACTGGGTTGTTTCGGCCTGGAAATGGATTACCGGTTCACCCGACGCAACAGACTGGAATGCAGTTCTGCGAAATGAAGATGCTCTGAACCAAAATGACAATCAGCAATACAAGATAAATGCGGAAATTTTCAAGAAAACTGATGAATTATTGCCGAAGGTAAATCACAATGTGATCGCTACTAACGGCATCTTGCCCCTGAAGAACCTTGAAAGTATTTCTCAAGAAATCCAACACAAGATCATCTTTCTTAGAGAAGATGTTACGAGTAAAGAAGAAGTCAACCAGCTTGTCAGCGAGATAGACGTGTTCCCATATAGTGACGCTCATCGAGTGGAGCTGGCATACAAAACGATTCTAATTAACAAGCACGAGACGTATGGCACAAGAAAGGATTGTCTGCGGCTAACCTCTGCAATGGTCTGCAAACGAAAATCCTTGGATTTGTTACCGGAGACTGGCTGCATTGCATGTCTCCTCGAGGGGGGGCATGCCAGTTGCAGTTTTCTGACCTACAATGAGTCTAGTGTTGAACCAATCAAGGAAGACACAATTTTCCTCGACAACTGCAGTGGAATCAAAGGATCAGGTAAAGTTTATTGTAACGTGTTATAATCCCTGTGTTTAAGCTTAAGGCGAGTTGGCACTTCTATTTTTTTTAGTGGCGCCCGAGCAGAGACTAGTAGTGAAAGCAGTAAAAAGTAAGGTGAAAGCTAAAAGCAATAACAGCTTAAATAAGTAAAGGCTAAAAAGCGTAATTACTAATAAAATAAGAAGTAAATAAATTCTAATATGTGTCTTGGCTGCACTCGGTGGAGAGCATCCTATCGGATTTCAAGGTGGTGAAGGATACACCGATTTATCGCGCCATCCTTCAACATATCCGTCAACCGATTCTGCTCTTATATCTTATAATATGTTCGACACAAACTGGGTCGCGTGATATCCGCACATTGGAGTATCAACTCCACCAAATGTCCAAAAAGGATTCTCGGCTCGATGAATTCTATGCCGCCGTGATTCACAAATTTTCGGACGGAGACCTACTCCGAAGGAACAACTAAAGTCCTTGTTGATACTTATAGAAGCCTTGCATTGGACGTCTTCATACGAGGCTTGAATGAGGAGCTTGCGAAAATGCTTCTCATTCAACGCCCTAAGACTCTACTCTGCATGCCTCGAGATACAAAACATGTGTAACGTAGCATTCTGACTACGATACAATAAACGCACCCCAACAGACACCCATACATACGAACAGCACACGCACACGACCACCTGACGTAAATTATTTCGCTCGCGTCACTGCCCATAGCACTTAAGGCAGGAATTCTCAACCTGTTACTAGTAACATCGAACTTAAAGGGGCTTGTGTGCACACAACCACCGAGTCTTGCTAGGTAGGTTGAGCACTTAGTCAGCAAGGAGACGCGGCGATATACCTTCGGGCATGTCCAGCGCTCCTTTCTGACCGACTTGATCTGACCTGACCAGGGGGGGGACGCGGCGACGTGCCATTCGGCGCGTCCAGCGCGCCTCCCTGGCCAGGTTAACCTAACTACAGCTCCTTGGCCGACCTCCTCTTGGCAAGCTGGGTGGAAGACGCGCCGACGTGTCTTTTGACGCGTCTAGCGCTTCCTCCTGGCTCAGCCTACTCCCGGTCGACCCGCTGGGAGACGCGCCGACATATCTTCGGATAGGTCTAGCGCTCCCTGCTGGTCGACCACATCCCACTCCTAATCCTCGCCAGCACCGTTCCAGCCCCTACATACGTAGCGTTCAACTATGGGATGGCATTTCCTCCCCCCTGGGTAGGTCATGAGAGACGCGGCGACATGTCTTTTCGGCATGTCCAGCGCTCCCCTCTGACCAACCCACTCCTCCACTCCCTCTCCCACTCCTGGTACCACCGTCCTTGGTGGTATTTTACCACAGGGAGAGCGGTTCGCGACCAGGAGCCTTCCTACGCTGCCGCTCCCGCTGCTGGTAACCGACCTAGTCTTGCTAGGACCACCACCGAGATTCACCGGAGTCTTGCTAGGAGACACCAGCTGATAGGACCACCACCGAGATTAACAACGCTTACCACCGTATCCAGCTGCCGAGACCACTACCGAGGTTCACCCGCGTGCTGGTAGCACGATCCGTACTGCCGTATCCAGCTGCCGAGACAGCTTCCGAGATTCGCCAACGTGCTGCTAGCACGATAAGCACGGCGCTCCGCCTGCTACTCTCTGATCTTCTGACCGTCTCAGAGAGTCACCGTCACTCTCCCTAACCGCCTCGCCGTCGCCGACAGCCCTTGACGCTTGCTAACGTGCTCACCGAGAGCCATCCAAACTCCCTCCTGTTAGCTGCGCTCGCTCTCCCCCTCTCTTCTCTCATTCGGGACATAAAGCTGCCGGCAGATCAGTAAGCCAGAGCGCGTGTGTGTGTGTGTCCAACTTAAGCACATAAATATCGTGTGTTATTTGGTGGGGGTTAGTGGGACCTTCATCTGACCCTGGACAGGCTAAGCTCACCTCAGCCCTCGACAAAACCCACCTCATAAATGGCGCCCGAGGAGGGACCCGTCTCCACAGGCGACTGTGTAAAACCGACAACAAACACCAACGCTGTGGTAGCGGGATCACGGGACACCCCCGAGAAAAGAGATAACACACACGAGAGCGTCAATGACACCAAGACGCTGAATACCGACTCCCTTGGCTGGATATATGCTAAGGAAAGAGAAACTGGTTGAAGAGTGCAAGCGACATCGTATTTACGCAGAGGGGCACACGGTTGCCGAATTACGCAACACATTGAGCGCCTTCGTAAAAGCAAAGCGCAGCCGCCGATCAACCGAAAATATATTGAGGGAACTTGAGCGGGAATTTAACGCCGAGGAGGAGCGCCCTGCTGAATCAACAACCAACGCTCCCTCCATCAGGATTTATAACTCCCCTCCAGACCCTAAGGCAGAGAAGAACGAGGCAAATCGCAACGAGATGAGTGAGGTGGAGATAATGAATACAGTCCGCCGCTGGGAAGTACATTTTGCAGGAGATGACGCATTGTTCCAATTCCTAGAAAGAATTGAAGAGTTAGCCGAGTGCTATCGTATTCCGCTGGACAATCTTCTCTGGCCCCTTCCTGAGATTCTTCGCGGGAAAGCGTTGATATGGTACCGTGTCCGGAAGACACAACTCCGCTCGTGGGGAGAATTTCGCGCAGAAGCGGAGCGATTTTTTTTGCCGAGGAGGCACATCAACCAACTGGAAGATGCCATCCGCCAGCGGAAGCAACATAGCCGAGAAAAGGCCAAAGATTACATTCTGGCCCTACAAACGCTGGTACGTCAGCACCCGACGATGGTCAAAGAGAGTCATCTCGAACGCATATACGAAGGGTTGCGAGTGGAGTACCGTCTTTTCATCAAGTGTGCCGAGTTCTCGTCAATTGAAGAGCTGGTGGATCTCACTGACGAGTTCGAACTCCTGAAAAGTGAGGAGGCCAGACAGACCAGACCACCGGTACACAGCCTGGTCCCCCTGACCGAGGAGTATAACAGCGAAATAACCTGTTGGCGATGTAAACGGAGAGGCCACCACCGTCGGTACTGCCGAGGAATTAGAAGGTTGTTCTGCTCCCACCACCAGCTCGCCCAAGGAGAAGCCACCTGCCGAGTGGGGTAGCCCAAACCCGAAGCCCAGCGCCGCCGCCCCCGCAGTCATCATGATGCCTGAAGAGAAAAGGGACGGACGCTTCTATGCCAACGTAGATGTGGAAGGCATGAGTGTACGAGCTTTAATGGACACCGGCGCCACACTCACCAATGTCGGCGAGACCGTGCGCCAGCACCTCCAGAGAAGGAAGATCCGATCATGGCCCAGCCACCGAAGCATACAACTTGCGAACCAAACCTGCGCCGTAAGCTCGCAAACATACCCCGTGACGATAACGTACCATGGAAAGGCCACGTCCATTGCGGTGTCAGCACTCAGCAATCTCGCCGAACACATGATATTGGGGATGAATTTCCTCAGGAAAAGAGGAATAACCATCACGTTGGATGACCTACCCCTGATAGCAGCTGCTCCGAAGAAACCAAAAATTCTAGGCAAGCTGTCCGCGCTCACCGAGAGGGAACATCTGACTGCAGACCAAAATAAACGACTGACCGAATTCCTGATGAGCCACCAGAAGGTATTTAGCGGAATCACTGGGGCAAGCATAGCCGCCCCGCATGTCATCACTCTTAAGCACAAGCGACCACTAAAGCAACGTTACTATACCCGCAATCCCGCCATGCAGCAGGTCATCAACGACGAAGTCGACGAGCTGCTCGCAGCCAAGCGCATCGAGCCGTCGAGAAGCGCGTATAGTTCACCGGTCGTCCTAGTGCGGAAAAAGCAAGGAAGCTGGAGGATGTGCATCGATTATCGCCAACTCAACGCCGCAAGTGAACCCGATGCGTATCCGCTACCCCAGATCGCAGCTATCCTCGACCAACTCAAGGAAGCGAAGTACATCTCCACTCTGGACCTGAAGAACGGGTACTGGCAGATACCACTGGCCAAGCAGTCTCGCCCGTACACGGCCTTCACCGTCCCGGGCAGGGGACTTTTCCATTGGAAAGTAATGCCATTCGGGTGGCACTCCGCCCCCGCGGCGTTCCAACGAGCACTAGACACCATACTCGGACCCGAACTCCAACCAAAAGTCTTCGCATACTTAGACGACATCATCGTGAACCGCCTGTTCCGTCACATCGCCCCCCGCAGCAAGCTGTCGCGATCACCACAATGGAAGTTGTGCATATCCACCAGCAGAAAAGATGACATTTTACGAGAAGTCCACGACGCAGCATCAGCCGGCTATTTGGGTGTAAACAAAACACTCAAACGTGCACAGCAGAACTATTACTGGCCCGGCATGTATCGCGATGTGCAACAATACGTGCGGAGGTGCCTCTGCTGCGCGGAATACAAGGTCGAACAGAAACACCCCGCCGGACTCATGGCCACCATGCAATGTTCACGACCATGGGAGGTGGTAACCGCAGACTTTATCGGACCACTCGCACGCTCCAAACAAGGGCACACTTGTCTCCTGGTCCTAGTCGACAAGTTTTCAAAATGAATCGAACTAATACCAGTACGCCAAGCGACTACGGCAACCGTCATCAAAGCGCTCCAGGAAAGAATCATATACCGATTCGGCTGTCCAAAAATTTTCCTAAGCGACAACGGAAAACAATTTGTGGGCAAAGCGTTGGCTAAGGTCCTCCAGGATCACCACATCCAACATAAATTCACCGCGGCATACGTGCCCCATGTAAATCCAACCGAGCGAACTAACCGGGTCGTCAAGACTATGATCGCACAACGATCAAAAACCGACCATCGGACCTGGGATCAGGAAATACGCCAAATCGCCTTCGCAATAAATACCGCATACCACGAATCGACGCAAGCGTCCGCAGCCGAAATCAATTTCGAACACAACCCCGCAGCCCCACAACAAATACGCAGTGAAGGCGCAGTTCCCGAGGAAAATTCCCCGACTCCTCCCGCCATTACGGAGTTATGGGAAGAAATAAAGACACACCTAACCAACGCCGCAAAACAACAAAAGAAACACTACGTTTTGCGCAGACGCCCATGGAAGCCAAAGGTAGGAGAAAAGGTAATGAAGCGAGACCATCCCCTCTCATCTGCTTCCAAAAACTTTGCGCAGAAACTAGCGCCAAAATTCTCAGGCCCATACGAGGTGCAGAAGTACGAATCAGCCAACACAGTCAAACTCACACAGCCTGACCGGTCGAATAAACAGCCAGTGCACGCACACCTCCAAGACCTAAAACCATTTTTCCCATAAAACCTACCGCAACAAGCAAATACAAAACCACCACTCACTTACCTAGCAAAATCAAACCAGCGATGTACACCAAAAGAATAAAACAACACCAACCGACACCCCCGGACGAACCGCACAAGATCCGACCATGGCGGCCGCCGTTCGAGGCAACACCATGGCCTCCCAATAAGGCCCGTATACAGCGAGTGAAAATATTTCACGGCCCACCGCTATTCCCATCGCCCAGCACGCAACCCGAACCGCTGTTTAGCATCACAGACAGCCCCGACGACCCAACCAACAACTTGCGAGCAGAGGAACGAGCGATAGAGACGGAGGAAGAGACGGCAGACACCCCTCCCATTCCAAACGCCTTGGAAGGGTTCGTCCTACGACGACCGACGACGAATAAAAAGCGATGGGCGACGACGTTCAAACGCCGCACCGTGTGGGTGACCCGGGTGGGAAGCGACCACGCCTGCGTGAAGTACCAGGGCCACAAAGTCATTGTAAAATTCGATGTCGAGATCACATCCGCGCACGCAACGTTTTAAATAAATATAAAACATGAGATAAGTCATAGTTATGTAACAAAATGAACATTGTTGTATGTACATAAAATAAAAAAAATAAAAAAAAATAAAAAGTATAATAATAATATACAGATATTTATCATTAGCATATTAACCATTAGCATAAGCAAACAATTTGTGAATTTATTTGAATTACTTACGTTAAATTTCATTAAAAATGCAACCACACACACACACGCCGAACCCTCACCACCACGCCGGGGCCACAGCTTTTTGTCCCCGACTACGATACAATAAACGCACCCTAACAGACACCCATACATACGAACAGCACACGCACACGACCACCTGACGTAAATTATTTCGCTCGCGTCACTGCCCATAGCACTTAAGGCAGGAATTCTCAACCTGTTACTTGTAACATCGAACTTAAAGGGGCTTGTGTGCACACAACCACCGAGTCTTGCTAGGTAGGTTGAGCACTTAGTCAGCATGTCCAGCGCTCCTTTCTGACCGAGTTGATCTGACCTGACCAGGGGGGGGACGCGGCGACGTGCCATTCGGCGCGTCCAGCGCGCCTCCCTGGGCAGGTTAACCTAACTACAGCTCCTTGGCCGACCTCCTCTTGGCAAGCTGGGTGGAAGACGCGCCGACGTGTCTTTTGACGCGTCTAGCGCTTCCTCCTGGCTCAGCCTACTCCCGGTCGACCCACTGGGAGACGCGCCGACATATCTTCGGATAGGTCTAGCGCTCCCTGCTGGTCGACCACATCCCACTCCTAATCCTCGCCAGCACCGTTCCAGCCCCTACATACGTAGCGTGCTACTACGGGATGGCATTTCCTCCCCCCTGGGTAGGTCATGAGAGACGCGGCGGCATATATTGAGGGAACTTGAGCGGGAAGTTAACGCCGAGGAGGAGCGCCCTGCTGAATCAACAACCAACGCTCACTCCATCAGGATTTATAACTCCCCTCCAGACCCTAAGGCAGAGAAGAACGAGGCAAATCGCAACGAGATGAGCGAGGTGGAGATAATGAATACTGTCCGCCGCTGGGACGTACATTTTGCAGGAGACGACGCATTGTTCCAATTCCTAGAAAGAATTGAAGAGTTAGCCGAGTGCTATCGTATCCCGCTGGACAATCTTCTCTCGCCCCTTTCTGAGATTCTTCGCGGGAAAGCGTTGATGTGGTACCGTGTCCGGAAGACACAACTCCGCTCGTGGGGAGAATTTCGCGCAGAAGCGGAGCGATTTTTTTTGCCGAGGAGGCACATCAACCAACTGGAAGATGCCATCCCCCAGCGGAAGCAACATAGCCGAGAAAAGGCCAAAGATTACATTCTGGCCCTACAAACGCTGGTACGTCAGCACCCGACGATGGTCAAAGAGAGTCATCTCGAACGCATATACGAAGGGTTGCAAGTGGAGTACCGTCTTTTCATCAAGCGTGCCGAGTTCTCGTCAATTGAAGAGCTGGTGGATCTCACTGACGAGTTCGAACTCCTGAAAAGTGAGGAGGCCAGAGAGAACAGACCACCGGTACACAGCCTGGTCCCCCTGACCGAGGAGTATAACAGCGAAATAACCTGATGGCGATGTAAACGGAGAGGCCACCACCGTCGGTACTGCCGAGGAATTAGAAGGTTGTTCTGCTCCCACCACCAGCTCGCCCAAGGAGAAGCCACCTGCCGAGTGGGGTAGCCCAAACCCGAAGCCCAGCGCCGCCGCCCCCGCAGTCATCATGATGCCTGAAGAGAAAAGGGACGGACGCTTCTATGCCAACGTAGATGTGGAAGGCATGAGCGTACGAGCTTTAATAGACACCGGCGCCACACTCACCTATGTCGGCGAGACCGTGCGCCAGCACCTCCAGAGAAGGAAGATCCGATCATGGCCCAGCCACCGAAGCATACAACTTGCGAACCAAACCTGCGCCGTAAGCTCGCAAACATACCCCGTGACGATAACGTACCATGGAAAGGCCACGTCCATTGCGGTGTCAGCACTCAGCAATCTCGCCGAACACATGATATTGGGGATGGATTTCCTCAGGAAAAGAGGAATGACCATCACGTTGGATGACCTACCCCTGATAGCAGCTGCTCCGAAGAAAGCAAAAATTCTAGGCAAGCTGTCCGCGCTCACCGACAGGGAACATCTGACTGCAGACCAAAATAAACGACTGACCGAATTCCTGATGAGCCACCAGAAGGTATTTAGCGGAATCACTGGGCCAAGTATAGCCGCCCCGCATGTCATCACTCTTAAGCACAAGCGACCACTAAAGCAACGTTACTATACCCGCAATCCCGCCATGCAGCAGGTCATCAACGACGAAGTCGACGAGCTGCTCGCAGCCAAGCGCATCGAGCCGTCGAGAAGCGCGTATAGTTCACCGGTCGTCCTAGTGCGGAAAAAGCAAGGAAGCTGGAGGATGTGCATCGATTATCGCCAACTCAACGCCGCAAGTGAACCCGATGCGTATCCGCTACCTCAGATCGCAGCTATCCTCGACCAACTCAAGGAAGCGAAGTACATCTCCACTCTGGACCTGAAGAACGGGTACTGGCAGATACCACTGGCCAAGCAGTCTCGCCCGTACACGGCCTTCACCGTCCCGGGCAGGGGACTTTTCCATTGGAAAGTAATGCCATTCGGGTGGCACTCCGCCCCCGCGGCGTTCCAACGAGCACTAGACACCATACTCGGACCCGAACTCCACCCAAAAGTCTTCGCATACTTAGACGACATCATCGTCCTGGGAAACACTTTTGACGAACACATGAGCAATCTGCAAGAAGTCCTCGCGCGCCTCCAGAAGAGTAGAATACAGCTGAACTTTGAGAAATGCAGCTTCGTACAACGAAAACTACACTATCTAGGACACGTGATTAGCTCTGAAGGAATTCACACCGATCCAGCTAAGGTTGCCGCCGTACGTGAAATTCCTGCCCCACGCAACCCTGGCAGCGCCACTGAATCGTCTGCTAAAGAAAGGCCAGACCTGGGAATGGGGCAATGCACATGAAGGCGCGTTTGAGTCACTGAAGGAAAAACTTAGCAGCGCGCCAATACTCTGTTACCCTGACTTCGAGCGACCGTTCGTCTTGCAAACTGACGCCAGCGGAGAAGGACTCGGAGTCGTACTATTCCAGCGACACTCCGACCACGAAAGAGTAGTAGCCTACGCCAGCCGAAGCTTAACCGACCTCGAGAAGCGTTATTCAGCCACCGAACAAGAGTGCCTGGCGGTACTGTGGGGAATACGCAAGATGAGGCCATATCTGGAGGGATACCACTTCACCGCAGTGACCGATCACCACTCGCTAAAATGGCTTCATTCGTTACAGAATCCATCGGGACGATTGGCCAGATGGGCACTGGAGCTCCAACAGTATAACTTCGACATTGAGTATCGGAAGGGAGCACTAAACGTTGTGGCCGACGCCCTGTCTCGCTGCCCACTACCAACCACAGACAACGAAAGGGATACACTCTGCTGCGTGGGCACCACATCAAAAGATTGGTATGAAAGGAAGGCGAAATCAGTGGAACAGCAGCCCGGCCGCAACCCCGATTATCAGATCGTCGAGAACCGCCTGTTCCGTCACATCGCCCCCGCAGCAAGCTGTCGCGATCACCACAATGGAAGTTGTGCATATCCACCAGCAGAAAAGAAGACATTTTACGAGAAGTCCACGACGCAGCATCAGCCGACCATTTGGGTGTAAACAAAACACTCAAACGTGCACAGCAGAACTATTACTGGCCCGGCATGTATCGCGATGTGCAACAATACGTGCGGAGGTGCCTCTGCTGCGCGGAATACAAGGTCGAACAGAAACACCCCGCCGGACTCATGGCCACCATGCAATGTTCACGACCATGGGAGGTGGTAACCGCAGACTATCGGACCACTCCCACGCTCCAAACAAGGGCACACTTGTCTCCTGGTCCTAGTCGACAAGTTTTCAAAATGGATCGAACTAATACCAGTACGCCAAGCGACTACGGCAACCGTCATCAAAACGCTCCAGGAAGGAATCATATACCGATTCGGCTGTCCAAAAATTTTCCTAAGCGACAACGGAAAACAATTTGTGGGCAAAGCGTTGGCTAAGGTCCTCCAGGATCACCACATCCAACATTAATTCACCGCGGCATACGCGCCCCATGCAAATCCAACCGAGCGAACTAACCGGGTCGTCAAGACTATGATCGCACAACGATCAAAAACCGACCATCGGACCTGGGATCAGGAAATACGCCAAATCGCCTTCGCAATAAATACCGCATACCACGAATCGACGCAAGCGTCCGCAGCCGAAATCAATTTCGAACACAACCCCGCAGCCCCACAACAAATACGCAGTGAAGGCGCAGTTCCCGAGGAAAATTCCCCGACTCCTCCCGCCATTACGGAGTTATGGGAAGAAATAAAGACACACCTAACCAACGCCGCAAAACAACAAAAGAAACACTACGATTTGCGCAGACGCCCATGGAAGCCAAAGGTAGGAGAAAAGGTAATGAAGCGAGACCATCCCCTCTCATCTGCTTCCAAAAACTTTGCGCAGAAACTAGCGCCAAAATTCTCAGGCCCATACGAGGTGCAGAAGTACGAATCAGCCAACACAGTCAAACTCACACAGCCTGACCGGTCGAATAAACAGCCAGTGCACGCACACCTCCAAGACCTAAAACCATTTTTCCCATAAAACCTACCGCAACAAGCAAATACAAAACCACCACTCACTTACCTAGCAAAATCAAACCAGCGATGTACACCAAAAGAATAAAACAACACCAATCGACACCCCCGGACGAACCGCACAAGATCCGACCATGGCGGCCGCCGTTCGAGGCAACACCATGGCCTCCCAATAAGGCCCGTATACAGCGAGTGAAAATATTTCACGGCCCACCGCTATTCCCATCGCCCAGCACGCAACACGAACCGCTGTTCAGCATCACAGACAGCCCCGACGACCCAACCAACAACTTGCGAGCAGAGGAACGAGCGATAGAGACGGAGGAAGAGACGGCAGACACCCCTCCCATTCCAAACGCCTTGGAAGGGTTCGTCCTACGACGACCGACGACGAATAAAAAGCGATGGGCGACGACGTTCAAACGCCGCACCGTGTGGGTGACCCGGGTGGGAAGCGACCACGCCTGCGTGAAGTACCAGGGCCACAAAGTCATTGTAAAATTCGATGTCGAGATCACATCCGCGCACGCAACGTTTTAAATAAATATAAAACATGAGATAAGTCTATAGAATATGTTTTTATTCTATTTAAAATATTTTATTTTTACAACTTTATTTTTATATCTTTTGAAAATTAATTATTAAAAAAATCAAATTGAAAAATATTGAAAGACAAATTTATATATGAAAATAAAAATATTAAAACAAGTTTAAATTAATAAAGTAGATACATATATTATAAACCCTACATATACTCCCCCTCCAATTAAAAAAAAAAAAAATTAATTAATATTAAATGTAATTTTTTTGGTTTTCTTTGGAAGTGTTAGTGAACTGGAATTAGAAATTGTATGTGCAGGTTTTAATAAGTCTATGGAAATTGTTTTGATTAAGTTACCTTTTTGAATTTTGAATACTTTATTGTGTTTAGAGATAACTTTAAATGGGCCTTCATAAGGTGGTTGTAGATTTGACCTATGAATAACTTTAACAAACACATATTCGCAAGTATCCAAATTTTTGGGAACAAAAAAATCTTCTTTATTATGATGTACAATTTTTGAACGAACGTGTGAAAAATGTTCTCTCAGTTTGGAAAGTGTTTCCATTGTATTATCAAATTCATTATTGTTATTATTATTTGAAACGATTAATTCTCCAGGTAATCTGAGTGTTTGTCCGTAAACTAATTCTGCAGAAGAACATTTTAAATCATCTTTAATAGATATACGAAGTCCCAATAAAATCCAAGGAAGAATTTCAGACCAGTGAATTGAATCGTTTGATGCTGTAATAGCAGTTTTTAAGGTTCTATGAAATCTTTCAATCATTCCATTTGATTGAGGATGATAAGGAGATGTATGAATTTTGTGAGATCCTAATAATTTTGTTAATTCAGTAAATAATTTTGATGTAAATTGTGATCCTTGATCTACTGTTATATTAAGTGGAACGCCGAAACGGGGAATATAATTTTGTACAAATGTTTTGGCAATTGTATTCGCTGAAATATCTTTAAGTGGATAAGCTTCCGGCCAACGTGTATGTCTGTCAATTATAGTTAAAATGTAACGATTTTCTTTTGAAACAGGTAATGGACCAACAAGATCCATATGTATGTGTTCAAATCGTCCAGATGGTATATTAATTTTTTGTACTGGTGTTTTAGTATATTTAGAAATTTTTGATTTCTGGCAGTTAATACATGCGGAAGTCCAACTATTAATTTCTTTACGCATGTTAGGCCAAAAATATTTTGATTGAATTAAACGTCTAGTAGTACGAACACTAGGATGTGATAAAGAATGGATTTTATCAAAAATTATATTCTTCATAGAATTTGGAACAAAAGGTCTAAAAGGTTGTTGAGAAATATCACACCAAATATTGAGATTAAGAACTGGAATATTAATTTCTTTTAAATTATTGTTACAATTTTTGTCAGAAATTAAGTCATGAAGAGTTTGGTCTTTTTGTTGTTCTTTATACAAAGTTTGAAAATTAATATCTTGAGTTAAAATTGTGTTAATATCTGAAATACGTGAAAGTGTGTCAGCAACAATGTTTTCTTTTCCAGAAATGTATTGAATATCATTTGTAAATTGTGCAATGTACTCAAGATGTCTAATTTGTCGAGGTGATCTATCTGTTTTTGAATTTAGAACATGTGTTAAAGGTTTATGATCAGTGTATATTGTGAAAATTCTACCTTCAAGAAAATGTTTAAAATGTTTAATTGAATTGTATATGGCTAAAAGTTCTCTGTCAAATGTTGAGTAATTCATTTCTGTAGAAGATAATTTTCGTGAAAAATAAGCAAGTGGTTCTAAAGTGTTGTTACTAAATTGTTGTAAAACTGCACCAATTGCTACATTTGATGCATCTACAGCAAGTGATAATTTACCATTTTTATCAAAATGAGTAAGTAAAGTTTGTTGAGCAAAGAGTTGTTTAACGTTTTCAAAAGCAGTGGTTGTCTTTTCTGTCCAAATAAGCTGTTTGAGTTTTTGTTTAGTTGCAAATGTTAACATTTCATGCAGAGGACTAAGTTCTGCTGCTAACATTTTCACATATCTATGGTAATAATTTACCATACCTAAGAACTTTTGTAATTTATTTATTGAAAGTGGTTTTTCAAAATTTGTAATGGTTTCAATACGATCGGAAGATGGTCTAATGCCTTGATTAGAAATTTCATAACTGAGAAAATCTAGTTTATTAGTTCCGAAAATGCATTTAGAAGGTTTAATATTTAAATTATATTTCTCAAGTCTTTTAAATATTAGTTTTAAATGTTCTAAATGTTGTTCTTCATTATCACTAGCAACAAGAATATCATCAATATAAACAAATACAAATTCTAAACCGGAAAATACTTCGTTAATAAAACGTTGAAATGTTTGGGCACTGTTTCGTAAACCAAAAGGCATCCGTACGAACTCAAACATTCCAAAAGGTGTGGTTATTGCTGTTTTATGAATGTCTTCTTCAGCCATTGGAATTTGGTGATATGCACGAACAAGATCAATTTTCGAAAATATTTGTTTATTATGTAAATTTATAGCTAAATCATGAATATGTGGTAATGGATAACGATCAGGTATCGTTATAAAATTGAGTCTTCTGTAATCGCCACAAGGTCTCCAATCATTTGGTTCTTTTTTTGGAACTAAATGTAAAGGAGATGCAATGTGAGAGTTTGAAGGTCTGCATATACCAGTTTTTATTAAAAATTCGGATTCAGTTTTTGCTATTTTAAATTTAATTTGATCTAGACGACGAGGTTTTGACAAAGGTAGAACTCCTTTGGTTTCAATCCTGTGAACCGTATGGTGTTGCACTGGTTTAGTGTAATCTGGTTCACAGGTTATTAAAGGAAAATTATTTAAAAGGGTTGTAAATTTATTTTCAGAAATTGGTATTTTGAGTGAAAATATATCGCAAAATCCAGAAGATCCAGAAACTTTTAATTTTGTTGTTAAATCAGTAATTTCTTTATTTCTGATATCCACTAATATCCCGAATTTCTCTAAAAAGTTAGCACCTATAATTGGAGTTGAAATATCTGTTAAAATGAAAGGGAATTCGAAATCACGTCTAAGACCTAAGTCAATTTTTAAAAGTTTGGTACCAAATGTTTTAATAGAGGAACCGTTAGCTGCAGTCAAATTAAGATCGGAATTTCTTTTAAATGATTTGAATTTGGAAGAAGGAATTACAGAAACTATAGCGCCAGTATCTATTAAAAAATTTAGTTTATTTAATTTATCATAAATAAATAGGCGGCGTGATGATTTAATGTTATTTCCATTATTAGCCACCGTCATAATGGAACGTTTCAGTTTAAACAGTTTTGATTTGATTGTTTTTCATTTGTATTAAAACTACAGGGTTTAATACATTTTAAAGCATTATTTTTAAATTTTCTATGATACCAACAAATGGTTTGAATAATATTATCTTTTGATCTAGAAAATCTTCTTGAATTAGAATTACTTCTATTTCTATTTCTAGATCTTGATCTAATTTGTAATTCATTAATATCAGAAGTAATTTTGTTTAAATTTTGATAAATTGCAGTAGTTAATTCTGTTAAATTTTTAATACATTGTTCGAGGATGTTATTTTCAACACTTGTTATTGACAAAGATTTAGAAGATTGAGATTGATTTAATAAATCAAAAAGTTTATCTGCAAGAATAACATTTTCATCTTTATTTTGATTATTACTTGATGTTAAATGAATTTGTATCTGTTGTGGTAATTTTCGGATCCACAATTTGAAAAGTAATTCTTTACTGACGATAGAATCAGAACCTATTAGAGACTTCATATATCTAAAAAGTTCTGATGGAGAACGATCGCCTATTTCTGTATTTGAAAATAACTTTTCTAATCTTTTTTCTTCGCTAAGAGAAAATCTTTCACACAACGCTTTCTTAATAGTAGCGTACTTATTCATAAAAGGAGGTGGATTGATAACATCCAAAATTTTGGAAATTGTTTCACGTTGTAAAACAATAAGTATGTTTTGAAATTTTATATTATCGTCTTGAATATTATTGATTTCAAATTGTCCTTCAACAAGAAGAAACCAAGCTTCAGGACATTCTTCCCAAAATGGTGGTAATTTAATTGATTTTGAAAAATTTGTTCTTAAGTTATTAGTGTTTTGAGTTAAATTATCATTGTGTATATTTTGTGTAGTGTTTAAGTCTGAAGTGTAAGTTGGATTGTTATTTTGGTTTTCCATTGTTGTGAAGTTGCGTGTACGTATAGGTGAACGTGATAGTGGCATATAAAAAAAAAAAAAAATAATTGGAGAGAAAGTTTACAAAAGTAAATTAAATATAAGTAATAATAATAATTTAAATAATATTAATATTAAGAATTAATATTTAATATTTGTAATCATTTTATTTTAATAAAAGATTTAAGATACGAACTTGATTGCACACAAAATGTTCAGCAAAAAATGGTTGTAGTATTTGTAATTATAAAAGAGATTATAGATGATCTGGAGTGTTATTGCGTTGTTGTAGACACTGTGATGGTTGTAGCGACGTTAAATGTGAATATTTGAAGTGATGTTGTGCGGATTGTTGGTGCTGAATTTGATGTTGAATGTTGAGATTGTTTATTTCGCAATGTTTTAATTCAGGAAAGTAGTCAAATTTATAACAAATCGCACAGAAGGACGTCTTTGTTTTTATTTCACAAGTATGGTTTGTGCTTTCGGTATTCGAGTATTCGCACTCTTGGTTTGTTTGCAACGCTCGGAAATGCTAACTTTGCGAGTGCACAAAATGTTCTGGGTTAATGTTAAGCCAGCTTCTAACAATTAATAACACGTTGAATCGATGATTTCCCTTTATTACAAATTCTTGTGAAATATTACTGTAAGATATGGTGCGTCGGTTTGTAGCGTTATATGTAAAAACCGGAGTAAGTGACCAAAGTGAAAACACGAACGGGTTCACAATTGTTATTATTGTTTCAATGATGGTTATTGATGAATTTTTAAAATGAGTACTTATAAATGCAGGATCGCCAATATAGAATATGTTTTTATTCTATTTAAAATATTTTATTTTTACAACTTTATTTTTATATCTTTTGAAAATTAATTATTAAAAAAATCAAATTGAAAAATATTGAAAGACAAATTTATATATGAAAATAAAAATATTAAAACAAGTTTAAATTAATAAAGTAGATACATATATTATAAACCCTACAAAGTCATAGTTATGTAACAAAATGAACATTGATGTATTTTGGAACGATTTTCCGTCGATCCTTGTCAAATTTGGTTTTGAAACAAACCGGTTTCGGCGTTGTACCATCTTCAGTGTTATTTTTCGTTCTGTCCGAAAAATAACATTGAAGATGGCACAACGCCGAAACCGGTTTGTTTCAAAACCAAATTTGACAAGGATCGACGGAAAATCGTTCCAAAATACATCAACTTTCAACCTTGTCGGAGTAAAAAAACAACAAAAAAAAAAAATGAACATTGTTGTATGTACATAAAATAAACAAAACAAAAAAAAAAAAAAATTATAATAGTAATATACAGATATTTATCATTAGAACCATAGGAATAAGAGCACAAAAAAAAAAAAAAAAAAAAATAATAATAATAATAATTATATACATATATTTATCATTAGAACCATTAGCATAAGCAAACAATTTGTGAATTTATTTGAATTACTTACGTTAAATTTCATTAAAAATGCAACCACACACACACACGCCGAACCCTCACCACCACGCCCGGGCCACAGCTTTTTGTCCCCGAAGTGGGAGGGGGACTGTAACGTAGCATTCTGACTACGATACAATAAACGCACCCCAACAGACACCCATACATACGAACAGCACACGCACACGACCACCTGACGTAAATTATTTCGCTCGCGTCACTGCCCATAGCACTTAAGGCAGGAATTCTCAACCTGTTACTAGTAACATCGAACTTAAAGGGGCTTGTGTGCACACAACCACCGAGTCTTGCTAGGTAGGTTGAGCACTTAGTCAGCAAGGAGACGCGGCGATATACCTTCGGACATGTCCAGCGCTTCTTTCTGACCGAGTTGATCTGACCTGACCAGGGGGGATGGCATTTCCTCCCCCCTGGGTAGGTCATGAGAGACGCGGCGACATGTCATTTCGGCATGTCCAGCGCTCCCCTCTGACCAACCCACTCCTCCACTCCCTCTCCCACTCCTGGTACCACCGTCCTTGGTGGTATTTTACCACAGGGAGAGCGGTTCGCGACCAGGAGCCTTCCTACGCTGCCGCTCCCGCTGCCGCTCCCGCTGCTGGTAACCGACCGAGTCTTGCTAGGACCACCACCGAGATTCACCGGAGTCTTGCTAGGAGACACCAGCTGATAGGACCACCACCGAGATTCACCAGCGTGCTGCTAGAACAACGCTTACCACCGTATCCAGCTGCCGAGACCTCTACCGAGGTTCACCCGCGTGCTGCTAGCACGATCCGTACTGCCGTATCCAGCTGCCGAGACAGCTTCCGAGATTCGCCAACGTGCTGCTAGCACGATAAGCACGGCGCTCCGCCTGCTACTCTCTGATCTTCTGACCGTCTCAGAGAGTCACCGTCACTCTCCCTAACCGCCTCGCCGTCGCCGACAGCCCTTGACGCTTGCTAACGTGCTCACCGAGAGCCATCCAAACTCCCTCCTGTTAGCTGCGCTCGCTCTCCCCCTCTCTTCTCTCATTCGGGACATAAAGCTGCCGGCAGATCAGTAAGCCAGAGCGCGTGTGTGTGTGTGTGTCCAACTTAAGCACATAAATATTGTGTTTTATTTGGTGGGGGCTAGTAGGACCTTCATCTGACCCTGGACAGACTGAGCTCACCTCAGCCCTCGACAAAACCCACCTCATACATGAACCTCCGTTATTTTACTATGCACACCGCGCATACTAATAATCGTGTTGTCGCACCAATAAACACAATCCCAGGCCGAATGCATGGCTTCAGTGCAGACAGGGCTCCTCCACTTCCACCAAGGACAACCTGGCGTCCTCAGGAGCGTCGACCTCCCTTCGAAAAACGTGATTGAAAGTTTGCGCCGAGACAAGACCAAACACCAGTCGAGAAGATGGACGTTGACCAGTCCGTCCAGAGTAAGCGTTTAAACTACATGAATCGACCGAGTCCGTTCAAGCGTGGAGCTAAGTCGGAGAAGCTACCGCGTAAGCAAGAGGTTGTACCACGTTACTACAGGTGACGTAGAACAGAAGGATGACTACTCCACTACTGCGGAAGAAGAGGATTTTTTATCCAACGGCCATCTAGCGTACCATACCTAGAATGAAGGTTGCCGAACGGGCGCACATTAGACTCCCTGGTAGACACTGCGGCAAATAAGGCTTTTATAAAACCAACGGTGGTCAAGCAGGGAAGAAGTTCCACAAATCGGATGTAAGAAATGTGTAAATTACACATGATAACTTTGGGCCAGAGTGGTTCAATTCCACACAGCCTAGTGGTCTTGGCTGATATAATCGAAGTGGTTCAACTCCTCCACAAGAATCCATCACCTATTTGCGTGAAGTCACCCCTGCCATGAGTAGGTCACTTGCAATTATAAACGCTTGTGATTAAAAGGGACCCACGCGGGCCTACCATAGTCAATAATACCTATAGACCAATGCATATGCCAAAATTCAACCAAATCTAAGTAAGCATTTGGAGAAATACAAGTGTGCTTAATGAGCACGATATAAAAGCGTCAAAAAGCGCATACTTATGAAAAAAATTAATAACAAAATAAAAAAATTTAAAAAAAATAATCATAAATTTATGAAAAAAATTAATTGTTCTATAATTTTCTATTTTGTTTAAATTTACACTAATCAAAAAATATAAAATACTAACGCAAATCATTTTCTTATAACAAGACTAATCACTAAGCTAATTCACTAACATTTAATAAACCACTGCCTCACTACTGGGTTCCCAAAGATGAAACAAAAACAAAATCTAAATTCTATCAACCCTTACTAACTACTATGCAACTCGCAGTAGAATAAGAAAACAAAGACATAATTAAAAAATTAAGCTCTTAAAAATTTAAAAAAAATAATCATAAATTTATTTTATAATAATTATAATAATATAATTTTCTATTTTGTTTAAATTTACACTAATCAAAAAATATAAAATACTAACGCAAATCATTTTCTTATAACAAGACAAGACACTAACATTTAACAAACCACTGCCTCACTACTGGGTTCCCAAAGATGAAACAAAAACAAAATCTAAATTCTATCAACCCTTACTAACTACTATGCAACTCGCAGTAGAATAAGAAAACATAGATATACGTAAACAATTTAGCTCTTAACATTTTTTTAAGAAATGTACATACTTTATTAGTATAATAATAGTATAAGCAATAGAACTAGAAGAGTAGGGATTGAGTACAGCCGAGCAGTTTAGAATAAATTAAGAACTATTTAGAATAATAACTTATATTTCATTTTATTTAATTTTTTTTTGTCATGTTAAGACTTTTGTCCGAATTAAAATTTTATAACTATTTTAATGAGTTAAGGGGAACATTATCATAATAAGGTTTATTTGTTACTTTAATTCATAGCTTCAGCTTTTACGCTATAGCGCACTCCTTTGAGTTATTCAAAATAGATGCAGCACTAGCAACTATCCGAGGTGGATATTGATTGACACTTTAAACTAATACACACTGTAAACCTGGAGCGTTATGAAATGGCCACAAAAGAAACACTATCCAGTCTAACCGAAACACCCACAGTTTATGAAGTACTCTCATTCCAGTTAAGCAGAAGCTTTACACATCTAGACGAATAAAAAGGACATGAATCATCTAGACGAAAGCGATCGATAAACTGGGTTGGTTCCATAGATGGGCACTTTGCATTACCAGTAAAAATGCAGTAACCAGTAATTTTGTACTGATACTGAAATTTAATTTTCATTACCAGTAAATTTTTACTGAATACTGAAATAAAAAGCAGTAATCAGTACAATGTTACTGAATACTGAAATGCAAATGCATTACCAGTAAACTTTTACTGATTACTAAAAAAAAAATTGCAGTAAGCAGTAAATTTGTACTGATTACTGAAAAATAGCAGTAAGCAGTAAATTTGTACTGATAATTACAGTAAGCCGCACAAAGAAAAAAAAATTGTTACTAGTAGTTAAAAGTCAATGCACAACCGCCAAACTAAGAAAGTCATTCAAAAAATTGCGTCCATTTTTTTCTTTCAATCATTTATTACGCCCATATGTACATATTTATTTATCTACTATACACTGTTAGCTTTTCTCAAAACAAGCATTTCAAAATTTGTATCGCTGAGTTTTTGTCTTCTGGAACGGTTAACAATCCCAGCGAATGAAAACAACCGTTCTACGGGCGCAGATGAGGGTAACGGTGTATTATATTTAAGGAAAACGTTTTCAATCGCTGGAAGTTTTTTTAGACAATTTGTTGTTGTGTCTCGCTCGACTAAGTACAAAAGTGTTTCCTGAAGATAATTTCCCGAGTCTGTGGTAGTGCACTGTATGCAAACATCTATTTAAGTGGATAAACAAATGCATATAAAAACATATATTTAATAGAAAATAAAGTGCAATAATTTTACCGTTACTGTCTTCATCGAAATCAAGGAACGATTTTAGCGACGTTTGTGGCAAAACACGAGTTTCTGCATCGGCTATTTTACCATACTTCAACACAAAAGTATTGAACATTTTCTTCACTTCCTCTTCTGTGTGCGTTGTTGCTGTTTCTAATAGAGCTTTTAAAAACCGTAGTTTTATAGAAGGAATAGTTATAGTTAGCAGCAATAACAGCATCCCAAGCGTCAGGTTTCATTAAAAAATATTTATCAAATCTTTGGAGCAAAGCTTCTTGCATTTTTTGGCTTACTTCGGCTAAATATTTAAAGCTTGTGGGCTCTAAACGACGCATTTTAATCCTTAAAGACACTATACTGAATTAAACAGATGTTATATGAGCGAACTCTATTATAAGTAACTAGTGTCCGACCGAAGGTTCGGCTTCGGCATATTCGGCCATTCTTTTCATCTTTGGCTTCGGCTTCTGCTTCGGCCAAAAAGCCGAATATTTTAGCCTTTGTACTTTGTGTAGTCAAATGTTCTTTATACATGTACGTCATCACTTATACAATTTAATACATATTTAAATAAAACGTAATTTTATGAAGGGGAAACGAGATACATAATTTCATTGAACTTCTTTGTTTTATGCAAATTATGGAAATTGCAATTTTTCAGTAATCAATATAAATTTACTGCTTACTGCTATTTTTCAGTAATCAGTACAAATTTACTGCTTACTGCAATTTTTTTTCAGTAATCAGTAAAAGTTTACTGGTAATGAATTTGCATTTCAGTATTCAGTAACATTGTACTGATTACTGCTTTTTATTTCAGTATTCAGTAAAAATTTACTGGTAATGCAAATTAAATTTCAGTATCAGTACAAAATTACTGGTTACTGACATCTTGAATGCAGTAACTAAATACTGCAGTGTGCCCATCTATGGTTGGTTCGGCCTGGAAATGGGTAACCGGTTCACCCGACGCAACAGACTTGAATGCAGTTCTGCGAAATGAAGATGCTCTGAACCAAAATGACAATCAGCAATACAAGATAAATGCGGAAATTTTCAAGAAAACTGATGAATTATTGCCGAAGGTAAATCACAATGTGATCGCTACTAACGACATCTTGCCCGGGAAGAACCTTGAAAGTATTTCTCAAGAAATCCAACACAAGATCATCTTTCTTAGAGAAGATGTTACGAACTTATCCGCGCATGTCAAATGGCCAAAGTTGGCGTGGTAAACACCAACCTTTTGAGTAAAGAAGAAGTCAACCAGTTTGTCAGCGAGATAGACGTGTTCCCATATAGTAACGCTCATCGAGTGGAGCTGGCATACAAAACGATTCTAATTAACAAGCACGAGACGTATGGCATAAGAAAGGATTGTCTGCGGCTAACCTCTGCAATGGTCTGCGAACGAAAATTCTTGGAGTTGTTACCGGAGACTGGCTGCATTGCACGTCTCCTCAAGGGAGGGCATGCCAGTTGCAGTTTTCTGACCTACAATGAGTCTAGTGTTGAACCAATCAAGGAAGACACAATTTTCCTCGACAACTATAGTGGAATCATAGGATCAGGTAATCTGTAATCAGTTTGAATGGTTCTTATATCCTGCAGATGTACAATGAGACAATAACCGTCAACAACCAGAGCTATTCGAGAACAAGTATCTCAGGAGCTCAAGTCCTACCACCAGTCTTGACCAGCATAACCAACCGAAGCATGACCCTAAACCTTAACCTCCTACATGAGATGGCTATTAACAATATCAAGCTACTGGGTTTCCTCAAGGAAAAAACGAATTGGATTACCATTGTCGAATCCCTGGTGCTCGTCGCTTTATTGTTGATGATTTGCTATATTTGGCGCAAAATCACCGCAAGGGTCAACATGCCTGAGTTAAAGTTATCCTTGCCGATAAGATCTAATAGCATCCAACGTAGGAGGCGCTCTTCTTTACCGCATGATCTTTAGGACGCAGATTTTTGAACGGGGAGGAGTTAACATAGACGCTAGCGCCCAGTCTTAACGATTCCCACAGCCAACCATTACACGTGCCGCTGCGTCAGCAGAATTACATTTCATCGCATACAGCAATTGGCCCATTGCATAACCAATACTACACCTGTGGGAAACCAAGGCTACGATCGTTACTGCCGGATATCTTACGCAAGTATTTCACAACGCAGTGAAACGCCCGTGGGAAACCAAGACAACAGACGGTACCATGAAACCTTCGTTACGCAAGTGCTACGTCGCTGCTTCTACACTGAGCGCATAGTAGTACTAGTAGTTCTAAGGCACACTTAGAATATTTAGTTTTAAAGTAACATAAGTTGTAGTGTTAAGGTGTTATTAAATAAAGTTTGTTGTAACGTGTTATAATCCTTGTGTTTAAGCTTAGGGCGAGTTGGCCCTTCTGATTTTTTTAGTGTAAGGATCGAAGATCCTAACTTCTATATGTTTTAAAGTTTATATTTATATATGAATGTAATAATATTTAAGTTTATGCAACAGTGTAAATGCGTCCCGAAAATTATTTGTTTAAGAAAAATGTGTAATACATCGCCTTGTCAGGATTACAAGAACACTTCTTATGTTGTACTTGACCAAACCATATAAACCAGTCTAGGAATTTCTCGTGTGCATTTCAGTTTTTCCTTAGCACTTTATTATATACTTTACTTGTTCTTTTCGTTACAAATAGATAAAACTATGTAATTGTTTTTCTTTGCAGTGTAAGAGATGATTGGATACGCATTTCAGTTGAAAAGGGTGATTTAATAATCATACCTTCTGGCATATATCATCGATTTACTTTGGATTTGAATGTAATATTTTTGTCATATGTGTTCCAGGATTAAAAAAAAATCATTTCTTACTTAAAATTTTCCTTTCAGAACTATATCAAAGCAAAACGATATTTTGTAGGGGAGCCTATTTGGCAGCCTTATAACCGACCGGCTGATGAAATGGATTGTCGCCAGAAATATTTGTCTACACAAGCTGATGGATTTTCGCCTTCTATTTAGAAATATGTATGTACAAGTATATATGTACATAATTATTTGAAATTTCTTGCATCTGCATGTTATTTTGTTCGTAGAATACGTGTTAATTTTTATTTAAAGTAATTTCCTTTATTTCAGGCTAAACTACCGAGAAAGGAATATTAAGTTAATCAGTTGGTCCAGATGGCTCTAGACAAACCATGCACATTTTAATTACGCATCCTTCGTTCAGCTGTAATCCTTTCATATTTCGGTCATGTAATCTTAATAAAGCATTTGAAAAAATTTAACTTTTTTGTTTAACGTTATAGTAAATTCTCAGTGAGCAATTGCGTGTTCTGTTGGTCACGCTTTTGGTCGATGAGTAGAAACGAATGTAATTACAAGTTGAATTTTAAATAGGAAGAATTAACAAGTTTCTTACAAAATAACTACTTTTTATATACTAAAAAGTTGCGAACCCATATAAATATACATACGTATGTATTAAGTATATGAAAACTATTGTCAGTGCAATGCGTAAATGCGTAACTGTGATTTTGCTGTTATGGTGTCTTTACACACATCAGCCATAGCACACTTCTCGGTTAGGGGCCGGTTTCTTAAAAGCCGGTTAAGGACTAATCTTGCTATAAAAATCGGTTTATACCATACGTCAATTAAGAAACCGTGGAATATTAAGCAAAATGTAGCTAACAGCAGATTAGTGTAACCAATCTTGAAGAAATCGGCACTGAGAATTATTTATTGATGCTCTTTGGAAGTGGCGGTACAGTGAAATTCCAAAACGCATCACTTCAAATTTTCGTGAAAATCAACTTAAAAGAAAAGTAACCTTTATCAAAAGTCAAACAATTAATGTTTTTTAAAAAAAAAATACAGAAAATTAAATTTAAATATTTATCCTTGTTTGGAACATTTTCGTCAACGAAAAAATATGTTTTAATATCTGTAATTTTAATCTCTTACTTATTCATTTTGATTTACTTCCATTACTAGCAAACTTTATAAAAAGAGTTCTATGTTGTACCGATTTTCCGTCATCCCTTGTCAAGTTTGGTTTGGATACTAACGAGTTTCGGCGATGTGCCATCTTCAGTTTCAATTTTCGTTCTGTGCAGTTTAGGTATATTGTTCTTTATTTATTTAATTTTCGGCCAACCAAGTAACGATAAAAATTCGTGAATCTAAACAATAAGCCTGAACTAACATGAAATGGAAGACCATAGCACATATATTTTTTTTACTAATTTTGGTTATTTATGTTATAAATAACGGGCAAATATTTTTTAGCCCTTAGCTTGTCGAGCCGTTAAAGCATTCATTTTAAATAAAAATTACAAGACTAACGATTTATGCATTACAGCACTTTTATCAGACTATAATCTTTTGTTAGCGACTTGCAAAAGATCGTCCAACTCGCTTATAATCAACTATCTTATATTTTGAATACACTTTACAACACTAGTATTATTTTTCAAAATTAATGGTCCTTTGTAAAATTTGATAACAAAACAAAACAAAATGAGTTATTCTGAAGAATCGTCGGTAAACATATTCATTTAATCAAAAATAATATTTAATAATAAATTATCGTGTATTTCTTGTTAGATTGTGTCAATTATTATCACTGAAAAGCGTGAATTAAGTCAAGTTGGGGCATGTAAAAGTGAAATATTGGACATCATATTTGCAAGTCCAGTTCATCCTCTGAAAACTCAGTATCTAACAATTAATATGTAAGTGCAATCATTTAACATTCGGCAACTTGAAGTATTTTCCTATCTTTAGTAAAAAATTCATCATCAACATATTTACTTGACCAATGTGGTGGTGGTTTAATTAAAAACTTACGTCTGCTCCATATTGTTTATTTACTTATTTTGATGTTTAGCGATAATTTCCCAACAGTTTGTAAATTTCCCTTAGTACTTTCAGATGATCCATTCACAATAGCACCACATTTTTACTTTAAAACACATTCAATGAGGTCGGCTATTATTAAGCGAGTTTAATTCAACCGGTTATTTAAACTCCACTTGCTTATTTTTGTTGTTGCTTCGCACGCTTTTCGATAAAGTACCTAGTGTTCTTTGGCAAATCGCTTGCAAAAGATGACAACTAAAGTGAAGTAAAAAATATTTAAGCTACTGCAATCGTAATTTATTTTACTATGTAATATATACTAAATTCGTTTGGAAAACTCAACAAACTTGAACTTAAACAACTTGAATTTTAATATTGAAAAAACATCGTCTATATTTTTAAACATGTCCTTTTTACGCATTTTAGTTTAAATCCGCGCGAGAATACAGGTACTTACACTCAGGGCATACCACTTGTCAGTTAAAATGAGTCTGAAATATTTCAAGTCAATTTTTATTAAGTCGAAGTTGTTTGTATATATTTATTTATTTGTTATTATTAATTCAATCCTAACACAACAAGGGTAAACCTTATAATTATTAGTGCTAGTCACAACGGATATGTATATTTATTTATTTATTTATAAAAATAATAGAATTAGAATATCTGCATATAAACTTAAAACTACGAATATGACTGAAGGAAAAGAATAAAGTATAAGAATAAAAATTGCTTATGTATTATTATTATCTTAACTAATACTAATATATCTCTGAAGCTCGCGTCTAAATGTGCTAATGCTGTGAGTAAATTAAGTAACTGCTGCTGCAGGAAGTTCAAGTTCTAGTGGGTGTGGTTACAGCTTATGTTTGAATTGTAATAATAAAAATTAAATTTTATCAATATTATTTCTGTAAATTTTAACTTGAAATAGTTCGGTATTCCATGACCGTTGGCATAGCAAATACATAGTTAAGAGATATTAAAATTGATTAACGAACGTGAGCAACCTAAATTGAAAGCATCAAATATCTTGCAAAAACATGCGCAAAAATGAAAAACAAAATTATAACTGAACTCAACTCTCGTTTGTTATTTTTATGTAATAAAATCGCAGACTTGATTTTTACTTTTTTGACAAGTATATTTGAAAGTAATAGGCAAATTTGTTCAAATGTGAATGAGAATTAACGTAAAAAAAATGTAAAGACCGCTTCAGAAGGAAAACATTTACATTATTTCAGTAGCCGATAGTCAGTAGCGAGTTGCCTTGCGAAATGATATTTGGTTTATGGTTGCGGCTACTAACAGGCTTACTCCTGTCCAAGTTAGTTTAGTGGGAATCCTACAATCACTCTTACCGAATCGTTAACCGAAGTGGTTTCAAACCATTTGATCCACGATCATAAACCCGGCAACAAAGTACATATTTCGGGCGATTGAGAATGGGGCATAAAAAAAAACACCCGTTAACACTTTTTAATCGGAAACCCCCACCTACCTGTTAACACTGCAATCAGACAATCTGTAAACCATAACGAACACAACGAGTGCCTGATTTTAAAACACTATAGAAAAGCTTTTTTTGAAAAATTAACCCAGCTTATTGAAGAATCGAAAATTTAATTATGAAGCTGGTTGTAGTCCTTCTGAGAATTTTTACATCCGAATTTGCTAAGGACACATCTACCGATGATATAGAGTTCATCCAAAATTAAGACTAGTGACTTATTAATACGAAAATTTAACTTTAAATATGAGCGTAACGTATCATCTTTTAAAATTTATTTATTGCCTCAAGTTTTTGGTTCGTTGCTTTACAATTCATTTTGCCCAACCGGAGCATTTGTTCGCCAGTTTGAATATAAGCCACATAAAAATGAAATATGACTTAGCAAATATTTCTCAACGCGACCCTGCACCAAAAAACTTATTTCAAATTCTTCTTTATACTAGGTTCTGACTGTGCCGTTTACTCGAGTTTATGAGCATTTTTCGAGTTTAAAGTCGAACACTACTAATAACCTCGGAGTTTACCATACAAATACTGTTTGTCTAACTCGCTTTAATAATACCTATAAACATCACTTTTATGTGGTGTTATGGACGTTCAATCCTTATTTGCTCCATTATTAGGCCGCACTGTTGAAAAGTTTTGGCATCATTGTTCAAAAGTTTTGCTGCACTGTTTACTGTTTAAGTGGTTTACCTAGTTCCGTTGTGGTCGTATCGCTACAAGTGGTGCCGAATGTTTTCGTAACCAAAAAGAGTTTCATACATCAGAAATCGTCGGTAAAATCCTTGAAATGATATAGATGATGATTGAATATGTAAAATCTATCCACGCCTTTGGTGCCGCGATTGCTCACACTCGGCGCAACCGTGTGACCACTTCAAAACCATACCAATAGTCCATGAATTGGGCTACGAATATTTGTAAATATGCATACATACATATGTATTTTTAAAAACATTTGTAAATATAAACAAATAAATCTTTTTATTCTATAAGTAATAAACATATGTCAATTAAACTCAAGGGAGTTCACAAGCCGTAATATTTGTCGTATCGTCTATTGTAATAGAGCAGTATTAAACTTGTTGCATTTTTTTGACATGTTAAATTTTCGTTTTTCAATACAACCTTTCAGAGTAGTCGTTTAGTGTGTTATTTAAGGTATATTTTTGAATGAAAAATGTTAAATAAAGTCAAATGGTGGTGTACGTACATAAATATATTTTAAAGAAACCGACCGCTTAAGTTTATTGTAAGTGACTTTTTGCTAACTTACTGCTTAAATACCAGTACAATAGTAAATGTAATAACACAGTGCGTTCACAAGCTCCTCTGTTATTTCAATTGCGCACTAAGGAAATACGACCAATAACGTGGCTTGTGAACTCCCTAAGTATTAAGAATTGTATACCAAAACTTTAAAGGTTCAAATACAAAATTTAATGATTTATATTTCAAAGGCTGAGATTGAAAATATAATTGGGGAACGGTGATTAAGAATAAATAAAATTTAATTTAAAAGAAGTCTGATGAAGAGATGTGGTGGTCTCCGAAATAGCTGCTATAACTTCTACCACTAAAACTGTTATTGTTTTTCCAAATTAAATTGTCAATCATTAAACATATAAAAGGCTGATAGAAATATGTATAACATAATCTATGTAGAAAATTAATGTAAAACCTTTAGATCGTATTATTCTGTCATTTTTGTGCAATTGTTGATTGTGAGCATACGAGGAAAACCAAAATAAGAATGTAACTATAAATGCGTTAATATTTCCGCGTAGTTTTAAACACTAAAGTGTGTAAAGGGGTTATAAGTTTTTTTTGTTTAGTACGGATGCAAATCTTGCAGTTCTGCCGGCGAGAGATCCGCAATGGACATTTCGGTTAGAGCAAATTTAAAGCAAATACATACATACATGTCTATATATAACTCGTGGCCACGCAAACCCTACCACCTCACTTTTGCAGTTTTTTTTCAATTACTGCGGTTTAACTTACTAAATCTTCCTGAAAATTAAACATGTACAAAAAAAAAACTACTGCTTCATAAACGAATATTTTTTGAATAACAATGACTATTTTTTATACTTTTTTGTCAAAAGAAAACTACGAAGATAATTTTTCTGTAATATGCGCATAACAATTTTTACTATGCATTTTAATTTTTTCAATATCTGAGTATCTTTTGTTTTGGTTTTTGATAGAATAAGTTCATAAATATTTTATTAGATGCTCTAATATGCAATTTAACGAACTTCGGCAGGTGTAGGATTACAAAGCCTTTTTTGTAACCGCGCAAATGGTCAAAAACGCAAACTATCCAAATTGACGAAATGGATATCAACTTATGTTTCGGGGCAGATTTGAACGCTTGGTGGTCAGCTGTAAGACTAACTTTATTTCACAATTCTTCTCCTTAAATACATAATTTACCGATTCATTTCTTTATACATAAGTAAATTGTACTATGTATTTGCTAATACATAATTCATGTTCTCTAACTCTTCACATACTTAACGCTATTTGTTATATCTTACATACATACGAAAGTAGAATAGGAAAAATGGGAATGCAGCAAATCTGCAGGTATGCTTATATGTTAAATCAGTAGGCCTATGATAGACTACGTTAGCGAGAGCGTGCCGACAAACATACATACGTATAACAAGCAGGAGCATATGCCGGCAAACAATGTTAGTATAGCGGGTAAGTGCATGTAAATACATATGTAAGTATGTGCATATTAGCATACGTAGGCAAACACAATAGTTTCAAATCCAGGCCAAAGTGTTACCCGCTTTGGGGTGAATGGCATACGCATACCTGACCTTGAATATTTAAGGCAGATAATAAAATAGGTGACAATTCCATATGATTGACGAATGCAGTGGTTCCCTATCGGTGACCTAACATCCCGGCCCCGTTGAAAGGCATTTTCAAACTGGTAACGCTGCTAGCTTATGGATGGGGCGCCGAATGATTCCCTTCGATGTGCGAACATCAACCACACGAACTCTTGAATCCTTTCCTGGAATGCAGTCGACGATTCTTCCCATAAGCCATTTCTGGGGTGGCAGGTTATCTTCATGGATGATGACCAATGTGCCTTTTTCGATGTTTGGCTGGCCTTTAAACCATTTGGAACGTACTTGCAACTCGTTTATATAATCATGGGACCACTGCTTCCAAAATGCTTGCTTGATGCCTGTAATTTGTTCCCATTTTTGCAAATTGCTTAGATTCGCTGAAATGTTTCGTTCCGGAAGTGCTTGCAGAGCACCTCCAATGATGAGATGGCTCGGAGTTAATGCCTCGTAGTCGTTCGGATCGGAGGATAATGGTGATATTGGCCGGGAGTTCATTACCGCTTCTATTTCTACCAAGGCTGTTGATAGTTCTTCATAGGTGAGTCGTGAGTTTACAATGCTGCGGTTTAGGTGGCCCTTTGCTGATTTCACGGCCGCTTCCCAAATACCGCCGAAATGAGGTGATCTGGGGGGAATAAAATTGAAATTTACGAATTCGTTAGCACAGTACGTCATGATGGTATCTTGGGTTTCTCTATTGTACAAAAATGACTTCAGTTCAGCCAGTTTATTACAAGCGCCAACGAAATTGGTCGCATTGTCACAAAATATGTCTGAGGGAAGGCCTCTCCTTCCGATCATTCGTTTCAATGCTGCCAAGAACGCGTCTGTAGACAGATTTGAAACGATTTCAATGTGTACAGCCTTTGAGGTTAAACAAACGAATATTGCGATATACGCCTTGTAGGGCGTCTTGCCTCTGAGTCGTAGGTACACATCAACTGGTCCGCAAAAGTCAACGCCACAGCGGGCGAAGGGGCGTGATGGAGTCAATCGTTCAACAGGTAAGTGTCCCATGACTTGCTGCATCAATTTCGGTTTATAGCGTACACAATGTATACACGATCTGACCACTCGCCTTGCCACGTCACGTGCGTTGACGATCCAAAATTTTAGTCTTGTAAATGCCACTAACGCTTAAGGTCCTGCATGGTAATGCTTTCGATGAAGATGACGCACGTAGCTCATGACGAACTCACACTTGCTTGGCAATAGCAATGGATGTTTCCTCTCTTCTGGGATGTCCGCCAGATTCAACCGTCCACCAACTTTTAGTAACTGAAATCCTTCGACCGAGTCAAGAAAAGGGTTCAGATAACGCAATTGTCCGTTTGTAGTTAAGTCCTTCTGTAAAAACTGAATATCATTAGAAAAATAATTTTGTTGGACATTCCAAATTATGCAAAGCAGAGCATGTTGCAGCTCTTGTGGTGAAAGTGGTCCTGATTCGTAAGGTTTATCTTGCCGCAATTTTTTCACAAATCGAAACATCCAGGCGATTAATCGAATGGCCTCAGTGTACGAACTCCGTTGGTTGACGACGTCCAAAATGTGGTTGCTGTTTACAATTGCTGCAAAGGCCGACCTTTGCTTTTCGCTTTCTATAACTTCTTTATCAACGTTATTACTTTCGGTTTTAGGCCAATCTTTCATAGGTTCGTGTAGGAATGAAGGACCAGTGTACCAAATGGATTGGTTCAGCTCTTCCACTGTACATCCTCTGGAAACTATGTCTGCAGGATTGCTGTGTGTGGGCACATGCCTCCAATGCGCTTCCGCAGTTAGGTCTTGGATTTCCGATACCCGATTTCCAACGAACGTTGACAGCGTTATTGAGTGCATCTTCAGCCAGTGCAAGACCACTTGGGAATCTGTCCAGAGAAAAACGTTGAAAGACTTATTAGAAAAAATTGGTTTAACTTTTGCATAAAGACGGGCCAATAGAAGCGCTCCACAAAGTTCCAGCTTTGGTAACGACTGTTTTTTAATGGGGGCTACTCTGGATTTTGCCGTGAGTATGCGAACGATAGTGCTACCAGATTTGGTAACTATATGCGTATATATTACACATCCGTATGCTCGGATAGAAGCATCGCAGAAGCCATGTAATTGAAACGACTGGATATCTGTTGAAAGGCAATATCTTTGCACCTTGAGTGATGAGAGATCTGAGACGTTGTTAAGAAAGCTCTTCCAGGCGGAATTAATATTTTGAGGCACGGATTCGTCCCAATCCAATTTAAGAAGCCATAATTCCTGTAACAAAATTTTAGATGTGATAATAATGGGAGCCAACAAACCAAGAGGATCGAACAGGGATGATGCAATTGAAAGGATGGAGCGCTTTGTTATACGGCTCGCAGATCCTTTCCTTGGTTCAAAGGAAAACAAAAGTGTGTCGTGTGATTGGTCCCATAGCATTCCCAATGCACTTGTAATAGATTCGTCTAAATTGAGATTTGTCGTAGCATTATCTTCTCTCAGTCGATGTTGATTAGAATGCCATTTGGAAAGCTCAAACCCACCTAAAGCTAACAATTCGGTTACCTCTTGCTTTATACGTTGAATATCAGCCATAGTGTCTGCTCCACACAACAAGTCATCGACGTAAAAGGATGATTTAACGATACTCGACCCCACCTCAAACTGGTCCTGATGTTGATCCGCCAAATACAATAGGCTTTGTATAGCCAAATATGGAGCAGAAGCCATTCCGTAGGTTACCGTATTCAGTTGATACGTGCGAATTTCCTCAGTTGGAGAGCTTCTCCACAAAATATATTGAAATTTTTTATCGCTTTCGTGCATTAGTACTTGCCTGTACATTTTGACTATATCGGCAGTCAGTGCAAACCTGTGTAAGCGGAAACGAAGAAGTAAAATAATTAGTTCGCTTTGAATCGTGGGGCCAACCAGTTGAATATCATTAAGAGATTTTTGTGTTGTAGTTCGGCAAGAAGCATCAAAGACGACACGAAGTTTTGTTGTTGCGCTTGAAGGTTTCAACACACAGTGGTGGGGAATGTAGTAATGCGGTTCATTTAAGTTCGGATTCGACACGACGCTCATGTGTCCCAGACGCTCATATTCATTCATAAAGCTGACGTACTGTTCCCTCAAGGGCGATGATCTTCCTAACCGAACTTCTATTGAGTTAAGTCGTCTCAGTGCTGTGATATACGAGTCGCCTAAGCAAGAGGGATCATCCTTGAATGGCAGCTTCACAACAATTCTGCCAGCCGGATTTCTTGAAACTGTATCCTTGTACAACCGTTCACAAATATTTTGTTCACGAGTCCAAGGATCTGCATTGACCGCAACTTCTTCAAGTTTCCACATCTTCTCCAGTTTGGCATCAAGCGATTTATTGGCTGTGAATAAAGACGAACACTCAGAAAATTTGTTGTTTGATTGGTAACGTCCCGATACAACCCACCCTAACAGCGTTTTTTGCAAAATTGGAAGGTTTGTTCCAAGCTGGATTTGACCGACTGCTAGAAGGCTGAAAAAAGTTTCAGTGCCCAACAACAAATCTATTTTCTTTGATAAATAAAATGCTTCGTCGGCAAGGGCAATGTTATTTGGAATATTCCAAGAAGAAACGTCGATTTCTGGGTCAGGCTGATAGGCAATATGAGGAGTGATGCAAAATGTTAGCGGAAGCTCGAATTCGTTTAGTTGTGATTTGATGTTGGTGGAGGTTTTGTATTTTATATTCGTTGACGACTTACCGATGCCTTGGATTGCGATATTTTCTTTGATTTTAGGTAGCGATAGATTTTGCGAAAAGTCTTCTGTAATGAAGTTCACCTGAGAACAGGAGTCTAGTAGGGCTTTGCCTAATTTGTAACCTCCCAACGAATCACGAACTAAAACGTTTGCTGTTGCCAAGAGTACGTTGTCGGATAACGAATTGAGCATGTGTGTATGTACTGCGGCCTCGCGTATTGAGGATGCGGGGTTTATTGTAGGTTGGCTTGGCGTAGATCCGCGGTGAAGCAAGCTGTGGTGCTGTTTTGAGCAAACCTTGCATCTGTTTGAGGAGGCACATTGAGCCATTTGATGCCCCTTTGAAAGGCAGTTGATGCAAAGGCCAATTTTCTTTACATGGTCGAAACGCTGTTGGATACTAAAAGATTTAAAACGATCGCAACCAGAAATTTTATGACTTGTGTTTGAACAAACAGAACACGGCGTGCTAGCACAAGCGAATGTGTATCCTTTGGGCTGATTTTTCGTCTTGCTTGTGACAGCCTTACTATTGCCTTGAACAGCATGTCTACTGTCCATAGATTCCAAATATTGGCAATGTCTATCCAAGACTTTCGTACAATCGTCCCACGTCGGTAATGTCGCAAAATTCCTTCCACTTCTTGTTTGTTTCCTCGTCTGATTTCTGCAACACCAAATAAATTAGCATAGTTTGTGAAATTTGTTTATCAGTGCCCAATGATAGAAGTGACCCGTAAATGGCTGAAGCCTTGTCGACTAGACTTCTTAATTGCAACGAGTTGGGTTTGGAAACTGTCGGTAATTCAAATAGCGACGAAATATTTTCCAAAAAAATTAAGGTTTTGTTATCATACCTTGCCCTAAGCCGTTCCAATGCTTTAGGGTAATTTTCGTTGGTCACTTGGAATGCATCTACTGTTTCCAAAGCCTGACCTTGAAGAGAATTTCGTAAATGATTAAACTTTTCAATATTTGATAGGCTAAATTCTTTATCAACTATTTGTTTAAACGATGTTATAAAATTTTAGTATTCAGAATACTTGCCGCTAAATATTGGGAGTTTAAGGTGTGGTAATTTAGTGCTGTGCTGCACAATGCAGTTTGTTTCCGAAAGGGAAATATTATGTTCATCTACTAATTGGGTTTGTATCGATATTTTTGTGGTGACGTACAGGTCTTCGAGATCCGCGCGTGCTGCATCATCGGTATCTAGTTTTTCAATGTCCGTTTGAATAGACAGTATTTGCTTGAAGTAGGATTCCAGAATGCCCAAACGACACTTGTACTCGGCAACTGAAAGGGATTCTCCTTCTGGCCGCAAACTAGCCTCAACGATATTTTTGATGCGCGTGATGTTTTTTTTCGTGTTTGCGCGTTGTTGCTTTAATTCGACTAACGACATTTCCACGGTAATTTAGAATCCAGCAGTTAGCACAGCAAACGCAAATGATGAATTGTGACGTGTATCGATAGCTGTTACTTACGTGTAAACGATGGACGGCAATGGTAATGGCAAGCTAGCAAAGGAGTGGTCAGGGGAAATGTGCATACATACATACGTGTTTGGCGGTTTGTGCGCTTTCTAATACAGTGCAAGCAGTTGCAGCGGTGATGATGGAAGCGAGGGTGACTATGACTGGTAAGCAGTAATGTCTGATAGCGATGCGTGTACTTAGCTGGAGCAACGGCAGTAGGCGGTGGCAGCAAGTGATGAAGAGACAACAGCGGAGCTTAGCTGGAGCGACGGAAGTAGGCGATGGCAGCGAATGACGAAGAATCAAAGCGACGAGGTAATAGAAGCGACGATATATCCAGTATCGGATACGTTGAAGCTAAGCGTAGAGAATGAGTTTGCAGAGGAGACACCGATGATTATTGTGTCCGTGGCAAGTTGCTTGAAAATAGTGACGGAGTCGGGATGAAGTTGACGATGTCAAGCAGTAGTACAACGATGACG
Source organism: Philophylla caesio (assembly GCA_963971545.1). Lineage (NCBI taxonomy): Eukaryota > Metazoa > Arthropoda > Insecta > Diptera > Tephritidae > Philophylla > Philophylla caesio. Next base: position 40,839,086 of record OZ020608.1, on the reverse strand, counting down.
ATGAAGGGTCTCACGCTGACCACCAGATGTTCAACGGCGAACGATACGCTGGTTCGTGCCCCACGTTGGGCGCCAAAAAATGTAGGATTACAAAGCCTTTTTTGTAACCGCGCAAATGGTCAAAAACGCAAACTATCCAAATTGACGAAACGGATATCAACTTATGTTTCGGGGAAGATTTGAACGCTTGGTGCTCCCATACCTTGTTAAGAACTTTTCTTAGTTCTGACTTAGAGTCTGGTCTGTGTTGAGCCAGTTTCTTATTCATGGTGCTCAATCGAGTTAAAATCGGGAGAATTGCATGAAATAAACAAAATAGCGACAGATTACATTTCTCTTAACTATAAACTCGAGGATATATTGGTTCTTGAACACAATACAAATTTACCAATTTAGCTTGATGGCAAAATAAAATCGGCCACGATAAAATCGGATACAACTTCCCCATACTTTTGGGCGTTCAGCATCCCATCAACAAAGAGTAAAAGATATAGAAAGAAAGGCATGCCCATAACATTTGGTTTTCAGAATGCTTAACCGTGCTCGTCACACAATTTTCTTTAAAATGTTCCCCCAGAAATCGACGGATATACTGTAAATGGTCGTTGCAGTGCAAATTAAATAGGCTTTTATCCGTTTGTGACAAGTCCAAAATCACTTTGCTGCGCAAGTTAAAATTACAAACATTCTTAAGACACGCATCTTTCTTTCTTGTGCTGAAAATTGTATTTACCTAATGTACAAATTTCTACAATATCGAATATCCCTTACCGCTGGTGGGGGGAAATATAAGACAAAAAGTAGCCTGCACAAGTTAAATATATTTATATTAAAATATATTTAATTACCATATTATAAAGGCGCTGTGGTCGAGTTGGTAGCGGTGCGTGCTATAACTTGAAATGCCGGTGAGTTCGAGGTTCGATTCTCAGTCAGGGCAAGCAAAATCTTTATAATAGAAAAAGTTTTTTCTAATAGCGGTCACCCCTCGGCAGGCAATGGCAAACCTCCGCGGGTATTTCTGCCATGAAAAAGCTTCTCATTAAATACATCTGCCGTTCGGAGTCGGCACAAAACTGTAGGTCCCTCCATTTTGTGGTATAATATAAAGACGCACACCACAAATTGTAGGAGAAGCTCGGCCAAACACTGAGCTATATAGTGTACGCGCCAAAATTATATTATATATATATATTATAAAGGCGTGATGCGCCAAGATTTTTAAATTATTATAATCCTCTTTATTATAAACGCAGAGAGGATTCTCCCGTTATATAGGCAGCCGTTAGGTTGCCGGAATGTTTGTGAGAATACACAACTACAATTGACTTCTATCTGATTTTATTTTCGAATATTAACAGCCTATATACTAAAGCCATGCATAGATTCTAAATTAAAAATGGATGTACATACACATTCACAAACGTAAAATGATTATCAACAATTATTGTCGATCTATAACTGAAATCAATTAACGCCTAACAAATAAAAATATACTCATGTTACCGAGTCGTTCATTGTTAGACCAGATCATATAATTCATAAAATATTTATGTGACTTAGCTGACGAACATTAACCCATGTCACATAACACCTCACCGTTTGTCCTACGCTTGTGCCGTCAATCCGGTGCATGAAATATAGCATACCATTGACATGGGTTATTCCTACATTACATTTTATACTTTATTGTACTTATAGACCAACGCAGCTCAAGTGCATTGTGTGTTGGTCTTATCATATTTTAGACAATGCATAAATTCATTGCTGCATTTCTATTTTATTAGCGTGTGTGTGTTATCTTATGTGTATCTACATATGTATGTATATATATATGCATATATAGTATGTATGTATGTATATCAGCATGTTCAAATGCATATATGTATTTGAACATACTGCCGAGGGGAATTATTTGTTGGTTTACAATTATATTTTCTATTTAATCTCAGTGGACTGTAATCTTTAATACTATTTTTATGTTCTGGCCGTAATATGAGTATGTATGTTTTATTTATTTATGTTCATGTGTGCGGCCAGAAAGATTTATAGTAATTTTGTCTTTTGACTTACATTTATATATGACATAAAATATTAAAATGTATACCGCAAGTAAAACTATTAATATTAGGGACAAGTGTCCGCTATGATGATTTAAACTCAAATTACTTATCTCTAGGTCGTTTTTTTTTTCAATTTTTTAACTTTCCTTCGTAGTTCCTCCAATTCCTTGTTGCTGGTTATATTGCTAGTTTGAAGTGGACTTATCTTTTCCTCAGAAATTTCGTGCATAGCTGTGGCTATTGAATTTTGTGCTGTACTGATTGTAAATATTTGAAGACCTGACAATGTAGTTCCTTCATGCCTCGCCGTTCAACCGGATTTGATTGAGAGAATACCTTGTGCCGGGATTTCCATTATTTCAGTTTTACAGTTGGGTAGAACAAACTTATGTTCCAGCACGTCTGAGTTTTTTTTTACAGTGGGTCAAAGTTTTCATTTTTTGGTCGAAGGGAGCATTATACCATATGAAAAAAAAGTTTTAAGCTAATGTGGAATTGTGTGAGGATTATTTTTGTGGAAGATCTTAACCCTCTTAACTGGTTTCTTTATGGGTCAATTTGACCCTTTTTTTCGAGAAAATCAAAAAATACCCTTTAAAAAAGGACATTTAAGGATTAAAATATTCTACGAAAATGTTTGGCGGAAAATTTCAGGGGGGGGCACCAAAGACACCATTGTTGTAAATAAAGCTCTTTACGATTAATTGGCAAAATTACACGCCAACTTCTATAAAAAAATTATAATTTTGTTTTAATAGTGGTTTATTATAGTATGTACATATTTATTTGCTTCAGCAGTAGTATGACAATGGATTAAAGATTAAACTTAATATGCTTTCCTGTATTTTGCTTGACGTGAATGTTCCGATGTGTCAAGGTTTCTGTACAAGCCCCATACGTATTCAGCAAGCATTACATTTTGGGATTTCCCTTTGAATCTTTCTTCCAATACCTTTATATCCTGATGAAACCTTTCACCGTGTTCATCTGAAACCGCTCCAAGGTTTTCTTTAAAAAAATTGAGATGAGAGTGCAGAAAATGCAGCTTTAGTGACATCTTAACGCCAATATTGTTAAAACCGATTAGCATGCTTTCAATATTTTCTGCATAGTTTTGTGCTTTTAAGTTTCCAAGGAATTCTGATATAACCAGCTGCATAAAGTCAAATGCTGTCTTTTGCATATCCGACAGATGACCATACAATTCTTCATCTTGTAATAATTTTCTTATATCGGGTCCAACGAGCATTCCTAGATAAGGTAATTTACATTAAATGAAATAAATTATTTCTTAAAACCGTATTTTACCTTCTTTTAATTTTGCTGCAGATAATCTGGGAAAAATTGTTTGAATGCGTTTGAAAGCATTTCCTTGTGTATTTAAGCTTTTAATAAAATTTTTCACCACGCCCAACTTAATATGCAGCGGTGGAAGTATGACCTTATCTTTTGGGACAAGGGATTCATGGATTACATTTAAGCCGCCAATAATATTTTCTTTCGAAATATTTAATATGATAATGGCTGCTGGTAGCACGTGAATCCCATTTACAAAGAAAGCACATATATTTTGTGTATCCTGTTTGCATTCCAGTCAATATTGTAATCATTTTGAAGTCTGCGCATACTTCCCATTTATATTTATAGTATTCAATTTTATTTAAGAGATTTGAAATATTTGCGTATGCTTCCTCCTTTTTTGTAGAATACGCAACCGGTATTGATGGATGCTGATTTCCATTGTGCAGTAAAACTGCTTTTAAGCTGTGTTTTGAACTATCTATAAATAGTCGTCAAGCGGAAGAGTCCAGTGGAAGCTTTAGATATTTTAGAACCTCTTCAATACTGCAACAGTATACAAGTTCTTCTGATTTTTTAAAATAACTTTCTAGATCAGCGTGTCTTTTTCTTGGCGATGTAACTTTTACATCGGCTTTTATCAAATTCCTGTTTTTCAATCTGGAACATAATATTTCAGCTTTCTTTTTGTTAGTCCTAAATCTCTTACAAGATCTTCAAAATAAGCTTGGTCTATCAAATTAGGACATATGTTTAAACCATCAGGAGGCAAGTAACTTATATCTGATATGTTTTCAACCGCCGCTGTTATTTCTGTATTGGCGTATGTCATATTGGCCGAAAATGTATGTGTAGGCGGTTGAGGCACCGGAACACCTTCACAGCGCACTTCTGGTAAAATGGCATTATTTGTAATTTACGCAGAAATAGCATGTATCTGATTTGTGATCTTCAGGTTCAAGCCCTGTAATAGGCGCAGAAAATGGCAGCGCCTTAGCACCGCCTTTGTACCAGGTCAAAAGATCACTTTCGCAAGTAGTACATACAGTTTTTGGTATCCAAGCTTCACATAAAAGTCGTATTCCAAAGAAAAGAAAATATGGTTTTTCAATTGTAGGGAATATCTTCTGCTTTGATGGTGCGTAAAATGTCCACAAATAAAACAAAACCAATCTCTAAATTTGCAAACAGAATCCGCCATGCTTATTTAAGCTTTAATTGTTCTTTTTTTATATTATTTTAGTAAAAATCACACCCGATATGTACTGCTTAGTAGCTCAATTATGCTTAATTTTATCACACCCGATTTGTAAGTCACAGCTGACTAGACGCAAGAAGTCAGTGTTTGGCCCGGCCGAACTTGACGACATTTTCACCTGCTTTGTATATGTTGGCGTGTAATTTTGCCAATTAATCGTAAAGAGCTTTATTTACAACAATGGTGTCTTTGGTGACCCCCACTGAAATTTTCCGCCAAACATTTTCGTAGAATATTTTAATCCTTAAATGTCCTTTTTTAAAGGATATTTTTTGATTTTTTGACCCATAAAGAGACCAGTTAGAGGGTTAAGATCTTCCACAAAAATAATCCTCATACAATTCCACAATACAACTCTGACCATAAGAATTCTCTTCTCTCTTCGACCAAAAAATGAAAACTTTGACCCACTGTAAAAAAAAACTCAGACGTGCTGGACCATAAGTTTGTTCTACAAAAATGATCTACTCAATATACCCTTTCAGAATTATAGGGTCGCTATTCTGTTCCAAAAATGCTGTTGGACAGTGTTATTATTTTCTATTATGTTATTAATTTGGTTTTCTAAAATGGTTAAATCGTCATGGTCTGGATTTCCAGCGATCCAATTCCAGACAGTTCCTATTTCGTTTATGGCTTTTCTGAATCTTTTCGGTTTTAATCCGTTTAGGTAGGTTTGGGATGGATTTATTTCGTTAGTGAGAATGGGTAGGAGGGAATTTTCTTCTGTAAGCTTTGTTCTAATTATAAAGTTAAGTTCGTCCAAAGTTTTCTGGCAAACGTCTAAGTCTATTTTATGTATATATTATTCTGTATGTCCCAGTTTGAATTTTTGTTAGTCCAGTATTGAAAGTTGCTAGTTGAGAGTTCGTGTAGTCTATAATTTGAACTCTTCGTATACCAGAGGTATGAAAAATCTGTAAAAAAAAAAAAAGGAAAAAATGGAAAATGGAATTATGGCTAGGTTCTTATGTTGCTTTTGTGTACTGTCCGTCCTTTTTCGGTAATAACTACGCTGGATTTATCTTCTTTCACAACTTCTTTTTTATATCTAGCTTTGAGTTTTGATCCTACGCGCTTCTCTATTTTAACATAAATAATATCTCAGGGGGAATAAGTTTTTGTTCGTTTCCGTGTTTTATTATGAATTTCTAAGTCTTTTGCCTGTCTTTTCCTAAGAGTCTCGATATTTTCTCGTCTTGAGTTTTCGTATTGTTCCTGGTGTATTGAAACTCGTCTGCCAAAAAATGTCTCAATCGGTCTTTTTCCTGTTGCAGAATGTACGGAGTAATTATATTCGTATGTGCATCGGTCTAATAGTTGAAGAAATGAACGGTGGGTACGTTCGGTTTGTAGGCAACGCATAATTTCGGATAACGTCGAATGAAATTTTTCGACTTGTCCGTTAACTTCGCTTGCGTATGGGGGTGATTTGAAAATTCGAATACCAAGTTGATCTTCAACCATGAATTGAATTGAAGCAGAATTAAGGGATTTTTCATTGTCTATTACTATCATTTTCGGAATACCAAAGGCGAAAAGTATTTGGCGCAATGATTCTCTGATATCTTCTATTGCTTTTGATTCTATTAGCTTGACTTGAGCATATTTCGAAAATTTGTCTACTGCAGTGAGTACCAACTTTTTTTCTGTATTATATACATATGTCTATATGAACTATTTCACCAGGATATTCCGGGATAGGAGTTTCAAGTAGTTGCGGTTTGTTGGGATGGCGGTCGTATTTATATACTTTGCAAATTTTGCATTGTTTAATCATATTTTCAATTTTTGCTTTCATTTTTGGGAAATACAATATTTGTATGAGCTGTTTTTTATTTTCGTCTCGATTTCTGTGTGCTCGTATGTGTTCTGTTAGTATTGCTTCATTTTGAGCGTCTTCGTTGGTTATGTCTTCTACTTTTGTCTAGGTATAGCGGATTTTGTAGTTGGAAAAATGTAGAGGATAAATTTCTTGGATTTTTCCCATTATGTTTTCAGAAGTAAATATAGCATTTATGACTGAAGGATGAAGGTAACGTTTTAAAAGTGAAATTAAATTTTCTAAAGAGAAGTTTGGTTTTGTGATTAAGTGCCTATGGTATGTTGGGATTGGAATTTTGAAATGATAACTGTCTTCGTCTTCTAATGAGATCCACAGTTGATTTTTAAAGGCATTTATGGGGGCTTCTATTGCAGGAATTAGGTTGTGCGAAGAACTTCCGCCTGAATGTGTAGCGACTCATACGGAGTTTACCTCAAATGGTCGGGACAATGTGTCTGCCACTACATTGTATTTGCCTGGTTTATATTTTATCTCGTAATTGTATTCTTCGAGTATGGCTTTCCAACGTTTTAATTTTGAGTTATTGTTTTTGTTGCTTAAGGCGTATGTGAGAGGTTGATGATCAGTGTGGATTATAACTTTTGCAGTGCCATAGAGATAATTTCTGAAGCAGTTTAATGCCCAAATTATGGAAAGCATTTCTTTTTCATTAATTGCATAATTTTCTTCCGCTTTACTTAGTGTTCTGGATATAAAGGTTATTGGTTTGCCATTTTGTTCTAAAACAGCACCTATGGCATATTTGGAGGCATCTGTAGTTAGATCAAACTCTTTTTTGAAATCCGGATATTGTAAAATGACATCGTTGGATGTAAGTGTGGCTTTGATTTTATTAAATGCCACTTTATCTTCTTCATTTAATTGAATGCTAGGGCGTTCTTCAGGCCGAAAGGTAGTCTTTGTGAACTCATATTTTCTATTGTTTACTGAAAAAGCTGTTTTTTTCACGTCAGATTTTTAAAGAGGAATTTGATAGAAACCACTTTTTAAGTCAATCACAGAAAAATTTCGATTTTCTCCCAATTGAGAGAGTACTTTATTTATTTCTGGTGTTGGATACCTATCTGCAATTGTCACTGTATTTAGTTTTCTATAGTCGATAACCATTCAAACTTTTTTCTCGCCGAACGCGTCGTCCTTTTTAGGCACCACCCAGACAGATGAGTTGCAGGGCGATCTTGATTTTCTTATTATACTGTCTTCGAGTAACTTGTTTACTTGTTGTTCGACTTCCTATTTAAGGCTAATGGGGTAAGGGTAGGATTTGGAGTATACGGGCGTGTCGGAATTGGTACTAACTTCTGCTACTACCTTTGTTGTATACGTCAGTTTTTCGTCGGGTTCTGAGAATAAATTGCGGTGCTTTTAAGCTAATTGTCGTATCTCGTTTTTTTCTGTCAAACTCATGTGCTCGTCGCGGATTTGTATTGCGTTGACGTTTTGTACGCAATATTGGTGTAAGTAAATTTTTATTGAATTTGCAATGATCATAAAATTGTCTTTGGTGTGTATAACTGCTGAAAACTCTTTTAAGCTGTCGTTTCCTAATAGTGCTTAGTGTTGGTAACAGGAAGAATTTCAATTTACGGTCATCTAAGTTTAAAATATTTATAAATGAGTGGTGTGTAATTTTTATTTTACCACCTACTGAATTTCCGTATAATTTGATATCATTATCTTTTGCATTTTCTACTAAGTTAACCTGGATATAATTTTTAATTGAACCGGTATCAACCAAAATTTTTAAAATTTCTTCGCTTTTCGTCCTACATCTAAAGTAGGGTAGCGAAGAGCTATTTAGTCTAAAAAATGTATGTCGGTTAAGTCAAGGGATTGTTCGTTATTGTCACTATATTTTGTATTTGGGTCATAGTTGTATTGATCATAGTTGTACTGGTCATAATTGTTTTGATCATATTTTTACTGATCCTCGTAGTTTTGTCCTTCTACCACTTGTTCAGAATTTATATGAAAATTCCTTTGAACTTTGGGTGGTGGAAGGTTTTTTGTGGATGAGTTTATTGTCGATTACCTACGTCCTGTTGTTTTGCTCGATTTACGTAATTTACGGCGTTTGTCCTCACGCTCATTTTATTCCAAGAAGCCTAGGAAGGACGCCAGGAAGTCCTCTAACGAAGGTATCAAGGGCCTTAGCGCGATAGTTTTCGGTCAATAAGTGAACTGCTTCTTCTTAAAACTTCCATGCATCCTATTTTGGTAAGTATTAGTGATAAACGTGCATAGACTTTTTGGTAAAATTCATTGGTTGTCAATCTTCCTTGTACAAGGCACGTCATTTGATATTCTAGCGTACCTATGTCTCTTTTGTCAGCGTAATGAGTGGTCAGACATCGTGATATTGCAGTCCAGTCTAAGGGTGTGTTGTAGGATTCTAGGGCTAAGTCTGCTTTTCCTATTATTTTGTTTCTAATTACATTTTAGATACCGATATAGCGTGGAGTGCCTCTTGAGGGTTCGTATATCCTCAAAATGCGTTCGACACTTTTCTTCCAGGAGTTAAACTCTGAAGCGTTCGCTGAAAATTCTCGTAGCAATCGTACTACGTCTGGTATTTTGTCCCTTTCACTCATGTTATTTTGAAATCGTTCGTCTATTGTTTGGTCTGTAAAAATGGGATTTGTCCTGTTGGTAAGTGCGTTTTGGACTAAGTCAGGTCCGTTTGTTTCTATGGCTTGAGCTACCATAGTCTTAATAAAATTTGCCAAATCTGGCGAGATTTGGTTAGGAGAAGCTGGATTATGTTGCTGGTGCAGCGGGAGCTGCATTCCCTAGCATTGGAGGCCTAATTAAGTTATTTTGATTCGCCATTTAGAATTTTTTATTTTTCTCTTTTATTTGATAAGTTTTATGTTATCCCTTCTGGGAAGGGGTTTTTTTACTCTAGAGGGTCCGTAGTGGTTTCTTTTATATTCTCACGATTTTAATTTGTAAACATTTTTTTTTATATAATTTTTGCTTACAAATTTTCACCAATTTAATTTTAAATTTGCAATTTTTCCTTTCTTAAAAGAAAATTGTTTGATACCTAAATATAGTGTTTTTTTCACAAATTTAATTATAAAGTTAAACTTTCCTTTCACAAATTCAATTCAAGTTTTAAATTGAATTTAATTCACAATTGCTGTTTTATGTTTTGGATGATTTTCGCAATTTTCCTGGATAATTTCTTATCAATTTGTATCTTTCGTCATTACAACTTTTCCTTATAAAATATTTTAATACTCTTAATCTAATTCTTACATTAACAACTGCATAGTGGACGGGAATGATTATTTTCTCTGTTTTTCTTCTGATACTCAAGGTAATCCTCTTGCTCCTTGGTTGCTGCCTTCCTTCCTCAGGTGTGGGTAAGGTAAAATTATCCAAGCTGTTCGTTTAGCACTTCGTATGGTGCTCCAATTCCAAACAGTTATGGTGTCGGCTGGGTTGTGTCACTTTTTGTATTACATATGATACACTTTTTCTTTTCACTCCCGTGCCGAATAATTAGCTCGGGCGCCAATTATCGGATTGTTAATTAAAACTCCGAAAAAAATATAATTTTTGGTCTTCCGACCATTATTCCTTCAAAATTTTCTTAAGACTGACTTTACAATATTAATTCTACTATTATTTTAAACTATTTCTACTTGCGTCAGCATTGCATTTCTCGGCGTGTGCCGGATGTTGTTCCCGATTTTTGGTTGAATCAGCGTCTGGGTCACTTCCCAATGTGTTGTTAACGTTTTGCTGATTTTGGCTATGATTGGCAATATTGGTAGTGTTGCGGCCGGTGACTTTTGTTAAACTGACGTCTTCACTTATTAGCCTGTTATTGTGTATGGCTAATTATTGTGCTAGCCTAAGCTGTTATTATGAACATTACTGGTGTTAACTTATGTTATATTACATGCACCGGATTGACGACACAAGCGTAGGACAAATGGTGAGGTGTTATGTGACATGGGTTAATGTTCGTCAGCTAAGTTACATAAATATTTTAGGAATTATATGTTTTTGTCTAACAATGAACGACTCGGTAACATGAGTATATTATTATTTGTTATGCGTTTATGGTTGCGCAGCTCCAAAACTAATACGGATTTTTAGTTCTAAATTTATTATTTATTAATTCTTACTTTTAACAGAAAAATTCAGTTTTTAGCTTTTGTGGTTGCCTCGCAGTCCGGTCGCTGATCGAGAGAGAAGAACCGAAATGTCATGAAACAGTGTGCCGTCGTTACCAGAATACTGTCTCCACAGGGTTGTGTTTCCGACAAACTCGCTTGCCATCTAAGATTGCTAGTTCAGTCCCATTTAGTTCGCCACATCACTCCCCCTCTTAGGGAATGCGAAACCTCACTTTTCGTCCAGACCGGGTTCGATATTCTCTGGGCGCCAGAAACGAGGTAGACGTCTCTGTATCATTAATTATGTTTGCCGCTTTCAGGCGATCAATGCTTTCGTTCACTTGTTGCCCATGATAATCGACTTTAAAATACTTTTCATTTCGTTTTACAACCGGAAAGGGGCCTTCGTATGGTGTTTGAAGCGGTCGACGAACACTATCTGTTATTATAAAGACTGCAGGTGTAGTAAATAAATCGGTCTCGATGAATGGAGATGGCCGTGCGTGGTTTGTCGTTTGTGAAGGCTTCAGCTCACGCATTTATTACGCAGTTGCCTTATAAAATCATGTTCTGGAATCGTTTCACTGACTCTTGGATAAGTTTGCAAAAATTCACCGGGAAGACGAAGTGAGCTTCCGTAGACCATCTCAGCTGGTTTTGGTTTTTTACTCCTCTTTATAAGCCGTTCGATAACCCTATAATATTAAGGAAATGACCTCGACACATTGTTCCATCTGGTGCGATTTGACAGCTGCCTATAGAGTTCTATGCCAACGCTCAATTATACCGTTCGATGCAGGATGATACGCGGTGGTTCGAAGATGTTGAATGCCCAGAATAATGTTAAGCTCACGGAACAACGAGGATTCGAATTGGCGTCCTTGGTCCGTTGTGACTAGCAGTGGGACACCAAACCTGCTGATCCAATTCGAATAAAAACTTTGCGCTATTGACTCTGCAGTATTACTCTCTATAGGGTATGCTTCTGCCCATCGCGTGTAATCGATGCACGTAAGACAATAACGAAATCCTCTACTAGGCGGCAGCGGTCCGACGATGTCAATGTTGACGTGTTCAAAACGGCTACTTGCAAGAACGTACGTAGACAGCGGCGCTCTGTTGTGACGATGAACCTTTGATTTTTGGCAAGCTATACACGTTTTGGTCCATTGACGACAATTTCTGCGAAGGCAAGGCCATACAAACTTCTCAGCGACTAATTTGATCGTTTTAGCAGCACCGGCATGACACATGTTATGCATTAACAAAAAACCAGTTTTACGAAATGGTAGCGTGAGAAATGGCCGAATATTACCTGTACTTACATCACAATAAATGTTGGAATGTATACCAGGAACGGAGAATGGTTTTAAACTTAAGCCTGACGTGTTATTTTTTAAAAGTTGCTGTAGCTCGTCATCGTTGCGTTGACTCTCTGCTAATCGGCTGTAGTCGATGAGGTGCTGGACATGTAGCGCTTCTACGCGTGATAGGGTGTCGGCTACAATGTTGTCTTTCCCCGGTAGATAACGAATGTCTGTGGTGAACTGGCCCAAAAAATCGAGGTGGCTTATTTGCCTTGGCGACGCCTTTTCCAGTTTTTGCTCAAATGCAAACTGAAGTGGCTTGTGGTCTGTAAATAAGCAAAAACTTCGACCTTCAAGCATGTGCTGAAAAAATTTTACAGCCTTGTAAGCGCCTGATAATTCGCGGTCGTACGTACTGTACCGTTGTTGTGCTGGTGTTAGACGCTCTGAATAAAAACCGAGTGGTAGCCAGTCATTACCCTCTTGCTGTTGAAGCACGGCACCGATTGCATTACTCGATGCGTCGACTGTCAGTGATAATGGTGGGCCTGGTTTCGGAAACACCAGCGAAGTTGCCTCTGCTAGTTCGTTTTTGCACTGCTGAAAAGCACTAATAGCGTCACCCTTCCACACGATTTTGGTAGTATCATTCTTCTTTTTTCCCTTAATCAGTCTGGAAAGCACTCCTTGGTTTTCTGCAGCTTTTGGTAAGAAACGCCGGAAGTAGTTTAACATGCCCATAAACCGCCTGAGGTCGCATACCCGTTTTGACAACTCAAAGTCTTTGATAGCTGTCACCCTCTCTGCCGGGGGCTTAACTCCCTCTTTATTCACAATGTAGCCCAGAAATAATATTTCTGGCTTCCCAAAAACGCATTTCGTTGGATGTATAACCAAGTTGTACTCACGCAATCTCTCAAATACGGCGCGAATATGCCGTCGATGCTGGTCTTCGTCTTTTGACGCAACTAGAATGTCATCTAAGTATGAACATGCAAAATCCAAGTCCCGCAAAGCATGGTCCATAAACCTTTGAAAGGTTTGACTAGCGTTACGGAGACCAAAACACATAAAAACAAATTCAAAAAGTCCAAAAGGAGTGGTTATTGCTGTTTTCGGAATGTCTGCTGGCTCAACCGGTATCGGGTACCGATCGGGTTCTGTCATGCTATTCAACCGCCTAAAATCCCCGCATGGCCTCCATTCGCCATTCTTTTTTTGCACCATATGCAACGGACTTGCCCATGGGCTTCGTAATGGGTGGCAAATACCAGCTTCAAGCAGTGCTTGAATTTCTGCCTTGGCTACTCTTAGCTTGTCGGGTGCTAAACGTCTGGGTTTAGCAAAAACAGGTGGTCCTTTGGTTATTATGGTATGCGTGACTTCGTGCGATATGCTTTTAGGTGTTTCGCGTGCACGTGCAAGACATTTAAATTCAAGAAGTATGTCCTGAAAGGGCAAATCGCTGTTGATATACGATAACCGGCCGGTATATGCGCTAAGCGTCTTGACGTTGCACCGTTGCGATGCACGCGTTGTGCTATCTGTAAGTCTACGTTGATGCAAGTCGACTAACAGTTGAAAATGTGCTAAAAAAGCGGCTCCTAATATGGGCTGCGAAACATCTGCAACGATGAAATTCCTTTGAAATTTTCTTTTAAAACCCAAATCCAAAGAAATAATTCGTTCGCTGTATAGATGTTTTATTTGCAGCGTACAAGAATATGTCCGCGTTTGGATATCTACGCTGCTCAGTTGTAGGGGGTACTACGCTCACCTCTGCCCCCGTGTCTACCAAAAATTGCATCTTGCTAACACGGCCAAGAACTAAAAGACGACGGGTTTTTGCGGTGCCCTGTCACGTACCGCCGTTTGTGCCAGGGGTTTTAGTTTTGCGAATGTGAGAAGGATGGTCGGCATTTTGTTGCCTTTTCGTCGGATTTTTTATGGTACCAGCAAATGTTGTCGCCTTTGTTGGGTGTGTATGAACGTCTGCGTGATACCGATCGATGCATTTGCCTACCCCGTTGTTGTAGTTTCGCTCTAAGTTCGGCAACTTCTTTTGTTAACTCCGCCATTTTCCAAACAATGTCTGATTGACCTTCGTCGCAGCGCGATGCGACCGCGTGTACTTGCGGGCCGTCGTTAACCTCAATAATTTTATCTGCCAACACGGCGACTTTGTCGAGTGGTTCATTGCTAATTGATATGATGGAGCGCACGCTCTGCGGCAGCCTATTCAGCCAAATCGACTTTAACATGCTATCCTTCATCTCGGTACCTGGTAGCTGGCGCATTTCACGTAGCAAATGTGACGGTCGCATGTCACCTAGTTCCAGATCCTGCAATAATTTCTTGATTCGTTTTTGTTCTGAATCTGCAAATTGCTCTAGGATACGCTTCTTTAATGTTTGGTACATATCACGTGATACTTCGTTGCCATTTGCTGCTCCAGCCACGGTCGCTGGTAAAAACGGCATGGCTTGCATTGGCATCTGCACGGGGCTTTCTTTCGATTCTCCTTCGTCCGGCATGTTGATGGTCGTGGTCACCAATATATGGTTGCGCAGCTCCAAAACAAATACGGATTTTTAGTTCTAAATTTATTATTTATTAATTCTTACTTTTAACAGAAAAATTCAGTTTTCAGCTTTTGTGGTTGCCTCGCAGTCCGGTCGCTGATCGAGAGAGAAGAGAGAGAGAAGAACCGAAATGTCATGAAACAGAGTGCCGTCGTTACCAGAATACTATCTCCACAGGGTTGTGTTTCCGACAAACTCGCTTGCCATCTAAGATTGCTAGTTCAGTCCCATTTAGTTCGCCACACGTTAATTGATTTAAGTTATGGATCGACAATAATTGTTAATACTCATTTTACATTTGTGATTGTGTATGTACATCCTTTTTTAATTTAGAATGTAGGCATGATTTTAGTATATAAGCTGTAAATATTTGAAAATAAAATCAGATAGAATCTTACTAGCAAAGTCAATTGTAGTTTTGTATTCTCGCAAACATTCCGGCAACCTAACGGCTGCCTATTGATCGGCAGAATCTTCTCTGCCTTTATAATAAAGAGGATTCTAATAATATAAAAATCTTGGCGCATATTGCCTTTATAAATATATTATAATATAAATATATTTAACTTGTGCCGGCTACATTTTATCTTATATTTCCCCCCCACTAGAGGTAAGGGATATTCGATATTGTAGAAACCTGCAACGAGCCTCAAAATTGAGCTCCAAGTGACAGTAAAAAGCCGTAGTAGTAAAACAAAACTATACGCAATAAAAGAGTATTGTAATCCAGAGGAATAACATCCGTCGAGGCACAGCAAGGTCAACCAGGCGACCAAATCAACTTACCTCATTGGTTCCTTTGGAGAATAACAAACTCGAAAACAACAATAACATGGGCATAAACAGAGAGAAATCCTTGATGTACAACTGGATATTGCTGAAAAGGTGCTGCAAATTTATAACAATACAGCAGGAATGCAGGTGACTAGATAGAAGGCGCCGAGGACGTGTTAAAATCTTTGCGAATAATCCACAAAGAATTTGACGCTTACCACGAAAAACTTTTGGCAAGCTTCACATAAAAATCGTATTCCAAAGAAAAGAAAATATGGTTCTTCAATTGTAGGGAATATCTTTCTTCTGTTTTGATGGTGCGTAAAATGTCCACAAATAAAACAAAACCAATCTCTTAATTTGCAAACCGAATCCGCCATGCTTATTTAAGCTTTAATTGTTCTTTTTTTATATTAATTTTAGTAAAAATCACACCCGATATGTACTGCTTAGTAGCTAAATTATGCTTAATTTTATCACACCCGATTTGCAAGTCACAGCTGACTAGACGCAAGAACTCAGTGTTTGGCCCGGCCGAACTTGACGACATTTTCAACTGCTTTGTATATGTTGGCGTGAAATTTTGCCAATTAATCGTAAAGAGCTTTATTTACAACAATGGTGTCTTTGGTGACCCCCACTGAAATTTTCCGCCAAACATTTTCGTAGAATATTTTAATCCTTAAATGTCCTTTTTTAAAGGATATTTTTTGATTTTTTGACCCATAAAGAGACCAGTTAGAGGGTTAAGATCTTCCACAAAAATAATCCTCATACAATTCCACAATACAACTCTGACCATAAGAATTCTCTTCTCTCTTCGACCAAAAAATGAAAACTTTGACCCACTGTAAAAAAAAACTCAGACGTGCTGGACCATAAGTTTGTTCTACAAAAATGATCTACTCAATATACCCTTTCAGAATTATAGGGTCGCTATTCTGTTCCAAAAATGCTGTTGGACAGTGTTATTATATTCTATTATGTTATTAATTTGGTTTTCTAAAATGGTTAAATCGTCATGGTCTGGATTTCCAGCGATCCATTTCCAGACAGTTCCTATTTCGTTTATGGCTTTTCTGAATCTTTTCGGTTTTAATCCGTTTAGGTAGGTTTGGGATAGATTTATTTCGTTAGTGAGAATGGGTAGGAGGGAATTTTCTTCTGTGAGCTTTGTTCTAATTATAAAGTTAAGTTCGTCCAAAGTTTTCTGGCAAGCGTCTAAGTCTATTTTATGTATTATTTAATTCTTTTAAATGCTTGGAGAATACGAGTATTCCTAATAGCCGTAATAGTAAACGCAAACGTATTGAGAGTCCGTCTGACGAAGCTGAGCCAAATCCTATTCCGACGACAATTATTTCTTCTTCTCTGCTGAACAGAGATCAGTTCAAAAGGAAAGCAGCGAAAGCAAAAAGTCTGCTGGGATTTCTGTGGCGTTTGCTAGGGGGCTGGTTGTGGTTCCTCAGAGAAAATCTATTTTTATATCAAGATTTTCCAGTGATACCACAGTTGAGGATATCAAGTTTTACATTTCATCTAAGGTTAAAACTGATGACATAACTATCAGGAAATTTTACTTTAATTACAAGAGAAACATTTCTTCATTTAAAATCGATGTAACTTCCGAAAACTTTAATATACTATTAAATAGCTCTTTTTGGCCGACTGGGGCTTTTGTTCGCGAATTCGAGTTTAAACCCAACATAAATAATCAAAACTTAGCAAAAATTTCTCATCCTAATCCGGAGTCAAAAAACTGATAAAAACTAAACTGGATATATATTACCAAAATGTTAGAGGCTTGAATTCAAAACTAACTGACTTGCTTTTGAAGAGTTATCACTGTAATTTTAACATTATAGCTTTCACTGAAACTTGGCTTAAACCTCACGTTTTTGATTCGGAGATTCTTTGCAGTGAATATCATATTTACTGAAATGATCGAGAGTGCAGGATCGGTGGAGGTGTTCTTTTTGCTGTCCATTCTTCATTACCATCTGAAGTGGTTAACGTCCCTATCATTGAGTCTACTGAATTTAAGTGCATACGAGTGCAATTAAGCAAGTCTTATATTTATTTAGTCCTCTGCTATATACCTCCTCAGTCTGACTTGTCTTTACTTGGGATTGTGGACTCAATGCTTAGGCCTTCCGACTCATTGATTGTGTTGGGTGATTTTAATCTCCCAAACATTTCCTGGAATATAATTGATGGTCATATCGTGCCTTCCATTAACAACGCCTTTCTGGAGGGGATGACTGCACTTTGTCTGAACCAAGTTGATACCCTACAAAACAAGTTGGGGAGGGTCTTGGATTTGGTTTTTGTTGACAACATGTACAGGGCCTCCTTTAATCGATGTGATCCATTGGTTTTACCTGAGGTTGTATATCATCCTGCGATTGAATTGTCATACGAGATCATAGACGGAGAGCGGGTTTCTGGATCGAAAGCTTTTAATTCTAATGACAGCTTCGATTTTAGAAAAGCTAATTTTAAAAAATTAAATTGTGACTTATCTAAAATAACTTGGCCTTACTACAATGGCGATATTGAGCGTAATGTTTTGGACTTCAACAATACTTTATACAACTTATTTCTTAAACATGTACCTAAAGGTTTTTGTATTCGTGATGAATCAGCCCCTTTATGGTTCACTAAAGACTTGAGAACTTTAAAAAATAAAAAATCGCGTTCTTTTAAAATATATAAAAGTACTGGTCGTCATGTGGATTATCTTAATTATTCAGTCTTGCGACATAAATATCTAGAATTAAATAAAAACTGTTATGAAAAATACTTGAATAAAATGAAAATGAACATTATCCACGACCCGAAAGCTTTCTATGGTTTCGTTAATTCTAAGCGCAGAGTAAATGCATTATCTTCCGCAATGAAATATCAAAATACCGTGTCATGTGATAACGAGATTATTGCCAATCTATTTGCCCAGTTCTTTAAATCTAACTACACCACTCAATTTAAATATAACTCTATTTCCTATCCATACAAGCTGAGCTCCAATAACTCTATTAATATTCCAGTCATATCATAAGATGATGTTTTTCATTATTTAATATCTTTATAAGAATCATTCAAGTACGGCCCTGATATGATCCCGACATGTTTCCTAAAAAAATGTGAAAAGCACCTGTACCTGCCATTATCGAACTTGTTTAATTTGTCCCTTCAGCAAGGAGTTTTTCCGTCAATATGGAAACAGTCTTACATAATCCCCCTTCATAAATCTGGAAGCAGGTCTTCTATTGAAAACTATCGTGGTATAGCTAAACTCTCTTCTATGCCGAAGTTGTTTGAAGCTATTGTTACCAATCAAATGACTTATCCGATTTCCTCAATAATAGCAAATTGCCAACATGGCTTCTGTAAGGGCAAATCAACCATTACAAATTTACTTGAATTTACCACCCATGTTTCAAATGGGTTTAGGGAATACATTGATACTGATGTTATATATACCGATTTCAGTAAAGCATTTGACAAAGTATGTCACTCTTTACTCATCCGTAAACTAGATCTGCTTGGTTTTCAACCTGGTATCCTCTGTTGGATGTCTTCTTATCTCTCCGGTAGGACGCAAAAGGTAGTTTTTACAAATTTTCATTCTGGGATCATCGATGTTTCCTCGGGAGTTCCTCAGGGCAGCCACCTCGGACCGATTCTGTTCCTGCTATTCATAAACGACATTTCTACAGTAAAGTATTCTAAAATATTGATGTACGCGGATGATGTTAAACTCTTTAAGACTTATGCCTCGGCTGAGGAAAGATCCTTGCTACAGCAAGATTTGGAGAGCATAGTCAATTGGTGCAGCATTAACTACATGCCGCTTAACCTTAACAAATGTAAATTCATGTGCTTTTCTCGACGAACCATTCAGCCGGCCTCCTACAAAATAAATAACTACGTCCTAGAACATGTAAACAGTTTTGTTGACCTGGGTGTTGGTATGGATTGTAAACTCAATGTTAATTTTCATTTTAGTTCCACAGTTAATAAAGCAAGGGGTGTGCTGGCTTTTGTAAAGCGTTGGTCAAAGGAATTCCGCGACCCGTATATAACTAAAACACTTTTTACTTCATTGGTAAGACCAATACTGGAGTATGGTGCCATAGTTTGGAATCCTCGTTATCAGGTCCACTCAGACCAACTAGAGTCAATACAAAAACAATTCTTACTTTTTGCTTTGAGAAATCTTCTAGAATCCCTCGCCATACAATCTTCCCCCTTACACTAGTCGTTTAAAACTTATTAATCTTCCTACTTTTTCGAGTCGCAGAGAAATGTCAGGTATAATATTTCTGGTAAAATTAGTCAATGGATGGATCTCAAGTCCATTTCTTCTAGAGCAAATTAATTTTAATGTACCCTCCCGTGCAACGAGAAACTTTAAACCACTTTTCTTGAAACTATGCAGAACTAACTTTGAGTTGAATGAACCGTTTCGGGGTTTATGCCGAGACTTTAACAATCATTCCATCACCTTTGATGTATCGGACTCTCTTTTTAAAATTAAAAGAACTGTTCTATCCTCTCTTAATAACAGCTAACGGTCCAATTTTCTTACTTGGCATTTCTCTAACTTTTTATTCGGCTGATGAATTCTTATTCTGTAGCTGAGCAGCTTGGGATCTCGACGCTTAACAAACTTTCTTCTGTCACGACTCGGCACCTAAGATTTGTATATTTAAAAAACATCCGTACGTTATGCGGATTGAGCCTCTCGTGTCGGTTGGGCGGAAAAGTGGGTTTCCGTTGGGTTATAATAATAATTATAATAATAATTATGTATGTCCCAGTTTGAATTTTTGTTATTCCAGTATTGAAAGTTGCTAGTTGAGAGTTCGTGTAGTCTATAATTTTGAACTCTGCGTATACCAGAGGTTTGAAAAATCTGTAAAAAAAAAAGAAAAAAATGGAAAATGGAATTATGGCTAGGTTCTTATGTTGCTTTTGTGTACTGTCCGTCCTTTTTCGGTAATAACTACGCTGGATTTATCTTCTTTCACAACTTCTTCTTTATATCTAGCTGTGAGTTTTGATCCTACGCGCTTCTCTATTTTAACATAAATAATATCTCAGGGGGAATAAGTTTTTGTTGGTTTCCGTGTTTTATTATGAATTTCTAAGTCTTTTGCTTGTCTTTCCTAAGAGTCTCGATATTTTCTCGTCTTGAGTTTTCGTATTGTTCCGGGTGTATTGAAACTCGTCTGCCAAAAAATGTCTCAATCGGTATTTTTCCTGTTGCAGAATGTACGGAGTAATTATATTCGTATGTGCATCGGTCTAATAGTTGAAGAAATGAACGGTGGGTACGTTCGGTTTCTAGGCAACGCATAATTTCGGATAACGTCGAATGAAATTTTTCGACTTGTCCGTTAACTTCGCTTGCGTATGGGGGTGATTTGAAAATTCGAATACCAAGTTGATCTTCAACCATGAATTGAATTGAAGCAGAATTAAGGGATTTTTCATTGTCTATTACTATCATTTTCGGAATACCAAAGGCGAAAAGTATTTGGCGCAATGATTCTCTGATATCTTCTATTGCTTTTGATTCTATTAGCTTGACTTGAGCATATTGAGTGAGTACCAACTTTTTTTCTGTATTATATACATATGTCTATATGAACTATTTCACCAGGATATTCCGGGATGGGAGTTTCAAGTAGTTGCGGTTTGTTAGGGTGGCGGTCGTATTTATATACTTTGCAAATTTTGCATTGTTTAATCATATTTTCAATTTTTGCTTTCATGTTTGGGAAATACAATATTTGTATGAGCTGTTTTTTATTTTCGTCTCGATTTCTGTGTGCTCGTATGTGTTCTGTTAGTATTGCTTCATTTTGAGCGTCTTCGTTGGTTATGTCTTCTACTTTTGTCTAGGTATAGCGGATTTTGTAGTTGGAAAAATGGAGAGGATAAATTTCTTGGATTTTCCCCATTATGTTTTCAGAAGTAAATATACCATTTATGACTGAAGGATGAAGGTAACGTTTTAAAAGTGAAATTAAATTTTCTAAAGAGAAGTTTGGTTTTGTGATTAAGTGCCTATGGTATGTTGGGAATGGAATTTCGAATTGATAACTGTCTTCGGCTTCTAATGAGATCCACAGTTGATTTTTAAAGGCATTTATGGGGGCTTCTATTGCAGGAATTAGGTTGTGCGAAGAACTTCCGTCTGAATGTGTAGCGACTCATAGGGAGTTTACCTCAAATGGTCGGGACAATATGTCTGCCACTACATTGTATTTGCCTGGTTTATATTTTATCTCGTAATTGTATTCTTCGAGTATGGCTTTCCAACGTTTTAATTTTGAGTTATTGTTTTTGTTGCTTAAGGCGTATGTGAGAGGTTGATGATCAGTGTGGATTATAACTTTTGCAGTGCCATAGAGATAATTTCTGAAGCAGTTTAATGCCCAAATTATGGAAAGCATTTCTTTTTCATTAATTGCATAATTTTCTTCCGCTTTACTTAGTGTTCTGGATATAAAGGTTATTGGTTTGCCATTTTGTTCTAAAACAGCACCTATGGCATATTTGGAGGCATCTGTAGTTAGATCAAACTCTTTTTTGAAATCTGGATATTGTAAAATGACATCGTTGGATGTAAGTGTGGCTTTGATTTTATTAAATGCCACTTTATCTTCTTCATTTAATTGAATGCTAGTCTTTTTTGAAATATTTTTCGACATTCTGCCTTCCTCACCTCGAAGGAGTGATGTGAGTGGCTTTGCTAATTTGGAGTAGTCTTTGATGAATCTTCTATAGTAACCAAATATACCTAAATATGATCGTACATCTTTGAGGTTAGTAGGGTATTGGAATTTTGTTATAGATTGTACTTTTTAAGGGTTAGTGGAAATTCCATCGGACGAAACGACGAACAACTTGTTTTTTGTAAAATTCGCATTTGTCCATTTGTACTTTCATATTTGCCTTATTTAGTGTATCAAAAATCTTGTCTATATGTTCTGAATGTGATTTTTCATCCTTGCTGAATATAATTATGTCGTCTATGTATACATAGCATAAATGTCGTCTAATGCCCCTTGGAATATGGTTGGGGCGTTCTTCAGGCCGAAAGGTAGTCTTTGTGAACTCATATTTACTATCAAGCAAACGTCAAGCTGTTAAGTTGTGTTTTGTTGTGATATTTTTTTCTTTTTAAAATTTGTTTACTTATTTAATATAATTAAATAATTTAGTGATAAAATATTTGGAGATTCATCTGTGCGCATTTAAAGCTAAGTATAACATCTGTTAAGCATATTTGCATTGACTTTATTGCAATTTAATTTAGTTTTTCAATTGCCGAGTCATTAGTTGCTTTGCATTGTTATTGTTTCTTATTTACATTGTTATTGCTTCTTATTTGCTTTAGACTTTGTATTTGTATTGCGCGCATTTTCTTTTCTCTTCCTTGATTGTCATTCCTGAAACAGCTGTTTGCGTTTAGTTTTTTACGTGTCAAATACTGTGCATCTAAAACTGTTCGTTACATTAATAGCTCTCAAACCATTAAAAAACTTGCATTACCTTTCAAACTGCTTTCTCCTTTATTTTATTAATACAATACGAGTATTTGTTTTTTTTTGATATTAGTTTTTACTTAGTTGTGTTAAATTATGTCTTGCATTTTTGACAACTGCAAAATTAAAAAAACCGACTAATATTAAATTCTACTTTAAGTATTTTATACCAAAACGTTAGAGGTTTAAATACTAAATTAAACGATTTATACTTAAAAGGCTTAGACTGTAACTATAACATAATTTGCTTTACTGAAACCTGGCTTAAACCACATATTTTTAATTCAGAGATCCTTCCTAATCATTATCAAATTTATAGAAATGACCGTAAGGACAGAATCGGTGGGGGTGTTCTTTTTGCAGTTCATTCTTCTATACCATCCGAAGATGTTAATATCCCCCTCATCGAGTCAATCGAATTTAAAGCAATACGAGTTATGGTTGGAAATGGTTTCTTTTATTTAGCTGTTTGCTACATCCCTCCTAATTCTGACTTATCGGTATATTCTCAACATATTGCGTTACTTACATCCTTAAGTTCAATGATTACTGCACATGACTCGATCATTGTACTTGGTGACTTCAATATGCCAGGCATATCATGGACTTTCATGGACGACTTTATCGTTCCAATTTCATCAAGGGATAGATACAATGTGTTCTTAGAAGATATGGCTGAGCTCTGTCTAAATCAGATTAATTTAACTCCAAACCATTTTGGAAACATTCTAGACCTTGTTTTTGTTGATGATATATCTAAATCATCTATGAAGAGGTGCGAACCCTTGGTTATTCCAGAGGACTCTTATCACCCTGCGATTGAGTTAAATTACGAGGTTATAGGGGATTTTGGAAATAATGTCGATAAATCAAGTAGCTCAAACGCTCGTTTTATTTTCGCGAAAGCCAATTTCAAGAAATTAGATCGAGAATTGTCAAAATTATCTTGGCCGACGTATAAAGATGATGTTGAACGTTGTGTCCAGCATTTTAATAATACTATATATAGTTTATTTCAAAAGTTTGTACCTAAACGGGTTTGCGTACAAAAGGAGCAATCACAACCTTGGTTTACAAAAGAACTAAGAAATTTAAAAAATAAAAAGTCGCGATCTTTTAAACTGTACAAAATAACTGGTTTGCACACTAACTATGTTAAATACTCAGTTCTCCGACACGCTTACTTTGAATTAAATAAAAAATGCTACAGATCTTATTTGTGCAAAGTTAAAAGGAATTTAATAACAAACCCTGCATCATTTTATGATTTCGTTAACTCAAAACGCAGAGTGACTGGTTTTCCGTCTGCCATGAAATATCAAAATACCGTGTCTTGTGACTCCCAATCAATTTCCAACATGTTTGCCAAATTCTTCAGGTCAAATTACTCCATTACTTTGCCTCTGAGCAAACCTTATCCATATAAACTTTGTCCCTTAACCTCTGCTTTTATTCCGCAAATATCTTCTGAGGAAGTATTTTATTGTTTGAGTAACTTAAAAGAATCTTTTAAGGCCGGCCCCGATTTGATGCCGACGTGGTTCCTCAAAAACTGTGCTAAACATATTTATGAGCCCTTAACTAATTTATTTAATCTTTCTCTTAGGCTTGGGGTTTTCCCTTCAGCTTGGAAAGAATCATTCATTTTACCCCTTCATAAGACCGGGAGTAGGTCCTCTATAGAAAATTATCGCGGTATAGCTAAGATTTCTGCTATTCCTAAACTATTTGAGGCAATCGTTGTTGACCATTTAACGCATTCATTATCCTCTACAATTTCTAGCACTCAACACGGGTTCTCTAAGGGTAAATCTACCGTTACAAACTTGCTCGAGTTCACAACTCATGTTTCAAATGGATTCAGAGAATTTATGCACACTGATGTTATATACACCGATTTTAGTAAAGCATTCGACAGAGTAAGTCACGCTTTACTGATTCATAAACTCGATCTCCTTGGTTTTCAACCTAATCTCCTTCATTGGATATCTTCTTACCTCATGGACAGAACACAACGAGTTCTTTTTAAAAATAGTTCCTCAAACATTATTCATGTATCTTCAGGGGTCCCGCAAGGAAGTCACCTTGGTCCGATTCTGTTTTTACTTTTTATAAATGACATACCTTCTGTAATTAACTATTCAAAAATTTTATTGTATGCTGATGATGTAAAACTTTTTAGATCGTATCATTCTGTTGAGGAAAGGTCCTTACTACAGGCGGATTTAAATAGCATGACTAACTGGTGTGAAGTAAATAACATGCCGCTAAACCTTAAAAAATGTAAGGTAATGTGCTTTTCTCGAAGGGCACTTCAACCGGCTTCTTATGACATATGTAACCATAACCTCGAACAAGTGTTTAACTTTGTTGATCTTCGAATTACAATGGATCCGAAACTTAATTTTAATCTTCACATTAATGTTACAGTTAACAAAGCCAAGGGTGTTTTTGCATTTGTAAAACGATGGTCAAAAGAATTCAATGACCCATACATTACGAAGGCTCTATTCACAACGTTAGTGAGGCCCATACTGGAATATGGATCTGTTGTTTGGAACCCGCGCTATCAAGTTCATTCCGACAGAATAGAGTCAATTCAAAAACAATTTCTACTTTTTGCTTTAAGGAATTTTCGTTGGGATTCTCAGTACAACCTGCCGCCATATATAAGTCGTTTAAAACTCATTAATCTTCCTACACTTGCTAGTCGTAGAGAAATGCTAGGCGTAGTATTTTTAGTGAAGTTACTGACAGGCTTGATCTATAGCCCATCTCTTCTTGGTGAAATAAAACTAAACGTTCCCTCCCGAATTTCAAGACATTTCCGGCCTCTTTTTCTGAAGCCATGTAAAAGTAATTTTGAGTTAAATGAGCCACTCCGTAGTTTGTGCCAGGATTTTAACACTCATTCCGGTTCTTTTGATACTTCAGACTCACTTTTTTACGTAAAGAAAACTATACTCAATGCTCTCAATAATTGATACAAACATACTTATATATTACTACTCGATCAGCTGATGAGCATTTGTTCTGTAGCTGAACAGTTTTAGATCTCGACACTTAACAAACTTCTGCCTTTCATGACTCGGCGCAGCATATGTATATGAAAAAAAAAATTTTTTTTTTTTTTATATATCCGTGCGTCATACGGATGCGCCCCTCGCGTCGGTCGGGCGGGTATGGAGGGAAAAAAAACCGTTGGGATTATTATTATTATTATTATTATTACTGAAAAAGCTGTTTTTTCCAGGTCAGATTTTTTAAGAGGAATTTGATAGAAACCACTTTTTAAGTCAATCACAGAAAAAATTCGATTTTCTCCCAATTGAGAGAGTACCTTATTTATTTCTGGTATTGGATACCTATCTGCAATTGTCACTATATTTAGTTTTCTATAGTCGATAACCATTCTAAATTTTTTCTCGCCGAACGCGTCGTCCTTTTTAGGCACCACCCAGACAGATGAGTTGCAGGGCGATCTTGATTTTCCTATTATACCGTCTTCGAGTAACTTGTTTACTTGTTGTTCGACTTCCTATTTAAGGCTAATGGGGTAAGGGTAGGATTTGGAGTATACGGGCGTGTCGGAATTGGTACTAACTTCTGCTACTACCTTTGTTGTATACGTCAGTTTTTCGTCGGGTTCTGAGAATAAATTGCGGTGCTTTTAAGCTAATTGTCGTATCTCGTTTTTTTCTCTCAAACTCATGTGCTCGTCGCGGATTTGTATTGCGTTGACGTTTTGTACGCAATATTGGTGTAAGTAAATTTTTATTGAATTTGCAATGATCATAAAATTGTCTTTGGTGTGTATAACTGCTGAAAACTCTTTTAAGCTGTCGTTTCCTAATAGTGCTTAGTGTTGGTAACAGGAAGAATTTCAATTTACAGTCATCTAAGTTAAAAAGATTTATAAATGTGTGGTGTGTAATTTTTATTTTACCACCTACTGAATTTCCGTATAATTTGATATCATTATCTTTTGCATTTTCTACTAAGTTAACCTGGATATAATTTTTAATTGAACCGGTATCAACCAAAATTTTTAAAATTTCTTCGCTTTTCGTCCTACATCTAAAGTAGGGTAGCGAAGAGCTATTAAGCTAAAAAATGTATGTCGGTTAAGTCAAGGGATTGTTCGTTATTGTCACTATATTTTGTATTTGGGTCATAATTGTATTGATCATAGTAGTATTGATCATAGTTCTACTGGTCATAATTGTTTTGATCATATTTTTACTGATCCTCGTAGTTTTGTCCTTCTACCACTTGTTCAGAATTTATATGAAAATTCCTTTGAACTTTGGGTGGTGGAAGGTTTTTTGTGGATGAGTTTATTGTCGATTTCCTACGTCCTGTTGTTTTGCTCGATTTACGTAATTTACGGCGTTTGTCCTCACGCTTATTTTATACCAAGAAGCCTAGGAAGGTCGCCAGGAAGTCCTCTAACGAAGGTATCAAGGGCCTTAGCGCGATAGTTTTCGGTCAATAAGTGAACTGCTTCTTCTTAAAACTTCCATGCATCCTATTTTGTTAAGTATTAGTGATAAATGTACATAGACTTTTTGGTAAAATTCATTGGTTGTCAATCTTCCTTGTACAAGGCACGTCATTTGATATTCTAGCGTACCTATGTCTCTTTTGTCAGCGTAATGAGTGGTCAGACATCGTGATATTGCAGTCCAGTCTAAGGGTGTGTTGTAGGATTCTAGGGCTAAGTCTGCTTTTCCTATTATTTTGTTTCTAATTACATTTTAGATACCGATATAGCGTGGAGTGCCTCTTGAGGGTTCGTATATCCTCAAAATGCGTTCGACACTTTTCTTCCAGGAGCTAAACTCTGAAGCGTTCGCTAAAAATTCTCGTAGCGATCGTACTACGTCTGGTATTTTGTCCCTTTCACTCATGTTATTTTGAAATCGTTCGTCTATTGTTTGGTCTGTAAAAATGGGATTTGTCCTGTTGGTAAGTGCGTTTTGGACTAAGTCAGGTCCGTTTGTTTCTATGGCTTGAGCTACCCTAGTCTTAATAAAATTTGCCAAATCTGGCGAGATTTGGTTAGGAGAAGCTGGATTATGCTGCTGGTGCAGCGGGAGCTGCATTCCCTAGCATTGGAGGCCTAATTAAGTTATTTTGATTCGCCATTTACAATTTTTTATTTTTCTCTTTTATTTGATAAGTTTTATGTTATCCCTTCTGAGAAGGGGTTTTTTTTACTCTAGAGGGTCCGTAGTGGTTTCTTTTATATTTTCACGATTTTAATTTGTAAACATTTTTTTAATATAATTTTTGCTTACAAATTTTCACCAATTTAATTTTAAATTTGCAATTTTTCCTTTCTTAAAAGAAAATTGTTTGATACCTAAATATAGTGTTTTTTTCACAAATTTAATTATAAAGTTAAACTTTCCTTTCACAAATTCAATTCAAGTTTTAAATTTAATTTAATACACAATTGCTGTTTTATGTTTTGGATGATTTTCGCAATTTTCCTGGATAATTTCTTATCAATTTGTATCTTTCGTCATTACAACTTTTCCTTATAAAATATTTTAATACTCTTAATCTAATTCTTACATTAACAACTGCATAGTGGCCGGCAATGATTATTTTCTCCGTTTTTCTTCTGATACTCAAGATGCTCCTTGGTTGCCACCTCCCTTCCTCAGGTGTGGGTAAGGTAAAATTATCCAAGCTGTTCGTTTAGCACTTCGTATGGTGCTCCAATTCCAAACAGTTATGGTGTCGGCTGGGTTGTGTCACTTTTTGTATTACATATGATACACTTTTTCTTTTCACTCCCGTGCCGAATAATTAGCTCGGGCGCCAATTATCGGATTGTTAATTAAAACTCCGAAAAAAATATAATTTTTGGTCTTCCGACCATTATTCCTTCAAAATTTTCTTAAGACTGACTTTACAATATTAATTCTACTATTATTATAAACTATTTCTACTTGCGTCAGCATTGCATTTCTCGGCGTGTGCCGGATGTTGTTCCCGATTTTTGGTTGAATCAGCGTCTGGGTCACTTCCCAATGTGTTGTTAACGTTTTGCTGATTTTGGCTATGATTGGCAATATTGGTAGTGTTGCGGCCGGTGACTTTTGTTAAACTGACGTCTTCACTTATTAGCCTGTTATTGTGTATGGCTAATTATTGTGCTAGCCTAAGCTGTTATTATGAACATTACTGGTGTTAACTTATGTTATATTACATGCACCGGATTGACGACACAAGCGTAGGACAAATGGTGAGGTGTTATGTGACATGGGTTAATGGTCGTCAGCTAAGACACATAAATATTTTAGGAATTATATGTTTTTGTCGAACAATGAACGACTCGGTAACATGAGTATATTATTATTTGTTATGCGTTTATGGTTGCGCAGCTCCAAAACTAATACGGATTTTTAGTTCTAAATTTATTATTTATTAATTCTTACTTTTAACAGAAAAATTCAGTTTTTAGCTTTTGTGGTTGCCTCGCAGTCCGGTCGCTGATCGAGAGAGAAGAGAGAGAGAAGAACCGAAATGTCATGAAACAGTGTGCCGTCGTTACCAGAATACTGTCTCCACAGGGTGTTTTTCCGACAAACTCGCTTGCCATCTAAGATTGCTAGTTCAGTCCCATTTAGTTCGCCACATCACTCCCCCTCTTAGGGAATGCTAAACCTTACTTTTCGTCCAGACCGGGTTCGATATTCTCTGGGCGCCAGTAACGAGGTAGACGTCTCTGTATCATTAATTGTGTTTGCCGTTTCCAGGCGATCAATGCTTTCGTTCACTTGTTTCCCATGAACATCGACTTTAAAATACTTTTTATTTCGTTTTACAACCGGAAAGGGGCCTTCGTATGGTGTTTGAAGCGGTCGACGAACACTATCTGTTATTATAAAGACTGCAGGTGTAGTAAATAAATCGGTCTCGATGAATGGAGATGGCCGTGCGTGGTTTGTCGTTTGTGAAGGCTTCAGCTCACGCATTTATTACGCAGTTGCCTTATAAAATCATGTTCTGGAATCGTTTCACTGACTCTTGGATAAGTTTGCAAAAATTCACCGGGAAGACGAAGTGAGCTTCCGTAGACCATCTCAGCTGGTTTTGATTTTTTACTCCTCTTTATAAGCCGTTCGATAACCCTATAATATTAAGGAAATGACCTCGACACATTGTTCCATCTGGTGCGATTTGACAGCTGCCTATAGAGTTCTATGCCAACGCTCAATTATACCGTTCGATGCAGGATGATACGCGGTGGTTCGAAGATGTTGAATGCCCAGAATAATGTTAAGCTCACGGAACAACGAGGATTCGAATTGGCGTCCTTGGTCCGTTGTGACTAGCAGTGGGACACCAAACCTGCTGATCCAATTCGAATAAAAACTTTGCGCTATTGACTCTGCAGTATTACTCTCTATAGGGTATGCTTCTGCCCATCGCGTGTAATCGATGCACGTAAGACAATAACGAAATCCTCTACTAGGCGGCAGCGGTCCGACGATGTCAATGTTGACGTGTTCAAAACGGCTACTTGCAAGAACGTACGTAGACAGCGGCGCTCTGTTGTGACGATGAACCTTTAATTTTTGGCAAGCTATACACGTTTTGGTCCATTGACGACAATTTCTGCGAAGGCAAGGCCATACAAACTTCTCAGCGACTAATTTGATCGTTTTAGCAGCACCGGCATGACACATGTTATGCATTAACAAAAAACCAGTTTTACGAAATGGTAGCGTGAGAAATGGCCGAATATTACCTGTACTTACATCACAATAAATGTTGGAATGTATACCAGGAACGGAGAATGGTTTTAAACTTAAGCCTGACGTGTTATTTTTTAAAAGTTGCTGACTCTCTGCTAATCGGCTGTAGTCGATGAGGTGCTGGACATGTAGCGCTTCTACGCGTGATAGGGTGTCGGCTACAATGTTGTCTTTCCCCGGTAGATAACGAATGTCTGTGGTGAACTGGCCCAAAAAATCGAGGTGGCTTATTTGCCTTGGCGACGCCTTTTCCAGTTTTTGCTCAAATGCAAACTGAAGTGGCTTGTGGTCTGTAAATAAGCAAAAACTTCGACCTTCAAGCATGTGCTGAAAATATTTTACAGCCTTGTAAGCGCCTGATAATTCGCGGTCGTACGTACTGTACCGTTGTTGTGCTGGTGTTAGACGCTCTGAATAAAAACCGAGTGGTAGCCAGTCATTACCCTCTTGCTGTTGAAGCACGGCACCGAGGGCAGTACTCGATGCGTCGACTGTCAGTGATAATGGTGGGCCTGGTTTCGGAAACACCAGCGAAGTTGCCCCTGCTAGTTCGTTTTTGCACTGCTGAAAAGCACTAATAGCGTCACCCTTCCACACGATTTTGGTAGTATCATTCTTCTTATTTCCCTTAATCAGTCTGGAAGGCACTCCTTGGTTTTCTGCAGCTTTTGGTAAGAAACGCCGGAAGTAGTTTAACATGCCCATAAACCGCCTGAGGTCGCATACCCGTTTTGACAACTCAAAGTCTTTGATAGCTGTCACCCTCTCTGCCGGGGGCTTAACTCCCTCTTTATTCACAATGTAGCCCAGAAATAATATTTCTGGCTTCCCAAAAACGCATTTCGTTGGATGTATAACCAAGTTGTACTCACGCAATCTCTCAAATACGGCGCGAATATGCCGTCGATGCTGGTCTTCGTCTTTTGACGCAACTAGAATGTCATCTAAGTATGAACATGCAAAATCCAAGTCCCGCAAAGCATGGTCCATAAACCTTTGAAAGGTTTGACTAGCGTTACGGAGACCAAAACACATAAAAACAAATTCAAAAAGTCCAAAAGGTGTGGTTATTGCTGTTTTCGGAATGTCTGCTGGCTCAACCGGTATCGGGTACCGATCGGGTTCTGTCATGCTATTCAACCGCCTAAAATCCCCGCAAGGCCTCCATTCGCCATTCTTTTTTTGCACCATATGCAACGGCTTCGTGATGGGCGGCAAATACCAGCTTTAAGCAGTGCTTGAATTTCTGCCTTGGCTACTCTTAGCTTGTCGGGTGCTAAACGTCTGGGTTTAGAAAAAACAGGTGGTCCTTTGGTTATTATGGTATGCGTGACTTCGTACGATATGCTTTTAGGTGTTTCGCTTGCACGTGCAAGACATTTAAATTCAAGAAGTATGTCCTGAAAGGGCAAATCGCTGTTGATATACGATCACCGGCCGGTATATGCGCTAAGCGTCTTGACGTTGCAACGTTGCGATGCGTGCGTTGTGCTATCTGTAAGTCTACGTTGATGCAAGTCGACTAACAGTTGAAAATGTGCTAAAAAAGCGGCTCCTAATATGGGCTGCGAAACATCTGCAACGATGAAATTCCTTTGAAATTTTCTTTTAAAACCCAAATCCAAAGAAATAATTCGTTCGCTGTATAGATGTTTTATTTGCAGCGTACAAGAATATGTTCGCGTTTGGATATCTACGCTGCTCAGTTGTAGGGGGTACTACGCTCACCTCTGCCCCCGTGTCTACCAAAAATTGCATCTTGCTAACACGGCCAAGAACTAAAAGACGACGGGTTTTTGCGGTGCCCTGTCACGTACCGCCGTTTGTGCCAGGGGTTTTAGTTTTGCGAATGTGAGAAGGATGGTCGGCATTTTGTTGCCTTTTCGTCGGATTTTTTATGGTACCAGCAAATGTTGTCGCCTTTGTTGGGTGTGTATGAACGTCTGCGTGATACCGATCGATGCATTTGCCTACCCCGTTGTTGTAGTTTCGCTCTAAGTTCGGCAACTTCTTTTGTTAACTCCGCCATTTTCCAAACAATGTCTCATTGACCTTCGTCGCAGCGCGATGCGACCGCGTGTACTTGCGGGCCGTCGTTAACCTCAATAATTTTATCTGCCAACACGGCGACTTTGTCGAGTGGTTCATTGCTAATTGATATGATGGAGCGCACGCTCTGCGGCAGCCTATTCAGCCAAATCGACTTTAACATGCTATCCTTCATCTCGGTACCTGGTAGCTGGCGCATTTCACGTAGCAAATGTGACGGTCGCATGTCACCTAGTTCCAGATCCTGCAATAATTTCTTGATTCGTTTTTGTTCTGAATCTGCAAATTGCTCTAGGATACGCTTCTTTAATGTTTGGTACATATCACGTGATACTTCGTTGCCATTTGCTGCTCCAGCCACGGTCGCTGGTAAAAACGGCATGGCTTGCATTGGCATCTGCACGGGGCTTTCTTTCGATTCTCCTTCGTCCGGCATGTTGATGGTCGTGGTCACCAATATATGGTTGCGCAGCTCCAAAACAAATACGGATTTTTAGTTCTAAATTTATTATTTATTAATTCTTACTTTTAACAGAAAAATTCAGTTTTCAGCTTTTGTGGTTGCCTCGCAGTCCGGTCGCTGATCGAGAGAGAAGAGAGAGAGAAGAACCGAAATGTCATGAAACAGAGTGCCGTCGTTACCAGAATACTATCTCCACAGGGTTGTGTTTCCGACAAACTCGCTTGCCATCTAAGATTGCTAGTTCAGTCCCATTTAGTTCGCCACACGTTAATTGATTTAAGTTATGGATCGACAATAATTGTTAATACTCATTTTACATTTGTGATTGTGTATGTACATCCTTTTTTAATTTAGAATGTAGGCATGATTTTAGTATATAAGCTGTAAATATTTGAAAATAAAATCAGATATAATCTTACTAGCAAAGTCAATTGTAGTTTTGTATTCTCGCAAACATTCCGGCAACCTAACGGCTGCCTATTGATCGGCAGAATCTTCTCTGCCTTTATAATAAAGAGGATTCTAATAATATAAAAATCTTGGCGCATATTGCCTTTATAAATATATTATAATATAAATATATTTAACTTGTGCCGGCTACATTTTATCTTATATTTCCCCCCCACTAGAGGTAAGGGATATTCGATATTGTAGAAACCTGCAACGAGCCTCAAAATTGAGCTCCAAGTGACAGTAAAAAGCCGTAGTAGTAAAACAAAACTATACGCAATAAAAGAGTATTGTAATCCAGAGGAATAACATCCGTCGAGGCACAGCAAGGTCAACCAGGCGACCAAATCAACTTACCTCATTGGTTCCTTTGGAGAATAACAAACTCGAAAACAACAATAACATGGGCATAAACAGAGAGAAATCCTTGATGTCCAACTGGATATTGCTGAAAAGGTGCTGCAAATTTATAACAATACAGCAGGAATGCAGGTGACTAGATAGAAGGCGCCGAGGACGTGTTAAAATCTTTGCGAATAATCCACAAAGAATTTGACGCTTACCACGGAAAACTTTTGGCAAGCTTCACATAAAAATCGTATTCCAAAGAAAAGAAAATATGGTTCTTCAATTGTAGGGAATATCTTTCTTCTGTTTTGATGGTGCGTAAAATGTCCACAAATAAAACAAAACCAATCTCTTAATTTGCAAACCGAATCCGCCATGCTTATTTAAGCTTTAATTGTTCTTTTTTTATATTAATTTTAGTAAAAATCACACCCGATATGTACTGCTTAGTAGCTAAATTATGCTTAATTTTATCACACCCGATTTGCAAGTCACAGCTGACTAGACGCAAGAACTCAGTGTTTGGCCCGGCCGAACTTGACGACATTTTCAACTGCTTTGTATATGTTGGCGTGTAATTTTGCCAATTAATCGTAAAGAGCTTTATTTACAACAATGGTGTCTTTGGTGACCCCCACTGAAACTTTCCGCCAAACATTTTCGTAGAATATTTTAATCCTTAAATGTCCTTTTTTAAAGGATATTTTTTGATTTTTTGACCCATAGAGAGACCAGTTAGAGGGTTAAGATCTTTCACAAAAATAATCCTCATACAATTCCACAATACAACTCTGACCATAAGAATTCTCTTCTCTCTTCGACCAAAAAATGAAAACTTTGACCCACTGTAAAAAAAAAAACTCAGACGTGCTGGACCATAAGTTTGTTTTACAAAAATGATCTACTCAACAAACCCTTTCAGAATTATAGGGTCGCTATTCTGTTCCAAAAATGCTGTTGGACAGTGTTATTATATTCTATTATGTTATTAATTTGGTTTTCTAAAATGGTTAAATCGTCATGGTCTGGATTTCCAGCGATCCATTTCCAGACAGTTCCTATTTCGTTTATGGCTAGGAATGGGTAGGAGGGAATTTTCTTCTGTGAGCTTTGTTCTAATTATAAAGTTAAGTTCGTCCAAAGTTTTCTGGCAAGCGTCTAAGTCTATTTTATGTATTATTTAATTCTTTTAAATGCTTGGAGAATACGAGTATTGCTAATAGCCGTAATAGTAAACGGAAACGTATTGAGAGTCCGTCTGACGAAGCTGAGCCAAATCCTATTCCGACGACAATTATTTCTTCTTCCTCAGGGGAGTTGATTAGTTTCTCCTCACCTTGTCCTCAGGCTGTTGAACCTTCAACATTAAAAGCTGCTGCACAGAGATCAGTTCAAAAGGAAAGCAGCGAAAGCAAAAAGTCTGCTGGGATTTCTGTGGCGTTTGCTTGGGGGCTGGTTGTGGTTCCTCAGAGAAAATCTATTTTTATATCAAGATTTTCCAGTGATACCACAGTTGAGGATATCAAGTTTTACATTTTATCTAAGGTTAAAACTGATGACATAACTATCAGGAAATTTTACTTTAATTACAAGAGAAACATTTCTTCATTTAAAATCGATGTAACTTCCGAAAACTTTAATATACTATTAAATAGCTCTTTTTGGCCGACTGGGGCTTTTGTTCGCGAATTCGAGTTTAAACCCAACATAAATAATCAAAACTTAGCAAAAATTTCTCATCCTAATCCGGAGTCAAAAAACTGATAAAAACTAAACTTGATATATATTACCAAAATGTTAGAGACTTGAATACAAAACTAACTGACTTGCTTTTGAAGAGTTATCACTGTAATTTTAACATTATAGCTTTCACTGAAACTTGGCTTAAACCTCACGTTTTTGATTCGGAGATTCTTTGCAGTGAATATCATATTTACTGAAATGATCGAGAGTGCAGGATCGGTGGAGGTGTTCTTTTTGCTGTCCATTCTTCATTACCATCTGAAGTGGTTAACGTCCCTATCATTGAGTCTACTGAATTTAAGTGCATACGAGTGCAATTAAGCAAGTCTTATATTTATTTAGCCCTCTGCTATATACCTCCTCAGTCTGACTTGTCTTTACTTGGGATTGTGGACTCAATGCTTAGGCCTCCCGACTCATTGATTGTGTTGGGTGATTTTAATCTCCCAAACATTTCTTGGAATATAATTGATGGTCATATCGTGCCTTCCATTAACAACGCCTTTCTGGAGGGGATGACTGCACTTTGTCTGAACCAAGTTAATAC
This sequence comes from Philophylla caesio, assembly GCA_963971545.1. Lineage (NCBI taxonomy): Eukaryota > Metazoa > Arthropoda > Insecta > Diptera > Tephritidae > Philophylla > Philophylla caesio. The sequence goes on along the minus strand of OZ020608.1, from coordinate 40,802,896 downwards.
CCTACAAAAAAAGTTGGGGAGGGTCTTGGATTTGGTTTTGTTGACAACATGTACAGGGCCTCCTTAAATCGATGTGATCCATTGGTTTAACCTGATGATGTATATCATCCTGCGATTGAATTGTCATACGAGATCATAGACGGAGAGCGGGTTTCTGGATCGAAAGCTTTTAATTCTAATGACAGCTTCGATTTTAGAAAAGCTAATTTTAAAAAATTAAATTGTGACTTATCTAAAATAACTTGGCCTTACTACAATGGCGGGGGGGTCGAGCGAAAGCAGGGTGTGGATGAAGCGCCTTATAGTGCCCAGGTTACCCTAGACACCTAGCCAATCCCACATCAAGACCGTAGTGCACGATGAGGAATCGTACCTTTCCAGAGGTGACCCTGTTTCCACTGAACACTACGGATCTAGACCCGGAGGGTGTCGAAACTACCCGTCCCCCCTAATCCAGGGTGTCATGCGTCACCGTGCCCATGGATGATTTGCAGTCAGGGGGCTTTTCCGACTGTATTCTAACGGCGCCTCCCGGACACCGGTCCGCCTCCGGGAGTAACGGTGGACTTGCTGCGGCGTGGGGCTCTGCCGTAGTCAACCGTTCCCTTCCCCTTCCTTTTTACTTCCGGCCACCGAACGGTCTCGGCTCAATAGGTGGCCAAAGAACCAGAAAAATGAACTCAACAAATCAACCAGCCTCGGAACCCTGCACGGGTAGTGCCGCCGACGGACACGGCGAAGTTACGTCCAACCCTGTCTCGGGAACCGCAACGACGGTGCCGAAAGGGCCTACACGGCCCAAAACCCTACTTCGGTCCTCCGCAGCGACTGGAGATATGGCCCCACCCCTTGAGGGAAAGCCATACTCCGGGGAAGCCGGAAGTACTAAGCCCCTAGAGGGAAAGTCGCTTCCGGTGGAAAAGCTGAGGAGGATCAATCCCCCCAGGCCCACAAAGGTCTCTCCTACCCTGCTCAGTCTGGTGGTCAAACAGGGGTCCTCTACGGACAAAAAACCAACCACCGCTGCGCAAAACACTGGCAAAGCCATTAAGCCTCACGTCAGGGCCCAGCGCGACCGAAGGGCAGCCCCGAAGGTCATCAAACGGCTGGAGGCTATACCGTACGCCCAACTGACGGAGGCACAGAAATCCTCCCTCGAGTGGGCTAAGGGAGTCCTGAACGCCAGCGGAAAGCGCCTCTCAGGGAATGGCGAGAAGGACAAACCTCCCACTCGCACGGACCAGAAGAAGGACCTGGCCTCTAAGAGACAGCGATCTCAAGACGATACCCCCAGTGGATCGAAGAGGCACAGGACTTCCTCCCCCCGAACCGTCGGTCGATGGCCATATCAGCCAAGGCTTTTAGCGAGGCTGCGAAGGAGCACCTGACGCTGGCTGTGCTCGATAAGAGCCATCCCGACGGGAACATCAGCACGGACAATTGGAAGTCCGTCTTGATGGGTCTCTGCAGGGTCTATAAGGGCATACTCCTGAAGTATCCCGGCCCTGCACCAGTCGTCCGCGACGCCGGCTGGTATCAAGGGCGAATAAAGCTGGTCGCGTGCGCGGACGAACGTGCAGTCCGGCTGTACAAGGAGGCAATCTCCTCGGTGGGACAGCTGTGGCCCGAGGCAGACTTGATGGCTGTCCACAGGGACGAGATCCCTAAGCGGCCTCGAGCCTGGGCTTGGGTCCCAGCGGAACCATCTAAACCGCAGGAGATCCTCGAGCTCATCCGCCTTGGCAACGGAGATCTACCCACCAATGATTGGAGGATAGTCCGAGTTGGCGAGACCAAGGAGAAGCAGCGCTACGTTGACCTTGTCATCAACGATGCTTCTATCCCAGTGCTCGCGGACTGTGGTGGGGTAATTAGCTACGGCTTCTACTCCATCACCATTAAGGTCCACAAGAGGGCGGAGGGAGCCAGACAGACGGACCAGACGGGCAACGCCTCGAGCACACCCGACTCCGTTACTACATTCACTGGCGAGGGGGCCAACATCCCACCGGGGGTATCGGACGTCGCGACGGATGCTGAGAGTGAAACGGGCTCAGTAGCCGCATACGTCGGGTCGATATACAGCCGATGGGTAGCGCCTGATGATGAGGACCAGCTTCTGGCTTCGGAATCTGAGGAGGCGGACCTTGACATCACAGTCAGGGCCGTCACCCAAAGAGAAAAGCCAGAGGCAATGGACGTCGGTGATTCTAGAGATGGTGCGGATTCTACAAATTAATCTGCACCACTCCAAGGCAGCTTCGGCTGCCCTCCTTCTGCGACTCAGCGAAAGGGCTGAGGACATCATTCTCGTCCAAGAGCCGTGGATCGTCAGAAACAGGGTTTGCGGACTGAACTCTGATGCCTACCAAACGGTAACAGCCCCAGTAGCAGGTAGGATCAGAGCATGTATTCTTATTAAAAAAGCACTCTCTTATATTCTCCTCTCTCAATACAGCGACGAAGACACAGTATGCGTAAGCGTCCAGCTTAAAGAGAGCGTCGTCTGGTTCCTGACGAGGTATATGGCCCACGACAGCCAATCTCTCCCTCCAATAAGACTGAAGGAAGCCATCATGGGGGCTGAAAAAGGAAAACTCCCGGTCATAATTGGAGCCGATTCGAACTCACATCATGAGATATGGGGCTCAAGCGATACCAACCCTCGAGGTGAGTGTTTACTTGATTTTATATTAGCAAATAATTTATATATATGCAACCGGGGGAACGATCCCACCTTCATGACCTCAGTCAGAAGAGAAGTGCTGGACATCACCATCGCATCAGGCAGCCTGTCAGACCTGATAAGCAACTGGCAAGTGTCCAAAGAGCACTCCTTTTCCGACCACCTATACATAACTTTCAAGATAACTCTCAATCCTACTACTCTAACGGCGTAATAAGAGGCGGACGGATTGGCAGAAATAAAAAAACGTCCTCCAAGCCTCTCTGTCCAGACACGTTTATCACGGTAGGCTAGGCCTATCGCAAACACCTGATGAAGCGAGTCCCTCAAACACGAAGGTCGTTTCTCTCGGTGAGCTTGACTCATCGTCAAAAATAGATGAAGCGGTAGACCTTATAACAAACGCATGCAATTCTGGTTTTAGAGTCTCCTGTCCTAAGACCCTCCCGAAGGGTAAAAAGAAACCCCAGTGGTGGAATCTAGAGATTTCAGCACTCAGGAAAGAGAGCAGGCGCCTCTTTAACCTAGCCAAGAGGACAGGTCTTTGGCAACCATACAAAGACGCTCTTAAAACTTTCAAGAAGGCCATTAAGACAGCTCAACGCAAATCTTGGCAAAACTTCTGTAACAACATAGAAGAAAACTCCGAAGCCATCAGGCTGAGGAAGGTTCTCACGAAAAGTGCCCCAATGATAAACCCTATTCAAAAACCAAACGGAGAATGGACATCTACAACTGACGAAATGCGGGAGCTACTAATGACCACCCACTTCCCTGGGTGCTCTGATGACTCCAATATCGCGCCAGGTCTGCAAGCTAACTCACTCTTAGGGAATACCGCAGGGGACATAGTGAGGTACGATAAGGTGGAATGGGCAGTGATGTCCTTCGAACCTTACAAATCTCCAGGACCAGACGGAATTTTCCCCGCACAACTGCAAGCAGCGAAGGACCTTCTTTGTCCCCTGCTTACACAGATCTTTACAGCATGCCTTACCCTCACCCACATTCCATATGAGTGGACGAAGGTGAAAGTCGTTTTTCTACCAAAGGGAGGCAGGGCAGCTCATGCAAACCCCAAGGACTTCAGGCCCATAAGCCTCACCTCGTTCCTTATCAAAACCCTTGAGAGGCTCATAGATGAGCACTTTCGGCGAAATATAAGGAAAGACAAACTCTCCCCCAACCAGCATGCATACTCAAAAGGCAAATCCGTGGAGACTGCTCTCCATGACATCGTCTCAACGATTAAGAAAGGGTTGGCTATAAAGAAGTTCACGCTGGGGATCTTTCTAGACATCGAGGGAGCTTTCAACAATGTCTATCCCGAAGCTGTTATCAAATCACTTTGTATGGTGGGGATACAGCAGGGACTGGTGGACTTTGTGAGGCTCTTTCTCAGGAAAAGATCGATATTCTCAACAGTAGGGGACAGCTCTAAATCCAAACATGTGGCTAGAGGCACACCCCAGGGAGGTGTTCTGTCACCTTTACTCTGGAACCTTACTGTAAACGACTTACTCTTAAACCTCAAGAGCACCGGCTGCAAGGTCGTGGCATATGCTGACGACTTGGCAATCACAGCAACGGGCAAACATCTTCAGGTCATAAGCGATTTACTGCAAAACGCTCTAAATACCGTAGCTCGCTGGTCGGTGGAATGTGGACTTAACGTCAATCCCTCCAAGACCGAAGCAGTGCTCTTTACAAGGAAATACAAAATTCCCGTTTTCAAACTACCATCCGTAAACGGAGTGGTCTCAATCTCTCAACCGAGGTCAAATATCTCGGAATTGTACTAGACAAAAAACTCGACTGGAGGCGGAATATTGAAGACCGCTCCAAGAAAGCTATTGTTGCTCTATACGCCTGTAAGACGGCCGTGGGGAAGAAGTGGGGTATAAAGCTACACATTATACACTGGATGTACACAGATGTGATAAGACCCATTCTCTTCTACGGGATCGTCGTATGGTGGTCGGCATTGAGCAGGACTCGTACCAGAGCCAAGCTAGAACGGGTCCAGAGGGCTGTCGCAATGCTCACCACGGGAGCACTGCCCTCTATACCCACCAAATCTCTGGAAATAATGTTGAATCTCCCACCGGTGGATCTCTACGGCAATTTTCTGGCAGCCTGCAGTGCGGCCAGGCTAAATGCGATCCTTCCGTGGAGAAATCTTAACCATGGGCAAGCAATGGTCCTGGAAACTCTGCCCGACAACCCGATAAGGTTGGATTATATTATACACTCTCCATTCTCTGGAAATAGATTCTCCACAAGAATCCCAGAGAGCAGCGAATGGACAGGTATCGTAGACCTGGATCCAGGATCGACAGCTATATACACAGATGGTTCCAAGTTAAACGAACGAGTAGGCAGCGGGATTTACTCTAGTGAACTCGATCTAAACCTCAGTCTTCGTTTACCGGACCACTGCAGTGTTTTCCAGGCCGAACTAAATGCAATAATGGAAGCAGCTCGTGGCCTTACAACGTGCACCTCTTTAGAACGAGGCATTACCATTTATTCTGACAGCCAGGCTGCTATCAAATCTCTGACATCCTACGGTACAACCTCCAAGGTAGCCTTTGAATGCAGAGTAGCTCTAAACCAGCTGGCAGATATGTGCTCCGTATGTGTTGCATGGCAAGCTTATGGGTAAGGTAAATGTAAGGTGGGCATCGGAGCCCACCTGCCACATTACCAGACAAATCTGGCCAGAAGCCGATGAGAAGCGATCTAAAGCTCTCACTATGCTTGGCCGCTCCTCTCTCAGATTAGTAGTTGGGGTGATAACCTGGCACTGCCTCATGGGCACGCATGGGGAAAGGCTGGGCTACGCAACAAATGATTTTTGCCGCAGTTGCCGAAACGAGGAGGAGGTGGAGAGTATTGAGCACTACCTCTGCCACTGCCCCGGCTTGGCCAAGACGCGCAGTAAAGCTTTTAAAAGTTACTTTCTGGACTGTCTAGCTGACTTGAACTCAGCAAACATCTCCAACTTTCTACTCTACATTAAGCGCACAGGATGGTTCAATTTTTAAAAGAAGGGAGAGAGGGAATGCATGGCTTATGCCAGTGGTATCACAACGGGCTTCTTACGGCCTAAGTGTGCCACCGTGCTCCTGTGCGGTGGCAGCCACCTTAACCTAACGTAACCTAAACTACTACAATGGCGATATTGAGCTTAATGTTTTGGACTTCAACAATACTTTATACAACTTATTTCTTAAACATGTACCTAAAAGTTTTTGTATTCGTGATGAATCAGCCCCTTTATGGTTCACTAAAGACTTGAGAACTTTAAAAAATAAAAAATCGCGATCTTTTAAAATATATAAAAGTACTGGTCGTCATGTGGATTATCTTAATTATTCAGTCTTGCGACATAAATATCTAGAATTAAATAAAAACTGTTATGAAAAATACTTGAATAAAATTAAAATGAACATTATCCACGACCCGAAAGCTTTCTATGGTTTCGTTAATTCTAAGCGCAGAGTAAATGCAATCCCTTCCGCAATGAAATATCAAAATACCGTGTCATGTGATAACGAGATTATTGCCAATCTATTTGCCCAGTTCTTTAAATCTAACTACACCACTCAATTTAAATATAACTCTATTTCCTATCCATACAAGCTGAGCTCCAATAACTCTATTAATATTCCAGTCATATCATCAGATGATGTTTTTCATTATTTAATATCTTTATAAGAATCATTCAAGTACGGCCCTGATATGATCCCGACATGTTTCCTAAAAAAATGTGCAAAGCACCTGTACCTGCCATTATCGAACTTGTTTAATTTGTCTCTTCAGCAAGGAGTTTTTCCGTCAATATGGAAACAGTCTTACATAATCCCCCTTCATAAATCTGGAAGCAGGTCTTCTATTGAAAACTATCGTGGTATAGCTAAACTCTCTTCTATCCCGAAGTTGTTTGAAGCTATTGTTACCAATCAAATGACTTATCCGATTTCCTCAATAATAGCAAATTGCCAACATGGCTTCTGTAAGGGCAAATCAACCATTACAAATTTACTTGAATTTACCACCCATGTTTCAAATGGGTTTAGGGAATACATTGATACTGATGTTATATATACCGATTTCAGTAAAGCATTTGACAAAGTATGTCACTCTTTACTCATCCGTAAACTAGATCTGCTTGGTTTTCAACCTGGTATCCTCTGTTGGATGTCTTCTTATCTCTCCGGTAGGACGCAAATGGTAGTTTTTACAAATTTTCATTCTGGGATCATCGATGTTTCCTCGGGAGTTCCTCAGGGCAGCCACATCGGACCGATTCTGTTCCTGCTATTCATAAACGACATTTATACAGTAAAGTATTCTAAAATATTGATGTACGCGGATGATGTTAAACTCTTTAAGACTTATGCCTCGGCTGAGGAAAGATCCTTGCTACAGCAAGATTTGGACAGCATAGTCAATTGGTGCAGCATTAATTATATGCCGCTTAACCTTAACAAATGTAAATTCATGTGCTTTTCTCGACGAACCATTCAGCCGGCCTCCTACAAAATAAATAACTACGTCCTAGAACATTTAAACAGTTTTGTTGACCTGGGTGTTGGTATGGATTGTAAACTCAATTTTAATTTTCATATTATTTCCACAGTTAATAAAGCAAGGGGTGTGCTGGCTTTTGTAAAGCGTTGGTCAAAGGAATTCCGCGACCCGTATATAACTAAAACACTTTTTACTTCATTGGTAAGACCAATACTGGAGTATGGTGCCATAGTTTGGAATCCTCGTTATCAGGTCCACTCAGACCAACTAGAGTCAATACAAAAACAATTCTTACTTTTTGCTTTGAGAAATCTTCAATGGGATTCGCCATACAATCTTCCCCCTTACACTAGTCGTTTAAAACTTATTAATCTTCCTACTCTTTCGAGTCGCAGAGAAATGTTAGGTATAATATTTCTGGTAAAATTAGTCAATGGATGGATCTCAAGTCCATTTCTTCTAGAGCAAATTAATTTTAATGTACCCTCCCGTGCAACGAGAAACTTTAAACCACTTTTCTTGAAACTATGCAGAACTAACTTTGAGTTGAATGAACCGTTTCGGGGTTTATGCCGAGACTTTAACAATCATTCCATCACCTTTGATGTATCGGACTCACTTTTTATAATTAAAAGAACTGTTCTATCCTCTCTTAATAACAGCTAACGATCCAATTTTCTTACTTGGCATTTTTCTAACTTTTTATTCGGCTGATGAATTCTTATTCTGTAGCTGAGCAGCTTGGGATCTCGACGCTTAACAAACTTTCTTCTGTCACGACTCGGCACCTAAGATTTGTATATTTAAAAAACATCCGTACGTTATGCGGATTGAGCCTCTCTTGTCGGTTGGGCGGGAAAGTGGGTTTCCGTTGGGTTATAATAATAATTATAATAATAATATTGTATTGAAAGTTGCTAGTTGAGAGTTCGTGTAGTCTATAATTTTGAACTCTTCGGTTTTAATCCGTTTAGGTAGGTTTGGGATAGATTTATTTCGTTAGTGAGAATGGGTAGGAGGGAATTTTCTTCTGTGAGCTTTGTTCTAATTATAAAGTTAAGTTCGTCCAAAGTTTTCTGGCAAACGTCTAAGTCTATTTTATGTATGTATTATTATGTATGTCCCAGTTTGAAGTTTTGTTAGTCCAGTATTGAAAGTTGCTAGTTGAGAGTTCGTGTAGTCTATAATTTTGAACTCTTCGTATACCAGAGATATGAAAAATCTGTAAAAAAAAAAGGAAAAATGGAAAATGGAATTATGGCTAGGTTCTTATGTTGCTTTTGTGTACTGTCCGTCCTTTTTCGGTAATAACTACGCTGGATTTATCTTCTTTCACAACTTCTTTTTTATATCTAGCTTTGAGTTTTGATCCTACGCGCTTCTCTATTTTAACATAAATAATATCTCAGGGGGAATAAGTTTTTGTTGGTTTCCGTGTTTTATTATGAATTTCTAAGTCTTTTGCTTGTCTTTCCTAAGAGTCTCGATATTTTCTCGTCTTGAGTTTTCGTATTGTTCCGGGTGTATTGAAACTCGTCTGCCAAAAAATGTCTCAATCGGTATTTTTCCTGTTGCAAAATGTACGGAGTAATTATATTCGTATGTGCATCGGTCTAATAGTTGAAGAAATGAACGGTGGGTACGTTCGGTTTGTAGGCAACGCATAATTTCGGATAACGTCGAATGAAATTTTTCGACTTGTCCGTTAACTTCGCTTGCGAATGGGGGTGATTTGAAAATTCGAATACCAAGTTGATCTTCAACCATGAATTGAATTGAAGCAGAATTAAGGGATTTTTCATTGTCTATTACTATCATTTTCGGAATACCAAAGGCGAAAAGTATTTGGCGCAATGATTCTCTGATATCTTCTATTGCTTTTGATTCTATTAGCTTGACTTGAGCATATTTCGAAAATTTGTCTACTGCAGTGAGTACCAACTTTTTTTCTGTATTATATACATATGTCTATATAAACTATTTCACCAGGATATTCAGGGATGGGAGTTTCAAGTAGTTGCGGTTTGTTGGGATGGCGGTCGTATTTATATACTTTGCAAATTTTGCATTGTTTAATCATATTTTCAATTTTTGCTTTCATGTTTGGGAAATACAATATTTGTATGAGCTGTTTTTTATTTTCGTCTCGATTTCTGTGTGCTCGTATGTGTTCTGTTAGTATTGCTTCATTTTGAGCGTCTTCGTTGGTTATGTCTTCTACTTTTGTCTAGGTATAGCGGATTTTGTAGTTGGAAAAATGGAGAGGATAAATTTCTTGGATTTTTCCCATTATGTTTTCAGAAGTAAATATACCATTTATGACTGAAGGATGAAGGTAACGTTTTAAAAGTGAAATTAAATTTTCTAAAGAGAAGTTTGGTTTTGTGATTAAGTGCCTATGGTATGTTGGGAATGGAATTTTGAATTGATAACTGTCTTCGTCTTCTAATGAGATCCACAGTTGATTTTTAAAGGCATTTATGGGGCTTCTATTGCAGGAATTAGGTTGTGCGAAGAACTTCCGTCTGAATGTGTAGCGACTCATAGGGAGTTTACCTCAAATGGTCGGGACAATGTGTCTGCCACTACATTGTATTTGCCTGGTTTATATTTTATCTCGTAATTGTATTCTTCGAGTATGGCTTTCCAACGTTTTTATTTTGAGTTATTGTTTTTGTTGCTTAAGGCGTATGTGAGAGGTTGATGATCAGTGTGAATTATAACTTTTGCAGTGCCATAGAGATAATTTCTGAAGCAGTTTAATGCTCAAATTATGGCAAGCATTTCTTTTTCATTAATTGCATAATTTTCTTCCGCTTTACTTAGTGTTCTGGATATAAAGGTTATTGGTTTGCCATTTTGTTCTAAAACAGCACCTATGGCATATTTGGAGGCATCTGTAGTTAGATCAAACTCTTTTTTTGAAATCTGGATATTGTAAAATGACATCGTTGGATGTAAGTGTGGCTTTGATTTTATTAAGTGCCACTTTATCTTCTTCATTTAATTGAATGCTAGTCTTTTTTGAAATATTTTTCGACATTCTGCCTTCCTCACCTCGAAGGAGTGATGTGAGTGGCTTTGCTAATTTGGAGTAGTCTTTGATGAATCTTCTATAGTAACCAAATAGACCTAAATATGATCGTAAATCTTTGAGGTTAGTAGGGTATGGGAATTTTGTTATAGATTGTACTTTTGAAGGGTTAGTGGAAATTCCATCGGACGAAACGACGAACAACTTGTTTTTTGTAAAATTCGCATTTGTCCATTTGTACTTTCATATTTGCTTATTTAGTGTATCAAAAATCTTGTCTATATGTTCTGAATGTGATTTTTCGTCTTTGCTGAATATAATTATGTCGTCTATGTATACATAGCATATTTTGCCTATGTATGATCTTAAAATGTCGTCTAATGCCCTTTGGAACATGGCTGGGGCGTTCTTCAGGCCGAAAGGTAGTCTTTGTGAACTCATATTTTCTATTGTTTACTGAAAAAGCTGTTTTTTCCAGGTCAGATTTTGTAAGAGGAATTTGATAGAAACCACTTTTTAAGTCAATCACAGAAAAAATTCGATTTTCTCTCAATTGAGAGAGTACCTTATTTATTTCTGGTGTTGGATACCTATCTGCAATTGTCACTGTATTTAGTTTTCTATAGTCGATAACCATTCTAAATTTTTTCTCGCCGAACGCGTCGTCCTTTTTAGGCACCACCCAGACAGATGAGTTGTAGGGCGATCTTGATTTTCTTATTATACCGTCTTCGAGTAACTTGTTTACTTGTTGTTCGACTTCCTGTTTAAGGCTAATGTGGTAAGGGTAGGATTTGGAGTATACGGGCGTGTCGGAATTGGTTCTAACTTCTGCTACTACCTTTGTTGATTACGTCAGTTTTTCGTCGGGTTCTGAGAATAAATTGCCTACTGAATTTCCGTATAATTTGATATCATTATCTTTTGCATTTTCTACTAAGTTAACCTGGATATAATTTTTAATTGAACCGGTATAAACCAAAATTTTTAAAATTTCTTCGCTTTTCGTCCTACATCTAAAGTAGGGTAGCGAAGAGCTATTTAGTCTAAAAAATTTATGTCGGTTAAGTCAAGGGATTGTTCGTTATTGTCACTATATTTTGTATTTGGGTCATAGTTGTATTGATCATAGTTGTATTGATCATAGTTGTACTGGTCATAATTGTTTTGATCATATTTTTACTGATCCTCGTAGTTTTGTCCTTCTACCACTTGTTCAGAATTTATATGAAAATTCCTTTGAACTTTGGGTGGTGGAAGGTTTTTTGTGGATGAGTTTATTGTCGATTACCTACGTCCTGTTGTTTTGCTCGATTTACGTAATTTACGGCGTTTGTCCTCACGCTCATTTTATACCAAGAAGCCTAGGAAGGTCGCCAGGAAGTCCTCTAACGAAGGTATGAAGGGCCTTAGCGCGATAGTTTTCGGTCAATAAGTGAACTGCTTCTTCTCGAAACTTCCATGCGTCCTATTTTGTTAAGTATTAGTGATAAATGTGCATAGACTTTTTGGTAAAATTCATTGGTTGTCAATCTTCCTTGTACAAGGCACGTCATTTGATATTCTAGCGTACCTATGTCTCTTTTGTCAGCGTAATGAGTGGTCAGGCATCGTGATATTGCAGTCCAGTCTAAGGGTGTGTTGTAGGATTCCAGGGCTAAGTCTGCTTTTCCTATTATTTTGTTTCTAATTACATTTTAGATACCGATATAGCGTGGAGTGCCTCTTGAGGGTTCGTATATCCTCAAAATGCGTTCGACACTTTTCTTCCAGGAGCTAAACTCTGAAGCGTTCGCTGAAAATTCTCGTAGCGATCGTACTACGTCTGGTATTTTGTCCCTTTCACTCATGTTATTTTGAAATCGTTCGTCTATTGTTTGGTCTGTAAAAATGGGATTTGTCCTGTTGGTAAGTGCGTTTTGGACTAAGTCAGGTCCGTTTGTTTCTATGGCTTAAGCTACCATAGTCTTAATAAAATTTGCCAAATCTGGCGAGATTTGGTTAGGAGAAGCTGGATTATGCTGTTGGTGCAGCGGGAGCTGTATTCCCTAGCATTGGAGGCCTAATTAAGTTATTTTGATTCGCCATTTAGAATTTTTTATTTTTCTCTTTTATTTGATAAGTTTTATGTTATCCCTTCTGGGAAGGGGTTTTTTTACTCTAGAGGGTCCGTAGTGGTTTCTTTTATATTTTCACGATTTTAATTTGTGAACATTTTATATAATTTTTGCTTACAAACTTTCACCAATTTAATTTTAAATTTGCAATTTTTCCTTTCTTAAAAGAAAATTGTTTGATACCTAAATATAGTGTTTTTTCACAAATTTAATTATAAAGTTAAACTTTCCTTTCACAAATTCAATTCAAGTTTTAAATTTAATTTAATACACAATTGCTGTTTTATGTTTTGGATGATTTTCGCAATTTTCCTGGATAATTTCTTATCAATTTGTATCTTTCGTCATTACAACTTTTCCTTATAAAATATTTTAATACTCTTAATCTAATTCTTACATTAACAACTACATAGTGGCCGGCAATGATTATTTTCTCCGTTTTTTTTCTGATACTCAAGGTAATCCTCTTGCTCCTTGGTTGCTGCCTTCCTTCCTCAGGTGTGGGTAAGGTAAAATTATCCAAGCTGTTCGTTTAGCACTTCGTATGGTGCTCCAATTCCAAACAGTTATGGTGTCGGCTGGGTTGTGTCACTTTTTGTATTACTTATGATACACTTTTTCTTTTCACTCCCGTGCCGAATAATTAGCTCGGGCGCCAATTATCGGATTGTTAATTAAAACTCCGAAAAAAATATAATTTTTGGTCTTCCGACCATTATTCCTTCAAAATTTTCTTAAGACTGACTTTACAATATTAATTCTACTATTATTATAAACTATTTCTACTTGCGTCAGCATTGCATTTCTCGGCGTGTGCCGGATGTTGTTCCCGATTTTTGGTTGAATCAACGTCTGGGTCACTTCCCAATGTGTTGTTAACGTTTTGCTGATTTTGGCTATGATTGGCAATATTGGTAGTGTTGCGGCCGGTGACTTTTGTTAAACTGACGTCTTCACTTATTAGCCTGTTATTGTGTATGGCTAATTATTGTGCTAGCCTAAGCTGTTATTATGAACATTACTGGTGTTAACTTATGTTATATTACATGCACCGGATTGACGACACAAGCTTAGGACAAATGGTGAGGTGTTATGTGACATGGGTTAATGTTCGTCAGCTAAGTCACATAAATATTTTAGGAATTATATGTTTTTGTCTAACAATGAACGACTCGGTAACATGAGTATATTATTATTTGTTATGCGTTTATGGTTGCGCAGCTCCAGAACTAATACGGATTTTTAGTTCTAAATTTATTATTTATTAATTCTTACTTTTAATAGAAAAATTCAGTTTTTAGCTTTTGTGGTTGCCTCGCTGTCCGGTCGCTGATCGAGAGAGAAGAGAGAGAGAAGAACCGAAATGTCATGAAACAGTGTGCCGTCGTTACCAGAATACTGTCTCCACAGGGTGTTTTTCCGACAAACTCGCTTGCCATCTAAGATTGCTAGTTCAGCCACATCACTCCCCCTCTTAGGGAATGCGAAACCTTACTTTTCGTCCAGACCGGGTTCGATATTCTCTGGGCGCCAGTAACGAGGTAGACGTCTCTGTATCATTAATTGTGTTTGCCGTTTTCAGGCGATCAATGCTTTCGTTCACTTGTTTCCCATGAACATCGACTTTAAAATACTTTTCATTTCGTTTTACAACCGGAAAGGGGCCTTCGTATGGTGTTTGAAGCGGTCGACGAACACTATCTGTTATTATAAAGACTGCAGGTGTAGTAAATAAATCGGTCTCGATGAATGGAGATGGCCGTGCGTGGTTTGTCGTTTATGAAGGCTTCAGCTCACGCATTTATTACGCAGTTGCCTTATAAAATCATGTTCTGGAATCGTTTCACTGACTCTTGGATAAGTTTGCAAAAATTCACCAGGAAGACGAAGTGAGCTTCCGTAGACCATCTCAGCTGGTTTTGGTTTTTTACTCCTCTTTATAAGCCGTTCGATAACCCTATAATATTAAGGAAATGACCTCGACACATTGTTCCATCTGGTGCGATTTGACAGCTGCCTATAGAGTTCTATGCCAACGCTCAATTATACCGTTCGATGCAGGATGATACGCGGTGGTTCGAAGATGTTGAATGCCCAGAATAATGTTAAGCTCACGGAACAACGAGGATTCGAATTGGCGTCCTTGGTCCGTTGTGACTAGCAGTGGGACACCAAACCTGCTGATCCAATTCGAATAAAAAGTTTGCGCTAATGACTCTGCAGTATTACTCTCTATAGGGTATGCTTCTGCCCATCGCGTGTAATCGATGCACGTAAGACAATAACGAAATCCTCTACTAGGCGGCAGCGGTCCGACGATGTCAATGTTGACGTGTTCAAAACGGCTACTTGCAAGAACGTACGTAGACAGCGGCGCTCTGTTGTGACGATGAACCTTTGATTTTTGGCAAGCTATACACGTTTTGGTCCATTGACGACAATTTCTGCGAAGGCTAGGCCATACAAACTTCTCAGCGACTAATTTGATCGTTTTAGCAGCAATGGCATGACACATGTTATGCATTAACAAAAAACCAGTTTTACGAAATGGTAGCGTGAGAAATGGCCGAATATTAAATGTACTTACATCACAATAAATGTTGGAATGTATACTAGGAACGGAGAATGGTTTTAAACTTAAGCCTGACGTGTTATTTTTTAAAAGTTGCTGTAGCTCGTCATCGTTGCGTTGACTCTCTGCTAATCGGCTGTAGTCGATGAGGTGCTGGACATGTAGCGCTTCTACGCGTGATAGGGTGTCGGCTACAATGTTGTCTTTCCCCGGTAGATAACGAATGTCTGTGGTGAACTGGCCCAAAAAATCGAGGTGGCTTATTTGCCTTGGCGACGCCTTTTCCAGTTTTTGCTCAAATGCAAACTGAAGTGGCTTGTGGTCTGTAAATAAGCAAAAACTTCGACCTTCAAGCATGTGCTGAAAATATTTGAAGCACGGCACCGAGGGCAGTACTCGATGCGTCGACTGTCAGTGATAATGGTGGGCCTGGTTTCGGAAACACCAGCGAAGTTGCCTCTGCTAGTTCGTTTTTGCACTGCTGAAAAGCACTAATAGCGTCACCCTTCCACAGGATTTTGGTAGTATCATTCTTCTTATTTCCCTTAATCAGTCTGGAAGGCATTCCTTGGTTTTCTGCAGCTTTTGGTAAGAAACGCCGGAAGTAGTTTAACATGCCCATAAACCGCCTGAGGTCGCATACCCGTTTTGACAACTCAAAGTCTTTGATAGCTGTCACCCTCTCTGCCGGGGGCTTAACTCCCTCTTTATTCACAATGTAGCCCAGAAATAATATTTCTGGCTTCCCAAAAACGCATTTCGTTGGATGTATAACCAAGTTGTACTCACGCAATCTCTCAAATACGGCGCGAATATGCCGTCGATGCTGGTCTTCGTCTTTTGACGCAACTAGAATGTCATCTAAGTATGAACATGCAAAATCCAAGTCCCGCAAAGCATGGTCCATAAACCTTTGAAAGGTTTGACTAGCGTTACGGAGACCAAAACACATAAAAACAAATTCAAAAAGTCCAAAAGGAGTGGTTATTGCTGTTTTCGGAATGTCTGCTGGCTCAACCGGTATCGGGTACCGATCGGGTTCTGTCATGCTATTCAACCGCCTAAAATCCCCGCATGGCCTCCATTCGCCATTCTTTTTTTGCACCATATGCAACGGACTTGCCCATGGGCTTCGTAATGGGTGGCAAATACCAGCTTCAAGCAGTGCTTGAATTTCTGCCTTGGCTACTCTTAGCTTGTCGGGTGCTAAACGTCTGGGTTTAGCAAAAACAGGTGGTCCTTTGGTTATTATGGTATGCGTGACTTCGTGCGATATGCTTTTAGGTGTTTCGCGTGCACGTGCAAGACATTTAAATTCAAGAAGTATGTCCTGAAAGGGCAAATCGCTGTTGATATACGATAACCGGCCGGTATATGCGCTAAGCGTCTTGACGTTGCACCGTTGCGATGCACGCGTTGTGCTATCTGTAAGTCTACGTTGATGCAAGTCGACTAACAGTTGAAAATGTGCTAAAAAAGCGGCTCCTAATATGGGCTGCGAAACATCTGCAACGATGAAATTCCTTTGAAATTTTCTTTTAAAACCCAAATCCAAAGAAATAATGCGTTCGCTGTATAGATGTTTTATTTGCAGCGTACAATAATATGTTCGCGTTTGGATATCTACGCTGCTCAGTTGTAGCGGGTACTACGCTCACCTCTGCCCCCGTGTCTACCAAAAATTGCATCTTGCTAACACGGCCAAGAACTAAAAGACGACGGGTTTTTGCGGTGCCCTGTCACGTACCGCCGTTTGTGCCAGGGGTTTTAGTTTTGCGAATGTGAGAAGGATGGTCGGCATTTTGTTGCCTTTTCGTCGGATTTTTTATGGTACCAGCAAATGTTGTCGCCTTTGTTGGGTGTGTATGAACGTCTGCGTGATACCGATCGATGCATTTGCCTACCCCGTTGTTGTAGTTTCGCTCTAAGTTCGGCAACTTCTTTTGTTAACTCCGCCATTTTCCAAACAATGTCTGATTGACCTTCGTCGCAGCGCGATGCGACCGCGTGTACTTGCGGGCCGTCGTTAACCTCAATAATTTTATCTGCCAACACGGCGACTTTGTCGAGTGGTTCATTGCTAATTGATATGATGGAGCGCACGCTCTGCGGCAGCCTATTCAGCCAAATCGACTTTAACATGCTATCCTTCATCTCGGTACCTGGTAGCTGGCGCATTTCACGTAGCAAATGTGACGGTCGCATGTCACCTAGTTCCAGATCCTGCAATAATTTCTTGATTCGTTTTTGTTCTGAATCTGCAAATTGCTCTAGGATACGCTTCTTTAATGTTTGGTACATATCACGTGATACTTCGTTGCCATTTGCTGCTCCAGCCACGGTCGCTGGTAAAAACGGCATGGCTTGCATTGGCATCTGCACGGGGCTTTCTTTCGATTCTCCTTCGTCCGGCATGTTGATGGTCGTGGTCACCAATATATGGTTGCGCAGCTCCAAAACAAATACGGATTTTTAGTTCTAAATTTATTATTTATTAATTCTTACTTTTAACAGAAAAATTCAGTTTTCAGCTTTTGTGGTTGCCTCGCAGTCCGGTCGCTGATCGAGAGAGAAGAGAGAGAGAAGAACCGAAATGTCATGAAACAGAGTGCCGTCGTTACCAGAATACTATCTCCACAGGGTTGTGTTTCCGACAAACTCGCTTGCCATCTAAGATTGCTAGTTCAGTCCCATTTAGTTCGCCACACGTTAATTGATTTAAGTTATGGATCGACAATAATTGTTAATACTCATTTTACATTTGTGATTGTGTATGTACATCCTTTTTTAATTTAGAATGTAGGCATGATTTTAGTATATAAGCTGTAAATATTTGAAAATAAAATCAGATAGAATCTTACTAGCAAAGTCAATTGTAGTTTTGTATTCTCGCAAACATTCCGGCAACCTAACAGCTGCCTATTGATCATAAGTTTGTTCTACAAAAATGATCTACTCAACATACCCTTTCAGAATTATAGGGTCGCTATTCTGTTCCAAAAATGCTGTTGGACAGTGTTATTATATTCTATTATGTTATTAATTTGGTTTTCTAAAATGGTTAAATCGTCATGGTCTGGATTTCCAGCGATCCATTTCCAGACAGTTCCTATTTCGTTTATGGCTTTTCTGAATCTTTTCGGTTTTAATCCGTTTAGGTAGGTTTGGGATAGATTTATTTCGTTAGTGAGAATGGGTAGGAGGGAATTTTCTTCTGTGAGCTTTGTTCTAATTATAAAGTTAAATTCGTCCAAAGTTTTCTGGCAAGCGTCTAAGTATATTTTATGTATTATTTAATTCTTTTAAATGCTTAGAGAATACGAGTATTCCTAATAGCCGTAATAGTAAACGGAAACGTATTGAGAGTCCGTCTGACGAAGCTGAGCCAAATCCTATTCCGACGACAATTATTTCTTCTTCCTCAGGGGAGTTGATTAGTTTCTCCTCACCTTGTCCTCAGGCTGTTGAACCTTCAACATTAAAAGCTGCTGCACAGAGATCAGTTCAAAAGGAAAGCAGCGAAAGCAAAAATTCTGCTGGGATTTCTGTGGCGTTTGCTAGGGGGCTGGTTGTGGTTCCTCAGAGAAAATCTATTTTTATATCAAGATTTTCCAGTGACACCACAGTTGATGATATCAAGTTTTACATTTCATCTAAGGTTAAAACTGATGACATAACTATCAGGAAATTTTACTTTAATTACAAGAGAAACATTTCTTCATTTAAAATCGATGTAACTTCCGAAAACTTTAATATACTATTAAATAGCTCTTTTTGGCCGACTGGGGCTTTTGTTCGCGAATTCGAGTTTAAACCCAACATAAATAATCAAAACTTAGCAAAAATTTCTCATCCTAATCCGGAGTCAAAAAACTGATAAAAACTAAACTTGATATATATTACCAAAATGTTAGAGGCTTGAATACAAAACTAACTGACTTGCTTTTGAAGAGTTATCACTGTAATTTTAACATTATAGCTTTCACTGAAACTTGGCTTAAACCTCACGTTTTTGATTCGGAGATTTTTTGCAGTGAATATCATATTTACTGAAATGATCGAGAGTGCAAGATCGGTGGAGGTGTTCTTTTTGCTGTCCATTCTTCATTACCATCTGAAGTGGTTAACGTCCCTATCATTGAGTCTACTGAATTTAAGTGCATACGAGTGCAATTAAGCAAGTCTTATATTTATTTAGTCCTCTGCTATATACCTCCTCAGTCTGACTTGTCTTTACTTGGGATTGTGGACTCAATGCTTAGGCCTTCCGACTCATTGATTGTGTTGGGTGATTTTAATCTCCCAAACATTTCCTGGAATATAATTGATGGTCATATCGTGCCTTCCATTAACAACGCCTTTCTGGAGGGGATGACTGCACTTTGTCTGAACCAAGTTGATACCCTACAAAACAAGTTGGGGAGGGTCTTGGATTTGGTTTTTGTTGACAACATGTACAGGGCCTCCTTTAATCGATGTGATCCATTGGTTTTACCTGAGGTTGTATATCATCCTGCGATTGAATTGTCATACGAGATCATAGACGGAGAGCGGGTTTCTGGATCGAAAGCTTTTAATTCTAATGACAGCTTCGATTTTAGAAAAGCTAATTTTAAAAAATGGTAAGATTTGTTTTGGCCAATATTTTTGTATAAATTTTCGTTGTATTTGAGCTCAAGGCCGTATTATAAATAAAATGTAAATTGCAAATTTGTTTTTTATATTTTATTTATTATTGTCGATATTTCGCTCTCAATCTGAGGGCATCTTCAGGACTGAAAAACATACATCATTACATTATGTACATAGATTCGAAACATACATCAAAAAAGCGACTTACACTAATGGATTTGTCCGGTCGACTAATCATATATTAAAATTTATTTAACAAAATAAGTGAGAAGACAATTAAACATACTCGTAACTATGGAAACATAAACATGAAGATGTAAACAATTTAAAATACAGTAAGTGTAAACAAAACAAAAAAACCACAACAACAATACATGAAGGGACAAACGGCAAGACGAGGAAATGTCCGTATGTAGATCATCGCAGCATCACATTGTTGTCATACGGAGTATTGGTAGCGGACCGACGATCGATTGAACCTTAGCACATAACACTTAATTAATGTTTGTTGTTATGCATTCGAATTAGGTTACGATACACATGAGCGCAGTTTTCTGTGTCCGTTTTAAAATTCATCCTTCTATTATTAGGGGTGTTCGCAATATGTAGCATTTCTAAAATATATCGTTTACTATAATTTTTCTCTTCTTGCAAGATTGCTACATTTTCGAAGTCGGGATAATGGCCCATTACATTGCAGTGCGATGACAAGGCTGTTTTGTTGTCTGTATAACCATTCCTTAATTTTATATTGGATTTGTGAGCGGAAATCCTTGTCTTTAGTTTAGATTTGGTTGTCTCCACATATACCATATCGTATAAGTGGGACCCGTCACCATTGCATGGTATTCTATAAACTATCTCAGATTTCTCACTTCTAGGAATTTTATCTTTAGTATTAGAATATAATTGTTTTAAAGTATTGTCATAAGTAAACGCTATGTGGAAATTTTCCTTGTCATACATTTTAGATTGTTTAATCCTCTCAGAAAGTCCCTGTACGTACGTTGCCGATTTATAAGATTTGACATCTTTCACTTTTTCTCTGTTGAACTCGACGTAATGCTCGTGAATGAGTTTATTTATTAATCCAAGAGGAAATTCGTTTTTCTGTAGAATATCTTTAATAACGGTTATGTTTTTGTGGTGGTAACATTGGTCACTGATAGTGAGAACTCTCCTTATAAAATTGTTTGCAGTATTCATAATTGTTTTCTTCTCATGTTTGGAGTTAAAACTTATGAGCCTCCCTGATGTTGTAGGTTTCTTATACCAGTCAACTGTTATGCTATTGTCTTTCCTAACTATTAGGGTGTCCAGGTAAGGTAAATGTCCTTCTTTTTCAATTTCTATCGTAAATTTAATTGTTTTGTTATAATTATTTAATGTGTTAAGCATCTTCTCTATATCTGCTGTTTTTACTATTGCAAATAAATCATCAACATATTTGGTCAATAGCCGTGGTTGGTTGTTGGAGTCTTTTTCAAAGTTTGTTAGTATTTCTTCCATAACTATATCCGCTATTACAGGTGATGCTGGTGATCCCATAGGCATTCCTGACTTTTGTTCATAAATTTTGTTATTATATTTAAAATAGCGGTTTTCCTTGACACAAAATTTTAGTATGCTTAAAAAAAGTTCTTTAGTTAAGAGTGTGTATTCTTGTATTGAACTCCATTTTGACTCTATAATACTTATTGCTAAGTCTACTGGGATGCTCGGAAACAACGAGACGACGTCAAACGACACTAAACTTTCATCGTCGTAAATATACGTGTTGCCAATCTTATTTTTAAACTCGATTGCGTCTTTCACATTGTATTTTGAGGACATTGTTAAATTTTTGAGTATACGGACAACATATTTACATAGATTATAGGACGGAGAATTAATTGACGAACATATAGGCCTGAGAGGAACTCCTTCTTTGTGGACTTTCGGTAATCCATAGATTCTAGGGGGATTGGCAGTTTTGCTGGTAAGGTGGTTTTTTTCTTTCAAATCAATAATTTTGTTTGTATACATTCTCATCACTATGTCATTATTTTTCGATTGAAGTTTATTCGTAGGGTCACGTTTTAAAACTCTATATGTTGAAATGTCATTTACAATTTTTTGCATCTTCATGTCATACTCCGATTTGTCCATTGCTACCGTCACATTCCCTTTGTCGGCACTGAGTATCAGGATTTGGTCATGAGTTTTTAGGAATGTCTTAGTAGAGTGCAAGGCATCATAAAAAAACCTGTCTCTTGGGGTATTTGTCGTCTTATTGAGGTGGTTGCGTATTAAGGCCGTCAAGTAATTTCTTTCAATTTCCTGTTTTTCTTTATCTTTAATCGTCTGTATGCAGTTTTCGCCATCTGCAATAATTTTAAATAGAGGGAACTCTTTTTTGTCTGTTGGTAGGGCGAATTTTGGTCCTAAGGACAAGAGCCACTGAACGTTATCCGGGATTTGTGTACTAGTTTTATTGCAGAACCATTCGGGTACAACCCTAATGTTAAGTAGTTGTTTTTGTTTGTCTCTTAATTTTTCATACTTGTCGGTTTGTGTCTTCTGAATGTTTGTCGTAAGGGTAGTTGTTGCATTTTCTTCACTTTCAAAAAATGCAGTTGAATCAAGTATATTCAGTTGTTGTTTAATTTGTGCTTTTAGTGTTTTTTCCTCTTTTTGTTTTTGTCGGAGTAATTGGTGTTTTATACTAATAATAAGATTTAAAAGCTTACTTTGGACCTTTTGGACATATGACGACACTGAGTTAGTAATATTCGCTGGCATCTTGTTGTTGCTGGTATTGTTGTTAATAATGTAGACAATATTTTTGGTAACATTGTTTATAAAGTTTGGAGTTAAGCCGCTTCTTCTGCAACTTTCCAAAAATTTTGTTGATTCTGTTGCCCTTGCGATTTGTTGTGTTGTATGTTGGTAGCGTTTGATGTATTTTCTGGTCTTGATGTCATAGTTGTGTTTGATGTTTTTGTAGACAGTTGTGTAGTTGTCTTTACGGTGTGCTCTCCGTTCGAACATGGTAAGATTTGTTTTGGCCAATATTTTTGTATAAATTTTCGTTGTATTTGAGCTCAAGGCCGTATTATAAATAAAATGTAAATTGCAAATTTGTTTTTTATATTTTTTTTATTATTGTCGATACTTCGCTCTCAATCTGAGGGCATCTTCAGGACTGAAAAACATACATCATTACATTATGTACATAGATTCGAAACATACATCAAAAAAGCGACTTACACTAATGGATTTGTCCGGTCGACTAATCATATATTAAAATTTATTTAACAAAATAAGTGAGAAGACAATTAAACATACTCGTAACTATGGAAACATAAACATGAAGATGTAAACAATTTAAAATACAGTAAGTGTAAACAAAACAAAAAAAAACACAACAACAATTCATTAAGCGACAAACGGCAAGACGAGGAAATGTCCGTATGTAGATCATCGCAGCATCACATTGTTGTCATACGGAGTATTGGTAGCGGACCGACGATCGATTGAACCTTAGCACATAACACTTACTTAATGTTTGTTGTTGTGCATTCGAATTAGGTTACGATACACATGACCGCAGTTCTCTGTGTCCGTTTTAAAATTCATCCTTCTATTATTAGGGGTGTTCGCAATATGTAGCATTTCTAAAATATATCGTTTACTATAATTTTTCTCTTCTTGCAAGATTGCTACAATTTCGAAGTCGGGATAATGGCCCATTACATTGCAGTGCGATGACAAGGCTGTTTTGTTGTCTGTATAACCATTCCTTAATTTTATATTGGATTTGTGAGCGGAAATCCTTGTCTTTAGTTTAGATTTGGTTGTCCCCATATATACCATATCGCATAAGTGGGACCCGTCACCATTGCATTATATTCTATAAACTAGCTCAGATTTCTCACTTCTAGGAATTTTATCTTTAGTATTAGAATATAATTGTTTTAAAGTATTGTCATAAGTAAACGCTATGTGGAAATTTTCCTTGTCATATATTTTAGATTGTTTAATCCTCTCAGAAAGTCCCTGTACGTACGTTGCCGATTTATAAGATTTGAAATCTTTCACTTTTTATCTGTTGAACTCGACGTAATGCTCGTGAATGAGTTTATTTATTAATCCAAGAGGAAATTCGTTTTTCTGTAGAATATCTTTAATAACGGTTATGTTTTTGTGGTGGTAACATTGGTTACTTATAGTGAGAACTCTCCTTATAAAATTGTTTGCAGTATTCATAATTGTTTTCTTCTCATGTTTGGAGTTAAAATTTATGAGCCTCCCTGATGTTGTAGGTTTCTTATACCAGTCAACTGTTATGCTATTGTCTTTCCTAACTATTAGGGTGTCCAGGTAAGGTAAATGTCCTTCTTTTTCAATTTCTATCGTAAATTTAATTGTTTTGTTATAATTATTTAATGTGTTAAGCATCTTCTCTATATCTGCTGTTTTTACTATTGCAAATAAATCATCAACATATTTGGTCAATAGCCGTGGTTGGTTGTTGGAGTCTTTTTCAATGTTTGTTAGTATTTCTTCCATAACTATATCCGCTATTACAGGTGATGCTGGTGATCCCATAGGCATTCCTGACTTTTATTCATAAATTTTGTTATTATATTTAAAATAGCGGTTTTCCTTGACACAAAATTTTAGTATGCTTAAAAAAAGTTCTTTAGTTAAGAGTGTGTATTCTTGTATTGAACTCCATTTTGACTCTATAATACTTATTGCTAAGTCTACTGGGATGCTCGGAAACAACGAGACGACGTCAAACGATACTAAACTTTCATCGTCGTAAATATACGTGTTGCCAATCTTATTTTTAAACTCGATTGCGTCTTTCACATTGTATTTTGAGGACATTGTTAAATTTTTGAGTATACGGACAACATATTTACATAGATTATAGGACGGAGAATTAATTGACGAACATAAAGGCCTGAGAGGAACTCCTTCTTTGTGGACTTTCGGTAATCCATAAATTCTAGGGGGATTGGTAGTTTTGCTGGTAAGGTGGTTTTTTGCAGTTTTCGCCATCTGCAATAATTTTAAATAGAGGGAACTCTTTTTTGTCTGTTGGTAGGGCGAATTTTGGTCCTAAGGACAAGAGCCACTGAACGTTATCCGGGATTTGTGTACTGGTTTTATTGCAGAACCATTCGGGTACAACCCTAATGTTAAGTAGTTGTTTTTGTTTGTCTCTTAATTTTTCATACTTGTCGGTTTGTGTCTTCTGAATGTTTGTCGTAAGGGTAGTTGTTGCATTTTCTTCACTTTCAAAAAATGCAGTTGAATCAAGTATATTCAGTTGTTGTTTAATTTGTGCTTTTAGTGTTTTTTCCTCTTTTTGTTTTTGTCGGAGTAATTGGTGTTTTATACTAATAATAAGATTTAAAAGCTTACTTTGGACCTTTTGGACATATGACGACACTGAGTTAGTAATATTCGCTGGCATCTTGTTGTTGCTGGTATTGTTGTTAATAATGTAGACAATATTTTTGGTAACATTGTTTATAAAGTTTGGAGTTAAGCCGCTTCTTCTGCAACTTTCCAAAAATTTTGTTGATTCTGTTGCCCTTGCGATTTGTTGTGTTGTATGTTGGTAGCGTTTGATGTATTTTCTGGTCTTGATGTCATAGTTGTGTTTGATGTTTTTGTAGACAGTTGTGTAGTTGTCTTTACGGTGTGCTCTCCGTTCGAACATGGTAAGATTTGTTTTGGCCAATATTTTTGTATAAATTTTCGTTGTATTTGAGCTCAAGGCCGTATTATAAATAAAATGTAAATTGCAAATTTGTTTTTTATATTTTATTTATTATTGTCGATATTTCGCTCTCAATCTGAGGGCATCTTCAGGACTGAAAAACATACATCATTACATTATGTACATAGATTCGAAACATACATCAAAAAAGCGACTTACACTAATGGATTTGTCCGGTCGACTAATCATATATTAAAATTTATTTAACAAAATAAGTGAGAAGACAATTAAACATACTCGTAACTATGGAAACATAAACATGAAGATGTAAACAATTTAAAATACAGTAAGTGTAAACAAAACAGTCGAGCGAAAGCAGGGTGTGGATGAAGCGCAATATAGTGCCCAGGTTACCCTAGACACCTAGCCAATCCCACATCAAGACCGTAGTGCACGATGAGGAATCGTACCCTTCCAGAGGTGACCCTGTTTCCACTGAACACTACGGATCTAGACCCGGAGGGTGTCGAAACTACCCTTCCCCCCTAATCCAGGGTGTCATGCGTCACCGTGCCCATGGATGGTTTGCAGTCAGGGGGCTTTTCCGACTGTATTCTAACGGCGCCTCCCGGACACCGGTCCGCCTCCGGGAGTAACGGTGGACTTGCTGCGGCATGGGGCTCTGCCGTAGTCGACCGTTCCCTTCCCCTTCCTTTTTACTTCCGGCCACCGAACGGTCTCGGCTCAATAGGTGGCCAAAGAACCAGAAATATGAATACAACAAATCAACCAGCCTAGGAACCCTGCACGGGTAGTGCCGCCGACGGACACGGCGAAGTTACGTCCAACCCTGTCTCGGGAACCGCAACGACGGTGCCAAAAGGGCCTACACGGCCCAAAACCCTACTTCGGTCCTCCGCAGCGACTGGAGATATGGCCCCACCCCTTGAGGGAAAGCCATACTCCGGGGAAGCCGGAAGTACTAAGCTCCTCGAGGGAAAGTCGCTTCCGGTGGAAAAGCTGAGGACGATCAATCCCCCCAGGCCCACCAAGGTCTCTCCTACCCTGCACAGTTTGGTGGTCAAACAGGGGTCCTCTACGGACAAAAAACCAACCACCGCTGCGCAAAACACTGGCAAAGCCATTAAGCCTCACGTCAGGGCCCAGCGCGACCGAAGGGCAGCCCCGAAGGTCATCAAACGGCTGGAGGCTATACCGTACGCCCAACTGACGGAGGCACAGAAATCCTCCCTCGAGTGGGCTAAGGGAGTCCTGAACGCCAGCGAAAAGCGCCTCTCAGGGAACGGCGAGAAGGACATACCTCCCACTCGCACGGACCAGAAGAAGGACCTGGCCTCTAAGAGACAGCGATCTCAAGACGATACCCCCAGTGGATCGAAGAGGCACAGGACTTCCTCCCCCCCGAACCGTCGGTCGATGGCCATATCAGCCAAGGCTTTTAGCGAGGCTGCGAAGGAGCACCTGACGCTGGCTGTGCTCGATAAGAGCCATCCCGACGGGAACATCGGCACGGACAATTGGAAGTCCGTCTTGATGGGTCTCTGCAGGGTCTATAAGGGCATACTCCTGAAGTATCCCGGCCCTGCACCAGTCGTCCGCGACGCCGGCTGGTATCAAGGGCGAATCAAGCTGGTCGCGTGCGCGGACGAACGTGCAGTCCGGCTGTACAAGGAGGCAATCTCCTCGGTGGGACAGCTGTGGCCCAGGGCAGACTTGATGGCTGTCCACAGGGACGAGATCCCTAAGCGGCCTCGAGCCTGGGCTTGGGTCCCAGCGGAACCATCCAAACCGCAGGAGATCCTCGAGCTCATCCGCCTTGGCAACGGAGATCTACCCACCAATGATTGGAGGATAGTCCGAGTTGGCGAGACCAAGGAGAAGCAGCGCTACGTTGACCTCGTCATCAACGATGCTTCTATCCCAGTGCTCGCGGACTGTGGTGGGGTAATAAGCTACGGCTTCTACTCCATCACCATTAAGGTCCACAAGAGGGCGGAGGGAGCCAGACAGACGGACCAGACGGGCAACGCCTCGAGCGCACCCGACTCCGTTACTACTCTCACTGGCGAGGGGGCCAACAAACCGGGAGACACCTCGAGCGTCCCCAAGGCCCCGGAGCCAGACTCCAACAGCATATTAAAACCGAGCGCCTTGAGCGCAACGGAGGACATCCCATCGGGGGTATCGGACGTCGCGACGGATGCTGAGAGCGAAACGGGCTCAGTATCCGCATACGTCGGGTCGATATACAGCCGATGGGTAGCACCTGATGATGAGGACCAGCTTCTGGCTTCGGAATCTGAGGAGGTGGACCTTGACATCACAGTCAGGGCCGTCACCCAAAGAGAAGAGCCAGAGGCAATGGACGTCGGTAATTCTAGAGATGGTGCGGATTCTCCAAATTAATCTGCACCACTCCAAGGCAGCTTCGGCTGCCCTCCTTCTGCGACTCAGCGAAAGGGCTGAGGACATCATTCTCGTCCAAGAGCCGTGGATCGTCAGAAACAGGGTTTGCGGACTGAACTCTGATGCCTACCAAACGGTAACAGCCCCAGTAGCAGGTAGGATCAGAGCATGTATTCTTATTAAAAAAGCACTTTCTTATATTCTCCTCTCTCAATACAGCGACGAAGACACAGTATGCGTAAGCGTCCAGCTTAAAGAGAGCGTCGTCTGGTTCCTGACGAGCTATATGGCCCACGACAGCCAATCTCTCCCTCCAATAAGACTGAAGGAAGCCATCATAGGGGCTGAAAAAGGAAAACTCCCGGTCATAATTGGAGCCGATTCGAACTCACATCATGAGATATGGGGCTCAAGCGATACCAACCCTCGAGGTGAGTGTTTACTTGATTTTCTATTAGCAAATAATTTATATATATGCAACCGGGGGAACGATCCCACCTTCATGACCTCTGTCAGAAGAGAAGTGCTGGACATCACCATCGCATCAGGCAGCCTGTCAGACCTGATAAGCAACTGGCAAGTGTCCAAAGAGCACTCCTTTTCCGACCACCTATACATAACTTTCAAGTTAACTCTCAATCCTACTACTCTAACGGCATACAGGAATAAGAGGCGGACGGATTGGCAGAAATATAAAAACGTCCTCCAAGCCTCTCTGTCCAGACACGTTTATCATGGTAGGCTAGGCCTATCGCAAACACCTGACGAAGCGAGTCCCTCAAACACGAAGGTCGTTTCTCTCGGTGAGCTTGACTCATCGTCAAAAATAGATGAAGCGGTAGACCTTATAACAAACGCATGCAATTCCGCTTTTAGAGTCTCCTGTCCTAAGACCCTCCCGAAGGGTAAAAAGAAACCCCAGTGGTGGAATCTAGAGATTTCAGCACTCAGAAAAGAGAGCAGGCGCCTCTTTAACCTAGCCAAGAGGTCAGGTCTTTGGCAACCATACAAAGACGCTCTTAAAACTTTCAAGAAGGCCATTAAGACAGCACAACGCAAATCTTGGCAAAACTTCTGTAACAACATAGAAGAAAACTCCGAAGCCAACAGGCTGAGGAAGGTTCTCTCGAAAAGTGCCCCAACGACAAACTCTATTCAAAAACCAAACGGAGAATGGACATCTACAACCGACGAAATGCTGGAGCTACTAATGACCACCCACTTCCCTGGGTGCTCTGATGACTCCAATATCGCGCCAGGTTTGCAAGCCAATTCACTCTTAGGGAATACCGCAGGGGACATAGTGAGGTACGATAAGGTGGAATAGGCAGTGATGTCCTTCGAACCTTACAAATCTCCAGGACCAGACGGAATTTTCCCCGCACAACTGCAAGCAGCGAAGGACCTTCTTTGTCCCCTGCTTACACAGATCTTTACAGCATGCCTTACCCTCACCCACATTCCATATGAGTGGACGAAGGCGAAAGTCGTTTTTCTACCAAAGGGAGGCAGGGCAGCTCATGCAAACCCCAAGGACTTCAGGCCCATAAGCCTCACCTCGTTCCTTATCAAAACTCTTGAGAGGCTCATAGATGAGCACTTTCGACGAAATATAAGGAAAGACAAACTCTCTCCCAACCAGCATGCATACTCAAAAGGCAAATCCGTGGAGACTGCTCTCCATGACATCGTCTCAACGATTGAGAAAGGGTTGGCCATAAAGGAGTTCACGCTGGGGATCTTTCTAGACATCGAGGGAGCTTTCAACAATGTCTATCCCGAAGCTGTTATCAAATCACTTTGTATGGTGGGGATACAGCAGGGACTGGTGGACTTTGTGGGGCTCCTTCTCAGGAAAAGATCGATATTCTCAACAGTAGGGGACAGCTCTAAATCCAAACATGTGGCTAGAGGCACACCCCAGGGAGGTGTTCTGTCACCTTTACTCTGGAACCTTACTGTAAACGACTTACTCTTAAACCTCAAGAGCACCGGCTGCAAGGTCGTGGCATATGCTGACGACTTGGCAATCACAGCAACGGGCAAACATCTTCAGGTCATAAGCGATTTACTGCAAAACGCTCTAAATACCGTAGCTCGCTGGTCGGTGGAATGTGGACTTAACGTCAATCCCTCCAAGACCGAAGCAGTGCTCTTTACAAGGAAATACAAAATTCCCGTTTTCAAACTACCATCCGTAAACGGAGTGGTTCTCAATCTCTCAACCGAGGTCAAATATCTCGGAATTGTACTAGACAAAAAACTCGACAGAAGGCGGAATATTGAAGACCGCTCCAAGAAAGCTATTGTTGCTCTATACGCCTGTAAGACGGCCGTGGGGAAGAAGTGGGGTATAAAGCCACACATTATACACTGCATGTACACAGCTGTGATAAGACCCATTCTCTTCTACGGGATTGTCGTATGGTGGCCGGCATTGAGCAGGACGCGTACCAGAGCCAAGCTAGAACGGGTCCAGAGGGCTGCCGCAATGCTCACCACGGGAGCACTGCCCTCTACACCCACCAACTCTCTGGAAATAATGTTGAATCTCCCACCGGTGGATCTCTACGGCAATTTTCTGGCGGCCTGCAGTGCGGCCAGGCTAAATGCGATCCTTCCGTGGAGAAATCTTAACCATGGGCACTCGATGGTCCTGGAAACTCTGCCCGACAACCCGATAAGGTTGGATTATATTATACACCCTCCATTCTCTGGAAATAGATTCTCCACAAGAATCCCAGAGAGGAGCGAATGTATAGGTATCGTAGACCTGGATCCAGGATCGACAGCTATATACACAGATGGTTCTAAGTTAAACGAACGAGTAGGCAGCGGGATTTACTCTAGTGAACTCGATCTAAACCTCAGTCTTCGTCTACCGGACCACTGCAGTGTTTTCCAGGCCGAACTAAATGCAATAATGGAAGCAGCTCGTGGCCTTACAACGTGCACCTCTTTAGAACGAGGCATTACCATTTATTCTGACAGCCAGGCTGCTATCAAATCTCTGACATCCAACGGTACAACCGCCAAGGTAGCCTTTGAATGCAGAGCAGCTCTAAACCAGCTGGCAGATATGTGCTCCGTATGTGTTGCATGGGTCCCTGGCCATAAGGACATTCCTGGCAACTGCCTGGCTGATGAACTAGCAAGAAAAGGGACGGAACTAACTATGATAAACTCTGCTCAAGAGGCGGGTTTACCCTTGGCATCCTATAAATACAGATTAAGATCTGAGCTTATGGGTAAGGTAAATGTAAGGTGGGCATCGGAGCCCCCCTGCCACATTACCAGACAAATCTGGCCAGAAGCCGATGAGAGGCGCTCTAAAGCTCTCACTATGCTTGGCCGCTCCTCTCTCAGATTAGTAGTTGGGGTGATAACCGGGCACTGCCTCATGGGCACGCATGGGGAAAGGCTGGGCTACGCAACAAATGATTTTTGCCGCAGTTGCCGAAACGAGGAGGAGGTGGAGAGTATTGAGCACTACCTCTGCCACTGCCCCGGCTTGGCCAAGACGCGCAGTAAAGCTTTTAAAAGTTACTTTCTGGACTGTCTAGCTGACTTGAACTCAGCGAACATCTCCAACTTTCTACTCTACATTAAGCGCACAGGATGGTTCAATTTTTGAAAGAAGGGAGGGAGGGAATGCATGGCTTATGCCAGTGGTATCACAACGGGCTTCTTACGGCCTAAGTGTTCCACCGTGCTCCTGTGCGGTGGCAGCCACCCTAACCTAACCTAACCTAACCTAACATACAACACAACAAATCGCAAGGGCAACAGAATCAACAAAATTTTTGGAAAGTTGCAGAAGAAGCGGCTTAACTCCAAACTTTATAAACAATGTTACCAAAAATATTGTCTACATTATTAACAACAATACCAGCAACAACAAGATGCCAGCGAATATTACTAACTCAGTGTCGTCATATGTCCAAAAGGTCCAAAGTAAGCTTTTAAATCTTATTATTATTTTTCGATTGAAGTTTATTCGTAGGGTCACGTTTTAAAACTCTATATGTTGAAATGTCATTTACAATTTTTTGCATCTTCATGTCATACTCCGATTTGTCCGTTGCTACCGTCACATTCCCTTTGTCGGCACTGAGTATCAGGATTTGGTCATGAGTTTTTAGGAATGTCTTAGTAGAGTGCAAGGCATCATAAAAAACCTGTCTCTTGGGGTATTTGTCGTCTTATTGAGGTGGTTGCGTATTAAAGCCGTCAAGTAATTTCTTTCAATTTCCTGTTTTTCTTTATCTTTAATCGTCTGTATGCAGTTTTCGCCATCTGCAATAATTTTAAATAGAGGGAACTCTTTTTTGTCTGTTGGTAGGGCGAATTTTGGTCCTAAGGACAAGAGCCACTGAACGTTATCCGGGATTTGTGTACTGGTTTTATTGCAGAACCATTCGGGTACAACCCTAATGTTAAGTAGTTGTTTTTGTTTGTCTCTTAATTTTTCATACTTGTCGGTTTATGTCTTCTGAATGTTTGTTGTAAGGGTAGTTGTTGCATTTTCTTCACTTTCAAAAAATGCAGTTGAATCAAGTATATTCAGTTGTTGTTTAATTTGTGCTTTTAGTGTTTTTTCCTCTTTTTGTTTTTGTCGGAGTAATTGGTGTTTTATACTAATAATAAGATTTAAAAGCTTACTTTGGACCTTTTGGACATATGACGACACTGAGTTAGTAATATTCGCTGGCATCTTGTTGTTGCTGGTATTGTTGTTAATAATGTAGACAATATTTTTGGTAACATTGTTTATAAATTTTGGAGTTAAGCCGCTTCTTCTGCAACTTTCCAAAAATTTTGTTGATTCTGTTGCCCTTGCGATTTGTTGTGTTGTATGTTGGTAGCGTTTGATGTATTTTCTGGTCTTGATGTCATAGTTGTGTTTGATGTTTTTGTAGACAGTTGTGTAGTTGTCTTTACGGTGTGCTCTCCGTTCGAACATGGTAAGATTTGTTTTGGCCAATATTTTTGTATAAATTTTCGTTGTATTTGAGCTCAAGGCCGTATTATAAATAAAATGTAAATTGCAAATTTGTTTTTTATATTTTATTTATTATTGTCGATATTTCGCTCTCAATCTGAGGGCATCTTCAGGACTGAAAAACATACATCATTACATTATGTACATAGATTCGAAACATACATCAAAAAAGCGACTTACACTAATGGATTTGTCCGGTCGACTAATCATATATTAAAATTTATTTAACAAAATAAGTGAGAAGACAATTAAACATACTCGTAACTATGGAAACATAAACATGAAGATGTAAACAATTTAAAATACAGTAAGTGTAAACAAAACAGTCGAGCGAAAGCAGGGTGTGGATGAAGCGCAATATAGTGCCCAGGTTACCCTAGACACCTAGCCAATCCCACATCAAGACCGTAGTGCACGATGAGGAATCGTACCCTTCCAGAGGTGACCCTGTTTCCACTGAACACTACGGATCTAGACCCGGAGGGTGTCGAAACTACCCTTCCCCCCTAATCCAGGGTGTCATGCGTCACCGTGCTCATGGATGGTTTGCAGTCAGGGGGCTTTTCCGACTGTATTCTAACGGCGCCTCCCGGACACCGGTCCGCCTCCGGGAGTAACGGTGGACTTGCTGCGGCATGGGGCTCTGCCGTAGTCGACCGTTCCCTTCCCCTTCCTTTTTACTTCCGGCCACCGAACGGTCTCGGCTCAATAGGTGGCCAAAGAACCAGAAATATGAATACAACAAATCAACCAGCCTAGGAACCCTGCACGGGTAGTGCCGCCGACGGACACGGCGAAGTTACGTCCAACCCTGTCTCGGGAACCGCAACGACGGTGCCAAAAGGGCCTACACGGCCCAAAACCCTACTTCGGTCCTCCGCAGCGACTGGAGATATGGCCCCACCCCTTGAGGGAAAGCCATACTCCGGGGAAGCCGGAAGTACTAAGCTCCTCGAGGGAAAGTCGCTTCCGGTGGAAAAGCTGAGGACGATCAATCCCCCCAGGCCCACCAAGGTCTCTCCTACCCTGCACAGTTTGGTGGTCAAACAGGGGTCCTCTACGGACAAAAAACCAACCACCGCTGCGCAAAACACTGGCAAAGCCATTAAGCCTCACGTCAGGGCCCAGCGCGACCGAAGGGCAGCCCCGAAGGTCATCAAACGGCTGGAGGCTATACCGTACGCCCAACTGACGGAGGCACAGAAATCCTCCCTCGAGTGGGCTAAGGGAGTCCTGAACGCCAGCGAAAAGCGCCTCTCAGGGAACGGCGAGAAGGACATACCTCCCACTCGCACGGACCAGAAGAAGGACCTGGCCTCTAAGAGACAGCGATCTCAAGACGATACCCCCAGTGGATCGAAGAGGCACAGGACTTCCTCCCCCCCGAACCGTCGGTCGATGGCCATATCAGCCAAGGCTTTTAGCGAGGCTGCGAAGGAGCACCTGACGCTGGCTGTGCTCGATAAGAGCCATCCCGACGGGAACATCGGCACGGACAATTGGAAGTCCGTCTTGATGGGTCTCTGCAGGGTCTATAAGGGCATACTCCTGAAGTATCCCGGCCCTGCACCAGTCGTCCGCGACGCCGGCTGGTATCAAGGGCGAATCAAGCTGGTCGCGTGCGCGGACGAACGTGCAGTCCGGCTGTACAAGGAGGCAATCTCCTCGGTGGGACAGCTGTGGCCCAGGGCAGACTTGATGGCTGTCCACAGGGACGAGATCCCTAAGCGGCCTCGAGCCTGGGCTTGGGTCCCAGCGGAACCATCCAAACCGCAGGAGATCCTCGAGCTCATCCGCCTTGGCAACGGAGATCTACCCACCAATGATTGGAGGATAGTCCGAGTTGGCGAGACCAAGGAGAAGCAGCGCTACGTTGACCTCGTCATCAACGATGCTTCTATCCCAGTGCTCGCGGACTGTGGTGGGGTAATAAGCTACGGCTTCTACTCCATCACCATTAAGGTCCACAAGAGGGCGGAGGGAGCCAGACAGACGGACCAGACGGGCAACGCCTCGAGCGCACCCGACTCCGTTACTACTCTCACTGGCGAGGGGGCCAACAAACCGGGAGACACCTCGAGCGTCCCCAAGGCCCCGGAGCCAGACTCCAACAGCATATTAAAACCGAGCGCCTTGAGCGCAACGGAGGACATCCCATCGGGGGTATCGGACGTCGCGACGGATGCTGAGAGCGAAACGGGCTCAGTATCCGCATACGTCGGGTCGATATACAGCCGATGGGTAGCACCTGATGATGAGGACCAGCTTCTGGCTTCGGAATCTGAGGAGGTGGACCTTGACATCACAGTCAGGGCCGTCACCCAAAGAGAAGAGCCAGAGGCAATGGACGTCGGTAATTCTAGAGATGGTGCGGATTCTCCAAATTAATCTGCACCACTCCAAGGCAGCTTCGGCTGCCCTCCTTCTGCGACTCAGCGAAAGGGCTGAGGACATCATTCTCGTCCAAGAGCCGTGGATCGTCAGAAACAGGGTTTGCGGACTGAACTCTGATGCCTACCAAACGGTAACAGCCCCAGTAGCAGGTAGGATCAGAGCATGTATTCTTATTAAAAAAGCACTTTCTTATATTCTCCTCTCTCAATACAGCGACGAAGACACAGTATGCGTAAGCGTCCAGCTTAAAGAGAGCGTCGTCTGGTTCCTGACGAGCTATATGGCCCACGACAGCCAATCTCTCCCTCCAATAAGACTGAAGGAAGCCATCATAGGGGCTGAAAAAGGAAAACTCCCGGTCATAATTGGAGCCGATTCGAACTCACATCATGAGATATGGGGCTCAAGCGATACCAACCCTCGAGGTGAGTGTTTACTTGATTTTCTATTAGCAAATAATTTATATATATGCAACCGGGGGAACGATCCCACCTTCATGACCTCTGTCAGAAGAGAAGTGCTGGACATCACCATCGCATCAGGCAGCCTGTCAGACCTGATAAGCAACTGGCAAGTGTCCAAAGAGCACTCCTTTTCCGACCACCTATACATAACTTTCAAGTTAACTCTCAATCCTACTACTCTAACGGCATACAGGAATAAGAGGCGGACGGATTGGCAGAAATATAAAAACGTCCTCCAAGCCTCTCTGTCCAGACACGTTTATCATGGTAGGCTAGGCCTATCGCAAACACCTGACGAAGCGAGTCCCTCAAACACGAAGGTCGTTTCTCTCGGTGAGCTTGACTCATCGTCAAAAATAGATGAAGCGGTAGACCTTATAACAAACGCATGCAATTCCGCTTTTAGAGTCTCCTGTCCTAAGACCCTCCCGAAGGGTAAAAAGAAACCCCAGTGGTGGAATCTAGAGATTTCAGCACTCAGAAAAGAGAGCAGGCGCCTCTTTAACCTAGCCAAGAGGTCAGGTCTTTGGCAACCATACAAAGACGCTCTTAAAACTTTCAAGAAGGCCATTAAGACAGCACAACGCAAATCTTGGCAAAACTTCTGTAACAACATAGAAGAAAACTCCGAAGCCAACAGGCTGAGGAAGGTTCTCTCGAAAAGTGCCCCAACGACAAACTCTATTCAAAAACCAAACGGAGAATGGACATCTACAACCGACGAAATGCTGGAGCTACTAATGACCACCCACTTCCCTGGGTGCTCTGATGACTCCAATATCGCGCCAGGTTTGCAAGCCAATTCACTCTTAGGGAATACCGCAGGGGACATAGTGAGGTACGATAAGGTGGAATAGGCAGTGATGTCCTTCGAACCTTACAAATCTCCAGGACCAGACGGAATTTTCCCCGCACAACTGCAAGCAGCGAAGGACCTTCTTTGTCCCCTGCTTACACAGATCTTTACAGCATGCCTTACCCTCACCCACATTCCATATGAGTGGACGAAGGCGAAAGTCGTTTTTCTACCAAAGGGAGGCAGGGCAGCTCATGCAAACCCCAAGGACTTCAGGCCCATAAGCCTCACCTCGTTCCTTATCAAAACTCTTGAGAGGCTCATAGATGAGCACTTTCGACGAAATATAAGGAAAGACAAACTCTCTCCCAACCAGCATGCATACTCAAAATGCAAATCCGTGGAGACTGCTCTCCATGACATCGTCTCAACGATTGAGAAAGGGTTGGCCATAAAGGAGTTCACGCTGGGGATCTTTCTAGACATCGAGGGAGCTTTCAACAATGTCTATCCCGAAGCTGTTATCAAATCACTTTGTATGGTGGGGATACAGCAGGGACTGGTGGACTTTGTGGGGCTCCTTCTCAGGAAAAGATCGATATTCTCAACAGTAGGGGACAGCTCTAAATCCAAACATGTGGCTAGAGGCACACCCCAGGGAGGTGTTCTGTCACCTTTACTCTGGAACTTTACTGTAAACGACTTACTCTTAAACCTCAAGAGCACCGGCTGCAAGGTCGTGGCATATGCTGACGACTTGGCAATCACAGCAACGGGCAAACATCTTCAGGTCATAAGCGATTTACTGCAAAACGCTCTAAATACCGTAGCTCGCTGGTCGGTGGAATGTGGACTTAACGTCAATCCCTCCAAGACCGAAGCAGTGCTCTTTACAAGGAAATACAAAATTCCCGTTTTCAAACTACCATCCGTAAACGGAGTGGTTCTCAATCTCTCAACCGAGGTCAAATATCTCGGAATTGTACTAGACAAAAAACTCGACAGAAGGCGGAATATTGAAGACCGCTCCAAGAAAGCTATTGTTGCTCTATACGCCTGTAAGACGGCCGTGGGGAAGAAGTGGGGTATAAAGCCACACATTATACACTGCATGTACACAGCTGTGATAAGACCCATTCTCTTCTACGGGATTGTCGTATGGTGGCCGGCATTGAGCAGGACGCGTACCAGAGCCAAGCTAGAACGGGTCCAGAGGGCTGCCGCAATGCTCACCACGGGAGCACTGCCCTCTACACCCACCAACTCTCTGGAAATAATGTTGAATCTCCCACCGGTGGATCTCTACGGCAATTTTCTGGCGGCCTGCAGTGCGGCCAGGCTAAATGCGATCCTTCCGTGGAGAAATCTTAACCATGGGCACTCGATGGTCCTGGAAACTCTGCCCGACAACCCGATAAGGTTGGATTATATTATACACCCTCCATTCTCTGGAAATAGATTCTCCACAAGAATCCCAGAGAGGAGCGAATGTATAGGTATCGTAGACCTGGATCCAGGA
Organism: Philophylla caesio; assembly: GCA_963971545.1. Classification (NCBI taxonomy): domain Eukaryota; kingdom Metazoa; phylum Arthropoda; class Insecta; order Diptera; family Tephritidae; genus Philophylla; species Philophylla caesio. The sequence goes on along the minus strand of OZ020608.1, from coordinate 40,765,001 downwards.
TCGACAGCTATATACACAGATGGTTCTAAGTTAAACGAACGAGTAGGCAGCGGGATTTACTCTAGTGAACTCGATCTAAACCTCAGTCTTCGTCTACCGGACCACTGCAGTGTTTTCCAGGCCGAACTAAATGCAATAATGGAAGCAGCTCGTGGCCTTACAACGTGCACCTCTTTAGAACGAGGCATTACCATTTATTCTGACAGCCAGGCTGCTATCAAATCTCTGACATCCAACGGTACAACCGCCAAGGTAGCCTTTGAATGCAGAGCAGCTCTAAACCAGCTGGCAGATATGTGCTCCGTATGTGTTGCATGGGTCCCTGGCCATAAGGACATTCCTGGCAACTGCCTGGCTGATGAACTAGCAAGAAAAGGGACGGAACTAACTATGATAAACTCTGCTCAAGAGGCGGGTTTACCCTTGGCATCCTATAAATACAGATTAAGATCTGAGCTTATGGGTAAGGTAAATGTAAGGTGGGCATCGGAGCCCCCCTGCCACATTACCAGACAAATCTGGCCAGAAGCCGATGAGAGGCGCTCTAAAGCTCTCACTATGCTTGGCCGCTCCTCTCTCAGATTAGTAGTTGGGGTGATAACCGGGCACTGCCTCATGGGCACGCATGGGGAAAGGCTGGGCTACGCAACAAATGATTTTTGCCGCAGTTGCCGAAACGAGGAGGAGGTGGAGAGTATTGAGCACTACCTCTGCCACTGCCCCGGCTTGGCCAAGACGCGCAGTAAAGCTTTTAAAAGTTACTTTCTGGACTGTCTAGCTGACTTGAACTCAGCGAACATCTCCAACTTTCTACTCTACATTAAGCGCACAGGATGGTTCAATTTTTGAAAGAAGGGAGGGAGGGAATGCATGGCTTATGCCAGTGGTATCACAACGGGCTTCTTACGGCCTAAGTGTTCCACCGTGCTCCTGTGCGGTGGCAGCCACCCTAACCTAACCTAACCTAACATACAACACAACAAATCGCAAGGGCAACAGAATCAACAAAATTTTTGGAAAGTTGCAGAAGAAGCGGCTTAACTCCAAACTTTATAAACAATGTTACCAAAAATATTGTCTACATTATTAACAACAATACCAGCAACAACAAGATGCCAGCGAATATTACTAACTCAGTGTCGTCATATGTCCAAAAGGTCCAAAGTAAGCTTTTAAATCTTATTATTAGTATAAAACACCAATTACTCCGACAAAAACAAAAAGAGGAAAAAACACTAAAAGCACAAATTAAACAACAACTGAATATACTTGATTCAACTGCATTTTTTGAAAGTGAAGAAAATGCAACAACTACCCTTACGACAAACATTCAGAAGACACAAACCGACAAGTATGAAAAATTAAGAGACAAACAAAAACAACTACTTAACATTAGGGTTGTACCCGAATGGTTCTGCAATAAAACCAGTACACAAATCCCGGATAACGTTCAGTGGCTCTTGTCCTTAGGACCAAAATTCGCCCTACCAACAGACAAAAAAGAGTTCCCTCTATTTAAAATTATTGCAGATGGCGAAAACTGCATACAGACGATTAAAGATAAAGAAAAACAGGAAATTGAAAGAAATTACTTGACGGCCTTAATACGCAACCACCTCAATAAGACGACAAATACCCCAAGAGACAGGTTTTTTATGATGCCTTGCACTCTACTAAGACATTCCTAAAAACTCATGACCAAATCCTGATACTCAGTGCCGACAAAGGGAATGTGACGGTAGCAATGGACAAATCGGAGTATGACATGAAGATGCAAAAAATTGTAAATGACATTTCAACATATTAAGTTTTAAAACGTGACCCTACGAATAAACTTCAATCGAAAAATAATGACATAGTGATGAGAATGTATACAAACAAAATTATTGATTTGAAAGAAAAAAACCACCTTACCAGCAAAACTGCCAATCCCCCTAGAATTTATGGATTACCGAAAGTCCACAAAGAAGGAGTTCCTCTCAGGCCTATATGTTCGTCAATTAATTCTCCGTCCTATAATCTATGTAAATATGTTGTCCGTATACTCAAAAATTTAACAATGTCCTCAAAATACAATGTGAAAGACGCAATCGAGTTTAAAAATAAGATTGGCAACACGTATATTTACGACGATGAAAGTTTAGTGTCGTTTGACGTCGTCTCGTTGTTTCCGAGCATCCCAGTAGACTTAGCAATAAGTATTAAAGAGTCAAAATGGAGTTCAATACAAGAATACACACTCTTAACTAAAGAACTTTTTTTAAGCATACTAAAATTTTGTGTCAAGAAAACCGCTATTTTAAATATAATAACAAAATTTATGAACAAAAGTCAGGTATGCCTATGGGATCACCAGCATCACCTGTAATAGCGGATATAGTTATGGAAGAAATACTAACAAACTTTGAAAAAGACTCCAACAACCAACCACGGCTATTGACCAAATATGTTGATGATTTATTTGCAATAGTAAAAACAGCAGATATAGAGAAGATGCTTAACACATTAAATAATTATAACAAAACAATTAAATTTACGATAGAAATTGAAAAAGAAGGACATTTACCTTACCTGGACACCCTAATAGTTAGGAAAGACAATAGCATAACAGTTGACTGGTATAAGAAACCTACAACATCAGGGAGGCCCATAAATTTTAACTCCAAACATGAGAAGAAAACAATTATGAATACTGCAAACAATTTTATAAGGAGAGTTCTCACTATAAGTGACCAATGTTACCACCACAAAAACATAACCGTTATTAAAGATATTCTACAGAAAAACGAATTTCCTCTTGGATTAATAAATAAACTCATTCACGAGCATTACGTCGAGTTCAACAGAGAAAAAGTGAAAGATGTCAAATCTTATAAATCGGCAACGTACGTACAGGGACTTTTTGAGAGGATTAAACAATCTAAAATATATGACAAGGAAAATTTCCACATAGCGTTTACTTATGACAATACTTTAAAACAATTATATTCTAATACTAAAGATAAAATTCCTAGAAGTGAGAAATCTGAGATAGTTTATAGAGTACCATGCAATGGTGACGGGTCCCACTTATGCGATATGGTATATGTGGGGACAACCAAATCTAAACTAAAGACAAGGATTTCCGCTCACAAATCCAATATAAAATTAAGGAATGGTTATACAGACAACAAAACAGCCTTGTCATCGCACTGCAATGTAATGGGCCATTATCCCGACTTCGAAAATGTAGCAATCTTGCAAGAAGAGAAAAATTATAGTAAACGATATATTTTAGAAATGCTACATATTGCGAACACCCCTAATAATAGAAGGATGAATTTTAAAAGGGACACAGAGAACTGCGCTCATGTGTATCGTAACCTAATTCGAATGCACAACAACAAACATTAAGTAAGTGTTATGTGCTAAGGTTCAATCGATCGTCGGTCCGCTACCAATACTCCGTATGACAACAATGTGATGCTGCGATGATCTACATACGGACATTTCCTCGTCTTGCCGTTTGTCGCTTAATGTATTGTTGTTGTGGTTTTTTTTGTTTTGTTTACACTTACTGTATTTTAAATTGTTTACATCTTCATGTTTATGTTTCCATAGTTACGAGTATGTTTAATTGTCTTCTCACTTATTTTGTTAAATAAATTTTAATATATGATTAGTCGACCGGACAAATCCATTAGTGTAAGTCGCTTTTTTGATGTATGTTTCGAATCTATGTACATAATGTAATGATGTATGTTTTTCAGTCCTGAAGATGCCCTCAGATTGAGAGCGAAATATCGACAATAATAAATAAAATATAAAAAACAAATTTGCAATTTACATTTTATTTATAATACGGCCTTGAGCTCAAATACAACGAAAATTTATACAAAAATATTGGCCAAAACAAATCATACCATGTTCGAACGGAGAGCACACCGTAAAGACAACTACACAACTGTCTACAAAAACATCAAACACAACTATGACATCAAGACCAGAAAATACATCAAACGCTACCAACATACAACACAACAAATCGCAAGGGCAACAGAATCAACAAAATTTTTGGAAAGTTGCAGAAGAAGCGGCTTAACTCCAAAATTTATAAACAATGTTACCAAAAATATTGTCTACATTATTAACAACAATACCAGCAACAACAAGATGCCAGCGAATATTACTAACTCAGTGTCGTCATATGTCCAAAAGGTCCAAAGTAAGCTTTTAAATCTTATTATTAGTATAAAACACCAATTACTCCGACAAAAACAAAAAGAGGAAAAAACACTAAAAGCACAAATTAAACAACAACTGAATATACTTGATTCAACTGCATTTTTTGAAAGTGAAGAAAATGCAACAACTACCCTTACAACAAACATTCAGAAGACATAAACCGACAAGTATGAAAAATTAAGAGACAAACAAAAACAACTACTTAACATTAGGGTTGTACCCGAATGGTTCTGCAATAAAACCAGTACACAAATCCCGGATAACGTTCAGTGGCTCTTGTCCTTAGGACCAAAATTCGCCCTACCAACAGACAAAAAAGAGTTCCCTCTATTTAAAATTATTGCAGATGGCGAAAACTGCATACAGACGATTAAAGATAAAGAAAAACAGGAAATTGAAAGAAATTACTTGACGGCTTTAATACGCAACCACCTCAATAAGACGACAAATACCCCAAGAGACAGGTTTTTTATGATGCCTTGCACTCTACTAAGACATTCCTAAAAACTCATGACCAAATCCTGATACTCAGTGCCGACAAAGGGAATGTGACGGTAGCAACGGACAAATCGGAGTATGACATGAAGATGCAAAAAATTGTAAATGACATTTCAACATATAGAGTTTTAAAACGTGACCCTACGAATAAACTTCAATCGAAAAATAATGACATAGTGATGAGAATGTATACAAACAAAATTATTGATTTGAAAGAAAAAAACCACCTTACCAGCAAAACTGCCAATCCCCCTAGAATTTATGGATTACCGAAAGTCCACAAAGAAGGAGTTCCTCTCAGGCCTATATGTTCGTCAATTAATTCTCCGTCCTATAATCTATGTAAATATGTTGTCCGTATACTCAAAAATTTAACAATGTCCTCAAAATACAATGTGAAAGACGCAATCGAGTTGAAAAATAAGATTGGCAACACGTATATTTACGACGATGAAAGTTTAGTGTCGTTTGACGTCGTCTCGTTGTTTCCGAGCATCCCAGTAGACTTAGCAATAAGTATTATAGAGTCAAAATGGAGTTCAATACAAGAATACACACTCTTAACTAAAGAACTTTTTTTAAGCATACTAAAATTTTGTGTCAAGGAAAACCGCTATTTTAAATATAATAACAAAATTTATGAACAAAAGTCAGGAATGCCTATGGGATCACCAGCATCACCTGTAATAGCGGATATAGTTATGGAAGAAATACTAACAAACTTTGAAAAAGACTCCAACAACCAACCACGGCTATTGACCAAATATGTTGATGATTTATTTGCAATAGTAAAAACAGCAGATATAGAGAAGATGCTTAACACATTAAATAATTATAACAAAACTATATATAGATTTTTAATGAGCTCAAGGCCGGAAAAATAAAACAATTAAATAATATGTAAATTATTTTATTTAATCGTCAATATTTCGACTTCAGTCTGAAGTCATCATCAGGACTGCAAAAAACAACAGAAAGCGTTCGCTATGTACAAACTAAAACAATAATGAACACAAACTTACACTATCGGCTGCGCCTGGTAGACTGGCATGTGATATGCAAAAACTTAATTTATAGTATACATATACTCAACAAAAATTGAAGATGAGCGAAACATAAACCAAAAATGTAAACAATAAAAGAACAGTAAATGTATACAAAAATATGTAGGAACAACAACACGTGAAAATGTAAACAAGTTAAAATACAGTAATTGTAAACAAAAAATTATTTTAGGAACAACAACACGTGAGAATGTAAATGAATACAGTACAGTAATTGTAAACAAAAATAAACAAACAACAATGCAAGGGACGGTTTTGGAATCGGAACAGCTGTTGGACTATGTCCTCATATGCCTTGAATATTTGCTGTTTCTTAATATTAAGTTGCGGTAGACATGTGCACAATTGTCGGTGTCCGTTTTAAAATTCATCCTCATATTATTAGGGGTGTTCACAATGTGCAGCATTTCCAATGTGAATCTTTTGTAGTAACTTTTCTCCTCCTCTAAAATAATGACGCTTTCAAAATTCGGATGATGTCCAGTATCTTTACAATGTGTTGTTAATGCTGTTTTGTTATCAGAAGAGTTGTGCCTTAATTTAATATTCGATTTGTGAGCAGATATCCTTGTCTTTAATTTTGATTTCGTTGTCCCAACATATACTTTCTCGCATAAGAGGGACCCGTCGCCATTACATGGAATCCTGTAAACCACATTCGATTTTTCCTGTCTCGGGATTTTATCTTTCATATTGCTGAAAATATTTCTCAAAGTATTGTCGTACTTGAAGGCTAATTGGTATTTTTCTTTATCGTACAGATTGGAATATTTGATTCTCTCCGATAACCCTGGAACATACGTTGCTGTTTTGTACATCTTATCTGGTGGCACATGTCTTTCGTTTTTTATGTTACGTGGGTCATATTTGCCAATGAGGCTATTTATTAATTTTTTTGGGAAATCGTTGTCTGTCAGGGTCTTCTTAATGATACAAATATTTTTGCTGTGGTACAATTTATCACTAATGGAGAGAACCCGCTTTATAAAGTTTTGGGCTGTGTTTATAATTATTTTTCTCTCATGTTTTGAGTAAAAGTTTATGAGTCTCCCTGACGCTGTTGGCTTTTTGTACCAGTCTATTGTTATTTTGTTGTTTTTTCTTATTATTAGGGTGTCCAGAAAGGGTATTTGTCCATTTTTCTCTATTTCTATTGTAAATTTAATTGTCTTGTTATAATTGTTTAATAATTGGAGCATCCTGTCTGCGTCCTCAGTTTTTATAATGGCAAATAAGTCATCCACATATTTTGTAAGTAGTCGGGGTTTGTTATCACAGTCTAATTCAAAATTCTTCAAAATTTCTTCCATGACAATGTCGGCTATAATTGGTGATGCCGGTGAACCCATTGGCATTCCTGAACGTTGTTCAGACTGAAGTCGAAATATTGACGATTAAATAAAATAATTTACATATTATTTAATTGTTTTATTTTTCCGGCCTTGAGCTCATTAAAAATCTATATATAATTTATATAATTATGGCCAATACAACTGAATCAACAATTATAACAAAACAATTAAATTTACGATAGAAATTGAAAAAGAAGGACATTTACCTTACCTGGACACCCTAATAGTTAGGAAAGACAATAGCATAACAGTTGACTGGTATAAGAAACCTACAACATCAGGGAGGCTCATAAATTTTAACTCCAAACATGAAAAGAAAACAATTATGAATACTGCAAACAATTTTATAAGGAGAGTTCTCACTATCAGTGACCAATGTTACCACCACAAAAACATAACCGATATTAAAGATATTCTACAGAAAAACGAATTTCCTCTTGGATTAATAAATAAACTCATTCACGAGCATTACGTCGAGTTCAACAGAGAAAAAGTGAAAGATGTCAAATCTTATAAATCGGCAACGTACGTACAGGGACTTTCTGAGAGGATTAAACAATCTAAAATGTATGACAAGGAAAATTTCCACATAGCGTTTACTTATGACAATACTTTAAAACAATTATATTCTAATACTAAAGATAAAATTCCTAGAAGTGAGAAATCTGAGATAGTTTATAGAATACCATGCAATGGTGACGGGTCCCACTTATACGATATGGTATATGTGGAGACAACCAAATCTAAACTAAAGACAAGGATTTCCGCTCACAAATCCAATATAAAATTAAGGAATGGTTATACAGACAACAAAACAGCCTTGTCATCGCACTGCAATGTAATGGGCCATTATCCCGACTTCGAAAATGTAGCAATCTTGCAAGAAGAGAAAAATTATAGTAAACGATATATTTTAGAAATGCTACATATTGCGAACACCCCTAATAATAGAAGGATGAATTTTAAAACGGACACAGAGAACTGCGCTCATGTGTATCGTAACCTAATTCGAATGCACAACAACAAACATTAAGTAAGTGTTATGTGCTAAGGTTCAATCGATCGTCGGTCCGCTACCAATACTCCGTATGACAACAATGTGATGCTGCGATGATCTACATACGGACATTTCCTCGTCTTGCCGTTTGTCGCTTAATGTATTGTTGTTGTGGTTTTTTTTGTTTTGTTTACACTTACTGTATTTTAAATTGTTTACATCTTCATGTTTATGTTTCCATAGTTACGAGTATGTTTAATTGTCTTCTCACTTATTTTGTTAAATAAATTTTAATATATGATTAGTCGACCGGACAAATCCATTAGTGTAAGTCGCTTTTTTGATGTATGTTTCGAATCTATGTACATAATGTAATGATGTATGTTTTTCAGTCCTGAAGATGCCCTCAGATTGAGAGCGAAATATCGACAATAATAAATAAAATATAAAAAACAAATTTGCAATTTACATTTTATTTATAATACGGCCTTGAGCTCAAATACAACGAAAATTTAAAAAAATTAAATTGTGACTTATCTAAAATAACTTGGCCTTATTACAATGGCGATATTGACGTTATGTTTTGGACTTCAACAATACTTTATACAACTTATTTCTTAAACATGTACCTAAAGGTTTTTGTATTCGTGATGAATCAGCCCCTTTATGGTTCACTAAAGACTTGAGAACTTTAAAAAATAAAAAATCGCGATCTTTTAAAATATATAAAAGTACTGGTTGTCATGTGGATTATCTTAATTATTCAGTCTTGCGACATAAATATCTAGAATTAAATAAAAACTGTTATGAAAAATACTTGAATAAAATGAAAATGAACATTATCCACGACCCGAAAGCTTTCTATGGTTTCGTTAATTCTAAGCGCAGAGTAAATGCATTCCCTTCCGCAATGAAATATTAAAATACCGTGTCATGTGATAACGAGATTATTGCCAATCTATTTGCCAAGTTCTTTAAATCTAACTACACCACTCAATTTAAATATAACTCTATTTCCTATCCATACAAGCTGAGCTCAAATAACTCTATTAATATTCCAGTCATATCATCAGATGATGTTTTTCATTATTTAATATCTTTATAAGAATCATTTAAGTACGGCCCTGATATGATCCCGACATGTTTCCTAAAAAAATGTGCAAAGCACCTGTACCTGCCATTATCGAACTTGTTTAATTTGTCCCTTCAGCAAGGAGTTTTTCCGTCAATATGGAAACAGTCTTACATAATCCCCCTTCATAAATCTGGAAGCAGGTCTTCTATTGAAAACTATCGTGGTATAGCTAAACTCTCTTCTATCCCGAAGTTGTTTGAAGCTATTGTTACCAATCAAATGACTTATCCGATTTCCTCAATAATAGCAAATTGCCAACATGGCTTCTGTAAGGGCAAATCAACCATTACAAATTTACTTGAATTTACCACCCATGTTTCAAATGGGTTTAGGGAATACATTGATACTGATGTTATATATACCGATTTCAGTAAAGCATTTGACAGAGTATGTCACTCTTTACTCATCCGTAAACTAGATCTGCTTGGTTTTCAACCTGGTATCCTCTGTTGGATGTCTTCTTATCTCTCCGGTAGGACGCAAAAGGTAGTTTTTACAAATTTTCATTCTGGGATCATCGCCACCTCGGACCGACATTTCTACAGTAAAGTATTCTAAAATATTGATGTACGCGGATGTTGTTAAACTCTTTAAGACTTATGCCTCGGCTGAGGAAAGATCCTTGCTACAGCAAGATTTGGACAGCATAGTCAATTGGTGCAGCATTAATTATATGCCGCTTAACCTTAACAGATGTAAATTCATGTGCATTTCTCGACGAACCATTCAGCCGGCCTCCTACAAAATAAATAACTACGTCCTAGAACATGTAAACAGTTTTGTTGACCTGGGTGTTGGTATGGATTGTAAACTCAATTTTAATTTTCATATTAGTTCCACAGTTAATAAAGCAAGGGATGTGCTGGCTTTTGTAAAGCGTTGGTCAAAGGAATTCCGCGACCCGTATATAACTAAAACACTTTTTACTTCATTGGTAAGACCAATACTGGAGTTTGGTGCCATAGTTTGGAATCCTCGTTATCAGGTCCACTCAGACCAACTAGAGTCAATACAAAAACAATTCTTACTTTTTGCTTTGAGAAATCTTCAATGGGATTCGCCATACAATCTTCCCCCTTACACTAGTCGTTTAAAACTTATTACTCTTCCTACTCTTTCGAGTCGCAGAGAAATGTTAGGTATAATATTTCTGGTAAAATTAGTCAACGGATGGATCTCAAGTCCATTTCTTCTAGAGCAAATTAATTTTAATGTACCCTCCCGTGCAATAAGAAACTTTAAACCACTTTTCTTGAAACTATGCAGAACTAACTTTGAGTTGAATGAACCGTTTCGGGGTTTATGCCGAGACTTTAACAATCATTCCATCACCTTTGATGTATCGGACTCACTTTTTATAATTAAAAGAACTGTTCTATCCTCTCTTAATAACAGCTAACGACCCAATTTTCTTACTTCGTATTTCTCTAACTTCTTATTCGGCTGATGAATTCTTATTCTGTAGCTGAGCAGCTTGGGATCTCGACGCTTAACAAACTTTCTTCTGTCACGACTCGGCACCTAAGATTTGTATATTTAAAAAACATCCGTACGTTATGCGGATTGAGCCTCTCGTGTCGGTTGGGCGGGAAAGTGGGTTTCCGTTGGGTTATAATAATAATTATAATAATAATTATGTATGTCCCAGTTTGAATTTTTGTTATTCCAGTATTGAAAGTTGCTAGTTGAGAGTTCGTGTAGTCTATAATTTTGAACTCTGCGTATACCAGAGGTATGAAAAATCTGTAAAAAAAAAAGAAAAAAATGGAAAATGGAATTATGGCTAGGTTCTTATGTTGCCTTTGTGTACTGTCCGTCCTTTTTCGGTAATAACTACGCTGGATTTATCTTCTTTCACAACTTCTTTTTTATATCTAGCTGTGAGTTTTGATCCTACGCGCTTCTCTATTTTAACATAAATAATATCTCAGGGGGAATAAGTTTTTGTTGGTTTCCGTGTTTTATTATGAATTTCTAAGTCTTTTGCTTGTCTTTCCTAAGAGTCTCGATATTTTCTCGTCTTGAGTTTTCGTATTGTTCCGGGTGTATTGAAACTCGTCTGCCAAAAAATGTCTCAATCGGTATTTTTCCTGTTGCAAAATGTACGGAGTAATTATATTCGTATGTGCATCGGTCTAATAGTTGAAGAAATGAACGGTGGGTACGTTCGGTTTGTAGGCAACGCATAATTTCGGATAACGTCGAATGAAATTTTTCGACTTGTCCGTTAACTTCGCTTGCGAATGGGGGTGATTTGAAAATTCGAATACCAAGTTGATCTTCAACCATGAATTGAATTGAAGCAGAATTAAGGGATTTTTCATTGTCTATTACTATCATTTTCGGAATACCAAAGGCGAAAAGTATTTGGCGCAATGATTCTCTGATATCTTCTATTGCTTTTGATTCTATTAGCTTGACTTGAGCATATTTCGAAAATTTGTCTACTGCAGTGAGTACCAACTTTTTTTCTGTATTATATACATATGTCTATATGAACTATTTCACCAGGATATTCAGGGATGGGAGTTTCAAGTAGTTGCGGTTTGTTGGGATGGCGGTCGTATTTATATACTTTGCAAATTTTGCATTGTTTAATCATATTTTCAATTTTTGCTTTCATGTTTGGGAAATACAATATTTGTATGAGCTGTTTTTTATTTTCGTCTCGATTTCTGTGTGCTCGTATGTGTTCTGTTAGTATTGCTTCATTTTGAGCGTCTTCGTTGGTTATGTCTTCTACTTTTGTCTAGGTATAGCGGATTTTGTAGTTGGAAAAATGGAGAGGATAAATTTCTTGGATTTTTCCCATTATGTTTTCAGAAGTAAATATACCATTTATGACTGAAGGATGAAGGTAACGTTTTAAAAGTGAAATTAAATTTTCTAAAGAGAAGTTTGGTTTTGTGATTAAGTGCCTATGGTATGTTGGGAATGGAATTTTGAATTGATAACTGTCTTCGTCTTCTAATGAGATCCACAGTTGATTTTTAAAGACATTTATGGGGCTTCTATTGCAGGAATTAGGTTGTGCGAAGAACTTCCGTCTGAATGTGTAGCGACTCATAGGGAGTTTACCTCAAATGGTCGGGACAATGTGTCTGCGACTACATTGTATTTGCCTGGTTTATATTTTATCTCGTAATTGTATTCTTCGAGTATGGCTTTCCAACGTTTTAATTTTGAGTTATTGTTTTTGTTGCTTAAGGCGTATGTGAGAGGTTGATGATCAGTGTGGATTATAACTTTTGCAGTGCCATAGAGATAATTTCTGAAGCAGTTTAATGCTCAAATTATGGCAAGCATTTCTTTTTCATTAATTGCATAATTTTCTTCCGCTTTACTTAGTGTTCTGGATATAAAGGTTATTGGTTTGCCATTTTGTTCTAAAACAGCACCTATGGCATATTTGGAGGCATCTGTAGTTAGATCAAACTCTTTTTTTGAAATCTGGATATTGTAAAATGGCATCGTTGGATGTAACTGTGACTTTGATTTTATTAAATGCCACTTTATCTTCTTCATTTAATTGAATGCTAGTCTTTTTTGAAATATTTTTCGACATTCTGCCTTCCTCACCTCGAAGGAGTGATGTGAGTGGCTTTGCTAATTTGGAGTAGTCTTTGATGAATCTTCTATAGTAACCAAATATACCTAAATATGATCGTAAATCTTTGAGGTTAGTAGGGTATGGGAATTTTGTTATAGATTGTACTTTTTAAGGGTTAGTGGAAATTCCATCGGACGAAACGACGAACAACTTGTTTTTTGTAAAATTCGCATTTGTCCATTTGTACTTTCATATTTGCCTTATTTAGTGTGTCAAAAATCTTGTCTATATGTTCTGAATGTGATTTTTCGTCCTTGCTGAATATAATTATGTCGTCTATGTATACATAGCATATTTTGCCTATGTATGATCTTAAAATGTCGTCTAATGCCCTTTGGAATATGGCTGGGGCGTTCTTCAGGCCGAAAGGTAGTCTTTGTGAACTCATATTTTCTATTGTTTACTGAAAAAGCTGTTTTTTTCCAGGTCAGATTTTTTAAGAGGAATTTGATAGAAACCACTTTTTAGTCAATCACAGAAAAAATTCGATTTTCTCCCAATTGAGAGAGTACCATATTTATTTCTGGTATTGGATACCTATCTGCAATTGTCACTGTATTTAGTTTTACTCACGGCGTATACGGAATATACGCTCCGTAGTAAAGTTTTATGGAAAGATAATAAAATGAACGAGTGTTTCGATATTAGTAAAGAATTGAATTTATTCACTTTCAAACGTTATAAATCGGAATCGGTGATTATATGAGAATATATATAAACGTATCAATTACCTCCGTAGTGGCGTGGTGGCTGCTGTGAAAACCTGCTTGTCTCGTCTTCGGAAAAGAAGTAATCAGACGGAGTTTGTTTAAACGCCGTTGAACCGCCAAACGGTGCACCGAGTTAAGGGGAAAGTTAACGAAAGGGCACTGTTTGGCGGCAAGTACCGGCGCTCCGAAAAGTGTAAAGGACTGTGTGTGCGTGTGTGTGTGTGCATGTGGGTGAAAGTGTGTGTGTGTGTATGAGTGTGTGCACGCAAACCGCTTACTAGGGGTGCGCGTACGATTTGTCGGTCGAATGAGGGTGGTGATGAAATTTAGGCCGGAAGCCTAAACATACCGGCCCCCTTGCTGTCAGCAAAATTACAGCGAAATGCGCGCCACCACGCTCACGTGCGGGATATAATTCTATGAAAAAAAATAAGCTTAAATACTACGATAAGGACGTGGTTATGGATGAATTTCAGTGCTTTTAAATAGTTTACAAATAAGTAAATATACATGAAGTGTATAATATGTTAATAATAATTTGTTTGAATTTTTAATTTACGCATAGCGTTCGTTTGCTGAAAAATTGAAGTTATATAGGTCTCTACAACGGTTTTGGTGCAAAAATGATTAACGTTGGTGAGCACCGGAGACCATCAGGCCAAAGATTGTGGCCTGTGTGAGAAGACCGCCGACTGTCGTAGGAGGGGGGTCGCTCAGCATAATCTGGGGGACCACATCGCACCCCAGGGTTAGTCTCACGGGTGTGGACATGTAGAACTGCGGGTCCGCAAGCCGCATTAGCCTGAATGGGATCGCCACCTTTGGGTCCAGGGTTTCTCGCGGAACGATGCGGCTATAATATTTGGCAACGGTCGCCTGCGTCGTGATTCTTTCCGCTACGCCATGTCTTCCCCTGAGAATCAGTGCGCACGTCGCTCCGCGCTCTGTTGTGGCGCGCTCGAGTCGGAGGGTTCGCGCCAGCTCATCGTCTATGATCGTGGACGCCGCACAGGGGTCGACCAGCGCGCGGACCAGATGGAGGCGCCCCCCTGCTTCTATTTTAGCCACCACAGTTGGTGCCACAGCTTCAAAGACCCTCGTCAGGGGGGGGATGTTGGAACTGGTGAGTCGCCCGGTTCGGAAGCTGGCCGGTTGGCCGAGTCGCCTCATTATCGCCTCACGAGGGACGATTGCATCGTGGCGCGTTGTGCGATGGAGTGGTCGGAAAGGACGTGTTCCCGAGCCACTCATACGTTGGTGGTTTTCACGGGTTGACAGTCGGAAAGGACGGGTTTCCGAGCTGTCCTCAGTGTGGCGAACACGCCGCTGAACAGGCGGTCTGAATGGACGTGATCCAGAGCCGCGCTGCTTTGACGGTCGGAAAGGACGGGTTTCCGAGCCGCCTGCGTGTATTTCGTGTTGCAGCTTCGGACGCAATCTCCTTGGTATGGATATGTCCGTAGTTATCGGCTGCGCAGATTCTTCGGCTTCTTCCGTATCCAGCCTCTCCGCCTCCTCCACTTGCTGCGCCCAGGACAACGTCTGCCCAGTGAGGTCAAGAGACAATACCTCATCCATTTCCGTCAGCGTTGCGGAGCTTGGCGGTCGGCGAGCATCTTCCTCGTCGAGATGCAGAGTGGTGTGATGCTTTTCATGGCATCGGAAGCACCGCCCCTGGCTGCCGCATATTTCCCGGTGATGAAATGGGGATAGACAGTTGGTGCAATACCGGTGAAGGATGACCACTCGGAGTCTCTCTTCCGCGGATTTCTTCCGATATATTGGACAGAACCGTAATCCGTGGTTCTTGTCGCAGAGTCGACATGCGATCTCAAATCGCTGGCCACGGTCTTCCTGCTTGGTTCGCGTTACTGTGAAACGGCCCATATTGCTAGAAAAGGTATATTATTTTTATCTATCTCCAACTTTCTTGTCGTTATTGGGTGGCGAGTAGTGGTGGATATGCTCCTAACTATTCCCTTACAACTGGGTAAGAAGGTGCAATGAAATGCTAACAACTGATAGAGAGGGTGCTAATAATGCGAAACCTCGTCAGTGCAGGCGTCTTGTAAGGTTTTTATTCAAGACTGAGGTGAGTATGTTCAGAGTTGCGTTTTGCCAGAGGGACGAACAAAAGTTCATGCCAGATGTCTGGTATGCTGCCAATTACAGGCGAGCTATGAAAAAATCTAAAAATTTGTGCTAGAGGGTGTGCTGAAGGTGCCCATTCTTTAAGTACTACGCGTAAAACGGTTTGTTATCATTTATTTATTTATCTTGTATCGGAAATACAGATAAGGTATGGCAACGCTGTGTGAGTGGTTTTCACCACCCACACTTGACAGGTGTCCTAACGGGTTAGCGGTCATTTGGCGCATAACCTACAGGATAACACAGCACGCGGCTTGAACTGAGATATGGATAGTCCAAATTTGTAAGTAGCAAGTTATTTTTATTTTATTCACTTATTATTATTTTCTTTATTATCTTATTTATATATTTTTTATTTTTATTTTTTTTTTTTTCTCCAGGAATCAATTGGGAAATTTGACCCCAGCGAAAGAAGGCATGACTATGCGCGTGATTGTGCATACCCGGGGCCCAGAAACCCGTCGGGTGGTGGTTTGGCAAAAGTACGATGCCGCGGCTCAGCCCAGGATTAGGTTGGTTGCCTCGAACCCCGTCCCGCCGCCACCGCGCATGACCCTGCGTGTAAAAGTTGATGGCCTTGGCCTACGTAGTGTGGAGGTCCGGCCCTTTGTGTCTGCCGTGGGCCGCTAAAGTTATTATTATTATAGGTAACGAATTGTTGTTCCTTATAGCAGTAGGTGTTATGAGATTTGAATTGAGATTGAATGAAATAAAATTAAGCTGAATTGAAAACTAATTGAAAATTCATTCATTCATTGTAATTTATGGTAAGTGAATTGAGTTCAATGAAATTAAATTAATTTACAAATAATTGAGAGATTCATTCATTAAACTCAAAGGTTTTTTTTTTTTTTTTTTTTTTTTTTTTTTTTTTTTTTTTTTTTTTTTTTTTTTAATATTTCGCTTTAAGCCCTTTTTTATAGTTATCGTTGGGTTTGCTGGTGATTGGTTGGGAAGAGAAATGAGGGTTTAGGCAGATTTAGGAGACGTTGGGTTTTCTGTGGTCTCACTGTCGTGTGGTAGCAGGACCAATTTTGCGATGGGTCTTGAAATCTCCCCCTTTTCTGTCACAACGTCCGCCACTCTGACCTGTCTATCGGAACCTGGGTATACTTTCGTGACACGTCCCAGTCTCCATTCATTAGGTGGTAGGTTCTCTTCCTTAATCACTACAAGATCTCCTAATCGCAGATTACTTTGTGGATGCTTCCATTTGATGCGCTTTTGCATCTCATTCAGGTATTCTGACTTCCATCTTCTACAAAATAGTTGATGGAGGGCCTTGAGCTTTTCCCATCGATTGATGACAGAAGCAGGGTTTTCGTGGGTGTCAGGCTCGGGTGGAGCCAATAAATGTCCCCCCACTAAAAAGTGGCCTGGGGTAAGCGGCTCCAGGTCTGATGGGTTGTTCGAAGCAGGACTCATTGGGCGTGAGTTGAGGCACGATTCAACTCGGCATAGGAGAGTCATAAACTCTTCTAACGTATATTTTGTATTCGAGGCGATTTTTTTGAAATGGCTTTTAAAACTTTTTACCCCGGCCTCCCACAATCCTCCCATATGTGGGGCAGCCGCAGGTATGAAATGCCAGGAAATCAATTGGTGCGAATACTTCGATAGGGTACTACTGCGTGCTTCAGCCATAAAGGCTTTGGCTTCGGATCGTAACGATCGAGAAGCTCCGACAAAGTTAGTGCCATTGTCGGAATAAACGTTTTGCGGACAACCTCGTCTCGCGGTAAAACGGGCAAATGCAGCCAAAAAAGACGCGGCACTGAGGTCGGTGGTAGCTTCGAGGTGTATGGCTTTGGTGGTGAAACATACAAATAAGCAGACATACCCTTTTGAAGTTCGGCATCCTCTCCCGCGATAGCTCTTAATATCAAAGGGCCCTGCGAAGTCTACACCGCTATTTGTGAAGGCCCGGGAGAAGGTGGTGCGTTCTTGGGGTAAGATGCCCATAATTTGCGTTTGAGTGCGTTTTTTATGAATGGTGCATACCTTACAATTATGAATAACAGATCGGATCATATTCTTTACCCGTGGGATCCAATACTGTGTTCGGATTATGCGTAGCATGAGTTGATTTTCTCCATGAAGGGAAATTCGATGGATGAACTGAACAATGAGTCGGGACAACCTGCAATCATACGGTAATATGATTGGATGTCGTTCACTATACGCCAGGTCTAACGAAGCGCCTAGACGGCCTCCGATCCTTATAATATCGGCTGAATCGATGAAAGGGTTGAGAGGCAAAATTTCACTTTTTGCTCCAATCGACTTATCAGATTTAAGACTCTTATATTCCTCTAAGTAATATTGCTTTTGAGAAAGGGTTATTAAACGTTGAGTCGTTGCTTTAATTTCATCGGATGAAATGAGGCAAGACTTTGCTTGAAATGAAGATTTTGTTTTTGAGTATGTTCTTTGAAAGAATCTCAGAATGTATGAGATAACTCGCAAAGCCCTAGGTAAATCTGAAAATCGCTCGAGAAAAATATTAATGTTGTTTATATATGTGGTAGCAGCGTGAACTTGTATCCTTTTTTCTTCAATGACTGTATTATAATGCTCTTCTTGTGCTGGCCATTGGGA
Organism: Philophylla caesio; assembly: GCA_963971545.1. Taxonomy (NCBI): domain Eukaryota; kingdom Metazoa; phylum Arthropoda; class Insecta; order Diptera; family Tephritidae; genus Philophylla; species Philophylla caesio. The sequence continues at coordinate 40,746,662 of OZ020608.1, read as the reverse complement.
ATTGTCTTCTTGCAGCCAGGAAGGTCCCTGCCACCACAAGGCATTGTCGATCATTTCGCTAGCTAGTAATCCTCTGCTTGCTAAATCTGCAGGGTTCGATGCCGAATCCACATGACGCCAGGTTTTGCTTCCAACCTTTTCTATTATTTTTGTTATTCGATGTGCCACAAATGTTGACCAAGAGCAGGGTGGTTTCCGAATCCAGGCTAGCACAATTGTTGAGTCAGTCCAAAGATTGATCTTTAAATGACTGAGGTTAAGGTTCTCGGTGACCGCTTCGACCAGGTCCGCTAATAGGACTGCACCACATAGTTCTAATCTGGGCAAGGATATTGTTTTTACTGGGGCTACTCTTGTCTTTGCCATGAGTAAATTGACGAACACTTTTTGGGCGGTCTTAACCCGCAAGTAAATAGTTGCTCCATATGCTTTTTCTGACGCATCGCTAAACCCATGTATCTCGGCCTCTTCCGTTGGTGCGAATTGGACCCATCTTGGTATGCGGATGCTGTTGATTTCTGTATAATCACGCATAAATGCTAGCCATCGATCCAAAGTGGTTGACGATACTTCTTCGTCCCAGTCTGTTTTTTCCAACCATATATTTTGCATGATAATTTTTGCAATAATGATTATGGGTGCGAGCCAACCTAGAGGATCGAAAAGTTTGGCAATAGCGGAAAGTATTGTTCTTTTTGTGATTTTGTTCTGATCCTCAATTGGCTTAGCGTGGAAATAGAAATGGTCGGCATGAGCATTCCATCTGATGCCAAGTGCCTTCACCGTGCTGGTATCCTCAAACTCCAAGAAGTCGCCGGACAGCAAATGTTCCTTAGGTATGCCGTTTAAAACTTCGCTACAGTTTGAGGTCCATTTTCTTAATGGGAAACCAGCCGATTGTAGTACGTGCGTTATCTCGTCTCTCGCTGTTATAGCAGCCTCTATAGTGTGTTCACCGGCGAGTACGTCATCGACGTACATACATCGCTTAAGAATGGTCGATGCTCGTGGGTGGGATGTTTCCACGTCGTCGGCCAATTGATGTAATGTCCTGATCGCCAGGAATGGGGCGCAGTTGATACCAAAGGTCACGGTTTTTAATTCGTATAAACTGATTGGATCCTGAGGATTGTTTCTGAAAACTATGCGTTGATACTTTACTTGGTTTTTGTTTATCAGAATTTGCCGATACATTTTCTCGATATCACTATTGAAAACGTACTTAAACAACCTCCAACGCAGGATCAGTATTGTTAGGTCGGCTTGTAAAACTGGACCTGGAAGGAGGACATCATTTAGACTCACGCCGTTTGCGGTAGGACACGAGGCATTGAATACCACTCGGACCTTTGTTGATACACTCTCCTCTTTCAGGACTGCATGGTGTGGTAGGAAGTAACAATCGGTGGAATCCGCTGCCACGTTGCTAGTAATTTTCGTCATGTGTCCAAGTGTCTCGTATTCCTTAACAACCCTGTTGTATTCCGTTTGTAGTACAGGTTTCTTTGCTAGTCGTGTCTCATTCCGGTAGAACTGAGAGCATGCACTTTTCAAGGAAGGCCCGAGGGAGACATGATTCGGAAAATCTTGTCGAAACGGCAGGGATACAACGTATTTTCCGTCAGAATTTCGTTGAGTTGTTGTTTTGAAGAGCTTTTCGCAATAAGCGTCTTCTTCGCTTGCCTTCCGCTTTTTAGGAATCTCCTCTAATTCCCAGAAGGCCGCTAACTGCTTATCCACTGAAACTTCATTGAAAAATGAGACGATATTAGTGGAAGAACTCGTAGTTTCTGCATTGCCGGTAATTATCCAACCAAACACGGTTTCCTGAGCAATGAGTGTATTAAGCACATTTTTTCTTAAGCCATTTAGAATAATTTGGGGATAAACGTCTCCGCCAAGGATAAGATCAACTGGTTCGTTGACGAAGAACCTCTTATCTGCCAATACCAAGTCTGGGAATGCTTGCCTCGTCATTGCGCTTACTTGGCAAGTTGGCAGATTCCCCGTTAGATGTGGTAGAACAAGAGCCACGGTTTCGATTTTTACTAGTGGGTCTGTGGACGACCGCAGTTGTATTGCACATGCTTCTTTAACTTGCGCAGACTTGGTATTGTTGATTCCCGACACTTGAGCGCAGAACCGCTGTGACGGAATGTTAATTCTGCGCTTGAGCTTTTCGGTAATGAATGAACACTCAGAACCCGAATCAATGAGTGCCCTAGCACAAAAATTTGTGCCATTATAACATATGTTGACACGTGCCGTCCCTAATAGCACTCCCACATTTGTGTTTGCGTAGCAGGAGTTAACGTTTTTCACAGTTTTATCATTATTATTCGTAGATTCTCGTCTCCACTGTGCTTGTCTTGAAGTAGAAGGTATGTCATCTTGGGGGTTCGGAGTTCCCCTCTGAGCTGTTGCTTTGGGCTGGAATGCTTGCACATGGAGCAGTGTGTGATGTCGCGAGTGACATGTACTGCAATTGAAGGAGCTTGTGCATCTTGACACCGTGTGTCCAAATGATAAGCAATTCAAGCATCCATTATTGTTCTTGACATACTCTATTTTTTGAGTCGTGGTTAGTTGTCGGAATCTTTGACAATTTCGTAATTTGTGGTCATTGCTTTGGCAAATTTTACAGGAATGTTGCTTCACGTTCGTTGGATAAGCGCCAAATCTTTTTGGTGGAATGTCAGGGTTTTGCCGCAGGCTTTGTGGTTTAGGTGCCTGTGAAATTTTACTGGCTCTCAAGCCTGACACTGTTTCCAAAGTCTGAAACCGATTGGATAGGAATCGATCCATATCCTCCCATTTGGATATTTCGGTTTTGTTTTCAATGGACTGTTCCCATAGTGCCAGTGTGCATTCTGGAAGTTTTGTTGAGCACAAATATGTGATGATTGCATCCCAGTTGGAGATGTCAATTTGATGACATTGAAGTGATGAGATGCAATTATTTATATCGCGCTGCAACTTTTTGATAGAGCTACCACATTCACTCTCAACTGACTTTAAGCTAAAGAGAAGCTTTAGCTGGGTGTTGACTAGTATACGTTTGTTTTCGTATCTGTCACTGAGGTTTTTCCAAGCTGTTGAAAAACCTTCGTTTGTTAATGGGCACCTTTGCACGATTTCTTTCGCTTCCCCTTGGGTTTTTTGGTTTAGATGAAATAGTTTTTCAACCGGGGTAAGACGTTTATTTATTATATATATGGCCGTGAACATGTCTCGGAAGGAAGGCCATGAGAGATAATCTCCCCTAAAGATGTCTGTATCACATGGAGGCAAGTGAATGTTGTGCTCGCGAGCAGGTTTATCTTCAGTGACCTTCTCAGCTTTGGTCAATTTTTCGGAGAGGTCGGCCATGGTAGTCTGGCAGCGAACAAAACTATAATAACTCATTTTATATTTTTTCTTTATAGCCATGAGGTCTTTTGAAGATAGTTGTGTTGAACCAACGAGTTCATCATGAGCTACTTTAGTTTTTCCCCATAAAGCTTTAAGTTCTTCTTGCTCAATTGCAATAGAATGTTTTGTGTGTTCAGCTGCGTCAGCGCTGGTGTAGTCAGTTTCGAATTCTGCTACTGAGTCTGCCAACCGGATGAAAGTTTCCATTATTTGAGTTTCTGTGTCTATGACCGTAGTTGACAAGTTTTTTAGAAAATTTTATTGTCTCTTTTGAAATCTCTGACCAAATTAGTAGCCTTAGCCTAATCACGCTAGGAAAAATCACGCTAGGAAAAAACACAAACGCCTCTTTAAAAAAATAACAACTTGGTTTTATGTATGCAAGAATGTGCATATAAAAGTAATAGTATTTATTGATTCAATTGTATTTATGTATTTTTTGTTAATATGTATTACTTTCTCCAGCTAACTCGCCACCCCAACGACCGGTGATTTCAAGTGTGTGAAGTAAAATTTTATAGACGTGTATATGGAATATATCAATAACAATAACGATGTGTACACGGCTGCGTATACGGAATATACGCAACAGTGCAACGTTTTACAATATTTATACAAACAATATCTACACGGCCGCGTATACGGAATATACGCAACAGTATAAAAGTTTATTTTAAACTCGCAAATTCTCAAACTCAAATTTTTTGACAATGCAATAAGTGATTGTGTCGACGCAAGTTTGAAGAAGAAGAAGCAGTGTGCAAGGTGATATTCAAGGTTATGTGCAAATGAACCTTTACAAAATTAAGTGATTTAAAAAACAATTTGACCGCTTATACGCAACAAATAATATGTGCCAAATAAATTTTGTGATCTCGAATTAAATGCCATGTAAGTGGAAATTGATTAGATTCGTTTAAATCGATCACTTGATTGAAATAGCAATGAAACAACAACACAGTGCGCGAAGTGATCAATAATATATGTGCGTGTGCATATATTGCGCAGACCGGTGATTTGTGAAAATTGTAAGGAAAAGTCTTACCCAAAATTAATGTTCGCGCGTAAATTTTATTTTTATAAAGTGAACAATTTTATGTGTGAATACGCGGATTTATTGGAACAAAAGAAAATTCATCAATATTAATGTGCGTGCCTCAAAAATTGTCTTCACTGAATATTCTTCTTCAACCTGCATTTGCGTTTACAAACTTTTTGAATATTTTATTCAGATTGTTTTAAAGAAAAAAAACGGAGTGGCACTGAAATTCAAACCACGTACCTTGTGTTTATAATATCTGGGATGATTGCAGTGCTGATTTGTTTTGACTTTATCTCTGCTCGGTGCGGATGCAAGTGTGGTTATAAGTGATGTTGTGTGTTAGTGACTCGTTCGCTTAAAGCTTCTCGCTCCGATATGGATATTAAGTGCTGAGATTAATTCTTGGAAAATTGTGGTGTACACGCGGCGTTTACGGTGGTGATTTGATAGCTCCGTAGTAGTAGTGGACTGTATTTTCTTACGGCTCCGATAGGACCAATATTTACTCACGGCGTATACGGAATATACGCTCCGTAGTAAAGTTTTATGGAAAGATAATAAAATGAACGAGTGTTTCGATATTAGTAAAGAATTGAATTTATTCACTTTCAAACGTTATAAATCGGAATCGGTGATTATATGAGAATATATATAAACGTATCAATTACCTCCGTAGTGGCGTGGTGGCTGCTGTGAAAACCTGCTTGTCTCGTCTTCGGAAAAGAAGTAATCAGACGGAGTTTGTTTAAACGCCGTTGAACCGCCAAACGGTGCACCGAGTTAAGGGGAAAGTTAACGAAAGGGCACTGTTTGGCGGCAAGTACCGGCGCTCCGAAAAGTGTAAAGGACTGTGTGTGCGTGTGTGTGTGTGCATGTGGGTGAAAGTGTGTGTGTGTGTATGAGTGTGTGCACGCAAACCGCTTACTAGGGGTGCGCGTACGATTTGTCGGTCGAATGAGGGTGGTGATGAAATTTAGGCCGGAAGCCTAAACACTATAGTCGATAACCATTCTAAATTTTTTCTCGCCGAACGCGTCGTCCTTTTTAGGCACCACCCAGACAGATGAGTTGCAGGGCGATCTTGATTTTCTTATTATACTGTCTTCGAGTAACTTGTTTACTTGTTGTTCGACTTCCTATTTAAGGCTAATGGGGTAAGGGTAGGATTTGGAGTATACGGGCGTGTCGGAATTGGTACTAACTTCAGCTACTACCTTTGTTGTATACGTCAGTTTTTCGTCGGGTTCTGAGAAGAAATTGCGGTGCTTTTAAGCTTATTGTCGTATCTCGTTTTTTTCTGTCAAACTCATGTGCTCGTCGCGGATTTGTATTGCGTTGACGTTTTGTACGCAATATTGGTGTAAGTAAATTTTTATTGAATTTGCAATGATCATAAAATTGTCTTTGGTGTGTATAACTGCTGAAAACTCTTTTAAGCTGTCGTTTCCTAATAGTGCTTAGTGTTGGTAACAGGAAGAATTTCAATTTACGGTCATCTAAGTTAAAAAGATTTATAAATGTGTGGTGTGTAATTTTTATTTTACCACCTACTGAATTTCCGTATAATTTGATATCATTATCTTTTGCATTTTCTACTAAGTTAACCTGGATATAATTTTTAATTGAACCGGTATCAACCAATATTTTTAAAATTTCTTCGCTTTTCGTCCTACATCTAAAGTAGGGTAGCGAAGAGCTATTTAGTCTAAAAAATGTATGTCGGTTAAGTCAAGGGATTGTTCGTTATTGTCACTATATTTTGTATTTGGGTCATAGTTGTATTGATCATAGTTGAATTGATCATAGTTGTACTGGTCATAATTGTTTTGATCATATTTTTACTGATCCTCGTAGTTTTGTCCTTCTACCACTTGTTCAGAATTTATATGAAAATTCCTTTGAACTTTGGGTGGTGGAAGGTTTTTTGTGGATGAGTTTATTGTCGATTACCTACGTCCTGTTGTTTTGCTCGATTTACGTAATTTACGGCGTTTGTCCTCACGCTCATTTTATACCAAGAAGCCTAGGAAGGTCGCCAGGAAGTCCTCTAACGAAGGTATCAAGGGCCTTAGCGCGATAGTTTTCGGTCAATAAGTGAACTGCTTCTTCTTAAAACTTCCATGCATCTTATTTTGTTAAGTATTAGTGATAAATGTGCATAGACTTTTTGGTAAAATTCATTGGATGTCAATCTTCCTTGTACAAGGCACGTCATTTGATATTCTAGCGTACCTATGTCTCTTTTGTCAGCGTAATGAGTGGTCAGACATCGTGATATTGCAGTCCAGTCTAAGGGAGTGTTGTAGGATTCTAGGGCTAAGTCTGCTTTTCCTATTATTTTGTTTCTAATTACATTTTAGATACCGATATAGCGTGGAGTGCCTCTTGAGGGTTTGTATATCCTCAAAATGCGTTCGACACTTTTCTTCCAGGAGCTAAACTTTGAAGCGTTCGCTGAAAATTCTCGTAGCGATCGTACTACGTCTGGTATTTTGTCCCTTTCACTCATGTTATTTTGAAATCGTTCGCAGCGGGAACTGTATTCCCTAGCATTGGAGGCCATTCGCCATTTAGAATTTTTTATTTTTCTCTTTTATTTGATAAGTTTTATGTTATCCCTTCTGGGAAGGGGTTTTTTTACTCTAGAGGGTCCGTAGTGGTTTCTTTTATATTCTCACGATTTTAATTTGTAAACATTTTTTTTATATAATTTTTGCTTACGAATTTTCACAAATTTAATTTTAAATTTGCAATTTTTCCTTTCTTAAAAGAAAATTGTTTGATACCCAAATATAGTGTTTTTTTCACAAATTTAATTATAAAGTTAAACTTTCCTTTCACAAATTCAATTCAAGTTTTAAATTTAGTTTAATTCACAATTGCTGTTTTATGTTTTGGATGATTTTCGCAATTTTCCTGGATAATTTCTTATCAATTTGTATCTTTCGTCATTACAACTTTTCCTTATAAAATATTTTAATACTCTTAATCTAATTCTTACATTAACAACTGCATAGTGGCCGGCAATGATTATTTTCTCCGTTTTTCTTCTGATACTCAAGATGCTCCTTGGTTGCCACCTCCCTTCCTCAGGTGTGGGTAAGGTAAAATTATCCATGCTGTTCGTTTAGCACTTCGTATGGTGCTCCAATTCCAAACAGTTATGGTATCGGCTGGGTTGTGTCACTTTTTGTATTACATATGATACACTTTTTCTTTTCACTCCCGTGCCGAATAATTAGCCCGGGCGCCAATTATCGGATTGTTAATTAAAACTCCGAAAAAAATATAATTTTTGGTCTTCCGACCATTATTCCTTCAAAATTTTCTTAAGACTGACTTTACAATATTAATTCTACTATTATTATAAACTATTTCTACTTGCGTCAGCATTGCATTTCTCGGCGTGTGCCGGATGTTGTTCCCGATTTTTGGTTGAATCAGCGTCTGGGTCACTTCCCAATGTGTTGTTAACGTTTTGCTGATTTTGGCTATGATTGGCAATATTGGTAGTGTTGCGGCCGGTGACTTTTGTTAAACTGACGTCTTCACTTATTAGCCTGTTATTGTGTATGGCTAATTATTGTGCTAGCCTAAGCTGTTATTATGAACATTACTGGTGTTAACTTATGTTATATTACATGCACCGGATTGACAAGCGTAGGACAAATGGTGAGGTGTTATGTGACATGGGTTAATGTTCGTCAGCTAAGTCACATAAATATTTTAGGAATTATATGTTTTTGTCTAACAATGAACGACTCGGTAACATGAGTATATTATTATTTGTTATGCGTTTATGGTTGCGCAGCTCCAAAACAAATACGGATTTTTAGTTCGAAATTTATTATTTATTAATTCTTACTTTTAACAGAAAAATTCAGTTTTTAGCTTTTGTGGTTGCCTCGCAGTCCGGTCGCTGATCGAGAGAGAAGAACCGAAATGTCATGAAACAGTGTGCCGTCGTTACCAGAATACTGTCTCCACAGGGTTGTGTTTCCGACAAACTCGCTTGCCATCTAAGATTGCTAGTTCAGTCCCATTTAGTTCGCCACATCACTCCCCCTCTTAGGGAATGCGAAACCTTACTTTTCGTCCAGACCGGGTTCGATATTCTCTGGGTGCCAATAACGAGGTAGGCGTCTCTGTATCATTAATTATGTTTGCCGCTTTCAGGCGATCAATGCTTACGTTCACTTCTTTCCCATGAACATCGACTTTAGAATACTTTTCATTTCGTTTTACAACCGGAAAGGGGCCTTTGTATGGTGTTTGAAGCGTTCCACGAACACTATCTGTTCTTATAAAGACTGCAGGTGTAGTAAATAAATCGGTCTCGATGAATGGAGATGGCCGTGCGTGGTTTGTCGTTTGTGAAGGCTTCAGCTCACGCATTTATTACGCAGTGGCCTTATAAAATCATGTTCGGGAATCGTTTCACTGACTCTTGGACAAGTTTGCAAAAATTCACCGGGAAGGCGAAGTGAGCTTCCGTAGACCATCTCAGCTGGTGTAGCTTTTAACTCCTCTTTATAAGCCGTTCGATAACCCTATAATATTAAGGGAATGACATCGACCCATTGTTCCGTCTGGTGCGATTTGATAGCTGCCTTTAGAGTTCTATGCCAACGCTCAATTATACCGTTCGATGCAGGATGATTCGCGGTGGTTCGAAGATGTTGAATGCCCAGAATAATGTTAAGCTCACGGAACAACGAGGATTCGAATTGGCGTCCTTGGTCCGTTGTGACTAGCAGTGGGACACCAAACCTGCTGATCCAATTCGAATAAAAAGTTTGCGCTATTGACTCTGCAGTATTACTCTCTATAGGGTATGCTTCTGCCCATCGCGTGTAATCGATGCACGTAAGACAATAACGAAATCCTCTACTAGGCGGCAGCGGTCCGACGATGTCAATGTTGACGTGTTCAAAACGGCTACTTGCAAGAACGTACGTAGACAGCGGCGCTCTGTTGTGACGATGAACCTTTGATTTTTGGCAAAATATACACGTTTTGGTCCATTGACGACAATTTCTGCGAAGGCTAGGCCATACAAACTTATCAGCGACTAATTTGATCGTTTTAGCAGCACCGGCGTGACACATGTTATGCATTAACAAAAAACCAGTTTTACGAAATGGTAGCGTGAGAAATGGCCGAATATTACCTGTAATTACATCACACTAAATGTTGGAATGTATACCAGGAACGGATAATGGTTTTAAACTTAAGCCTGACGTGTTATTTTTTAAATGTTGCTGTAGCTCGTCATCGTTGCGTTGACTCTCTGCTAATCGGCTGTAGTCGATGAGGTGCTGGACATGTAGCGTTTCTACGCGTGATAGGGTGTCGGCTACAATGTTGTCTTTCCCCGGTAGATAACGAATGTCTGTGGTGAACTGGCCCAAAAAATCGAGGTGCCTTATTTGCCTTGGCGACGCCTTTTCCAGTTTTTGCTGAAATGCATTTGCCTACCCCGTTGTTGTAGTTTCGCTCTAAGTTCGGCAACTTCTTTTGTTAACTCCGCCATTTTCCAAACAATGTCTGATTGACCTTCGTCGCAGCGCGATGGGACCGCGTGTACATGCGGGCCGTCGTTAACCTCAATAATTTTATCTGCCAACACGGCGACTTTGTCGAGTGGTTCATTGCTAATTGATATGATGGAGCGCACGCTCTGCGGCAGCCTATTCAGCCAAATCGACTTTAGCATGCTATCGTTCATCTCGGTACCTGGTAGCTGACGTAGCAAATGTGACGGTCGCATGTCACCTAGTTCCAGATCCTGCAATAATTTCTTGATTCGTTTTTGTTCTGAATCTGCAAATTGCTCTAGGATACGCTTTTTTACATATCACTAGACGATGGACGTAATATCAGATCGCTAATTTGCGCGAGTACACCACTTTCAATAGCAGTTACAATGGTGGTATTTCGACCTATCGCTCCTGATTCCAGCTGCAACAAATCGCGAACCCACCTGCGCTAACCACAACTCGGGCTTCGCATGCGAAAAAGGTGGTATTTTCACGGTATCACGTGATACTTCGTTGCCATTTGCTGCTCCGGCCACGGTCGCTGGTAAAAACGGCATGGCTTGCATTGGCATCTGCACGGGGCTTTCTTTCGATTCTCCTTCGTCCGGCATGATGATGGTCGGGGTCACCAATATATGGTTGCGCAGCTCCAAAACAAATACGGATTTTTAGTTCTAAATTTATTATTTATTAATTCTTACTTTTAACAGAAAAATTCAGTTTTCAGCTTTTGTGGTTGCCTCGCAGTCCGGTCGCTGATCGAGTGAGAAGAGAGAGAGAAGAACCGAAATGTCATGAAACAGTGTGCCGTCGTTACCAGAATACTATCTCCACAGGGTTGTGTTTCCGACAAACTCGCTTGCCATCTAAGATTGCTAGTTCAGTCTCATTTAGTATGCCACACGTTAATTGATTTAAGTTATGGATCGACAATAATTGTTAATAATCATTTTACATTTGTGATTGTGTATGTACATCCGTTTTAAATTTAGAATGTAGGCATAATTTTAGTATATAAGCTGTAAATATTTGAAAATAAAATCAGATATAATCTTACTAGCAAAGTCAATTGTAGTTTTGTATTCTCGCAAACATTCCGGCAACCTAACGGCTGCCTATTGATCGGCAGAATCTTCTCTGCCTTTATAATAAAGAGGATTCTAATAATCTAAAAATCTTGGCGCATCACGCCTTTATAATATGGTAAATAAATATATTATATTATAAATTTATTTAACTTGTGCCGGCTACATTTTATCTTATATTTCCCCCCCACCAGAGGTAAGGGATATTCGATATTCTAGAAACCTGTACATTTTGGTCCAAACTAGCCTCAAAATTGAGCTCCAAGTGACAGTAAAAAGCCGTAGTAGTAAAACAAAACTGTACGTAATAAAAGAGTATTGTAATCCAGAGGAATAACATCCGTCGAGGCACAGCAAGGTCAACCAGGCGACCAAATCAACTTACCTCATTGGTTCCTTTGGAGAATAACAAACTCGAAAACAACAACAACATGGGCATAAACAGAAAGAAAATCCTTGATGTCCAACTGGATATTGCTGAAAAGGTGCTGCAAATTTATAACAATACAGCAGGAATGCAGGTGACTAGATCGAAGGCGCCGAGGACGTGGTAAAATCTTTGCGAAAAATCCACAAAGAATTTGACGCTAACCACGAAAAACTTTTGGCAGATGGCATCGGTTACGAAGACTACTTTATGGATGGTACATATGTCAGCACAAGGACGAAGATCGAAGAAGCAGTCCAAGGGTTTAAGACTGCACTTTCCGATGAGGTATCATTTAAACCGAAAGAGAAACAGAAAGATTCTCTACCAGTTAGTCATAAGTCGGCCACAAAATCCAAAACAATGGATAATAATGAACAAAAGATTGCGATTTTTATGAGGAAAATTCAAAATCTTTCAAAAAAGATGGCGGATATCCGTTTCGATGGCGTAATTAATAATAGCCAAATCAAGTATTTGGAAACTTTATTTTCCGACATAAAAAATGCCTTTAACAAAGAGGTTGCAAAATATGTCAATTACCAAATTGAAGAAACATATGAAAGCATAGTTGAAGGATATTTTGAATTCCTTGGAAAACCAGAAAAATGCTTAGCCCAAGCATGAAAATGAAGAGCCCAAAATAGCTTATCGCCCTAATTTGGAATTGGAGAAATTAAAAATTCCACCATTTTACGGAGAAATAAAAGAATGGCCTAATTTTTATAATGTGTTCCAGGACATGGTTCACAAAAATGAGCATTTACCAAGCTCAGAAAAAATGTTACGCCTTCGCCTTTGTTTGAAAGGCGAAGCTGCAAGGTTGATACAACGTTTACAAATATCTACCGAGAATTACCAAGCGGCGTGGAGTCTACTCAAGCAAAGGTATGACAATAAGCGCATTCTGTTCACAACACAGTGGGACAGAATAATGGATCAGCCGATTATAAGTAGTGACAATGCTGAAAGCGTAAGGCAATTACTCGATACTACAAATGAGTGCCTTAATGCCATAGAATCATTAGGCATACAAATAAAAGATGCTGATCCATTCATTGCTCGAGTCATAGTTCGAAAATTGGACAAAGACTGACTCAAATTATATGGGCAAATGGTAAAAAAGACCAGGGAAGTTCAGAAGTTGTCTAATATAGGAGACTTTCTAGATCAACACTTCCAAACATTGAAACCTGTGGCCGAAAAAGAAAAACCGAAAGCAACAAGTATTGAAGTTCACACAGCGATCAACTCGAGGCAGTCAATTAAGCAGTGCACTTACTGCAAAATACCAGGTAATATTATAACCGAATGTAGATGTTTCAAAAGCATGTCAACCGATGAAAGACATAAATATGCCAGAGATGGTCAAATCTGCTTCAAGTGCCTAATTCACAAAAGGGGATAAACTTGTGGCAGCAATACCAAATGTAAAAAATGCCACAATAATAACCATCATGAGCTTCTGCAATTCGACAACATACAAAATAAAGCAGCAATGTCCACAAAAGCAGAATCAACAACAGTGATTTTGCCACAGCTCAAGTGAGAGCAAAATGTGCCAATGGTGGTGATGTGTTATTAAGGACTCTTATTGATCAAGGATCACAAATAACATCAATATCCCAAGAAGCTGCGCAGATATTAGGTGTGCCAGGAAAATAACTTCATGGACTAGGAGATGTTGTAGTTGGTGAATCGAAATTTAAGGTCCAAGTACAAATAAGACCACGATTCTTAAGTCAGCACGTCGAAAACATAGAGGCCACAGTTCTACCAACTCTTACAACTGCTCAACCTGATCAATCCTTCAGTTTCGATTTTAAGAAATGGCAAAACCACACACTTGCTGATCCATTGTTTAATAAGGCAGATAGAATTGACATGGTTATTGGTGGTGATACATATATTCGGCAGAATCATCGAAAAAGGCATAAAAAAATACAACGGAGTTCTTTCACAGGCTACAAAGTTCGAGTGGATTTTACCTGGCATAGTCAATCAAAAGAAACCCAACAAAATTACATCGGCACTAACGAACCTTGAGCGATTTTGGGAGCCAGAGAAAGAACAAGATGAAGAAAATAAAGTGGAAGACAAAATATGTTTGAAAAAATTCGAGGAAACCACTAAACAAGACACAGATAGACGATTCATTGTCGAAATTCCATTTAAAGACGATGTGGTGCTGGGTGACTCTCGAAAGCAGGCAGTTGCTCGATTGATATCAATGGAATCTAAATTTAAGAAGAATGAAAAGCTTAGCAGGGACTACAAGGAATTCATTCACGAATATATGAACCTTGGGCACATGATAAAGGCAAACGAAAAGGTAAATGGAAAGTACTATTTACCGCATCAGGCTTTCATACGCGAGAACAAGTTAACTACAAAACTTCGTGTTGTTTTTGATGCAGCGGCCAAAACATCAAATGGTAAATGCCTAAACAATATCATGTTCACAGGACCCAAGCTTCAAAGGGACGTGTTTGATATCATCCTGAAGTGCAGACTTTGGAAAGTGGTCATCACAGCTGATGTTGAAAAACAGCATGCATATCATAGAGTATTGTGGCGAGATCACCCTTTAAGTAAAATAGAAGAATACGAGCTAACAACAGTGACATATTTAGCAGTGCGCACATTATTTGAAATAACCAAAAGGTTAATACAATTGGCTACAACAAATAATAAAGGAAGATTTTTATATGGATGATTGGTGGAGATTCGATTAATCAATGTATTATAATACAAAAAGAAATTAGCAAGCATCTTCAATCATTTGGATTTCATTTAAGAAAATGGTTATCAAATTGCGACAATATAACAGAAAACATCGCCACCATAGAAGAAAACGAAATAATACAAATAAAAGAGAATGAAGCTGTCAAAACACTGGGGCTATATTAGGACCCAAGAGAAGATCATTTCCGTTCGGCTGGATATCACCGATAACTGTAGTTGCGAAATTATATATGCAAAAACTTTCAAAAGGCTGGATGGGACGAACAACTTTCAGATGATTTACAAAGTGAATAGAAGCAGTTTATTGCATCTGTTGGTGTACTAGAAGAAGTGCGTATACCACGCTGGATAGAAACTCACATGCAATCTGAAATAGAAATTCACGGATTCGGTGATGCTTCAGAAAAGGCGTATGCTGCAGTAATATATGTATGTCAAAGTTGGCGATTCTGTAAAGCTTTTAACTGCCAAAACAAAAGTTAATCCACTTAAAAATCGCAAAACATTACCTAAGTTGGAGCTCTGTGCTGCTCACTTACTAGCAAAATTGATAAATAAAGTTTGCACAATCATTACGAGGAGTCATAAAGCTTATGCTTGGAGTGATTCAACAACAACAAAGATAAATTCATAAGAAATCGAGTGGAAGAAATTCAAAGACTTGTACCAAAAGTAGTCTGGAGACACGTAAGCATGAAATATAACCCAGCAGATGTAGCGTCAAGAGGTATTCCATCTTCCAAGTTATTAAATATGGATATCTGGTAGAACGGACACGAATGGCTTTCAGAAAAACGAGAGCCATCAACAACAAAATAACCTAACACAGTAACGGTGTTATTGACGTCGAAAAATCAAGATAGATTTGTGGACAATTTGTTAAACCGCTATTCAAGTTGGCTAAAACTACAAAGAGTGGTAGCATACATTTTACGTTTTGGCAAAAGAAAGAAAAATCTCCAATCTTTACATTTATCGGCTGAAGAACTACAGACAGCTACATTGACGATAATTCGGCAAACGCAAAAGCAAATTTATAAAGAAGAGATAAACAAACTTTTGGATGGAAAACCAGTCAATAATTCAAGCAAAACAGCCAACCTCAACCCCTTCTTAGATAAAAATGGAATAATGAGAGTGGGAGGTAGGCTGGTAAACTCAGAGCTACCATATAATACAAAACATCCAATAATTTTACCGAAATCAAATTTGA
This sequence comes from Philophylla caesio, assembly GCA_963971545.1. Taxonomy (NCBI): domain Eukaryota; kingdom Metazoa; phylum Arthropoda; class Insecta; order Diptera; family Tephritidae; genus Philophylla; species Philophylla caesio. Next base: position 40,731,199 of record OZ020608.1, on the reverse strand, counting down.
CGGCATTAATAACACTGTCCAACAGCATTTTTGGAACAGAATAGCTACCCTATAATTCTGAAAGGGTATGTTGAATAGATCATTTTTGTAGAACAAACTTATGGTCCAGCACGTCTGAGTTTTTGTTTACAGTGGGTCAAAGTTTTAATTTTTTGGTCGAAGGGAGCATTATACTATAAGAAAAAAATGTTGTAAGTTAATGAGAGAATTCTTATGGTCAGAGTTGTATTGTGGAATTGTATGAGGATTATTTTGTGGAAGATCTTAACCCTCTAACTGGTCTCTTTATGGGTCAATTTGACTATTTTTTTCGAGAAAATCAAAAAATATCCTTTAAAAAAGGACATTTAAGGATTAAAATATTCTACGAAAATGTTTGGCGGAAAATTTCAGTGGAGGACACCAAAGACACCATTGTTGTAAATAAAGCTCTTTACGATTAATTGGCAAAATTACACGCCAACATATACAAAGCAGGTGAAAACGTCGTCAAGTTCGGCCGGGCCAAACACTGAGTTCTCGCGTCTAGTCAGCTGTGACTTACAAATCGGGTGTGATAAAATTAAGCATAATTTAGCTACTAAGCAGTACATATCGGGTGTGATTTTTACTAAAATAATATAAAAAAAGAACAATTAAAGCTTAAATAAGCATGGCGGATTCTGTTTAAGAGATTGGTTTTGTTTTATTTGTGGACATTTTACGCACCATCAAAGAAGAAGAAAGATATTCCCTACAATTGAAGAACCATATTTTCTTTTCTTTGGAATACGATTTTTATGTGAAGCTTCGATACCAAAAACTGTATGTACTACTTGCGAAAGTGATCTTTTGACCTGGTACAAAGGCGATACTAAGGCGCTGCCATTTTCTGCGCCTATTATATGGCTTGAACCTGAAGATCACAAATCAGATACATGCTATTTCTGCGTAAATTACAAATTTGGTAGAAGCCAAAGGCACTACGCGATAATGACATACGAAGCAACAAATAATGTAATTTTACCAGAAGTGCGCTGTGAAGGTGTTCCGGTGCCTCAACCGCCTACACATACATTTTCGGCGAATATGACATACGCCAATACAGAAATAACAGCGGCATTTGAAAACATATCAGATATAAGTTACTTGCCTCCTGATGGTTTAAACATATGTCCTAATTTGATAGACCAATCTTATTTTGAAGATCTTGTAAGAGATTTAGGACTAACAAAAGAGAAAGCTGAAATATTATGTTCCAGATTGAAAAACAGGAATTTGATAAAAGCCGATGTAAAAGTTACATCGCCTAGAAAAAGACACGCCGATCTGGAAAGTTATTTTAAAAAATCAGAAGAACTTGTATACTCTTGCAGTATTGAATAGGTTCTAAAATATCTAAAGCTTCCACTGGACTCTTCCGCTTGGCGACTATTTATAGATAGTTCAAAACACAGCTTAAAAGCAGTTTTACTGCACAATGGAAATCAGCATCCATCAATACCGGTTGCGTATTCCACAAAAAAGGAGGAAGCATACGCAAATATTTCAAATCTCTTAAATAAAATGGAATACTATAAATATAAATGAAAAGTATGCGCAGACTTCAAAATGATTGCAATATTGACTGGAATGCAAACAGGATACACAAATTATATGTGCTTTCTTTGTAAATGGGATTCACGTGCTACCAGCAGCCATTATCATATTAAATATTTCGAAGAACGTAAAGAAAATATTATTGGCGACTTCAATGTAATCCATGAATCCCTTGTCCCAAAAGATAAGGTCATACTTCCACCGCTGCATATTAAGTTGGGCGTGGTGAAAAATTTTAATAAAAGCTTAAATACACAAGGAAATGCTTTCAAACGCATTCAAACAATTTTCCCCAGATTATCTGCAGCAAAATTAAAAGAAGGTAAAATACGGTTTTAAGAAATAATTTATTTCATTTAATGTAAATTACCTTATCTAGGAATGCTCGTTGGACCCGATATAAGAAAATTATTACAAGATGAAGAATTGTATATTCATCTGTCGGATATGCAAAAGACAGCATTTGACTTTATGCAGCTGGTTATATCAGAATTCCTTGGAAACTTAAAAGCACAAAACTATGCAGAAAATATTGAAAGCATGCTAATCGGTTTTAACAATATTGGCGTTAAGATGTCACTAAAGCTGCATTTTCTGCACTCTCATCTCAATTTTTTTAAAGAAAACCTTGGAGCGGTTTCAGATGAACACGGTGAAAGGTTTCATCAGGATATAAAGGTATTGGAAGAAAGATTCAAAGGGAAATCCCAAAATGTAATGCTTGCTGAATACGTATGGGGCTTGTACAGAAACCTTGACACATCGGAACATTCACGTCAAGCAAAATACAGGAAAGCATATTAAGTTTAATCTTTAATCCATTGTCATACTACTGCTGAAGCAAATAAATATGTACATACTATAATAAACCACTATTAAAGCAAAATTATAATTTTTTTATAGAAGTTGGCGTGTAATTTTGCCAATTAATCGTAAAGAGCTTTATTTACAACAATGGTGTCTTTGGTGACCCCCACTGAAATTTTCCGCCAAACATTTTCGTAGAATATTTTAATCCTTAAATGTCCTTTTTTAAGGATATTTTTTGATTTTCTCGAACAAAGGGAGAGGTTAAGATCTTCCACAAAATAATCCTCGTACAATTCCACAATACAACTCTGACCATAAGAATTCTCTCAGACATTAACTTACAACATTTTTTTCATATAGTATAATGCTCCCTTCGACCAAAAAATTAAAACTTTGACCCACTGTAAAAAAAACTCAGACGTGCTGGACCATAAGTCTGTTCTACCCAAATGATCTACTCAACATACCCTTTCAGAATTATGGGGTCGCTATTCTGTTCCATTCAAAAAGTCTTCATTTGTTGGACAGTGTAATAAACAAGTAGTTATTAATAGAATAATATCCGACAGAATTAATAATATAACTACATTATCAAATAAAATTCCAAAAACAATACGAACAGATGAAAATATACAACAAAACTTTGCAATTGAAATAAAATACAAATTAAAAATCACTAAGGAAGAAATTATTCATATAGACTATGCAATACATTGGGCTAAAGCCGGCATTGTCAATTCATACGTCTTAGCAAATAACGAACTTAAACTAATAAAATCAATATTTGAAAAAAAAATAATTTTACGCTTAATAGTATAGAAGAATCTTTAGAACTTGCAAACATACACACGCTTACAAGCGAAGAAATTTGTGAAACAATTGAGATAAAAGCGATTAAAAATAAAAGAAACATTAACAAAATTCCCTATGAGGATAGTGTAACTTGTAAAAGTAATAAAGTTTTTGGAATTAAAAATAAATGTAGTGAATATAATAATATAAAAATTTATAGTCATAAGAATATTATAAATATTAGTAATACTACATCTACTAAATCAATACAATGGCACAATAGAAATAGACGACCAAAAAATAAACCTTACTGGATCATATGCAGTACAATACCACAACTCCGCAGTTTGCATCGACAACCAAAAATATTATTTTAATGAAATTTTTACCAGCAAACCACTACCTGCAATCCTTCAACTAAATACCTTTTCTAATAGAGAAGAGGAAATCCTCAGTTAAGACATGATGAAAGAACTTCATATGAACAACACCAACTACTTGGAAGGGCTACAAACAACCCATACGGCAGCTTTGGTAACAAACTTTTCACTTTCAATAATCAGCATGATTTCGATTGCATTTTTAATCATTGCATCAGTCATAAAAAAGAATTCTAAAGGGAACCAGTCGAATTGTCAAGTTACAACGTTAATGTCAACGTAAACGACAGCCCGGCAACAACATCCGAAATACCCACATTAACAGAGCCAATAACCTCAACAGGCCAAATACAATAATCCAGCTAAACAAACGAGGACGTTCGTTTTTGACGGCGGAGGTGTTAACACCAGTAATGTTGATAATAACAGCTTAGGCTAGCACAATAATTAGCCATAAAGAATAACAGGCTAATAAGTGAAGACGTCAGCTTAACAATAGTCACCGGTCGCAACACTACCAATATTGCCTATAATAGCCAAAATCAGCAAAACGTTAACAACACATTGGGAAGTGACCCAGACGCTGATTCAACTAAAAATCGAGAACAACATCCGGCACACGCCGAGAAATGCAATGCTGACGCAAGTAGAAATAGTTTATATTAATAGTAGAATTAATATTGTAAAGTCAGTCTTAAGAAAATTTTGAAGGAATAAAGGTCGGAAGACCAAAAGTTATACTTTTTTCGGAGTTTTAATTAACAATCCGGTAATTCATACCTTTGACATGGGTTATGCCTACATTAAATTTTATACTTTATTGTACTTATAGACTTACGCAGCTCAAGTGCATTGTGTGTTGGTCTTATCATATTTTAGGCAATGCATAAATTCATTGCTGCATTTCTATTTTATTAGTGTGTGTGTGTTATCTTATGTGTATCTACATATGTATGTATATGCATATATAGTATGTATGTATATCAGCATGTTCAAATACATATATTTGAACACCTAACATTTAATATCGATATTAACATTTAAATTTTTTCGTTCGCGTTTTACTTAGTCTCTCTCGAAATTACACAAAACTGACGTCACGCAAAAATTGCGTTCGAAACTCCTCTCTGATGGGCACAATCTTGTATTCTATTATTTTTGGTGTGAAGTAAATTGCATTAAAAAATACAAAATAATCTGCTTTTCTCTCAGGGCGGTTCAACCGGCTTCTTATAAAATATTTAACCATAACCTAGAACAAGTGTTCAACTTTGTTGATCTAGGATTTACAATGGACTCAAAACTCAACTTAAATTTTCTCATCAATGTTATAGTTGATAAAGCTAATGGTGTTTTTACGTTTTTAAAACGATGGTCAAAATAATTCAGTGACCCTTACATTACGAAGGTTCTTTTCACAACGCTAGGGAAGCCAATACTGGAATGTGGATCTGTTGTTTGGAACCCGCGCATTTTTAATAAACACCTATTGAAGGAAGATTTTCTGGAAATCGACGATTTAAGTGAAGCGAAAATATTAGGTATCCGCAGGAATGTTACTCATGGCATGTTTCATTTCAGCGTAAAACAAATGCAATTACATCCAAATTACACCAAACGAGAAGTCCTATCTTGTGCCACAAAGTGGTTTGACCCTGCGGGTTGGCCAGGTCCCATTTTCGTCGAAACAAAAATTTTAATGCAAGACATATGACTAACCAAGATTGACTGGGATGATCGTCTACCACAAACCCACTATCAACGTAGGGAAAGATTTTTAAAGAATTACATGTTTATCCCAAATATTAAAATACCAAGGAGGATTAATTTCACGCATTGGGATGAGATCGAGTTTCACGGTTTTTGCAATGCTTCAGAGAAGGCAAATGCACCGACTCTTTATGTTAGAGTGCGGTAAAAATCAAAGAAAAGTGTTCTATATGCACATTTACTTGTAGGCAAAACAATATCCTTACCTCGTGTAGAGTAATGCGAAGCCCTTCTCTTGGTAGAACTTATTATTGGACAACTTTCGTGACGAACATCGTCGCCAGAATTAATAAACTTGCTGTAGTAAATGGATGTAAAGGTCCAAGCTGGCTTAATAGAAACAAAAAGAGACAGAAGAGCTACCAACACAAACACAAAGCTGATCCTGCAGCGAATACAGATATGGACTAAGACCAATTTTCATCCTCGAAACAATGAAAACTTTCCAAATCCTTAGCTTTTAAGCATTGAGTTGTTAAATAAAATATCACTCAGATTCTAGAAAATTGTGAATGAAAGTTCTCGATATCGAATGTTCCGTGAAATACAATACCGATTTCAAAGCGAGTGTAGTGAATTCACTGAAGCATTTCAAGGCGTATTCAAAATCAGTTTATACATACGTTTCTAAGTCATGATTCAATTATAAAAGGTTATGTAAATAATGACATTCGAATTTTGACACTCCCTTATAAAGGGTTGTTTTACGAAGTATGGAAACGGGTTAGATTTTGTTACCCTTTCTTAAAATGTAAATAATAAGTAGTAAAATGTTAGTGATTTTTTTAATTAAAAATTTCAAAGACATTTCATTTAAATTAAGAAATACAATAGCTACGCTTACAATATTTTAATAATTATATACTTCTTGGTAGATAAATTTTTTTCAATTTTTAACCAGAGAATAAAATTTTCAATATATTTGTCCCATGAACTAAACGATTTATGGTATAAAGCAAATATAAGTTATTTATTGGATTTATTCCTTTTATTCATTTACCATCTGTATCAGGGATATTCTTAATACGAGTATTGTGATGAACACCTAGACGGTGAAAAGCCCAAACATTTTATTCCGATAAATAGTAAGTGATTTTATGGAGTTAATGAAGTTGTAAGAAAACCACAATAATTCGAAATTTTAGAAAGAGAATCTTTATATATTAAAAGAAAAATAAATCAAACTTCATAAATCAAGAATTTAGTTCTTAAAAATACTAGTTTTTGGCATTTGGATGATTAATATGTCACATTATTTTTAATTTATTTAAACCCATTCCTTCTAGAAATTACAAAACTTTCCATTCTGTCATTAAAATCCGGATTTCAACTTACTGCAACTAAGTGTTGCCTGTTAGTTTTTGGTATTAAAAATTTTTGAGGTAACTACTTTTATTATTTTTAAGAAGCAACATTATTTTTAAGAAGCAACACGGTTTTGATGCTAAGGGAGCCGTTTGACATAAGGTGAGGGAGCTAGCTGCTTAGTTACCAAACCTTTTATAATTGAATCATGTTTCTAAGTGATGAGTATTGAATGAAACCGTATTATGCCCCCGTATAAACGGAATATAATTGTGAAATTGAGAAATAAATGGTATAACCAAGAATGGACGGAACTCAATAAACTTAAGTACAATCTACAAATGCAAGCGATCTCAAAGGGTGACTTTTCTGAATACAATAATGTTGCAAAATATTACAAAAGCGAATAAAATACAAAAAAATTAAACATATGGAACGAAATGTTGAGCTAAATAGTTGTGATAGTAAATTAATGTGGAAGCATCTAAAGCAGGCGGTCAGTATAACCGAGGTTAAAGATAACAATTCAACAGTTAGTGTAAAGGGCGTGAAATATGAAACTCCTCAAGGCATTACTGAAGCTTTAAACCATTTATTTATTGAAAGTATTATTGAGATAAATAAGGATATTGAAATTGTTGGGAGTGATGGCGAGTCGGAGTCTAGGGTAACAACCAGATTAAAATTTGAAGAAGTTAATACAAATGACATTGCTCACATTGTTAAACAGTTTAAATATAAAATAGGCGGAAAGAACATATTGTCAGAAGGAGTTATAAAATATTCAGTAACATACATGGGCCTTTTTTATGCTGACATTATAAATAAAAGTATGAAAACTGGTGCTGATTCATGGAAAGTATCTACTATAATTCCCATAAAAAAAGAAAAAAACCAATGAAAGCCGAAGACCTAAGACCTATTAACACATTGCCAAACATAGAGAAAATGTTAGAGATAGCGATAAAGAAGCAACTTATTAATTATCTGGAAAATAATAAAATACTAATGAAAGAACAATCAGAGTTAGAGAAAAACACTCTTGTGAAACCGCTTTTAATTTGGTAACAGCTGGCTGGAAAGAAAATCTAAATTCGAAGAAAAGTACTGTTGCAGTTTTCATTGATCTTAAGAGAGCGTTCGAAACAATTGACAGAAATATAATGCTAGCCAAATTATCTAATATTGGTGTCAGGGATACGGAATTGCGGTGGTTTAAGAGTCTTTTCACAAACCGCAAACAAAAAACCGTAATAGAGTCGGCAGCCTCAGAGGAAGCGTTGGTGGAAATAGGATTACCACAAGGATCCGATTTTATTTAACATATACATTAATGATATATCTTCAGCTATAGAGCACTGCAGTATAAGATTGTTGGCGGACGATGCATTACTGGAAGTAAGTGAAACGGATATAGTGATAGCTAGTGACAAAATGCAACAGGATTTAAATTCACTTTACAGTTGGCTTTGTAAAAATAAATTAAAACAGAATGTTAGCAAAACTAATTTTATGATCATATGAAGATCGCTAAATAATGAAAGACGCAAATTTTATCTGAGCATAATGGGTACAAACATCGAGGAATTAAATATAATTAAATACCTAGGTATTCAGATTGAAAACAAATTGAAATTCAATTAGCACATTGACTACGTTGTTTGAAAAATTGCTAAGGAAATTGGATTCATGAAAAGATCATGCAAAAATATAAGTAGGAAATTTCAAATTATGGTGTATAGATCTATTATAGAGCCGCACTTCTTATATTGTCCAACGATATTTTTTGTTGCGAATGGAGCACAAGTAGACAAGCTACAGGTTATGCAAAATAAGGCCATGAGATTTATTTTAAACATGCGGTATGACACCCCAGTAAAAACATAATCGATAAATTAAAGTGGTTGAGCGTCAAACAGCTAATTTTTTATCATAGTATGAAATTTGTTTTTAATATTAAGATTGGTAACCTAGTATCTGAGTGAAAAAATGAATTATGTTAATGAAACTCACTCCCATGGAGTGAGGGAGAATAATGACTTTAGATTGCCTCTTTTTAAAACAGAAATAGACAAGCAAAACATATTTTATATAGGTTTAAAAAGTTACAATGAACTTCCTAATTATATAAAGAACAGTAACGATTTCAATAATTTTAAAAGGAGTCTATTTGAATACTGCCGAACCCTTCCTCTAAGATGAAATTTTTCCTTTTTATTTTTTCACGCTAAACCAAACGGATCGATTATCTGAGTGAAAGAAGCCAATATGGGAGAGGCAAGATTTGCTTTTATATAACATATATACCAAGCGGGGCTGACCTCGCGCTGTCCCCCAAGTTGACCGAAAATATAAAAGAATATAATATAATATAATATGATCAAAGTGCTATTTAAGAATGACAACTTAAAACTGCCAGAAGACCTCGGCTGTCTCTGCAGATATTTAAAACGCATAGCGCTTTGATAATAAAGTAATAGTGAAGTGGGACTAACACTAATATACCTATATGTATCAATTATCTGATGGAATGAATTATATTAAATATTAATATAATATTGAGCTGAGACTAGCAATGGCCATTGTAATGAGCGGAACCAAATAACGCGATGTTTGCTGATGGCCATTTTCTCTGTATTGAGACCTCGTCAGGCTCGAAAGACCCTAACAGTAGCCGCCTAAAGATCAGTAATAAGGAATTCGAAAACTAAGGCACAGCTATATTTTTAAATTATAATTTCTTATAATATAATTTTATTTTTTAAACTGTAATTACATATGTATATACTATGGATCTTGTTTACAGTTTGTTGTTTTATGGTATACAAAGTCAAATGAAATGAATTAAGTGATTGTATAGTTGTAAGTTTTACGCTTAGAAAGCCGTAATAATAAATAAATAAATAAGCGTAGTACGTATTTTATGAATTAAGTGATTGTATAGTTGTAAGTTTTAGGCTTAGAAAGCCGTAATAATAAATAAATAAATAAAAGTAGTAGGTATTTTATTTTTGGCTTCGGTTAGAAGGAGCATATAAACGCCTAGATTTATCGATGCGAAATTCAAATCAACAAGGTAATAAAGACTTAAATTGCCACTTTTTTGGTGACTCTATTGGTTATCTTTTGGTTAGCGCAAATCAACATATCGGTTACCTTCTGATTATCCATAGGTTACAATTTAATTAATTAAAAGAAATTTTTTTTATTCAAATTGTCATAAAGTTTCAGTAGATAAACCAAGGGAAATAGAAGCTGTTATTATTTTCTTAATATAAAGTAACACTTTTCATTTTGATATGTTAATTTAAAAAACCAAAGATATATAAAATATTTATATAAATATATTTTGGTTCATTGTAGGTGCGTTAAAAAGACACATCGTTAAGCGCATATATGTAACTAAGTTCAGATCATACCATTACACCTGGCCAAAAAATATATAAGAAAAAATTAAAGAATTCTATAGATCAAAAGTTTAATATTTCCATAAAAAATATTAATTTATTTTGAGGAAACGGTGAGATAATTGATTTATCTTTTTAATAATATCCATTAATAATAATTAAACAATTTCGAATAATCAAGACTTTACAAACAATAATATATGATGTTGTGTATGCTGTACAAGCATTTTTAGTTTGCAAAAGTTACAGATTTAATTAAGAAATGTTAATTTAATTTAAAGAAAATATAATGGACTTAAAGATAATCGATCATTATATACATACATATGTATATAACAATTTCCATCTAAAATTATGAAACATTTTCGCAAAAATAAGACTTGGCTTATAACTTCGTAAAATTTCGAAAACATATCGAGCGCATGCACTTACCTTTCACAGAAGCTATAATTTTTTACGTAAAATGGTTATAAATTTAAATAATAATAAGGGCCAGTTTTTTAGTGCTGGTTTAAACTCAGATTAAACTAAGTTTAGTTAAACTCAGTTTAAATTTGAACTTAGTTTTCTTGCGCTCAATTAAATTTGTTGCAACCAAAACGAAATAGTCAGCACGCAGCTGATAAGTTAAACTAAGTTTAATTGTGCGCAATCGGCCGTTTAAACTCCGTTTAAAGTTGACTGAAAAACTGCATACTGAGTTTAAACTTAGTTTAAACGACAAACAGAGTTCAACTTGCACTGAAAAACTGGCCCTAAGAGGAGCAGAAAATTAGTAACATTAACATACTCTCTAAATAATTATTAGAACTACAATTTTCTATTATATGTATTTGAAAAAAAAACTAAGCTAATAACGCACAGAAAAGTAATTGAGCGAACAATTGAAAGCAATTAAAAATCTAACCCCACGTCTCCATAAGCAAACGCCAGACAATCATTTTAACATATAATTACGGCAATTTGATTGCAAGGTTTTGTGTGTGGGCAATTTGATATCATAACATAATCATTTGTAAGATGGCGTCAGACAAGTACGTTCGATGCATTAAAGCGAAAATATCCTTTAAGTATCACAGAAGATGTGATATTTCCCCTCTAAGTACATACTAATAGATAATCCAATAGGAAACAACTCAATATTTGCTTTCATATTATTATACCAATGATGTTGCCGCCAAGAACTTTTCGAGCAATTGAAAATTTAGCTGTCAAAGCATCACTTTGTCGCTTTTTTTTATTGACAAAGAGGTGAAAATTAACGCGAAATGCTATTAGAAGGAAGTGCTGTAGAACAATTTTAAGCCTTATGCGGAAAATATGTTTCAAAATAAATATTACTGTTTCCAGCAAGGTGGAGCACCTGCACACACTGCATAAACTGCACACGATTGGTGTAAAGGAACTTTAATTAGTTTCATTCCCAAGGATGAATTACCACCGGGCTCACCACATTGCAATCCCTTGGACTTTTGCACTAGGGGTTATAAGCAGCTGAAACTTGGGGATGTCAAATTCAACGCTGTGATTGATTTTAAAGCAGCCATTATCGATGTGTGGAACAATATATCGATTGACTTCGTACGTGCCGCATGCAACATTTTTGAACAAAGACTTAAGAATATTGTGGCGACACAAAGGCCAAACTATAGATTCACTTTCTTATAAATCTAATCCTTAACTTACTTACTTAATTGGCGCATCAACCGCCTAAGTGATTTTGGTCGAGGTCAGTCTAATCCTTAAGCTTCATTATTATAATTGTTAGCAGATTTAACTTTTTCAAATACAGTTTTGGTAACTTCAGCCTACCTTGTTTTTTGAAAATATACTAGTCATACTGTAAATGGACAGAAAGGGCAATGAGTTTTGACAGAATTATTAAATATTTCTCTTGAACGATTGATGTACTTCATTTATTGTGCAATGAAGAATCCGCTCATAGGTCGGCACTCGGCCAAGTTTACGCTGTGTGAGTTGTTGTCATTTTTCCTGTTTGCCCTTCACAACTTACTCTAGCTGTTGAAAGCAGTTCACACTAATCACCTTTTTCAAATGTCCGTCTGCAGCCATCTTCTCCAGAAAATTGTATGCCGCCTTGCGTGCGTGATTCCTCCAACTTTGAATAAAATGAGTTGGACTTTCTAAGCATTTTAATATCCCTGCGGGATACTTCCATTGTAATTATATAATAAAATATCAATATTAACAAAACAAAACTTTAAAATAAAAGTCGTCGGAAAAGTTATTTTTTTACCTTTATTTTTTTTTTAAATAAAATAGTAGGTCAATACAGATTTTTTAGTCTAGTAATAACAGTTAAGCTTGGCCAAATATTTTTTAAGACCGAAATAAAAATCTTTTCCTAATAATAAAAAAAACCGCTAATACAACTAAAACAATTTTGGTTTAAAAAGAAAGAGGACTGGGATAGCTTTCAAAATATAAAAAGTCCTTGTCAAATAATAAACAAAATACAAGTCTACAAAGTCTACACCAGAGAGAGGACGAACTGCGTGATTGCTAAGAACTTGAAGGAAAAGCTCCCAAAAAATTGTTCAGAAAGTATGACGGCTAGCATAATGTTTCAAGACCTGGGGTGAATTCCTGCTGGAATAACAACGGCGACCTGGTGACTGATGTCCAAAGCATACTTAAATTAAGGATGGGACACTTCTACACACTACTTAGTGATAGCAGCTGCAACCATTTTGAAGAAGATGACGAATCCGAACCCCAAATCAATGATGATGGACTCGACGTACTGTCACCCGACTATGATGAAATTTTAAAAGCGATAACATGGCTGAAGAACAACAAAGCCCCCGGGGCTGATGGTTTGCCAGCTGAGTTATTTAAATACGGCGGAGAGGAGCTGAGCACTCACATCTCTGTTGACAGTAACAAATTTGAAAAAGTAGAGAACTTTGTGTTCCTAGGAACCAGCATTAACACCAATAACAGCGCCAGCCTTGAAATTCAACGGATAATCTCTCTTGCCAACATTTGCTTCGGACCGAGTAGGCAAATGAGCGAGCAATCCGTCCTATTTCATGGCGCAGAACCATGGACGATGTCAATGTGGAATGAAAGGGGCTCTTAGAGTGTTCGAGAGACACATTTTTCGAAAGATGTATGGACCTTTACGACTTTGCGACGGCGATCACCGTACACGATGGAACGATGAGCTGTACGAGCTTTTTGACGACATGGACGTAGTGCAGCGGATTAAGAACCAGAGGTTCCGCTGGCTAGGCCATGTTGTTCGAATGTATGAAATAGCTCCAGCCTTGAAGGTTTTCGTCGCGGTTCCCGCTGCTGTTTGTTTACTTTCCGGTGCTGACGTTACCAATCTTCCAAACTAGGCAAGTACGAAGAAAGCATTAAAGTCAAACACGAACTGCTGTTATCGTATTAAGCGCAAACGTTAAGGTAACTTAATACTAAAATCTAAAATCGATGTGGTTCGCACAGCCACCGATTCGGTTCGGTTTAACCATGTATGCGTATATGCTACACATCCATATAGAACTGACATTTACATACATTATTATTATTATTATTATCAGGGCATAGTAGCGCTGCGACCTAAAAGAAAGATCTATTGTGCTAACCCTTTAAGTTGTCACTCCATCTTTAGGCTATTTATGAGACTAAGCACTTTGGAGGGTGTGATTGTCCATATTGTGGATGGAGATAACAGTCGCTCTCCAAGGTGTATTAGCCTGAGTCTACTTATACTCGGGCATTCACACAGTATGTGCTCAGAGGTCTCCGCCTCTAAGCCACAAAACCTACAGTCTGAAACCTCAGAGAGTCCTATTTTGTGAAGGTGGTATCTCAGCCTACAGTGACCTGTTAAGTACCCGGTAAGAGTTCTAAGACCCTCCCTGCTGAGATTAAGAAGTTTTCTAGAGGTTTCACGGGATGGACTTATGAACCTCTTAGATTGCCTATTACCCTTTGACGATCGCCATTGGGCTGCGATTCTCGAGTCCTCCCACCTTCTTAGAAGTTCTGCTGTGTATCCTTTAGAAGGACCGCAGAACGGCTGAGGACCGCAGAAGCTCTGTTGGGCCCCTTTTTTTGCGAGATAGTCCGCCCTCTCATTGCCATCCACACCCTCATGACCCGGAACCCACCACAGAGTGACTTTGTTGTTCGCTCCTAATGATTCCAGTGCCGCTCTGCAGCTGTCTACCAGTTTTGACTCCGTTTTGAAGGAGTCTAGAGCCCTAAGGGCTGCCTGGCTGTCTGACATAATGTTGAGTGTGGCTCCATTTGTCTTTCTGCGAAGACATTCGTGTGCACACAGCTCAATAGCATAGATTTCCGCCTGGAAGATGGTTGGGTATGACCCCATTGGGGCACTTTTTTGAAATCTTGGTCCGAACACCCCGGCCCCGGTGCTCCCATTGATAAGTTTGGAACCGTCAGTGTACCAGACCTGTGATCCTTTATTAATTACTTTCACCATCCCTTTACATGCATCCCTTTCAAGTATTATGACTTTGTAGGTCTTGGTAAAGGATAGTTTTGGCAACATAGTGTCTGTGAGTTTGATTATTGGATCGGCACTGAGTGGTTGTAGGACACCCAAATGCCCCCTGAAATCTCCACTTTTCAGACGACTAAGATTGGACAGTCTCAGAGCGCTCTGACAAGCCTCTTTTTCAATGAGTATGGCCAATGGTGGGATGCCCGAGATGATGCCAAGCGCTTCTGTGGGACATGTGCGCATGGCCCCCGTAATGGCCACACAGACGAGGCGATGGAGTTTGCCGAGAGCAGCGCCGGAGCTCGCCATTTTGGCCTTAGGCCACCATACTAGTGCTGCGTAGGTGATAATTGGCTTTATCACCGTGTTAAATGACCAATATGTGAGTTTCGGGGAGATTCCCCAGGTTTTGCCGTGTAGTCTTTGACAAGCATAGAATGCTCTTGTCGCTTTATTGGTACTTTCTGTGAGATGAGAGTTCCAGTTGAGCTTACTATCTAGTGTGATCCCTAGGTATTTCACTTCTTTTGAGAATTCGATCTCAGTACCTCCCAGCATTGGTTTAGTTAGGTCCACCTTCCTTCTTCTGGTGAATGGGATGATGGTCGACTTTGCTGGATTGATTGACAACCCTTTCTCAGAGCACCATTTGAGCGTCAGATTTAGGGCAGATTGAAGCCTGGAGCTTAATGTCCCTTCATCCCAGCCCACAATATAGATGACAAGGTCGTCAGCATAGCCGTAAGCATTGAATCCATTCACTTTAAGCTTCTCTAAGAGTTCATCGACAACGAGTGTCCACAATAGAGGTGAGAGAACACCCCCTTGAGGGCAGCCACGAGTGGCCGTTACCCGAAGTCTACTTCCACCTAGTTCAGCCATTATGGTTCTGGATTTCAGCATGCTTATTATCCACTTGGTTATAAGCTTCGGGATATCCTTCCTTGCTAATCCTGCGGAGATTGCCTCATAACTCGTATTGTCAAAGGCACCTGATATATCAAGGAATGCACACAGGGCTATCTGTTTGTACTCTAAGGCCTTTTCAAGTACTTGAGTTAGGCCGTGTATGGCAGTAATAGTAGACTTCCCTGCTTGATATGCATGTTGACTTTCACAGAGTGGTTTAGCCTTGAGATAGGTGTCCCTGATGTGAAAGTCAATAAGTTTTTCCAGTGTCTTTATCACAAAGGAACTTAGGCTTATAGGTCTAAAAGCCTTTGGAAGTTGATTAGAATTTTTTCCAGCTTTGGGTATAAATACTACTCTTACCTCTTTCCAAGGTGAGGGAATATAGGCAAGAAGCAAGCTCGCCCTAAGTATTCTAACAAGGGTTCCAGATATGGATTCCATAGCCCGCTGAAGCAGACATGGGTAGATGCCATCTGGACCAGGGGATTTTTATGCACCGAACGTTGAAAGAGCCCACCGTACCCTGTCATGGTTGACAATTCTTCTCGTAAGACCTCTTGTCCTACTGTTAGCGCACACTGTAGCAACAGTGGTCGCAGTAGGATTTTGGTCTTGTATAATACATCCTGGGAAGTGGGTTTCCATTAGAAGCCGGTTGGTCTCCTCAGGGTCACCCGTGTAGGTTCCGTCGGGTTTCCTTAGTGTGCATAAGCCATTTGTATGATCCAGTCTAAGTGCTTTCTGCAGACGCTGAGCAACATGAAGGGTGGAGATACCCTCGCAGTGCTTACGCCATGTGATCCTTTTGGACTCTCTCAGCTCTCTGTTATAGGCAGTGAGGGCTGTTTTGTAAGTGGACCATTCACCAGTCCGTTTAGCCCTATTGAATAGCTTTCGAGCCTTTTGTCGAAGTTTTTTGAGATTGCCGTTCCACCATGGGACGTCCCTTTGAGATTTTTTGATCTTCTCTAGGCAGCTCACTTCAAAGGCTGATGTTAGATTATTTTGAAGCTGTATTGATTCAATTTCTAGATCGTGAGTAGACATAATGTCCGCCGAGGCCGTGTTAGCCTCTTGTTCAATAGATAAGTGAAAGAGTTCCCAATTTGTTTTCTTTGGGTTTCTGTAGAACTGGATAGTCTCCCTTGAGGCCTCTATGTCGAACCTTAAGTGCTGATGGTCCGACATGGATACCTCATTTGAGACATGCCAGTTGGAGATAAATGTGGACATATTTGCCGTGCATATAGTCAGGTCTAAGACCTCGCCCCTAATAGCGTTTAAGAATGTCGGCTCATTTCCCCGGTTTAAGATATTTAAGTTGTTACTGAGAGTAAAATGAAGAAATGACTCACCTCTCGCATTGGTGTTGGAGCTACCCCATACTATATGATGGGCGTTGGCGTCACAGCCCAACACGAATTTCAACCGCTTCCTCCTGCAGTACTCCTCTAGGGCGATTACTTCCCTTGTGGGCATTACGTCACTGTCTCCAGGAAGGTAGGCCGAGGCAAGTACAACCTGTTGTGCACCCATCTGAGTTGGCACCTCAGTCCATACGGCCACTAGGTCCTGATGTATCAACTCTGAAATGGGAAAAAAGGTTGTGTTACTTCTTATCACTAAGGCCGCTCTGGGCCTACTGTTGTAGGTGTCATATATAATCTTACCATCGCAGTCATTGAGGCCTTTGATAGCCTCATTGGAAACCCAGGGTTCTTGGATGAATGCGACATCCAAGTTCTCCTTGTTGAACCGCCAGCACAAGACGTCCGAGGCCGCCTTGGCGTGATGCAGGTTCACCTGCAGGCACTTCATGTGCTTAGTAAGGCATCTTGGGGGGTCTGCCATCGGATGGTCTCGATTTGTTTCGCTGGGCCCTCTTAGCCACTTTTCTCCCTCTGCTTCCTCCCAAGAGTACCCTTTCCTCTCTTGACCGTTCTGCAACGCCCTGTCCCCGATGTGACCTTAATGGGGGTCTAAATTTGATCAGGGCGGCAGACGCGTCCCTTGCGGGTGAGAGTGGGGGTTCCTTCCTCCTCGGTTTTGCGTTCCCTTCTGGGCAGGCCGGCCGCTCCTTAGGGTTTCCACCCGAGGAATTTACGTTAGGTAGCTCCACAGAGGGCCTTCGCAATATTTGGGCGTCCTTTGAGCAACAGGGTCGCTCTTCGTTCGCCGTGCTATTGCTAGCCACAGTGGTGGATGCCGTTGTTGCAGCTGTATTTGCGGTCGGTGCATTGTTACGTACCGCTGCAGGGCCTTTCTTATGGATACGCACCCTTCCGAACCCATAGTTTACCACGTGCCCCAGCTTGTCGAGAGTCTCAGCGGAGTTGGGGTCAACCGAGAGAGTGAGCTCAGAGGTGGGTCCTCGTTGTACCCTGTTGAGTGCCCTCCAGTTGCCCACTTGCAGACCCGCGTTCTGCCCCTCGACAAGAGCTAGGATGTCTTCCACCGACGTGGTCACCGCCTCCGGGAAATAGCCCACATAAACCGAAGGTTTGGGCACTTCAGTTGCGTCAACAACCTTAATTGTAGCGCCCTTCCACGGCTTTAGCTTGGGAGTCATATTCCGGAGCCACTCCGAGGTCTCTGCGTCCCCACAGCTGATGGCCAGCCACCCCGGCCGGAAGGAGCAGCTGCTGAAATTAGGCTTTATAGAGCCTTTGCGCTGCTGCCTTACCGCTTCCAGGATAGCGGACTGGATCAGCTGCAGTTGCTGCAAAGACCAGAGCATCCTTGGGTAGCTTGGCGGCAATAGTGCTACCCTGCATCCATCTTTAGTAGGCATTCTACCTGATACCGCCCCCGCAACCTGAGCAAAGGTTGCCTTTGGCTGCATTGGTCCCACTTGGGCCCTTTTGTCGGTCGGTCCCACTTTACGCTTTGGAGAGTTGTGGACATTGGAGGAGTCAGTCGTTTCCGACCTATCCCTCTTACCACAACTACTCAGCATGCCAGCGAGCTCCCGCTTTCCCTTGGCCATAGGCAGGAGGGCTAGCTTTTTCGCTTCAAGCTCACCAACTCCCCTGGAGCGGTAGAACTTGTAGCGTTTCTTGCCCGCTCCAGAGAGTTTGGAAGCTGGAGTGCTCGTTTCCTCCGGCTGGGATGAGAGCAAGAGCTCCTCCTCATCCGTAGGGATCTGGGTATCGCTGTCCATTGGAACTGAGTTCAAGTTGGCCATAACAATATCCAGGCACTCGGTGACACCTCTTGGGCCGTTTGGACTGGGGTCCTTTTCGTCCCTCGTAGTGTCAGGAGGTATTAGCTCGCTGCCCCGAACGGTAGGATTTACGTCCATTGCGTCCGCTGCTGTTGCCATGTCTTCGATCAATTCTGCGGGCATCAAGTGCTCCTTTGAGTTGACCGACTGCTCTCCGCTGAAGGCGGAAGCAGAGTGGTTGTTGTTTTTATTTGTTTTGTTTGTCTGCTGTTCTTCCATAATTTTGGTCCCACGAGTAATGGGGGAAGAGCGAGGTCATCCAAGGCAGAGCCCCGGTACCTCGAAAAGGCTAAATAAAACCAGAAGGCGCCACGTAACTGGAGTACACCGTTAGAAGACACACTAACGTAGTGCCATTCAGTCCAAGGCACGGTACGATTGACACCAGGACTTACGGATTTTATCGAGTTTTTCTCTCTAGATCCGCCATATTTAGTAGAAAGCAGGGGCACCTCGTGCAGGGTGTGACTCTTCGCCACGTATGGTCGGTCTTGGGCATAAGCCCCTGATCCAGAATGCTGCAACACGTATGAAGGCAGCATCAAGAACCTTAACCACCCATACATACATATATGAACATAACTTTTTTTTACTATAAACATATACTAATATTTTAGAATTTTTATTGAGCTCAAGGCCAGTTTATGGAAGATTTTTTTGTGAAAAAACAACAACAGTTTTTAATGGTTGAAGTTATAGTACTATTTCGGAAATCACCACATTTCCTCATCAGACTTCTTTTTGATTATTAAATTAAATTAATTTTTAATTTTTAATTTAATTTTTCATAACCACTTCTCTCAGGCTTTGAACCCGGGAGCTCGGAGTTGCAGAGCCAATACGCTACCTATTGTGCTACGCTAGCCGAGTTGGCTGTTGTGTTTATTTCATCTTCCTTAAACAAACCAACTACAAACAAGAGCAACTGATCTGCCGCTATTTAACTTGTTTGTGTGGTTGTTTTTTTGTGTTTTTGTTTGCAAATTCTGTATAATGTATTTTTTACTTTATATTCTTATGCATTTTTAAGGCGTGCTCATCCTTGTATACAATGTTTGTTCATTTTTCTGTTGACCTAGTAAATATTAATATTTAAGAATTTTATTGAGCTCAAGGCCAGTTTATGGAAGATTTTTTTGTGAGAAAACAACAACAATTTTTAATGGTTGAAGTTAAAGTACTATTTCGGAAATCACCACATTTCCTCATCAGACTTCTTTTTTTGATTATTAAATTAAATAAATTTTTAATTTAATTTTTCATAACCACTTCTCTCAGGATTTGAACCCGGGAGCTCGGAGTTGCAGAGCCAATACGCTACCTATTGTGCTACGCTAGCCGAGTTGGCTGTTGTGTTTATTTCATCTTCCTTAAACAAACCAACTACAAACAAGAGCAACTGATCTGCCGCTATTTAACTTGTTTGTGTGGTTGTTGTTTGTGATTTTTATTTGCAAATTCTGTATAAGGTATTTTTACTTTATATTATAATGCATTTTTAAGGCGTGCTCATCCTTGTATACAAATGTTTGTTCATTTTTCTGTTGGCTTAGTAAATGTTCATATTTTAGAATTTTTTATTGAGCTCAAGGCCAGTTTATGGAAGATTTTTTTGTGAAAAAACAACAACAGTTTTTAATGGTTGAAGTTATAGTACTATTTCGGAAATCACCACATTTCCTGATCAGACTTCTTTATGATTATTAAATTAAATTAATTTTTAATTTAATTTTTCATAACCACTTCTCTCGGGCTTTGAACCCGGGAGCTCGGAGTTGACGAAACGTGAGAAAAAAACATTAAAAAAATGGGTTCAATTTCAGTTTTTCGACATATATATATAAGGACACCCAAAACATTGATTTTGGGGTTTACAGTCATCTAAGAACTTAAAGACGGACTTATTCTGAGAAGCTTTGCCAAAGAAAGTTTACCAAAAAAGTCAACATTAAAAAAGTTAGAGACCGAAGAAAAATGTGCCTTTCTCTTACAATGGGCCACTTTGATGAAAAACTTCAACAAAAAATTGTGTATGCAACCATGATTGTAACTCAAAAAAGTAATGATGCAGTTCGATTCGTAGGACCTGAAATAGGGGGAAACCGTCGAGTTTGGTATTGTCTTTATTTTTTTTTGAAAAAAGCTATCAGTGTAATTGATACATACATATGTAAGGCCATGGTAACTCTGAGAGAGAGTTGCAAGAGAGTCCTGCGCGTACGAGCATACAAGATATACAAGCGGTCACTGAATTCTATTAATAATATATAAACTTTGTAAAATTAAACGTTATATGAAATTAAACGTGTTGCAATTATAAAATGTAAGTCTAAGTGTTTCAATTAACTATCGGCGATCCTTTCAAGTTCAGAAGTAGATGATTTTCACGCAGACGCAAATGAGACTCCGCTGGCCAAATTTGGGTGATCCGCTGGCGCAATAGAAAAATTCGCGAATGTTCGGCTATTATACATTAGAGCGAAAGGGATGAACGTATAATATTCCCAAACGAGTGTGTAACGCAAAATCAGCGATTAGCGAAACGATGAAAAATGAAACACGGCGTGTAATGTAAATAAACCGAGAACGTTGAAAAATTGCGCAGAAAAACAAAACAGAAATAGCGAAAAAAGTTCTTATTGGAATTGAAGTGAAAAAAAAAAAAAAATGCCGCTTGTCAAAATAAATACATTGAAATTAACGGATTTAAAAGAAATTCTGAGCGAAAAAGGGCTTTCTACTGAAGGTCTGAAAAATGAATTAGTTTTGCGTTTGTGCGAGGCGGTCGGCTCAGACAGTATAGACATGCGAATTTACAAGATCAAATGAATGAACTACGGGATATGTTCAGCTCAGTTTTGCAGTTGTTGCAATCGAATCGAGCACAAGCGAAGTGAATATGCATAGGGATGAAGAGCAGTTGAGTTCTCCAAGTGGTAGTTTGCCAACAAGTGCAGGGTGTAGTACCTATTCGGTTAAGGAAATCGCGGAGACGATTCCGGAATTTGATCCAACAAACGAAGCGTCGCTTTCCGTATAACAATTCGTAGAGCGTGTAGATAGTGCAATTAAAGCATATCAATGGGAAGAAAAGTGTCTTTTATTGGCGGTATATAGCCGGCTCAAAGGCGCTGCTAAGTTGTGGTTAAATTCTTCGGACAAATTATATGCAAGTTGGAATGAATTATCAAAATGTTTGTGTGATGAATTCAGTTGTGTGCCTGACGAGACTGATATACATTTTAAAATGTCTCAAGCAGTGCGCAAAACGAACGAAAGTCTCCTTGACTACTGTTTTCGTATAGGTGCGTTAGGTAAAAGATTTGGACTAAGTGAATTCGCTACGGTTAAATATGCAAGAGATGGACTTAAACAGCGGGAATTGCAAATAGCTATTGCAGCAAATCGTTTCAGTTAAATGCGTGAATTTCGTCAGACAGTAAGTGACTATGCTAAAAATTTACCCTTGCGTACGTTTAAACCGGAAAAGACGAATGTTGAAATAAATTTTAATGAAAAACGTGATAACGAAAAACAATTAGTTTGTTACAATTACCAAAAAAAAGGGCATATTTCTTCGAAATGCCCGCAACCGCAACGTCGACGTAGATGCATCGATTGTCAAAAAGTGCATTCTAAAAACGCGCCTGAAAATTGTGGCAAGAAAGGTTTAGTCGCGCGTACTACAAAAGCGGTGTGCGAAAATGTCATTAAAGAAAACAATTTCGAAAAATTTGTTATGGTAGATGGTAAAGCATTCAAAGCTCTGATCGATACTGGCAGTGAGTGCAGTATGATTAGTCAGACGGCAGCAAATTATCTCGAGTGTGCTAAAGAAAATTGTACGCTTAAATTTTGTGGTGGTGTCGTGTACGCTAAGTCTAAAGTGTGCGTAAATTTGAAAGTAGACAGTTTTGAGCGAGTTGTGTATCTTTACGTAGTAGACAATGAACTCCTACCGATGGATTTGCTGTTAGGGCAAGATCTGTTTAAAAATATTATTATAACAATTGTAAACGGGAAAACTACTATTGCAGAGGTATGCAATAAAATAGTTAACGAAAACGAAAGGAAAATGTTCACTGGCGATGAAATCAAATGCGGTATTGATGAAATTCAAATTAAAAATAAATTAATAACTCTTATGAATAAATACGGGGGTGTTTTTGCAACTTGCATACGCGAAATCGGACGTACCGAACTCGTGAGAATGAAAATCGATCTCGACACTAGTGTTCCGATAACTCAAAAACCGTTTCGGGTACCTGAACCGAATAAGCAGGTAATCGCAAATATGATAAAAGAATTATTCGATAGTGACATAATTTGTAAATCCGATTCCGAGTACGCAAGTCCCATCATTTTGGTTAAAAAGAAGAACGGTAGTGATAGATTATGCGTAGATTTTCGACGATTAAATCAGCATATGCGAAAAGAAATATTTCCGACACCGAATATCGAAGAACAGTTACAACTAGCAAAACGTTTTAAATACTTCACGGTTTTAGACCTAAACAGTGGCTATTATCAAATTCCTATCGAGGAAAACAGTCGAAAGTATACAGCCTTTATTACGACAGAAGTGTTGTATGAGTTCAAGTGCATGCCGTTTGGGCTTAAAAATGCTCCGGCAGTTTTCCAACGTCTGATTGCTAAAATAAAAGAGAGTGTTGAACCAGATGACATGATGAACTATATGGACGATATACTAATCGGTAGTCTAACAATTAGCGAAATGTGCGATAAATTAGAACGTGTTTTAAATGCTTTAGAAAAAGCCAACGTTACACTTAATTTACAAAAGTGCGAGTTTTTGAAAACGACCATTGAATTTCTTGGACACGAACTAAACCCCGTTGGGATTGCTCCGGGTTTGACTAAAACTAAAGCAATACGTGAGTTCAAAACACCAGAAAACGTTACAGAGATAAGACAGTTCCTCGGCTTGAGCGGGTATTTTAGGAAATTTGTGCCGGGTTATGCGGCGATTGCTGCTCCGTTAAACCAACTATTGCGTAAAGATCAAGTTTTTAAGTGGACATTTAAAGAAAATGAAGCTT
The DNA here is from genome assembly GCA_963971545.1 of Philophylla caesio. Classification (NCBI taxonomy): domain Eukaryota; kingdom Metazoa; phylum Arthropoda; class Insecta; order Diptera; family Tephritidae; genus Philophylla; species Philophylla caesio. The sequence goes on along the minus strand of OZ020608.1, from coordinate 40,707,464 downwards.
TCGAAAAATTAAAGACAATTTTAGTTTCTCGACCTGTTATATCTGCGTACAGGGTTGAGGCAGAACATCAAATACCTACGGACGCGAGTGCTATCGGTTTAGCAGGTGCCTTAATGCAAAAAGAACAAGACGGTTGGAAACCGATTGTCTACTATAGTCGGTCAACTACAGACAATGAGAAAAAGTATCACAGCTATGAGCTCGAAGCTCTTGCTGTAGTCGAATCAATAGAACGATTTAAATATTATATATACGGTAAACGAATAAAAATTATTACGGACTGTAACGCGCTGAAAACGGTTATGAGTAAACGGGAGCCTTTACCACGAATCGCAAGGTGGTGGCTTCGCATCCAAGAATATGACCTCGACATCGAACATCGTTCTGGTCAACGTATGGCTCACGTAGATGCATTGAGCCGTGCTCCTGTTGAGGAATCACACGAGTTGGAGACGGCATCTCTGCGAGTCGACAAAATTCAAGTCAGCGACGACGATTGGCTGTTTGGAATGCAACTCCAAGATGATTCAATCAAAGATATTGTCGATAAAGTGCGTAAAGGCGATCCAGCGGTAAGCAAAGGTTTTGTTTTAAATCATGGCAGGTTATATAAAAAGATAAATGGTAAACATCTTTGGGTGGCCCCGAAAGCGCTACGGTGGCAAATTGTCCACAACGCGCACGATAAACTAGGACACCTTAGCGTGGAGAAAACGATTGATCGTATAAGCGAATACATGTGGTTTTCTCGAATGCGTAACTTCGTAAAATCGTATCTGAAGTCTTGCATCGACTGTACATACAACAAGGTTCCAGGAGGTAAAAAAGAAGGTGAACTTCTCATCGGTGATATCGAACCAATCCCTTTTCGAACTGTGCACGTCGACCATCTAGGACCTTTTCCAAAGAGCTCAAAGCGTAACGAGCACATCATAGTCGTTATCGATGCTTCCACACGTTTTGCAATTATACGCGCAGTTAAAAGTACGGCAACGAAACACGTCGTCGAGGTTTTCAGGGACATCAGTAGTTACATAGGAATGCCGGAAAGAATAATTTCCGATCGCGGAACGGCATTCACATCGAAAGAGTTTCAACGTTTTTGCATAGATAATAATATTCAACATATCTCCAACGCGGTTCGAACACCAAGAGCAAACGGTTTAGTTGAGCGATGCAACAGAACAATACTTTCTATGTTGCTACCCACGGTAAATAACGACAAACGATGGGACGATTCACTTCGTATGATTCAGTGGTCACTGAACACCATGCGTAATAAAACAACTTCTCGAACGCCACAAGAACTATTGTTTAGTTTCAAACCACGAGACATATTGCAGAATGAAATAGTGCTTGCTCTTCAGAATGATAATAACATGAACGAGAATTTGACTAACGATCGGGAAAAAGCAGCTATGCGATTGAAAGAAGAACGTATAAAGGCGAAACATCGCTACGACGAAAAACATGCAGTACCGACTAAATATCACGTTGATGACTTGGTTGTAGTTGAAAATGAGGCGCCAAGTACAGGCACCTCCCGAAAGCTTGAACCTCGATACAAGGGTCCATTCCAAGTAACGCATATACTTGGTAATGATCGGTATGTTATACAAGACATACCAGGGTCACAACGCACACAGCGACATTATTCGTCAGTGTACTCCAGCGATAAAATGAAAGCATGGTGCGCTCTTCCTCAGATGTACGACAGCGAAGAAGAAAGTGATGATGACAATGACAATAACAATACTAGTTGCAACGATTACGAATCGAGGTCGATCCGAAGTGCAGGAAAGGCCGAACTGTAAGGCCATGGCAACTCTGAGAGAGAGTTGCAAGAGAGTCGTGCGCGTACGAGCATACAAGATATACAAGCGGTCACTGAATTCTATTAATAATATATAAACTTTGTGAAATTAAACGTTATATGAATTAAAACGTGTTGCAATTATAAAATGTAAGTCTGAGTGTTTCAATTAACTATCGGCGATCCTTTCACATATGTACATATACATTACTATTCGATCAGCTGATGAACATTTGTTCTGTAGCTGAACAGTTTTAGATCTCGACACTTAACAAACCTCTGCCTTCCATGACTCGGCGCAACATATATGAAAAACACAAAAAAAAAATTTTTTATATATCCGTGCGTCATGCGGATGCGCCCCTCGCGTCGGTCGGGCGGGTATGGAGGGATAAAACCGTTGGGATTATTATTATTATTATTATCACAAATATAGGTGTTTTTGGTGCTTTTCTTAAATTCTATTGTGTTGTGAATATTATAAGTTGAGTTTCAGTCAGTTTTTTTAGAATATTGATAATGTATTTGCATAGTCCGTATGATGGTGATCCAATGGATAAGCAAATCGGTCGGACTGGTGTTCCTTCCTTGTGTAACTTAGATAGTCTATAAATCCTTGGTATTAACGCTGCTGTTGTAGTGAGGTTATTTCTTTCGGCCTTAGAAATAAGTTCCATTTTAAACAGTATGTCTACTAACTAATTATTTTTATTTTGTAACCTCGATGTTGGTTTCTGTCTCTGAATTCGATATGTGGTCAAGTCATTCAGTATCTATATTTGTCATTTTATTGTTGTACCCATAATTGCTACTGTCTTGTTTCCCTTATCAGATGTTAAATTCTAATATTTTAATTTTTTCTCAGAAATTTTCGTGTACGTTCCACTGTGTCTCTTATTGCACGATCTATTGCGCTTTGCTTATTTGTTGTTGTATGATTTTCGACCATTACAGAGAATTTCGTGCTGATAATTGTACAGACACTGCTAGCAAGTAAATAAATATAAAATTAGTATTAAACTCCACGTCAAAAGAGGACGTGTTAATATACATACATATGTATGAATATTGTTATTTTTTATTTTAAAATGTACGAGTATGTATGAATTGTGGTAGCGGTGCGTACTATAACTCGATATGCCGGTGAGTTCGAGGTTCGAATCTCAGTCAGGGCAAGGCAAGCCAAATCCTAACCATAGAAAAAATTTATTCTAATAGCGGTCACCCCTCGGCAGGCAATGGCAAACATCCGAGGGTATTTCTGACATGAAAAGGCTTCTCATTAAATACATCAGCCGTTCGGAGTCGGCACAAAACTGTAGGTCCCTCCATTTGTGTTATAATATAAAGGCGCACACCACAAATAGTAGGAGAAGCTCGGCCAAACACTGAGCTATATAGTGTACGCGCCAAAATTATTATTATATTAGCATACAGGACAAGAGTGGGAAGTAAGAATAGAATGACAGTATTAAAACGAAATTGAAAACCAACTTGGGCACACACGCGTGAAAACCGAAAGCATTTGTTTACTTTGTATTCCTTAAATATGTAATAACACTCAATACATATTAAAATGTGCTCCGGCGATAAAACATGCACTATACACATATATGTTAACTTTAACGGATAAAAATGAATTATGCCGGCAACGCGGGGATATACACATGGGCAGCAGGTGGAATAAGATAAAATTAACAATTTAAGTGAACGGTAACGTTTGTGTTGGAGTTTTAGAAATACATTGCGTGCGTGTAAAAAAAACCGAAAGTGCAGGTTTGGTCAGAAAAGGTATTTTTACTTCATAATTAAATTTGTTCAACCCTTAGTGGATAATAATTTATTCGGTGCATTACTCGGCATGCATTTTGATACCTTAAATTGTTGCAATTAGCCACTGCACACTTCATTTTTTAAATCACTTTATATTATTTAAACTCACTTAATTTAAAGTTTTGCGCGCGAATGTGAAATTCTGTTCGTTTTCCCTTTTGTCTCGATATTCTCGTATGCTATGACGTCACACAGCTGTCAACCCAAAACAAAAAAGATAATGGAACGAAAGTGTCGCAATCTTCTAATTTATCACTCTTGCTTAAATTGTTGCATTTAGCCATTGCACACTTCATATTTTAAATCACTTTATATTATTAAAACTCACTTAATTTAAAGTTTTGCGCTCGAATGTGAAATTCTGTTAGTTTTCCCTTTTGACTCGATATTCTCGTATTCTACGACGTCACACAGCTGTCAAGCCCAAACAAAAAAGGTAACGGAACGAAAGTGTCGCAATCTTCTAATTTATAATTCTTGATTTCAATACTATGCATGCTGTCTGTGAGGCTTCCTCTGTTGATCCTGCTGTTAACCCGACTTCAACTATAAGTGCTCAGAATGTAGAAGATAACAACATACGAGGTCATAGTCCTGATATTGCAGTTGCTGCTACCGTAGCTGGTAATGAAGAAGCTGGCGAGTGGTCTACCGTCCGAAATCTAAGCAGGCCTTAGCGCATAAACATTAGACGTAATGATAATACTGATCTTGATGTGGTCACTAGGAAAAATTGGTTGCACATTTCTTCCTTTAAACCGACCGTCTCAGAGGAAAGCCTTATCGAGTATGTTAGTAAATATGCAAAAATTCACCGAATTCACCTATCGTGTTATAAACTGGTCGAAAAAGGAACTCCAATTGAAAGTCTTCGCAACGAAAATTTTAAACTTGGTGTGTCATCTTCCGTTTACAACAGCATCATAAATAAATATCAATGTGTGGCCCTTTCAGTTTTTTCAACCCGAAGCTAACCGTCGAACCGCCGAATAGTATTATTTCTATGAACACCGATCTTGCATTCCAACACTAAATATATACTTCCAGAATATGGCTGGTATGCGGACAAAAGCTAAAGAAGTTTTTCATGGTTCTTCACATTTGGATTACGACATATGTATATATCTTTGTGGAAACCTGGCTTAATAGTAATTTCTTCAGCGAAGAATACTATGTTTGTAGATATCGATAATCTCTTTGTTGCCACTTCAGGTGTCCCTCAGGGTAGCATAATAGGTCCTTTATTGTTGTCTTGTTTATTAATGATATTGGTTCCTGTTTTAAATATTCCAGTTTTTTATTGTATGCCGATGACTTAAAACTATTTCGTAGAATAACTTATGCCCCCGATGCCTTCTATCTTCAGCAAGATTTAGATCGCCTTTTGAGATGGTGTGACTATAACAATTTGTCTTTGAATGTTAAAAAGTTCTTTAATATGACCTTATCTAAATCCCAAAATATATTCGTTTCGAATTACTATCTTTTAAACCATCAGCTAAATCCTGTCAATGAATTTCTTGACCTCGGTGTTGTGTTCGATTCGAATTTTACATTTGTTAACCATATTTGTCATGTTATTCTAAAAGTTTATAGCAACCAAGCCTTTGTATGAAGGTATACCAAGGATTTCAAGGATGCTTATACTCGAAAAGCATTATATAACTCGTTGGCCCGATCTAAACTTGAATGTGCCTATGTTATTTGGGGCCCTATTTATAACTTGCACACTTCCAGGATTGAGCGAGTTCAAAAGGTCTTTCTCCGAATTGCCCTCTCTTCTCTTAATTTCTCAGATCCGATTCCGTCTTTTTACTCTCGGTGTAAACTTATAAACCTGCTATCGTTCGAAAATAGAAGGCGTACTCATTTACTATTATTTGTATTTGATCTTATTTCTGGCTCCATTGACTGCCCTTCTTGAGCATGTTAATTTCAATGTACCTAACAGAGTTATTCGTTACCATATGCCCTTTCATGTACCGGCCGTTAAAGCAAATTACTAATTTTCGCGCCTATTTTTCGAGGCTTTGCAGAATTGAACAAAATTTCAAAGAGCTTAGATGCCGATTTTTCGTTTCCCAGAAGTTTTATCAAATCATCTTTCGAAACTTACTTTTCTGTGGTATCTGTAATCGTTTACCGTGGACTAGCAAATTTAACGCATACAAAATTAAAACTCAATGTTCCTTTTAATAACAAAATCGTATCTATGGTTTATTTTGCTTTTGTTTCTCCGATTGCTGGCCATCGAATGAATTCGTAGAATTCAAATTGTAAACGGAGTCGCCAAAAGGCAACGAACTAATACATAAGAAATTAAAATTGTACATAAGTAGTTATCTGAAATATTGATACATATATTAGCGAATAGGCAAACAAAGAAACAGAATAAATAAGAATGTCAAAGAATGAATAAATGAGTAACAATAGAATAGCGTAAATGCGCGTGGTGCGGCACCTATATGGCAAACAGTCTTTCTGTTACATTTCCACGCCCGTGAATCAACCTGGTTCACTTACATTTAAATCGAGAACGGGCAGCTTCACTACCTCTCCGCGGCTCCATCCCCTTCATTGGGTTCACAGACAAGCACCAGGTGGCCAATTTCCAGCGGTTACGTCCTTTGGCACCATTCGACGCACCATGTCAATGTCGGGAAGTACTCCGCTATCCAGCGTTTCCAAAAATGGTCACGGAGCTGGCGAGCAATGCGCCACTGATGGCGAATGGCATATGCATTCACAGGCGCACAGGCAACCGCGACGATTGATGAAGTTTCTGATTGCAATTATACAGGCATCGGTGCTGAGGTCCTGTGCTATTTCCAGGTGAGCCGACCGTATAGTGAGACACGTAAAAAGTGCAACCCTGCGCTTCTCCGTGCTTCTGGGCACGGTCACATTTAATGGACCGAAATAGTACAGGCCTGTATATGTGCATGGCTTCAAGTATGGCGGGGCTCGGTCTATGGGAAAGGGCCCACCAGTGGCGGCACAGGAGCTGCTAAGTAGGCGGCGAATACGACAATTGGCGATGATACTTTGACGAAGGCTTCTCAAGCGCGGTATTCAGTAGATACGTCGAATCGAGCAAATTGTAGCTTCTGTGTTTTCTTGGGCCATAAGAACGTGGTGATGTGCAATAACTAGTTTCGAGAATGCGTGCGTCGACGGCAATATTATTGGGTGTCGGGTGTCCATTGGAAGCCAGCTGGCGGCATCGATGCGTCCAGGGCCGTCTTAAGCCATGTGAAGGCCCTAAGGCAAAAGTTATCTTGGGCCCCCTGTGATTTTTTTTTTTATTTTTTTTTTTAATAAACAGTTAATAAAGAAAGACATTCAAAAAAGTTTTTACATTAAACTTAGTATTTTATTAATTCATAAAAATATTTTTTTTTTGACATTCGAGTTACATACATAGTAGAATAGCTTACTTTATAAATTCACTTTTCGAAGTTTCATGGTAGTGAAATTTTTAAAACATCTTCAAAGTAGATTTTTTCTAATACATCATTTTCTATTGCCATGACAGCTAGACTATTTAAGCGATTCTGATTCATTGATGAACGTAGACAGTTCTTAACTAATTTTAATTTTGAAAAGCTACGTTCACCCGTAGCATTTGTTATCATCAGACATCTATATATTTTCAAGGCTGTCATGACATTAGGAAATGAAGATTGTGACATATTATCAACAATTATTTTATAAGACTCCTGAGCCGACAAAAAGTTGTTAGATTCTAAATCGTTTAATGTCAGTATAAAATATTTAAAATGTATCATTTCTTCAGCGAAGTCACATTCAATGTCTTCGAAATAACACTTTCTAAACTTTTCACAATCATTCCTCAATTCTTCATCAGATTTTATTAAAAACGTTGTTAGGAATCCAAATAAGTTTTGTATTTCTGAGTATGCTTCAAGGCGTTTTTTTCAACTCTGCACAAAGCCTATCAAATATTGGCAAATATGTTTCTATTTTAAATTTATCTTGTCCTCTAAACACAAAATCTTCTGCATTTTCTTCATAGTATTTTTTTTTTCGTTTCCTATTACGTTGGTTTTCATCAGTCCATTCAGTATCAATAATCTCATTGGCTTTAGTAAGGTAGTAATCAAAATTTTCTCTTTCTGCGATCAAAAAGTCTAACAGCGATTTTAAAAGATTGACTGCAGAAATTAATTCAATTTGTTTGTTTTGTAAAGATATACTAACAGCATTAATCCGCGCTAGAATGACACTCCAAACTACAGACATTACAACATTTTCTTTTTTATTTAAATCCTTTAATAGGCACTTAGCTTCGTGAATAACTTCTGGTTTCTGATTTACGTTGTTTATTAGGTCATGTAAAGCTTGCTGTATGCCCTCATATCCATTTGATAAAGCTTTAGTGGCATCAGCTCTAGCACACCACCTTGTGTCAGAAGGCTTTTTCAGAACAAATGATGAACCAGATTTAGTTTTAGCATCTTCTGATAGACATTTAAGCAAAGTCCCCCAACGATAAGTTGACCCCGAGAAGAAGTTGTAAAGTGTTTGCATGAATCCGAAAAATGAGATTGCTCCAACGCAGCTTTCTACAGCAGGTACTCCAACTAGGTTTAATGAGTGTGCAGCACACGGAGCGTAATGTGCGAGCGGATTATTTTTTTTAATATGCGCTTGAAGCCCATTATAACAACCGGACATATTTGATGCATTGTCGTAAGATTGTCCCCTTAAATGTTTTATGTCGATATTAATTTTTTTAAATTTATTTAAAATTATGTTAGCCATGTCTTCCCCCTTGTGGCTTTCAATTGGAATGAATGTTAAAAAACGTTCCATTACTTCTCCGCTTAAATTCGAAACATACCTTAAAACTAAAGTCAACTGATCAGTATGTGTTATGTCTGGCGTTGAATCAACACTTAAGGAGAAATACTTGGCGTCAATAACATCCTTCACTATATCATTCACGACTCTGTCGCCCATGATTTCAATAATTTCTTCACAAATGGTTGCAGATAAATATGAAATTTTCCCCTTTCCTTGATTTCCATATTTAGATAAGTGTGAACTGAGGAAGGGATCATATTGCGCCAATAGTTCTAAAATGCCCAAATAGTTACCATTATGTTGTGAACCAAGTATTTCATTCTGCCCACGAAATGCTAATCCACGAGATGAAATAAATTTTATGACTGACACAATCCGATGACATACATTTACCCAATATTATCTTTCTTTGTTGAATTGAATCTCCAAAGAGGAATCAATCCGTCCAAGAGTACTGCGCCTGCGTATCAATGTCTGCACACATGTTCGATGTGCTTCACTTTTCTCGTGCATTTGAATTCGTTGCGCAGCATTTTTCCAATCAGAAAATCCATTTTGAAATTGTGATTGTTTTTGAGAAACACCAAAGAGAACACATGCTAAACAGTAAACATTCCCATTAGATGGAGAATACATTAGCCACTCTCTTTTAATTTTGCACCCACTTATATGATTACGAAAAAAATAGAACTGGTAAGATTTCGATTTTCACCGTTGCCATAATGTCGTAATGAAGCAGAAAAGTTACTTTCAAAATGTTGACATTCTTTTGAATCCCTAGTACACCAAAATTCTTGTACTTCGTTTGTGATATTTTTCCATAAACCAATATCACTCTGGTATTCCATTTCTTTTTCCACTGCTAAATTACATTCGGTTATGCAATCTAAGACCGCATCCTCATTTTTCTCTTCTGCACCTTTAAAATTTCTTTCATCTTGTTTTTCGCCAATCTGTTCTATACACTGTACAGTTCTCGGTTCTGGCTCTAAAGTAGATATTGTTGTGGTGGGATGCTGAGATTGATTCTCAGATTTGCGAGTAAAACCATGTTGGAATAGTTTTGGTGTTTTTTTCAATTCCTCATTGAGCTTAGCAGCGTTTTCTTCTAGTTTTTTACGTTTTTGTTCTCCACTTTCATGTTTTTTGTCCGACATATTATATGCCTTAAAAAAAAAAAAAAAATAATGAATAAAAATAATAATTTGAATAGGTACATACCTTTTTGTTCCGCAAAACAATATATTGAGAAAATTCCGGTTATAAATGAATTCTTTATATTACTAATATTATTAATTATTTAAAGCACTTCACAGCTTAAGAGCACTTGTACAAGTGAATTTAAATTTTAAATAGAAAAAATGCTTCTCAAATTGTTATTGTAAATCAGAGGCACGCAAACGCTACTGAGGGCTTTGTAGCATGTATGCGTTTTTGCTGCTTTTGTGCTGGTATTTGTGTTCATGTTTGTAGTACATTGTTTGCAATACTAGCAGCGACGCAATAGCCGAACACACATCATCGTGCGTTGCGCGAAGTAGTTTATGGAACATGTGTGTCAGCAGAGCGTCGACTGCTGCAAGCCCACGGCCTTGGAAATGAAATTTTGCCGACCACTGTTGTAAATTGTCTTCAGCAGAAGCAAATATTCTTATATTTTTTGTCTGCTCGTATATAATTATGTCTGAATGACATAACGGTTAATCTGTGGCGCCGACATGATGTGCTTCTGCTGAAGCCTACCCTTGAAAAATATTTTAATTGCTGAAAAAAAAAATCTTGCTTTGACGCCGGTTGCTTTTCTGAGAAATTGTTGTTGTTTAAGCGTGCTTTTCAAGTGGCTCGCATAAGCAAATAAATAATTTTGAGTAATTTTTTTTTGTTCTTTTTATTTACGCTGCGTCGCGATCATACATATAGTTTTTTTTTGCATTGCCTTTCAACAAGTACAAATTTGTTGTTCTAATTTTTTTAGTGGGCCCCTAAGTACCGATGGGCCCATAGGCATTTGCCTTATTTGCCTCGAGGCTAAGACGGCACTGGATGCGTCCACGAACGCGTAAGATACCTTCGTAATTGATGTATGGCGAGAGTTGCAACAACGGACTTTGGCATGATATTTCTCGTCCGCTGCGAAGTTGCTCGATTTCTGTACCAAACGCTTCATACTAAGCGGTTCGGCACAGAAGATGTTTTGCATGTGCGAGATCACTTGCGGTCAGTTCATACGCCTTTAATACCTCAATTCGGCGGCGGAATATGTTGACAAACAACATAACCCAGCTGGCCATCAGAGCGGCAGTAGCTGATTCCCCTATGGCCTTCTCACACGTCGCATATGCCTGCAAAATGGCGTTTTCCCGAGGATGTGGAAAAAGCAGAAGTTAGTTTTGCTTTCAAAGCCCAACAAGCCTCCAGGTGATCCAGGTTCTTACAGACCGCTTTGTATGATAGATTCGTTAGGCAAATTGTTGGAACGTGTAATTTGCGATCGCTTATTGAAACACATTGACACCTATCAATGTTTGTCGGAAGCCCAGTACGGGTTTCGAAAGGGAAGATCCACAGTCGAAGCTATTTGTCGCGTCACTGAAATAGCGGAGGAAGCAATATCAGGCAAGCGCTGGAAGTATGGTTCGAAAGAATACTGCGCAGTAGTAACCTTAGACATAAAAAACGCGTTTAGCTCATTAAAATGGTCGCACATTATTAATGCATTAAAGGCAATAAATACTCCACCTTATCTTATAAATATAGTAGAAGGCTATCTTACTGATAGAGTTCTGTTTTATAATACTGATCTAGGTAGAAATAGATATGACGTCAGCAGAGGAGTTCCCCAAGGCTCAGTTCTCGGCCCAGTTTTGTGGATTATTGCTTACGAAGGAGTCCTGTTTTCTTGTCCTTCGTTTTCATTTGAGCGGGAGAAATTAAGAATCGTCATGAAGGTAGATCCAAGGCCAGAAAATCTGATATCCTATATTATTAATGATAAAGCAGTTTGGAATACAGTAAAAACATCTGTAAAGAGATAATGACTGAGCTCAGAATACGCGAACAACGCCGTCGTTTAGCAACGCGATTAAGTTAGTCCTGAATATGTTTAATCTTTTGTTTGCTTGTATCTTTCAGAGGTGAAGTCGTATCAGAACGCTCCTGAACCCCTAATCACCTTACGTGGATGGGGGATTATGGAAACGGCGTCATGGAAGTCAGGCATATTTATGCCCTAGCCCCTCCCTGATGAAATGCGTGAGTAGTCCCGGGGAGGTGGCTTCACCAGAGATTCATACGGGCCTCTTGATGGATAGCGCGCTATCCCAACGTCCGTAAAAAAAAAAAAAAAAAAACATAACCCAGGCTGTGGTTTTACCAAACAGTTGAAAAATCGATCAAATTGCATGAAAGAGCAACTTACAGCGTTAAGAGAATATTGTCGACGGAGCTCATCATCAGGCTGTCCGCATTGAATATACACAGCCTCTTCCGAGAGCCAGGTAGTTTCGTCATTGCGTAAAACAAACGTTCAGCGGGCGTTCGATTGCTTCCTTTGGCGTGTCAAAGCTTTCTACGAAATCGTCGACGTAGTGATAGTCTACGATGGCTTTTATGGCGCGGGCTGTGGTGAAATCGTCGTTACTGCACTTCAAAGCGTTTTCCTTTTTAACGTAATGGGCTGCGCAAGGCAAGCAAGCAGATCCAAATGTCATGACGCATATTTCGTACGTGTCGGTAGGCGCAGCGGTCTTCTGGACTAATGAGCACCTGGTTAAATATTTCCCAGATGTCGCCGCATACATCTACTGCTCCTTGGCACAAGTGGAGAATGATGGACAATAACAGTCTATACTTCTGCGGACCCTTGAGAAGATGATGGTTCAGGGAGGTGAGCTTAGGCGCGTAACCTTTCTGAAGGTAAGAGTCTATAATCTGCTTATAGTTGGCGGCAAAGGTTATGTCACGACACATACGCTTGTCGACGTTCACCAATCTTCTGAGCGCCATACCGTAGCTATCGGGTAACTAAACATCGTTTCGATACCACAAGAGACCGGTCTGAAACCTTGTTCCAACACGAAGCGTGGACCTCATCATCGCTTTCGGCTGGTGGTGCGGCTCTTACACCAAAACTTTCGATTTTAAAGAAGACAGAAATCATGTCATGAAGTGTCTGGTCAATACAACCTTTAACAAAAAGGCACGTAGAAGGCGTAGGGAGGTCCTTGCTAGTTGGACCGAACACTACGCACCCCAGTTCTGTATTGGCCGCAAACGGTCCATTCTTGCGCATAACGATGGTAGTGGATGCTAAGCCCAACTGGCAATTGTCTATTCCGATGAGAAGTCTAGGTACAATGCCAGCGTGCGGCGGCACCGGAAATCTTTGCACAAGTTTTTCATCTTCACACAGTAAATCGGAGTAACTAGGGCTTTGTGATGGCAATTGCAAATTCTTTACGCTTTACACATTCTGCAGTTTATAGCGCTTCTCCATCCCGGCACCACTGATAAATAAGTCGACTAAGGTTGCCGGTTGATGCATTGTATGCCCACCGAACCACTGGACATTCAAACGACTTAGTCGTCTGCGCAAATCAAGTTCATCTACGAGAGCATCGTCGAGCATAGTGATGGACGAACCTTCATCGAGTAGCGCAAAAGTGTCTTGGCGCCGTTGTTTCCCATACAGAGTGACTGGCATGGTATGCGAAATAATAGCTTGCTAACCGATGCATTATTTATTTATTTATTTATTTATTGAGTCTATTGAGCATATAAAAGTTTCCTTACAGACTATTAACAATGTTATGCTAAATAACTAAGAAAAGAAAATTTCAAAATCTAAAAAGTTGAATCCAAAAGATTTTTAAAACCATTTTTTAAATAATGTTTGTTAATTTTTCTGTTTTTTTTTTTATGGCTCTGCAACCCCGAGCTCCCGGGTTCAAAGCCTGAGAGAAGTGGTTATGAAAAATTAAATTAAAAATTAATTTAATTTAATAATCATAAAGAAGTCTGATGAGGAAATGTGGTGATTTCCGAAATAGTACTATAACTTCAACCCTTAAAAACTGTTGTTGTTTTTTCACAAAAAAATCTTCCATAAACTGGCATTGAGCTCAATAAAAAATTCTAAAATATTAACATTTACTAGGCCAACAGAAAAATGAACAAACATTTGTATACAAGGATGAGCACGCCTTAAAAATGCATTATAATATAAAGTAAAAATACCTTATACAGAATTTGCAAACAAAAACACAAACAAGTTAAATAGCGGCAGATCAGTTGCTCTTGTTTGTAGTTGGTTTGTTTAAGGAAGATGAAATAAACACAACAGCCAACTCGGCTAGCGTAGCACAATAGGTAGCGTATTGGCTCTGCAACTCCGAGCTCCCGGGTTCAAAGCCTGAGAGAAGTGGTTATGAAAAATTAAATTAAAAATTAATTTAATTTAATAATCAAAAAGAAGTCTGATGAGGAAATGTGGTGATTTCCGAAATAGTACTATAACTTCAACCATTAAAAACTGTTGTTGTTTTTTCACAAAATATCTTCCATATACTGGCCTTGAGCTCAATAAAAATTCTAAAATATTAACATTTACTAGGCCACCAGAAAAATGAATAAACATATACTTTTATTCAAGTTAAATATTTAATAAACAAATTCGATTATAAAATAATGGCTATTTTTAAATATTCAATGGAAACAATTAAAAGCTTAAAATATCGAAGAACAGTTTTGAGTATAACTGTAAATATATTTTTTCCAAGTTGTGAAATAATATCTTTAAAATTATATCTAATAAACGCTTTAAATTTTTACCTACCGTTTAGAAAACATAATCTCTAGTATTTTGATTAAAAGTAATCTTAATTTTCGTTTGATATTTCTTTGTCAGGAAATAATAATATTTTGTTAATTGTTTTTTTTTTATAATCTCGTATTGTTTTAAACTTATTATTATAAATTATTTTAAACTAAATGTAATTTTTATTTCTGAGAGATAAAATAACTCCTAATGAGTTTTATTTTCGATCAAAAAAAATAATAAAACGATTATCGATAGCATATAAACTTCAGTTCAAATGTCAATTGGCAACTGTTGGCCGCTGCATACTTGTGGGCAGTGCCGCACAGAGGGGGGGACGGGGGGAACCGAGTAAGGTTTTTCGCCCCGGGCCCCGTGTTCGAGGGGGACCGCGTAAACCTGTTGATATAAAAAAAGGCAAAGATGATAAAGTGGCCTTGCAGAGGTACTTTCAAGTCCAAGTGGTGTTTTTCGCCCCGGGCCCCGTGTTCGAGGGGGACCGCGTAAACCTGTTGATATAAAAAAAGGCAAAGATGATAAAGTGGCCTTGCAGAGGTACTTTCAAGGCTTTATATTAACAAAATATTGTTCAAACGTTCACAGTGTAGTGAAAACAATAGAAGTCAAGTCAAGTCAGCATGGTAAATCCAGCAAAAAATAAATTTATTAAGTGGGGAATTTGCAGCTAATTTGTTGCTGATTTGTTGCCGTATTTTTAATTTTTTTACTTTAGCCGTTTCTGAAAAAATCCAAATTATGCTAACTTCTTTGCAGAAAGTTCCAGAAATGAATTTACCATCCGAAATTCAGGCGGACGTTATCAATTCGCTGAAAGGGCTTCAATCTTTCAACTTCATTTTCTTGACAGACTATTAGTTTATTTATTTTAAAGAATTAAGATATTAAATAATTGAACAAACAATAAAAACTAAATGTAAAAATAAAAGAAAATAGTAGTATACATTTAAATGAAAAATTATTTTCATGGTAGTTTAGTATAAAAGCTGCAAAACATAATCGTAAATAAAAAAATAATGTAATTAATGTTATTACAGTTATAATTGATATTAAAATATATTGATTATTGAAAACTAATAATTGAAGTACTAATCATTTTGGTAAAAATCCAGTAAATGGAGGAAGCCCTCCTAAGGATAGTAAATTAAAAATAACATAAATTTTATAATTTTTGAATTTAAAAATATCTTAAAAAATTGATTAATATGATAAATTTTAAAAATATTAAACCTCAATGTTAATCTTAAAGATAAGAATCTATAAAAATAGAAATAAGTTATTCATATTAATTCTTTTGTTTGCATAGCTGTTAACATTCAACCTAAATATTTTGTGCTGTTTTTAAAATTAATCCATTTATTCATGAAAATCCATCTATTACATTTGGAAATCAAAAATGAAATGGAGCCGCTCCTCTTTTTATTAATAAAGAAGAATAAATAATTATATTATTGAAAATTAGGTTATGTTCAATTATTGGAAAATAGTTTAAAATAAAATAATAATAGCAAATAATAAAACAGCTGAAGTAAATGCTTGAGTTAAAAAATACTTTAAAGGTGCTTGTGTTGATATTAAATTATTATCTCTTATTAGGGGGATAAAAGCTAATAAATTAATTTCTAGGCCTATTCAAGCCCATAATCAAGAATTAGATGAAACTGTAAAAATTGTTCCTAAAATTAAAATTAAAAAGAACAGGCCTCATCTTTTTTAAGCGAATTGCAAAAGAACACTCGGTAGCTTATCGTATAGCGTGGAAAGCAACAACAAATATAAGCGAGTTGATTTGAAATAAGCGGGTTGAAATAAACTCGCTTAAAAAATCGCCGACTTCATTTAAAGTGAGAAAGTGGTGGTATTGTGAATAATCATTGGAAGGACCAAGGGAAATTAGTTAATTTTCGCTAAACAATCAAAATAACTAAAAAAAACAAGATAAAGCAGACGTAAGTAAAATCGCCTCTTATAAGAATTTCTATCTTATTTGGTTTTGCTAGCAAATTTTAATAACGACCATTAATTTTGACAGACTAGTGTTGTAAATTCTATTCAAAATATAAGAGAGATAAGATTAAAACCGAGTTGGGCGTTCTTTTGCTAGTCGCTTACAAAAGATGACGACTAATGTTATTTTAGCAGAATTATAAAAAATTAAAAAGTAAAGGCTTATAACCTTTATAAATGGGGTATGAACCCAGTAGCTTTATTACCTTATCTTTTTATATTTCAGTGTATTTGCACAAAAGCTTTTGATACTTTTAGAAATAGTTTAGTTCTATTATACATATATAAATTATGGCCTACTATTAATGAATATAATTTTATTACACTATTTACCCCATCAAGGTAACCCTTATATCAGGCAATTCGTTTTAATCTTAAAATGGAAATAAGTTGTTTCCAACTAAAAAGTTAAATAAAGAAAGTATCTAAAACTCAATTAAATCAGCACTATTTCCGTATTTTTTTCTATTATTTGTTAAATAGTTTAAATATCAAATTAAATTAAATTATTAATTAGATAATGTTAAATGCCAATATAGAAATTTCCGAAAGGTTAAAAAGTTTTTTAACTTTTATTTAAACAAATTTCGAACGTCATGTGTATATACCGTGCTGAATCTATGAATTTAGGGGTTTTTTAATTTAAACTTAGTATAGAAGAAATTTTCATGACTCAAAATAGTTTTATATGTACATATAAAAATATATTTATGTACATACATATGTATATAAATTATTTAATAAAAAAAAATTACAGAAATAATGATTGTTTAATTGAATTTTATATTATATAATTTTAATTATTTTTTTTAATATTGATTTTTTGTTTATATATAGAAAAAAAAATATAAAAATTGTATAATACATAATAATGAAAATTTATAAATAATAAAAGTCATTTAAATGCTTTTGCTTCAATGAACTGCTTATCAACGTTTGGGGAAGTTCGTGTACAGTCATGCATACATACGCACATTTTTAACTCTTGTTTGTACATACACATATTTTCCCATGAATGTTCAATCCTCTTCTTAGCTTATTCATGTTTCTTGGATTATTTTGGTGTATTATGATTAAAGTTAACCCATTTGATTAACGTCTCGGAGGCGGTTTCGATTCGAGAATGAATCGTTCTAATATCGTCAACACTTCTATGCACCTCACAAAAAAGAGCAACAGTGTCAAATCGCTGCTACGAAATTAAAAATTAGTAAATTTTAAAAATTATAAAAATTTTATAATAATAACGAAAATTTATAATTATTTTTTTAATTAAAAATCTTATAAATTTATAACATTAATAAATTTTAAAATTATAAATTTTTTTTATTACAATAATAAAATTTATAATTTTAAAATTTAATATTTATATATTTATAATTTTTGATTATAATTAAATAATTATTTAATTAATTATTTATTTATAACATATTATTAGGTATATAATAATAATTTTAATTTTATATAAAATAAAGTTAAAATTTTTATTAAAAAATTAAAATAGGTAAAATTTTATTAAAGGAATCAGTTTAGTGGCTAGGGAGGAACTAGTAATGATTTTTATTAAGTAATAATATCATTTTAACTTTTTTAAATTATTAAATGTTATTAATATTAATTTATATAATATATAATATTTTATAAATATTTATTATATTATAAATATGTATATAATTTAATTAAATAAAAAAATTAAATCGAAATTATTTAATTACTAATTAATTTTATATATGTTTAAACATATTTTTGTATTTTATAATTTAATAATTGTTATTAAAATTACATTTAATATATAATTTAAATTGAATTAACATTTTTTTATTTAAATATTAAAGTTTTATTTTGGCTTAAAATTTTGGTATTGGTTTATTTTATATGTAAGTTATTGCATGCATTTTTATTTAATTTAAAAATAAATAAATTTTATTATAATCTTAGTAAATATTTTTATTAATTAATGGAACTTATAAATATTTATTTCATTACGTATTCGGTAAATTTGTGGCACCAGCCACTGTTATGCAAATAATACCAAAAAAAAAATTGTTTAGTGTAAGTTAAATTTTATTGTAATAAAATATATGTAAATAAATTTATTAGGTGAAATTGTATTAATAAACTAGTATCTAATCTATTGAAACTCAATTTAGAGTATTTCTCTCTTTGCTATTAAAGTTAGCTTACAAGCACTGTTAGTTTTAAGCATTATTTCAGTTCTGAATAAACCTCTCACTGAACTACAACCTCGTGCGTTTTTACTCTGCCAACAAATGGTTATGGGACCAGCGTTGTCTACAGTTTATTAAATTATTCGGTAAATAAGCGTGTGTCGCAGGCGATTTAGAATATTAATAAAAGGTTTAGAAATTCCGTCGTTAAATAAATAGAATAAAAATGACCTCGTCCGGACTTTACGCAATTGAAAAATTAAATGAAAATAATTATGCATCTTGGTCCGTCCAGATGAAAAGTGTATTAATACATAACGAGCTTAGGCCAGTAGTGTCCGGAAAGCTGAAAAAGGATGAATAATCCCAACAATCTATAGCTGCGTACGAGGCCAAAGATGAAAAGGCGTTAGCAACAATAATATTATGCTTGCATGCATCGCAGCTGAATTACGTGAAAAATAGCAAAACGTCGACTGAGGCTTGGAACACTCTGCGCGATATATATCAGCGAAAAGCACCAGCCCAAAAGGTCACCATGTTTAAAAAACTTATGTCGCTAAAACTTCATAACGGTTCTAGAGTGAATGCCCATATAAATGAGTTTTCTCTCTTCTCGCGAAACATTTCCCGCGCTAAGTACATTAAAGGTAAAATTAATTGAAGAAGGCGAAAGAGGCATGGAAAAGGGAGATGCGAGTGTCGGCAGCGGTAACCTGGCTTATTATGCTGGAAGGTCAAAAAAGTCATAAGAACAAAGCGCCAATCTTAACAGAAGAGATAAGAAGAATATAAAATGTTACAATTGCGGACAGCGTGGACATTATACATCGAAATGAAAAAGGAAGAAAAGAGAAGGTAAAGAACTAGAAAAATCGAAGGAATTCAGACTATCAATGTTAGTTGGAGCAATAACAACAAAAGGTTGCGCTTTAACACGAAGTTCTTGGTACTTAGATAGTGGAACAACACACATGTGTTGCGAGAAAAAGTTGTTTACCTACTTATCGCCCGCTACTGAAAAGGTTTTGCTTGCTGATAACAACGAGGTAGAGGCATCCGGTCGCGGTGTTATACGTATAAAGGTCGGCTCAACAACATTAACAGCAGAAAATGTGCTTTATATACGAGCGCTTCAACATAATCTTTTGTCTGTGGGACGATTAACTTCGGGCAAAAACGAAAGTCAAGCAGACAAAAAAAGCAAATGCAGCTTCGCAAATAATAAAGAAAACAATGTAATGAGGTGGCATAACCGGTTTGGCCATATGAACATTGAAGCTTTAAAAACAATGGCAAGCAAAGGTATTGTCCATGGACTTAAGCTAAACGAATGCAGCTACAACGATCCATGTACAACTTGTGCAAAAAGTAAAATATGCACAAAACCATTTGCATCATCCGAAAGCAAATCAAATAAACTTTTAGAAATTGTTCATAGCGACGTTTGTGGTCCTAAGAATAAAAAATCGTTTCACTTTTATAGATGACAAATCAAGGTATATACGTTTGCGCTTATTAAATAATAAATCGGATGTCTTTGAGGCGTTTAAGTTGTTTAAATTATCTGCGGAGCGCGAAACTGAAGCGAATATTAAAATTTAGCGCAGCGATAATGGGCGCGAGTACGTGAACAAATATTTTGATGGTTTTTTAGCTGCAAATGGAATAAGAAGGCAAACAACCGTACCATATACGCCACAACAAAACGGTGTCGCAGAAAGAGCGAACCGAACTTTAGTGGAAATGGCAAGGAGTATGTTGGTGTATTTGGACGAAGCATTTTAGGCGGAAGCAATTTTGGCAGCAACATACATACGGAATAGGTCAGTGACCAAAGTTCTAGTTGATAAAACGACATTTGAAGTATGGAAAAATAGAAAGCCGTCAGTGTCTCATTTTAGAATTTTTGGCTGTCCAGCCATTGCCCTGGATAAAATAGAAAAACACAAATTTAGAGCTAAGGGAAAAGAGATGATTTTTATTGGCTATTCAGAGCAGTCAAAGGCGTATCGCTAAGTCGACAACCGTACTAAAAATATTATTGTTAGTAGAAACGTAATTTTCTTCGAACATACGATGAAGGCGCAGTCCGACATTATAAACCTTGAAGTCTAACCTCAACAACAAAGTGCAGACGAATTGTGTGAAGATGAAACGCGGACAGTAAAACCAGAAGATGTTATTGGTAAAAGCAATGCTTCAGATGATGATGTGTTCATTAAAGATAAGGGCAGAGCTCCTGGCAGACCCAGATTAGAACGAACAGGTAAACCAGGGCGTCCAAGAAAACGGTTTAATACAGTTGGCGCTTTAAAGCAAAAGGACGTTGTCAAACCAGAAACGGTGAGCGAAGCGTTGAGTGGCGAAAACGCTGAACAATGGAGAGCATATATGAAGGAAGAGTATAAAGCATTAGTCGCTAATAAAACTTGGTATTTAACGGAGCTGCCCAAAGGCCACAAAGCGATTGGATGTCGTTGGGTTTTTAACGTAAAGCGAAATAAATATGGCGATGTCGAAAGATATAAATCGCAGCCAAATACAGGGTGTAAACTTTAATGAAACATTCTCTCCAGTGGTTCGATATGCCACGATAAGATTAATTATTGCATTGGCAACTGAGTATGAGCTGCACCTGGATCAGATGGACGTATCAACTGCGTATTTGAATGGTGAGATTAATGATACGATCTATATGCAGCAGCCAGAGGAATTTATTAGCGAGGAGTACCCACATCATGTGCTAAATCTTCACAAGGAGCTTTATGGGCTAAAGCAGAGCGGCCGTGAGTGGAACAAAAAACTTGACAGCGTACTTCGTTCATTGGGCTTCAAACCAGGTGAGACCGAACCATGCGATTATAGAAAGCATGCGGACAAAACGTATAATATTATTGCCGTATACGTAGACGATATATAGTTTGCAAGCTCTTCCAGGCAAGAACTCGTCGATGTAAAAGCACTGATTGCCGAACACTTTGATGTGGTTGATGGCGGCACCTTAAAGCATTTTTTGGGTATGGAGATTGATCGCGATGGGGATACAGGTAGTGTCATCGTTTGTCAACGCAAATATGTTGAAGCTTTGCTGAAGCAGTATGATATGGAAAACTGTAGGCCGACTTCAACGCCGTTACCGCCAATTTTTCAAGTAAGTTGCAAAAGAGAGATTCTTGCAGGAAAGTCGATACTACCAAGTACCAGGCGTTGGTAGGTGCGCTCATGTATTTGGGATTATCAACAAGACCGGACATACTACATTCGGTAACTAAGTTATCTCAACGCAAACTACACAGCAACTCGTTCGAAATCCAACGTTCCATGCAAGAAGCAAGCATATAGATGTTAGGTAATACCATAATCGAGAAATGTACAAAGCCAACAAAATTGAACTATATGTATATGTACTAATAATATGATTACCGATTTATTGACAAAAAAACTTGCAAAAAATTAAACATGAAAAATTTGTCAGAGAAATGGGTATTTACTAAATAAATGAATTAAAATTATTATTTAAATTTTACGATAAAATCAACATACTTTCATACATTTATGTAATTTCCTATAAAGAGAGATATACTGCATTGAGGAAGAGTGTTGAAACTCAGTTCGCAGTATTTCTCTCTTTGCTATTATAGTTAGCTTACAAGCACTGTTAGTTTTAAGCATTATTTCAGTTCTG
This sequence comes from Philophylla caesio, assembly GCA_963971545.1. NCBI lineage: Eukaryota > Metazoa > Arthropoda > Insecta > Diptera > Tephritidae > Philophylla > Philophylla caesio. The sequence goes on along the minus strand of OZ020608.1, from coordinate 40,685,295 downwards.
AATAAACCACACACTGAACTACAACCTTGTGCGTTTTTACTCTGCCAACAGATTAAATAATAGTAATATGTAAATATTTAACATTAAGGTAGTATTAGCTATGTTCTTGAATCTTAAGAAATTTGGCGGTATTTTAGTCTTTTCAGAGGAACCTGTCCTGTAATTGATAATCCACGATGTAGCTCACTTTAGTTTGTTTTCAGTTTCTATACAGTCGTTATCAGAATATTTTATTAGAATAATAATTTTCACAATTGACAATTTTATTGAGCTCGAGGCCAGTTTTATTGAAGATGTAATTTGGAAAAAACAACAACAGTTTTTTTAAATGGTAGAAGTTAGTACTATTTTGGAAATCACCTCATTTCTTCATCAGACTTCTTTATTTAATTAATTATATTTATTCCTCACAACCACTTCTCCAATGCTATGAACCAAGTAGCTCGGTGTAGCAAAGCCAACACGCTAAATGCTGTGCTGCTGCGTCTTTTCCATCTTCCATAAACAAACCAAATACAAACAAGAGCAACTGATCTGCCGCTATTTGTACTTGTTTGTGTGGTTGTTATTTGTGTGTTTGCAATACTGTATGTAAAATTTTCATTGGTATTTACCAATTCTTGTAATTCTTAGAATGCATTTCAGGTGTGCTGATCCTTGCATATAAAACTGGCCTCGAGCTCAATAAAATTGTCAATTATTAAAATTTATAATTTATATTACAATTTATATCAGGTCAAGGTGTAGCTTATATTTAAGTAGAGATGAGTTACAATAAATTTATTTAGATTAATCTAAATTTTAAATGTTTACTGAAAGTGAATTTGATAGTCAAATTTTAAAAATTTGGTTTTATCTCTAAAATATGTACATATCGCCCGTCGCTCTTACTATTATGGCTGAAACACAATGCCGACGTACAGCCGAAATTTCGCCCAGCAAAGCGACATCCTCAGCGACGTCCACCCAGAAATTTCGCTTACTAAAACATAATTACGGCTACAACGAAATCAGCTGATTATGCCAAGTTGTATGTCAGCTGATAGAGTGACCATATTGAGCAGATACAACTTTTAGCTCATAGAATGAATACAGCGAGAAAAGGGATATTTAACAAAAACATAAAATGTTGAAAATAGCTTTTACTAAAGTCAAATTTTTACAAGTAACAGAATTAATACTTTTAAAAAGAAAACTAAACCATTTTTTGTTTTATTTCGATTTTAAGACCTTAGAATATTTCACATATGGTCACAATGATTGACATTTTGCCGCTGCTGCCAGCGACGACAATAATTCTATTGCCGCGAATAGACGTCGGACGAGTTTCGGTGTGCGCTTTGGTTGTGCGCATTCTCATATACGGTGGTGTGTTCTATTTTTCACGACGAACATTCGCGACGAAAAGTTCGTCGTATGTCGGCATTGTGTTTCAGCCATTAAGGTAAGATAAGTCGTAACATAGTAGATGTAGCGGAAGGTGTATCTAGAATGACAATTTAAAGCTTATTTAGTAAAGAATTTCATTTGCATTAAAAATATTTTTGTGCAAATCAATATAAATTGATATTTAATATTTATCTATTATTATTTTATTTATTTATAAGATATTAAAAATAATTATAAAATTTTGGTGTTTTAGTAATTTTAAATGAAAAAATTATATTAATAATAGTTTATTAAGTATTGTGAAAGGTTATTGGAATAATTGAAAATTTTTTATTTTAAAATAAAATTTAATTTGTTGTAACTTGTGTGTCAACGTTTATTAAATTATTAATAAATATTTATTTATCTCGATTTTATATTATATTGCTTTAATAATTTAAATTGATAAGTTTATATAAAGAATTCGGCCAATTTTATTATCGCCTGTTTAACAAAAACATGTATGATTGTTTTACATAAAACGTCTAACCAGCCCACTGAATTTGTTCAAATGGCCGCAAAGGTAGCATGCATAATCATTAGTCTGTATGAATAAAATTTATTTAAAAGACGAGAAGACCTAACAAATTTTTATATTTTTTAGTAATTAAATTGTATTGATTTATTTTATTTTTATGCTATATAACATTTTGTTGGGGTGATATTAAAATTTAATAAACTTTTAATTTTGTTATATCATTAATTTATGATTTTTGATCCGTTAATAACGATTATAAGATTAAGTAGTTTTTTTGGAGAGTTCATATCGATAAAAAAGTTTGCTACCTCGATGTTGGATTAAGATTTATTTTTAGGTGTAGCTGCCTAAATATAAAGTGTTAGGCTTTTAAATTCTTACATGATCTGAGTCTGAACTCAGCGGCGTAAGCCAGGTTGGTTTCAATCTTTTAAAAATTATAATATTTTAGAACGAAAGGACCATATAATATAATTTTTGTTATTGAATATTATTAGCTATTTTAACTTTATTGGAGAAGTGGATCGGTCGCAGCGTAAAGTGCAATGCGTAAAGTGCAGTGAACTCTTTCACCTTGGGTGTGTAAACATTTTACTGGCTGACGTTGAGTTCTTGTTAAACTCTGTGAAGGTGGTGTTCTGCCAAGGCGAATTAATTAAAGGTGGTATTAAAAAATAGCTGACTCTAAACTTTTCTTCAAACCGAAGAGGGTGTAATGTCAAATTCATTGTTTATGTTTACATTCTGATTGGCAATGTTTTTACGTTTTGCGGTGTTTTTCGGTATTTTACGGTTTTTTTTCGAACTGTAAGCGATAATTTATAATAATAAGATATCAAAAAGTCTGCTAGTTGCTACAAAAAATTGGAACGAGGAACGGGACCGTTATTCTAGGTGCCAAGCGATGATTACAAGCGCTTGTTGTGGGGTACCCAATGTCGGATGCAATTTCGACCCAGGGACGTCGTTTGTGGCGACCACTTTTCGCGCGAAGTTATGATTTGCGGTGGAAATAATTAATTTAGAATGGTCTTTTTAACGCCAAACTTTTGTTATTGTTGTTTTCGAGTTTTCATGTGTACAATGTTCATATGCATGTATATCTGTTTGATAATACACATAATACATTTTTTATATCTTGTCGATATGCAATACAGATTTTATTTTAAAATTTAATACATTGAAAAAAATAATAAATATTTGAACTGCTACCCATACATATTTGGAATTTTTCTAGTAAAACTTTAAGTTGGTAGTTATGTAAGTATATATGTTGGTAACTGTCCGAACAATTCCGACGATATTAAGGATTGATGTATATACACATTTTTTCGATTACCATTCTTCGATTAGACATCTTTTTGTCTAGTTAAAACCTGCAGATTATGCTCGTTACGAGAGTTGAGTGTCAACAAAAACCATCGTACTACATTTTTAAGTCTGCACAAATGCTGCCAAGCGAGTTGTGATAACTTCCAATGAATTGTGCCAATATATTAAGTTCCTGTTAGCATACCTTTTGCGAGCGGATATCTCTTTAAACCAATTTTCGTATAACTTGTCCTACCACAGTTCTAACCGTATTATCCCATCGTATATATTTTCCATATTCTGGCATAATTCTCTGGAGTTGGTGTCGAGAAATGAGCCGGCTTGAGTAGAAGCAAACTAAAAAGCACCTGATTCAATTCAATCGCCACGCAATGAAGCGGCTGTAATGGAAAATTAATATGTATTAATTATATTTGTAATAGCAATTAGATTTCACAATAGTCTTGATTATAATAAATAAATATTAAATTAAAGCACATTTATACTTTGTTAATTGAAAAATGTATTCATTTTCTTTGCCGTTTGTTCACCAGTCCGCTGTTTTCCACCAGCTTATCTGCAATGATATAAATACCATAAGCATTTACTTGTGCTTACGTATATACTTTACACTTTTAACTTTACGTACCTTGTATTTTTAATACAATTGGGCATTTATTTAACACAATTATGTGAACGGTAAGCTGTCCTGTTTTTTTCTTATTTTATATTTATTTGCAGGAGAAATGTCAGATTTTGACATTTACACCAACGGCGAATTCAGATTTTGACATTACAACCACAAAATTACAAAAACAAAATACACGGGATTTTTCCGACTACCACATTTAACGAATTCGCCTTGTGTTGTGCCAAAATTGCCAAAAACCGGTTTCTATGTCCCAACAGAGTGAGAAGGAAATCGTTAATAAGGAGACATCCAATAACACTAAGCAACAAAAAATGCTGCAGTCATTGCTTGATGAAGTTGCCGCCCTTGGTCCTGAAAATGCTCGGATTACTTCTATCATTGAAGCTCTGCGAGATAGTAACAAGCATATTATAAAAATTACAGAATCTATGCAATCAGAAGCTCGTGCGATGGAAAGTAAGCTCCTTTTTGACGAATTGGCCTCTGCAGTTCTGGTACTTACTGCCGAAGTCAAAAGTCTACGTATAAATGCATAAAATACCAACAATGCTACAACGGTTAAATCTCAGCCTAAAGCAAATAAGCAAAAACCTATGCCATCAGTTCGCCCTGATAAGTCGGAAGATAGCATCTTAACTTTACCAACGTCGACTGCGGCGTCAAACTCTCTCGCTTCGCCTTCTAATGATGTTTTACCTTCGGATGATATATGTAATTTCCTATAAAGAGAAATATACTGCATTGAGGAAGAGTGTTGAAACTCAGTTCAGAGTATTTCTCTCTTTGCTATTATAGTTAGCTTACAAGCACTGTTAGTTTTAATCAAGGCGAATTCATATAAGGTGGTGGTAATCAATCAGCTGTTTGCTTGTTTTTCTTATTTTATAAAATTAAGGATGTCAGTAAAAAGTAATGACGAAGAATTTTGTTTACATATTGATATGATATGATATGATATTTTGAAGCTCGTGATTTCGAAACTTGTGAAATTTTGTCTAAAAATAAAGACATTTTAAAATATTAAAAAATGGGAAAGTGCGCGGTGTGCCTTAAAAAAATAGAAAGCGGGAAAGGACCTTTTTTTAAAGTTCCAACAAGCGATTCTGAGCGGCTGATGTGGTCGAGATCCTGCCGAACGCAGCTTGGGGCAAAAGATTTTGTCTGTTCCGACCACTTCGCACGCATGGACATGGTATGTGGAGGAAGAAAGTTCAAATTGTTGGCAAAGGCGGTGCCTTTTGCTCCAAAGGCAGGCCGTGCGCAGCTAGCACTTGCTTGCCGGCTTCTGATTACAAATCCGGAAATGACATCAGATTTAGGCAGTTTGGGTAATTTACAAAATTATTGTCTTTTTAAAAGTTTATAGGTATGTATATTTTTAATATAGCACGGAAATAGGTCCCTCTTCTTCGCATGCTAACGAAAATGTTGATTTGCAGCCTCGCCTGGAACAACATCAAGAGTTGGATAAAAGTTCTCCTAAGTATGTGTTTTGAAATCCATGTGTATTAAAAAATTGTACCAATATTTTTACAATAGCTTGACCTTTTATCTGACGCAACCACCGGAAGTTAGTATTAAAGATTGCGGAACGCAAACTGAGTAAGTGTAATGTTAACATTATTCGTTGAGTATTTTACAATTTCTAAATAAACTTTTAGCTTTAGAGTTATGGAATTTCTGAAAGACGTGGAAATAGCCGAAATGAAAAAGGAAGTGAAAAAGTTGAATGCACGGAATAAAGAGTTGACATTAAAGTTAGACCAGGTGAACGCTGTGCTTAATTCTGTCAATAGGATATTTACCGAAGGGCAAATTAAGAAATTGACGTTCCCTGGTATTTAAAAAAATTTTCACCTCCAGAGTAAGAAATCCTTTATATAATCCTATATCTAAATTTTAGATAGCAAAGTGAAATGGTCTTACAAGGACATTTCGAATGCAACATGCCTACACGCGGCCGGTCCAAGAGCATACAACCATTTGTATGAAAAAGGATTTCCGCTTCCGCACGTGTCCACACTGCAGCGCTGGTTCCGTAAAAACGACATAAGCGAGGGTCTCCTGACTGGATCAATTGATTGTATGCAACACATGACTGAGCTTTGCGATGACGATAAAATATGTGTTCTTGCATTCGACGAGATGAAGGTCGTTGAAGCATATGAATATGATCAGCCAGGAGACTATGTACGAAAACCCGCAAATTATGTCCAGGTAGTAATGGCTCGTGGGTTGCGGAAATCCTAGAAACAGCCAGTTTTTTTTAATTTTGATTGTCAAATGACAAAAAAAATTTTACTTAACATTATAACGGCCCTAAAAATTGCAAGTTTTCCTGTGGTGGCGGTCGTATGCGATATGGGCCCTACCAATCGGAAGCTATGGAAAGAATTAGGAGTGACTGTAGGTAAGATTACCATTCCTTTTTCTTCCAATAAAAATATGTTTGTAATGTTTATTATCAGATGATATTTTTGGCGACCTTTCCATTTTAATTAAATTTATTGTGTTAGCCGGCTAACACAATAAATTTAGTGTTTATTATCTTTATTTAATTTGTATACTTTTTCAGATAAACCGTGGTTCGCACATCCTAACGACGAAAGCGTAAAAGTGTTTACATTTGCTGATGCACCGCATCTTTTAAAGCTAATAAGAAACCATTTCTTAGATACTGGTTTGTTATGGAAAGGACAAATCCTAACCCCCCGGACAATTGCTGATCTATTGAAGTTCACTGCAACGACGGATGTTTCTATCACTTTTAAAGTAACAGAAGAACACTTATCAGTTAAAGGCATTGGTAAGAAAATACTATCATTGCTACTAACCCATAAAACTAAACGAAATATTAGGACGCCAGAAGGTTAAATTAGCAGCGCAACTGTTTTCAAATACTACTGCGAATGCGATAAGGCACTGTTACTCTTTGGGTTTTGAATTATTTAAGCCCACTGAGGCAGCAGATCTAATTCAATTAGTTAATGACTGGTTCGATGTGTTAAATTCGAATATAAGAACTTTTGGTTATCCGGGGAAGGTATCTAATATTAATTATATTTTAACTTCTTTTGATATGAGTTTATACCTGAAGGAACCTTTTGGAACCGCGCTTCCAAACCAATTACACGTTTTGAAGGCCATGAACGAACTCATGCTGTTGCCCATTATTCCCAACAAGAAGGGTGTAGAATTTTTTCAGAAGGGAATAGTTATGACAAACCGTGCCTTAGTAATGCTCTACGAACAAGTTAAGCAAAATTCGAACGTGGAATATTTGTTAACAAATCGCCTAAATCAAGATGTGCTGGAGCACTTCTTTGGTGCCATCCGCAGTAAAGGTGGCTTGAACGACCACCCAACACCACAGGAATTTAAATATAGGCTACGCAAGTACATTTTAGGTATGCATATTAAATTATACTTCTTGCAAAGATGTGATATGTGATTTTTATTCTTACTATTTTTGCAGCGCGCAACACAGAGTGTCTACAAGGAAGGGGGAATGTGATGACAGACACAAGCGAATGGCTAACGTATTCGGAAACACCGACCACCTCAAAATTAGTGGACGTTAGTATGGTAAGTAGTCAGAGTTGCATAGAGGAATTTGAGATTGACGGCGGTGAGGATAACGCGCAACACTTTAAAATGGAGCTGGAAATCATCGACGGGTTGAATAATCCACATCCGGTTGAATGTGGTATTCTACAGCAGGACGCCTTGGAATACATTTCCAGCTATATAATAAAAAAACTTAGCCTAACGGCATAAAAGTACGGAAAATACTTTCACATGGGTGGACCAGGTGTCGAAGGGATATCTCAACAAGCCGTCGACACATTTTTTGAGTGGGGTTAAAAAATTAGAGGCTATTTTTAACAGCCTAAATGCATTGGAAATTTCGCACTGCAAAAATATCAAAAAGAGTTTGATGGAGAAAAGCGCGGACGTTGAAGTTCCCGAAAGCGTAAAACGACTTTTTTTTAAATGCCGGATTCATTTCCGGTTGCGAAACCTCAACAGGCGCCTAAAAATTAAAAAGGCAAAACAGCGCATAATGGGGTATAAAAAATTCCTCAAAATCAATCTCTGAGTTTGGTAAGTAAAACTATTGAAAAGTCCTTTCCTTATTTTTCTTTTCTTTTTTTCCCCTTTATTTCCTTTTAAATGATTCTAATTTTTTTTGTTTTTTTCTTTTGTACTATTATCTGTTTTAGACAAAAATTTAAGGCGCTAGTAAAGCAGCCAAAAAATCCCGCAGGCGCTAGTGAAGCAGCCTACCAACTCCAATGTTGCAAAGGCATAGTATATAAATATACATATAAATTTGGTTTTTTATATGAAATAATATTAATTCCTAAACGTACTGGCAACAATAACGAAAAAATTAATAATACACATTATAGCGAAAAAAAACAGATTTTTCGATTTAATAAAACTTAAAATTTATTGCAGCAAACCAAAAAGTGTTATTTTTTATATCCGAGTTTTATTTGATAGGAGGAATCTATCTTTATATATTTTTATTTTTCAAATTTCTAACCTGTGTATTAAAAACTGTTTTGACATTAGATGTAAGATTAATTTCGAAAGGTGATACACATTAAAGGTAATTAATATTTAACTTAATTGGTTTATACAAAATTTGAAGAAATTTTAAAAACAATAATATTCCTATAATAAGTTATATGTATATTGATTTAAACCATAAAACTCTCGTTTCATTTTTATGGGTCACAATCATATCGCTTGGCTTTTCGTTACCAATTTTGTGCAGTCGCTTCGATTAGACTTTTATACACTCGCGTTAACAACCATCATTCTGGTGTTTCTCAACTCTATTTGTTTTCGCCATTTCAGTATAAAGTTTCTTGCCTGCTAACAAACGCCTGTAAAATGAAATTTTAATAATTCAGTTAGTATTTACCTATTTACAACAAAAAGAAATTAAGAGGCAAATTGTGCTTATAGCATAGTTTTGTGTAATCTAGACACCAAGAATTCTGCAATTTCTTATGCCCATTCGGCTTATTCTGCACTTAAATTTGCACACTTAAAACTATTGAGACATTTTTCACTGTCCTTTTGCGTCACCCGCATGCGATGTGTCCAGACGAGGTAATTGTTGGCGCTGCGATCGGATGTGTCGCTTTGTTGCAGTTTGAATTATTATCAGATCCGCTTCCCAATATTCATCTATTTTGGTTGGCTAATTATGTGGTAGGATAGCACAATGAATGTACAATAACAATTATTTCAAAAGTGGGAACAAATAAACAATTAATTCAATTTACCTAGAAGCATCTTCAAGCCAATCACCACTCACATCTGCTGCAGGATTAATAACTTGTGTTGGTGCAGCAATAACGAAACATCGACCTTCTTGCTTCTTGGATCTACAGGAATGCACGTACTGCAAAGAATCTTTAAGTTTTAATCAATAAATGTAAAATGTAAATTCCACTTACCAAAATAAATTTTCTTTCATCTGACAACAAAACAAACAATAACTTCCATTCTTCAATTCTCTTCGATTATGACATTCTTAATTTGACAAAATTTGATAAATTTGCTTTGCCACCACCTTTAATCAATTCGCCTTGGTTTTAAGCATTATTTCAGTTCTGAATGAACCACACACTGAACTACAATCTCGTGCGTTTTTACTCTGCCAACAGATACCCTATTATTTAATATGTAAATATTTAACATTAAGGTAGTATTAGTTATGTTCTTGAATCTTAAGAAATTTGGCGGTATTTTAGTCTTTTCAGAGGAACCTGTCCTGTAGCTCACTTTAGTTTGTTTTCAGTTTATATACCGTCGTTATCAGAATATTTTCTTAGAATAATAATTTGCACAATTGACAATTTTATTGAGCTCGAGGCCAGTTTTATTGAAGATGTTATTTGGAAAAAACAACAAGAGTTTTTTTAAATGGTAGAAGTTAGTACTATTTTGGAAATCACCTCATTTCCTCATCAGACTTCTTTATTTAATTAATTATATTTATTCCTCACAACCACTTCTCCAATGCTATGATCCAAGTAGCTCGGAGTAGCAAAGCCAACACGCTAAATGCTGTGCTACGCTAGCTGAGTGGACTGCTGCGTCTTTTCCATCTTCCATAAACAAACCAAATACAAACAAGAGCAACTGATCTGCCGCTATTTGTACTTGTTTGTGTGGTTGTTATTTGTGTGTTTGCAATACTGTGTGTAAAATTTTCATTGGTATTTACCAATTCTTGTAATTCTTAGAATGCATTTCAGGTGTGCTGATCCTTGCATATAAAACTGGCCTCGAGCTCAATAAAATTATCAATTATTAAAATTTATAATTTATATTACAATTTATATCAGATCAAGGTGTACCTTATATTTAAGTAGCGATGAGTTACAATAAATTTATTTAGATTAATCTAAATTTTAAATGTTTACTGAAAGTGAATTTGATAGTCAAATTTTAAAAATTTGGTTTTATCTCTAAAATATGTACATATCGCCCGTCGCTCTTACTATTATGGCTGAAACACAATGCCGACGTACAGCCGATGATTACAGCGCTTGTTGTGGGGTACCCAATGTCGGATGCAATTTCGCCCAGGGACGTCGTTTGTGGCGACCACTTTTCGCGCGAAGTTATGATTTACGGTGGGAATAATTAATTTAGAATGGTCTTTTTAACGCCAAACTTTTGTTATTGTTGTTTTCGAGTTTTCATGTGTACAATGTTCATATGCATGTATATCAGTTTGATAATACACATAATACATTTTTTATATCTTGTCGATATGCCATACAGATTTTATTTTAAAATTGAACACATTGAAAAAAATAATAAATATTTGAGCTGCTACCCATACATATTCTTGTTATATTTGGAATTTTTCTATATATGTTGGTAATTGTCCGAACCATTCCCACGATATCAATGGATTTATGTATATACACATTTTTTCGATTGCCATTCTTCGATTAGACATCTTTTTGTCTAGTTAAAACCTGCAGATTCTGCTCGTTACGAGAGTTGAGTGTCAACAAAAACCATCGTACTACATTTTTAATTCTGCACAAATGCTGCCAAGCGAGTTGAGATAACTTCCAATGAATTGTGCCATTATATTAAGTTCCTATTAACATACTTTTTTTGAGCGGATATCTCTTTAAACCAATTTCCGTATAACTTGTCCTACCACAGTTCTAACCGTATTATCCCATCGTATATATTTTCCATATTCTGTCATAATTCTCTGCAGTTGGTGTCGAGAAATGAGCCGGCTTGAGTAGAAGCAATGAAGCGGCTGTAATGGAAAATTAATATGTATTAATTATATTTGTAATAGCAATTAGATTTCACAATAGTCTTGATTATAATAAATAAATATAAAATTAAAGCACCTTTATGCTTTGTTAATTGAAAAATGTATTCATTTCCTTTGCCGTTTCTTCACCAGTCCGCTGTTTTCCACCAGCTTATCTGCAATGATATAAATACCATAAGCATTTACTTGTGCTTACGTATATACTTTACACTTTTAACTTTACGTACCTAGTATTTTAAATACAATTGGGCATTTAATTAACACAATTATGTGAACGGTAAGCTTTCCTTTATTTTTCTTATTTTATATTTATTTGCAGGAGAAATGTCAGATTTTGACATTTACACCAACGGCGAATTCAGATTTTGACATTACAACCACAAAATTACAAAAACTAACTAATAAATTCGCCTTGTTTTGTGCCAAAATTGCCAAAAACCGGTTTCTATGTCCCAACAGAGTGAGAAGAAAATCGTAAATAAGGAGACATCCAATAACACTAAGCAACAAATAATGCTGCAGTCATTGCTTGATGAAGTTGCCGCCTTTGGTCCTGAAAATGCTCGGATTACTTCATTGAAGCTCCGCGAGATGGTAACAAGCATATTATAAAAATTACAGAATCTATGCAATCAGAAGCTCGTGCGATGGAAAGTAAGCTCCTTTTTGACGAATTGGCCTCTGCTGTTCTGGTACTTACTGCCGAAGTCAAAAGTCTACGTATAAATGCATAAAATACCAACAATGCTACAACGATTAAATCTCAGCCTAAAGCAAATAAGCAAAAACCTATGCCATCAGTTCGCCCTGATAAGTCGGCAGATAGCATCTTAACTTTACCAACGTCGACTGCGGCGTCAAACTCTCTCGCTTCGTCTTCTAATGATGTTTTACCTTCGGATGATATATGCAATTTCCTATAAAGAGAAATATACTGCATTGAGGACGAGTGTTGAAACTCAGTTCAGAGTATTTCTGTCTTTGCTATTATAGTTAGCTTACAAGCACTGTTAGTTTTAAGCATTATTTCAGTTCTGAATGAACCACACACTAAACTACAATCTCGTGCGTTTTTACTCTGCCAACAGATGAAGAAATGAGGTGATTTCCAAAATAGTACTAACTTCTACCATTTCAAAAAACTGTTGTTGTTTTTTCCAAATTACATTTTCAATAAAACTGGCTTCCAGCTCAATAAAATTGTCAATTATTAAAATTTATAATTTATATTACAATGTATATCAGATCAAGGTGTAGCTTATATTTAAGTAGAGATGGGTTACAATACATTTATTTAGATTAATCTAAATTTTAAATTTTTACTGAAAGTGAATTTGAAAGTCAAATTTTAAAAATTTGGTTTTATCTCTAAAATATGTACATATCGCCCGTCGCTCTTACTATTATGGCTGAAACACAATGCCGACGTACAGCCGAAATTTCGCCCAGCAAAGCGGCATCCTCAGCGACGTTCGCCGTAAATTTCGCTTACTAAAACATAATTACGGCTACAACGAAATCAGCTGATTATGCCAAGTTGTATGTCAGCTGATAGAGTGACCATATTGAGCAGATACAACTTTTAGTACATAGAATGAATACAGCGAGAAAAAGAATATTTAACAAAAACAGAAAATGTTGAAAATAGCTTTTACTAAAGTTAAATTTTTACAAGTAACAGAATTAATACTTTTTAACAAAAAACTAAAACATTTTTTGTTTTATTTCGATTTTAAGACCTTAGAATATTTCACATATGGTCACAATGATTGACATTTTGCCGCTGCTGCCAGCGACGACAATAGAAATACATAATTCTATTGCCGCGAATAGACGTCGGACGAGTTTCGGTGTGCGCTTTGGTTGTGCGCATTCTCATATACGGTGGTGTGTTCTATTTTTCGCGACGAAAAGTTCGTCGTATGTCGGCATTGTGTTTCAGCCATTAAGGTAAGATAAGTCGTAACATAGTAGATTTAGCGGAAGGTGTATCTAGAATGACAATTTAAAGCTTATTTAGTAAAGAATTTCATTTGCATTGAAAATATTTTTATGCAAATCAATATAAATTGATATTTAATATTTATTTATTATTATTTTATTTATTTATTTATTTACAAGATATTAAAAATAATTATAAAATTTTGGTGTTTTAGTAATTTTACATGAAAAAATTATATTAATAATAGTTTATTAAGTATTGTGAAAGGTTATTGGAGTAATTATTTAATTAATTTAAATTAATTTAAAATAAAATTTAATTTGTTGTACCTTGTGTGTCAACGTTTATTAAATTATTAATAAATATTTATTTATCTCGATTTTATATTATATTGTTTAAATAATTTAAATTGATAAGTTTATATAAAGAATTCGGCCAATTTTATTATCGCCTGTTTAATAAAAACATGTCTTTTTGTATTATATAAAAAGTCTAACCAGCCCACTGAATTTGTTCAAATGGCCGCAAAGGTAGCATGCATAATCATTAGTCTGTATGAATAAAATTTATTTAAAAGACGAGAAGACCCAACAAATCTTTATATTTTTTAGTAATTAAATTGTATTGATTTATTTTATTTTATGCTATATAATATTTTGTTGGGGTGATATTAAAATTTAATAAACTTTTAAATTGTGTTATATCATTAATTTATGATTTTTGATCCGTTAATAACGATTATAGGATTAAGTTACTTTAAAGATAACAGCGTAATTTTTTTGGAGAGTTCATATCGATAAAAAAGTTTGCTACCTCGATGTTGGATTAAGATTTATTTTTAGGTGTAGCTGCTTAAATATAAAGTGTTAGACTTTTAAATTCTTACATGATCTGAGTCTGAACTCAGCGGCGTAAGCCAGGTTGGTTTCAATCTTTAAAAAATAATAATATTTTAGAACAAAAGGACCAAATATTGGAATTATATAAATTTTGTTATTGAATATTATTAGCTATTTTAACTTTATTGGAGAAGGGGATCGGTCGCAGCGTAAAGTGGAATGCATTAAGTGCAGTGAACACTTTCACCTTGGGTGTGTAAACATTATACTGGCTGACGTTGAGTTCTTGTTAAACTCTGTGAAGGTGGTGTTGTGCCAAGGCGAATTGATTAAAGGTGGTATTAAAAAACAGCTGATTCTAAACTTTTTTTCAAGGCGAAGAGGGTGTAATGTCAAATTAATTGCTTATGTTTACATTCTGATTGGCAATGTTTTTACGTTTTGCGGTGTTTTTCGGTATTTTACGGTTTTTTTTTCGCACTGTGAGCGATAATTTATAATAAAAAGACATCGGAAAGTGTGCTATTTGCTACAAACAAGTGGAACAAGGAACGAGACCGTTATTCTAGGTGCAAAGCGATGATTACAAGCGCTTGTTGTGGGGTACCCAATGTCGGATGCAATTTCGCCCAGGGACGTCGTTTGTGGCGACCACTTTTCGCGCGAAGTTATGATTTGCGGTGAAAATAATTAATTTAGAATGGTCTTTTTAACGCCAAACTTTTGTTATTGTTGTTTTCGAGTTTTCATGTGTACAATGTTCATATGCATGTATATCTGTTTGATAATACACATAATACATTTTTTATATCTTGTCGATATGCCATACAGATTTTATTTTAAAATTGAACACATTGAAAAAATAATAAATATTTGAACTGCTACCCATACATATTCTTGTTATATTTGGAATTTTTCTAGTTAAACTTTATGTTGGTATTTATGTAAGTATATATGTTGGTAATTGTCCGAACCATTCCCACGATATCAAGGATTTATGTATATACACATTTTTTCGATTGCCATTCTTCGATTAGACATCTTTTTGTCTAGTTAAAACCTGCAGATTATGCTCGTTACGAGAGTTGAGTGTCAACAAAAACCATCGTACTACATTTTTAATTCTGCACAAATGCTGCCAAGCGAGTTGAGATAACTTCCAATGAATTGTGCCAATATATTAAGTTCCTATTAACATACTTTTTTTGAGCGGATATCTCTTTAAACCAATTTTCGTATAGCTTGTCCTACCACAGTTCTAACCGTATTATCCCATCGTATATATTTTCCATATTCTGGCATAATTATATGCAGTTGGTGTCGAGAAATGAGCCGGCTTAAGTAGAAGCAAACTAAAAAGCACGTGATTCCATTCAATCGCCACGCAATGAAGCGGCTGTAATGGAAAATTAATATGTATTAATTCTATTTGTAATAGCAATGAGATTTCACAATAGTCTTGATTATAATAAATAAATATAAAATTAAAGCACCTTTATACTTTGTTAATTGAAAAATGTATTCATTTTCTTTGCCGTTTGTTCACCAGTCCGCTGTTTTCCACCAGCTTATCTGCAATGATATAAATACCATAAGCATTTACTTGTGCTTATGTATATACTATACACTTTTAACTTTACGTACCTTGTATTTTTAATACAATTGGGCATTTATTTAACACAATTATGTGAACGGTAAGCTTTCCTTTATTTTTCTTATTTTATATTTATTTGCGGGAGAAATGTCAGATTTTGACATTTACACCAACGGCGAATTCAGATTTTGACATTACAACCACAAAATTACAAAAACTAAATACACGGGATTTTTCCTACTAGCACATTTAACGAATTCGCCTTGTGTTGTGCCAAAATTGCCAAAAACCGGTTTCTATGTCCCAACAGAGTGAGAAGGAAATCGTAAATAAGGAGACATCCAATAACACTAAGCAACAAATAATGCTGCAGTCATTGCTTGATGAAGTTGCCGCCTTTGGTCCTGAAAATGCTCGGATTACTTCATTGAAGCTCTGCGAGATGGTAACAAGCATATTATAAAAATTACAGAATCTATGCAATCAGAAGCTCGTGCGATGGAAAGTAAGCTCCTTTTTGACGAATTGGCCTCTGCAGTTCTGGTACTTACTGCCGAAGTCAAAAGTCTACGTATAAATGCATAAAATACCAACAATGCTACAACGATTAAATCTCAGCCTAAAGCAAATAAGCAAAAACCTATGCCATCAGTTCGCCCTGATAAGTCGGCAGATAGCATCTTAACTTTACCAACGTCGACTGCGGCGTCAAACTATCTCGCTTCGTCTTCTAATGATGTTTTACCTTCGGATGATATATGTAATTTCCTATAAAGAGATATATACTGCATTGAGGAAGAGTGTTGAAACTCAGTTCAGAGTATTTCTCTCTTTGCTATTATAGTTAGCTTACAAGCACTGTTAGTTTTAAGCATTATTTCAGTTCTGAACGAACCACACACTGAACTACAACCTCGTGCGTTACTCTGCCAACAGATAGCCTATTATTTAATATTAATGTTGTATTAGTTATGTTCTTGAATCTTAAGAAATTTGGCGGTATTTTAGTCTTTTCAGAGGAACCTGTCCTGTAATTGATAATCCACGATGTAGCTCACTTTAGTTTGTTTTCAGTTTACATACCGTCGTTATTAGAATTTTTTATAAGAATAATAATTTTCACAATTGACAATTTTATTGAGCTCGAGGCCAGTTTTATTGAAGATGTTATTTGGAAAAAACAACAACAGATTTTTTAAATGGTAGAAGTTAGTACTATTTTGGAAATCACCTCATTTCTTCATCAGACTTCTTTATTTAATTAATTATATTTATTCCTCACAACCACTTCTCCAATGCTATGAACCAAGTAGCTCGGTGTAGCAAAGCCAACACGCTAAATGCTGTGCTGCTGCGTCTTTTCCATCTTACATAAACAAACCAACTACAAACAAGAGCAACTGATCTGCCGCTATTTGTACTTGTTGCTCAATAAAGTTGTCAATTATTAAAATTTATAATTTATATTACAATTTATATCAGATCAAGGTGTAGCTTATATTTAAGTAGAGATGGGTTACAATAAATTTATTTAGATTAATCTAAATTTTAAATGTTTACTGAAAGTGAATTTGATAGTCAAATTTTAAAAATATGGTTTTATCTCTAAAATATGTACATATCGCCCGTCGCTCTTACTATTATGGCTGAAACACAATGCCGACGTACAGCCGAAATTTCGCCCAGCAAAGCGACATCCTCAGCGACGTCCGCCCGGAAAATTCGCTTACTAAAACATAATTACGGCTACAACGAAATTATCTGATTATGCCATGTTTTATGTCAGCTAATAGAGTGACCATATTGAGCAGATACAACTTTTAGAATAAATACAGCGAGGAAAAGGATATTTAACAAAAACAGAAAATGTTGAAAATAGCTTTTACTAAAGGTAAATTTTTACAAGTAACAGAATTAATAATTTTTAACAAAAAACTAAACCATTTTTTGTTTTATTTCGATTTTAAGACCTTAGAATATTTAACATATGGTCACAATGATTGACATTTTGCCGCTGCTGCCAGCGACGACAATAGAAATAATTCTATTGTCGGACGAGTTTCGGTGTGCGCTTTGGTTGTGCGCATTCTCATATACGGTGGTGTGTTCTATTTTTCACGATGAACATTCGCGACGAAAAGTTCGTCGTATGACGGCATTGTGTTTCAGCCATTAAGGTAAGATAAGTCGTAACATAGTAGATGTAGCGGAAGGTGTATCTAGAATGACAATTTAAAGCTTATTTAGTAAAGAATTTCATTTGCATTGAAAATATTTTTATGCAAATCAATATAAATTGATATTTAATATTTATTTATTATTATTTTATTTATTTATTTATTTATAAGATATTAAAAATAATTATAAAATTTTGGTGTTTTAGTAATTTTACATGAAAAAATTATATTAATAATAGTTTATTAAGTATTGTGAAAGGTTATTGGAGTAGTTGAAAATTTTGTATTTTAAAATAAAATTTAATTTGTTGTACCTTGTGTGTCAACGTTTATTAAATTATTAATAAATATTTATTTATCTCGATTTTATAATATATTGTTTAAATAAATTAAATTGATAAGTTTATATAAAGAATTCGGGCAATTTTGTTATCGCCTGTTTAACAAAAACATGTATTTTTGTATTATATAAAACGTCTAACCAGCCCACTGAATTTGTTCAAATGGCCGCAAAGGTAGCGTCAACGTTTATTAAATTATTAATAAATATTTATTTATCTCGATTTTATATTATATTGTTTAAATAATTTAAATTGATAAGTTTATATAAAGAATTCGGCCAACTTTATTATCGCCTGTTTAACAAAAACATGTCTTTTTGTATTATATAAAAAGTCTAACCAGCCCACTGAATTTGTTCAAATGGCCGCAAAGGTAGCATGCATAATCATTAGTCTGTATGAATAAAATTTATTTAAAAGACGAGAAGACCCAACAAATCTTTATATTTTTTAGTAATTAAATTGTATTGGTTTATTTTATTTTATGCTATATAATATTTTGTTGGGGTGATATTAAAATTTAATAAACTTTTAATTTTGTTATATCATTAATTTATGATTTTTGATCCGTTAATAACGATTATAAGGTTAAGTTTATTTAGGGATAAGAGCGTAATTTTTTTGGAGAGTTCATATCGATAAAAAAGTTTGCTACCTCGATGTTGGATTAAGATTTATTTTTAGGTGTAGCTGCTTAAATATAAAGTGTTAGACTTTTAAATTCTTACATGATCTGAGTCTGAACTCAGCGGCGTAAGCCAGGTTGGTTTCAATCTTTAAAAAATAATAATATTTTAGAACGAAAGGACCAAATATTGGAATTATATAAATTTTGTTATTGAATATTATTAGCTATTTTAACTTTATTGGAGAAGGGGATCGGTCGCAGCGTAAAGTGGAATGCGTAAAGTGCAGTGAACACTTTCACCTTGGGTGTGTAAACATTATACTGGCTGACGTTGAGTTCTTGTTAAACTCTGTGAAGGTGGTGTTGTGCCAAGGCGAATTAATTAAAGGTGGTATTAAAAAACAGCTGACTCTAAACTTTTTTTCAAGGCGAAGAGGGTGTAATGTCAAATTCATTGCTTATGTTTACATTCTGATTGGCAATGTTTTTACGTTTTGCGGTGTTTTTCGGTATTTTACGGTTTTTTTTCGCACTGTGAGCGATAATTTATAATAAAAAGACATCGGAAAGTGTGCTATTTGCTACAAAAAAGTGGAACAAGGAACGAGACCGTTATTCTAGGTGCAAAGCGCTGATTACAAGCGCTTTTTGTGGGGTACCCAATGTCGGATGCAATTTCGCCCAGGGACGTCGTTTGTGGCGACCACTTTTCGCGCGAAGTTATGATTTGCGGTGAAAATAATTAATTTAGAATGGTCTTTTTAACGCCAAACTTTTGTTATTGTTGTTTTCGAGTTTTCATGTGTACAATGTTCATATGCATGTATATCTGTTTGATAATACACATAATACATTTTTTATATCTTGTCGATATGCCATACAGATTTTATTTTAAAATTGAACACATTGAAAAAATAATAAATATTTGAACTGCTACCCATACATATTCTTGTTATATTTGGAATTTTTCTAGTTAAACTTTCTGTTGGTATTTATGTAAGTATATATGTTGGTAATTGTCCGAACCATTCCCACGATATCAAGGATTTATGTATATACACATTTTTTCGATTGCCATTCTTCGATTAGACATCTTTTTGTCTAGTTAAAACCTGCAGATTATGCTCGTTACGAGAGTTGAGTGTCAACAAAAACCATCGTACTACAGTTTTAATTCTGCACAAATGCTGCCAAGCGAGTTGAGATAACTTCCAATGAATTGTGCCAATATATTAAGTTCCTATTAACATACTTTTTTTGAGCGGATATCTCTTTAAACCAATTTTCGTATAGCTTGTCCTACCACAGTTCTAACCGTATTATCCCATCGTATATATTTTCCATATTCTGGCATAATTATCTGCAGTTGGTGTCGAGAAATGAGCCGCCTTGAGTAGAAGCAAACTAAAAAGCACCTGATTCAATTCAATCGCCACGCAATGAAGCGGCTGCAATGGAATATTAATATGTATTAATTCTATTTGTAATAGCAATGAGATTTCACAATAGTCTTGATTATAATAAATAAATATAAAATTAAAGCACCTTTATACTTTGTTAATTGAAAAATGTATTCATTTTCTTTGCCGTTTGTTCACCAGTCCGCTGTTTTCCACCAGCTTATCTGCAATGATATAAATACCATAAGCATTTACTTGTGCTTATGTATATACTATACACTTTTAACTTTACGTACCTTGTATTTTTAATACAATTGGGCATTTATTTAACACAATTATGTGAACGGTAAGCTTTCCTTTATTTTTCTTATTTTATATTTATTTGCGGGAGAAATGTCAGATTTTGACATTTACACCAACGGCGAATTCAGATTTTGACATTACAACCACAAAATTACAAAAACTAAATACACGGGATTTTTCCTACTACCACATTTAACGAATTCGCCTTGTGTTGTGCCAAAATTGCCAAAACCCGGTTTCTATGTCCCAACAGAGTGAGAAGGAAATCGTAAATAAGGAGACATCCAATAACACTAAGCAACAAATAATGCTGCAGTCATTGCTTGATGAAGTTGCCGCCTTTGGTCCTGAAAATGCTCGGATTACTTCATTGAAGCTCTGCGAGATGGTAACAAGCATATTATAAAAATTACAGAATCTATGCAATCAGAAGCTCGTGCGATGGAAGGTAAACTCCTTTTTGACGAATTGGCCTCTGCAGTTCTGGTACTTACTGCCGAAGTCAAAAGTCTACGTATAAATGCATAAAATACCAACAATGCTACAACGATTAAATCTCAGCCTAAAGCAAATAAGCAAAAACCTATGCCATCAGTTCGCCCTGATAAGTCGGCAGATAGCATCTTAACTTTACCAACGTCGACTGCGGCGTCAAACTCTCTCGCTTCGTCTTCTAATGATGTTTTACCTTCGGATGATATATGTAATTTCCTATAAAGAGATATATACTGCATTGAGGAAGAGTGTTGAAACTCAGTTCAGAGTATTTCTCTCTTTGCTATTATAGTTAGCTTACAAGCACTGTTAGTTTTAAGCATTATTTCAATTCTGAACGAACCACACACTGAACTACAACCTCGTGCGTTACTCTGCCAACAGATAGCCTATTATTTAATATTAATGTTGTATTAGTTATGTTCTTGAATCTTAAGAAATTTGGCGGTATTTTAGTCTTTTCAGAGGAACCTGTCCTGTAATTGATAATCCACGATGTAGCTCACTTTAGTTTGTTTTCAGTTTACATACCGTCGTTATCAGAATTTTTTATAAGAATAATAATTTTCACAATTGACAATTTTATTGAGCTCGAGGCCAGTTTTATTGAAGATGTTATTTGGAAAAAACAACAACAGATTTTTTAAATGGTAGAAGTTAGTACTATTTTGGAAATCACCTCATTTCTTCATCAGACTTCTTTATTTAATTAATTATATTTATTCCTCACAACCACTTCTCCAATGCTATGAACCAAGTAGCTCGGTGTAGCAAAGCCAACACGCTAAATGCTGTGCTGCTGCGTCTTTTCCATCTTACATAAACAAACCAACTACAAACAAGAGCAACTGATCTGCCGCTATTTGTACTTGTTGCTCAATAAAGTTGTCAATTATTAAAATTTATAATTTATATTACAATTTATATCAGATCAAGGTGTAGCTTATATTTAAGTAGAGATGGGTTACAATAAATTTATTTAGATTAATCTAAATTTTAAATGTTTACTGAAAGTGAATTTGATAGTCAAATTTTAAAAATATGGTTTTATCTCTAAAATATGTACATATCGCCCGTCGCTCTTACTATTATGGCTGAAACACAATGCCGACGTACAGCCGAAATTTCGCCCAGCAAAGCGACATCCTCAGCGACGTCCGCCCGGAAACTTCGCTTACTAAAACATAATTACGGCTACAACGAAATTATCTGATTATGCCAAGTTGTATGTCAGCTAATAGAGTGACCATATTGAGCAGATACAACTTTTAGCACATAGAATGAATACAGCGAGGAAAAGGATATTTAACAAAAACAGAAAATGTTGAAAATAGCTTTTACTAAAGGTAAATTTTTACAAGTAACAGAATTAATACTTTTTAACAAAAAACTATACCATTTTTTGTTTTATTTCGATTTTAAGACCTTAGAATATTTAACATATGGTCACAATGATTGACATTTTGCCGCTGCTGCCAGCGACGACAATAGAAATAATTCTATTGTCGGACGAGTTTCGGTGTGCGCTTTGGTTGTGCGCATTCTCATATACGGTGGTGTGTTCTATTTTTCACGATGAACATTCGCGACGAAAAGTTCGTCGTATGACGGCATTGTGTTTCAGCCATTAAGGTAAGATAAGTCGTAACATAGTAGATGTAGCGGAAGGTGTATCTAGAATGACAATTTAAAGCTTATTTAGTAAAGAATTTCATTTGCATTGAAAATATTTTTATGCAAATCAATATAAATTGATATTTAATATTTATATTATATTGTTTAAATAATTTAAATTAATAAGTTTATATAAAGAATTCGGCCAATTTTATTATCGCCTGTTTAACAAAAACATGTCTTTTTGTATTATATAAAAAGTCTAACCAGCCCACTGAATTTGTTCAAATGGCCGCAAAGGTAGCATGCATAATCATTAGTCTGTATGAATAAAATTTATTTAAAAGACGAGAAGACCCAACAAATCTTTATATTTTTTAGTAATTAAATTGTATTGGTTTATTTTATTTTATGCTATATAATATTTTGTTGGGGTGATATTAAAATTTAATAAACTTTTAATTTTGTTATATCATTAATTTATGATTTTTGATCCGTTAATAACGATTATAAGATTAAGTTGCTTTAGGGCTAACAGCGTAATTTTTTTGGAGAGTTCATATCGATAAAAAAGTTTGCTACCTCGATGTTGGATTAAGATTTATTTTTAGGTGTAGCTGCTTAAATATAAAGTGTTAGACTTTTAAATTCTTACATGATCTGAGTCTGAACTCAGCGGCGTAAGCCAGGTTGGTTTCAATCTTTAAAAAATAATAATATTTTAGAACGAAAGGACCAAATATTGGAATTATATAAATTTTGTTATTGAATATTATTAGCTATTTTAACTTTATTGGAGAAGGGGATCGGTCGCAGCGTAAAGTGCAATGCGTAAAGTGCAGTGAACACTTTCACCTTGGGTGTGTAAACATTATACTGGCTGACGTTGAGTTCTTGTTAAACTCTGTGAAGGTGGTGTTCTGCCAAGGCGAATTAATTAAAGGTGGTATTAAAAAACAGCTGACTCTAAACTTTTTTTTCAAGGCGAAGAGGGTGTAATGTCAAATTCATTGCTTATGTTTACATGCTGATTGGCAATGTTTTTACGTTTTGCGGTGTTTTTCGGTATTTTACGGTTTTTTTTCGCACTGTGAGCGATAATTTATAATAAAAAGACATCGGAAAGTGTGCTATTTGCTACAAAAAAGTGGAACAAGGAACGAGACCGTTATTCTAGGTGCAAAGCGATGATTACAAGCGCTTGTTGTGGGGTACCCAATGTCGGATGCAATTTCGCCCAGGGACGTCGTTTGTGGCGACCACTTTTCGCGCGAAGTTATGATTTGCGGTGGAAATAATTAATTTAGAATTGTCTTTTTAACGCCAAACTTTTGTTATTGTTGTTTTCGAGTTTTCATGTGTACAATGTTCATATGCATGTATATCTGTTTGATAATACACATAATACATTTTTTATATCTTGTCGATATGCCATACAGATTTTATTTTAAAATTGAACACATTGAAAAAATAATAAATATTTGAACTGCTACCCATACATATTCTTGTTATATTTGGAATTTTTCTAGTTAAACTTTATGTTGGTATATATGTAAGTATATATGTTGGTAATTGTCCGAACCATTCACACGATATCAAGGATTTATGTATATACACATTTTTTCGATTGCCATTCTTCGATTAGACATCTTTTTGTCTAGTTAAAACCTGCAGTTTATGCTCGTTACGAGAGTTGAGTGTCAACAAAAACTATCGTACTACATTTTTAATTCTGCACAAATGCTGCCAAGCGAGTTGAGATAACTTCCAATGAATTGTGCCAATATATTAAGTTCCTATTAACATACTTTTTTTGAGCGGATATCTCTTTAAACCAATTTTCGTATAGCTTGTCCTACCACAGTTCTAACCGTATTATCCCATCGTATATATTTTCCATATTCTGGCATAATTCTCTGCAGTTGGTGTCGAGAAATGAGCCGGCTTGAGTAGAAGCAAACTAAAAAGCACCTGATTCAATTCAATCGCCACGCAATGAAGCGGCTGTAATGGAAAATTAATATGTATTAATTCTATTTGTAATAGCAATGTGATTTCACAATAGTGTTGATTATAATAAATAAATACAAATGTAAAGCACCTTTATACTTTGTTAATTGAAAAATGTATTCATTTTCTTTGCCGTTTGTTCACCAGTCCGCTGTTTTCCACCAGCTTATCTGCAATGATATAAATACCATAAGCATTTACTTGTGCTTCTGTATATACTATAGACTTTTAACTTTACGTACCTTGTATTTTTAATACAATTGGGCATTTATTTAACACAATTATGTGAACGGTAAGCTTTCCTTTATTTTTCTTATTTTATATTTATTTGCGGGAGAAATGTCAGATTTTGACATTTACACCAACGGCGAATTCAGATTTTGACATTACAACCACAAAATTACAAAAACTAAATACACGGGATTTTTCCGACTACCACATTTAACGAATTCGCCTTTTGTTGTGCCAAAATTGCCAAAAACCGGTTTCTATGTCCCAACAGAGTGAGAAGGAAATCGTAAATAAGGAGACATCCAATAACACTAAGCAACAAATAATGCTGCAGTCATTGCTTGATGAAGTTGCCGCCTTTGGTCCTGAAAATGCTCGGATTACTTCATTGAAGCTCTGCGAGATGGTAACAAGCATATTATAAAAATTACAGAATCTATGCAATCAGAAGCTCGTGCGATGGAAAGTAAGCTCCTTTTTGACGAATTGGCCTCTGCAGTTCTGGTACTTACTGCCGAAGTCAAAAGTCTACGTATAAATGCATAAAATACCAACAATGCTACAACGATTAAATCTCAGCCTAAAGCAAATAAGCAAAAACCTATGCCATCAGTTCGCCCTGATAAGTCGGCAGATAGCATCTTAACTTTACCAACGTCGACTGCGGCGTCAAACTATCTCGCTTCGTCTTCTAATGATGTTTTACCTTCGGATGATATATGTAATTTCCTATAAAGAGATATATACTGCATTGAGGAAGAGTGTTGAAACTCAGTTCAGAGTATTTCTCTCTTTGCTATTATAGTTAGCTTACAAGCACTGTTAGTTTTAAGCATTATTTCAGTTCTGAACGAACCACACACTGAACTACAACCTCGTGCGTTACTCTGCCAACAGATAGCCTATTATTTAATATTAATGTTGTATTAGTTATGTTCTTGAATCTTAAGAAATTTGGCGGTATTTTAGTCTTTTCAGAGGAACCTGTCCTGTAATTGATAATCCACGATGTAGCTCACTTTAGTTTGTTTTCAGTTTACATACCGTCGTTATCAGAATTTTTTATAAGAATAATAATTTTCACAATTGACAATTTTATTGAGCTCGAGGCCAGTTTTATTGAAGATGTTATTTGGAAAAAACAACAACAGATTTTTTAAATGGTAGAAGTTAGTACTATTTTGGAAATCACCTCATTTCTTCATCAGACTTCTTTATTTAATTAATTATATTTATTCCTCACAACCACTTCTCCAATGCTATGAACCAAGTAGCTCGGTGTAGCAAAGCCAACACGCTAAATGCTGTGCTGCTGCGTCTTTTCCATCTTACATAAACAAACCAACTACAAACAAGAGCAACTGATCTGCCGCTATTTGTACTTGTTGCTCAATAAAGTTGTCAATTATTAAAATTTATAATTTATATTACAATTTATATCAGATCAAGGTGTAGCTTATATTTAAGTAGAGATGGGTTACAATAAATTTATTTAGATTAATCTAAATTTTAAATGTTTACTGAAAGTGAATTTGATAGTCAAATTTTAAAAATATGGTTTTATCTCTAAAATATGTACATATCGCCCGTCGCTCTTACTATTATGGCTGAAACACAATGCCGACGTACAGCCGAAATTTCGCCCAGCAAAGCGACATCCTCAGCGACGTCCGCCCGGAAACTTCGCTTACTAAAACATAATTACGGCTACAACGAAATTATCTGATTATGCCAAGTTGTATGTCAGCTAATAGAGTGACCATATTGAGCAGATACAACTTTTAGCACATAGAATGAATACAGCGAGGAAAAGGATATTTAACAAAAACAGAAAATGTTGAAAATAGCTTTTACTAAAGGTAAATTTTTACAAGTAACAGAATTAATACTTTTTAACAAAAAACTATACCATTTTTTGTTTTATTTCGATTTTAAGACCTTAGAATATTTAACATATGGTCACAATGATTGACATTTTGCCGCTGCTGCCAGCGACGACAATAGAAATAATTCTATTGTCGGACGAGTTTCGGTGTGCGCTTTGGTTGTGCGCATTCTCATATACGGTGGTGTGTTCTATTTTTCACGATGAACATTCGCGACGAAAAGTTCGTCGTATGACGGCATTGTGTTTCAGCCATTAAGGTAAGATAAGTCGTAACATAGTAGATGTAGCGGAAGGTGTATCTAGAATGACAATTTAAAGCTTATTTAGTAAAGAATTTCATTTGCATTGAAAATATTTTTATGCAAATCAATATAAATTGATATTTAATATTTATATTATATTGTTTAAATAATTTAAATTAATAAGTTTATATAAAGAATTCGGCCAATTTTATTATCGCCTGTTTAACAAAAACATGTCTTTTTGTATTATATAAAAAGTCTAACCAGCCCACTGAATTTGTTCAAATGGCCGCAAAGGTAGCATGCATAATCATTAGTCTGTATGAATAAAATTTATTTAAAAGACGAGAAGACCCAACAAATCTTTATATTTTTTAGTAATTAAATTGTATTGGTTTATTTTATTTTATGCTATATAATATTTTGTTGGGGTGATATTAAAATTTAATAAACTTTTAATTTTGTTATATCATTAATTTATGATTTTTGATCCGTTAATAACGATTATAAGATTAAGTTGCTTTAGGGCTAACAGCGTAATTTTTTTGGAGAGTTCATATCGATAAAAAAGTTTGCTACCTCGATGTTGGATTAAGATTTATTTTTAGGTGTAGCTGCTTAAATATAAAGTGTTAGACTTTTAAATTCTTACATGATCTGAGTCTGAACTCAGCGGCGTAAGCCAGGTTGGTTTCAATCTTTAAAAAATAATAATATTTTAGAACGAAAGGACCAAATATTGGAATTATATAAATTTTGTTATTGAATATTATTAGCTATTTTAACTTTATTGGAGAAGGGGATCGGTCGCAGCGTAAAGTGGAATGCATTAAGTGCAGTGAACACTTTCACCTTGGGTGTGTAAACATTATACTGGCTGACGTTGAGTTCTTGTTAAACTCTGTGAAGGTGGTGTTGTGCCAAGGCGAATTGATTAAAGGTGGTATTAAAAAACAGCTGATTCTAAACTTTTTTTCAAGGCGAAGAGGGTGTAATGTCAAATTAATTGCTTATGTTTACATTCTGATTGGCAATGTTTTTACGTTTTGCGGTGTTTTTCGGTATTTTACGGTTTTTTTTTCGCACTGTGAGCGATAATTTATAATAAAAAGACATCGGAAAGTGTGCTATTTGCTACAAACAAGTGGAACAAGGAACGAGACCGTTATTCTAGGTGCAAAGCGATGATTACAAGCGCTTGTTGTGGGGTACCCAATGTCGGATGCAATTTCGCCCAGGGACGTCGTTTGTGGCGACCACTTTTCGCGCGAAGTTATGATTTGCGGTGAAAATAATTAATTTAGAATGGTCTTTTTAACGCCAAACTTTTGTTATTGTTGTTTTCGAGTTTTCATGTGTACAATGTTCATATGCATGTATATCTGTTTGATAATACACATAATACATTTTTTATATCTTGTCGATATGCCATACAGATTTTAT
This sequence comes from Philophylla caesio, assembly GCA_963971545.1. Taxonomy (NCBI): domain Eukaryota; kingdom Metazoa; phylum Arthropoda; class Insecta; order Diptera; family Tephritidae; genus Philophylla; species Philophylla caesio. The sequence continues at coordinate 40,656,949 of OZ020608.1, read as the reverse complement.
TTTAAAATTGAACACATTGAAAAAATAATAAATATTTGAACTGCTACCCATACATATTCTTGTTATATTTGGAATTTTTCTAGTTAAACTTTATGTTGGTATTTATGTAAGTATATATGTTGGTAATTGTCCGAACCATTCCCACGATATCAAGGATTTATGTATATACACATTTTTTCGATTGCCATTCTTCGATTAGACATCTTTTTGTCTAGTTAAAACCTGCAGATTATGCTCGTTACGAGAGTTGAGTGTCAACAAAAACCATCGTACTACATTTTTAATTCTGCACAAATGCTGCCAAGCGAGTTGAGATAACTTCCAATGAATTGTGCCAATATATTAAGTTCCTATTAACATACTTTTTTTGAGCGGATATCTCTTTAAACCAATTTTCGTATAGCTTGTCCTACCACAGTTCTAACCGTATTATCCCATCGTATATATTTTCCATATTCTGGCATAATTATATGCAGTTGGTGTCGAGAAATGAGCCGGCTTAAGTAGAAGCAAACTAAAAAGCACGTGATTCCATTCAATCGCCACGCAATGAAGCGGCTGTAATGGAAAATTAATATGTATTAATTCTATTTGTAATAGCAATGAGATTTCACAATAGTCTTGATTATAATAAATAAATATAAAATTAAAGCACCTTTATACTTTGTTAATTGAAAAATGTATTCATTTTCTTTGCCGTTTGTTCACCAGTCCGCTGTTTTCCACCAGCTTATCTGCAATGATATAAATACCATAAGCATTTACTTGATGTTTTTGTAGACAGTTGTGTAGTTGTCTTTACGGTGTGCTCTCCGTTCGAACATGGTATGATTTGTTTTGGCCAATATTTTTGTATAAATTTTCGTTGTATTTGAGCTCAAGGCCGTATTATAAATAAAATGTAAATTGCAAATTTGTTTTTTATATTTTATTTATTATTGTCGATATTTCGCTCTCAATCTGAGGGCATCTTCAGGACTGAAAAACATACATCATTACATTATGTACATAGATTCGAAACATACATCAAAAAAGCGACTTACACTAATGGATTTGTCCGGTCGACTAATCATATATTAAAATTTATTTAACAAAATAAGTGAGAAGACAATTAAACATACTCGTAACTATGGAAACATAAACATGAAGATGTAAACAATTTAAAATACAGTAAGTGTAAACAAAACAAAAAAAACCACAACAACAATACATTAAGCGACAAACGGCAAGACGAGGAAATGTCCGTATGTAGATCATCGCAGCATCACATTGTTGTCATACGGAGTATTGGTAGCGGACCGACGATCGATTGAACCTTAGCACATAACACTTACTTAATGTTTGTTGTTGTGCATTCGAATTAGGTTACGATACACATGAGCGCAGTTCTCTGTGTCCCTTTTAAAATTCATCCTTCTATTATTAGGGGTGTTCGCAATATGTAGCATTTCTAAAATATATCGTTTACTATAATTTTTCTCTTCTTGCAAGATTGCTACATTTTCGAAGTCGGGATAATGGCCCATTACATTGCAGTGCGATGACAAGGCTGTTTTGTTGTCTGTATAACCATTCCTTAATTTTATATTGGATTTGTGAGCGGAAATCCTTGTCTTTAGTTTAGATTTGGTTGTCCCCACATATACCATATCGCATAAGTGGGACCCGTCACCATTGCATGGTACTCTATAAACTATCTCAGATTTCTCACTTCTAGGAATTTTATCTTTAGTATTAGAATATAATTGTTTTAAAGTATTGTCATAAGTAAACGCTATGTGGAAATTTTCCTTGTCATATATTTTAGATTGTTTAATCCTCTCAAAAAGTCCCTGTACGTACGTTGCCGATTTATAAGATTTGACATCTTTCACTTTTTCTCTGTTGAACTCGACGTAATGCTCGTGAATGAGTTTATTTATTAATCCAAGAGGAAATTCGTTTTTCTGTAGAATATCTTTAATAACGGTTATGTTTTTGTGGTGGTAACATTGGTCACTTATAGTGAGAACTCTCCTTATAAAATTGTTTGCAGTATTCATAATTGTTTTCTTCTCATGTTTGGAGTTAAAATTTATGGGCCTCCCTGATGTTGTAGGTTTCTTATACCAGTCAACTGTTATGCTATTGTCTTTCCTAACTATTAGGGTGTCCAGGTAAGGTAAATGTCCTTCTTTTTCAATTTCTATCGTAAATTTAATTGTTTTGTTATAATTATTTAATGTGTTAAGCATCTTCTCTATATCTGCTGTTTTTACTATTGCAAATAAATCATCAACATATTTGGTCAATAGCCGTGGTTGGTTGTTGGAGTCTTTTTCAAAGTTTGTTAGTATTTCTTCCATAACTATATCCGCTATTACAGGTGATGCTGGTGATCCCATAGGCATACCTGACTTTTGTTCATAAATTTTGTTATTATATTTAAAATAGCGGTTTTCTTGACACAAAATTTTAGTATGCTTAAAAAAAGTTCTTTAGTTAAGAGTGTGTATTCTTGTATTGAACTCCATTTTGACTCTTTAATACTTATTGCTAAGTCTACTGGGATGCTCGGAAACAACGAGACGACGTCAAACGACACTAAACTTTCATCGTCGTAAATATACGTGTTGCCAATCTTATTTTTAAACTCGATTGCGTCTTTCACATTGTATTTTGAGGACATTGTTAAATTTTTGAGTATACGGACAACATATTTACATAGATTATAGGACGGAGAATTAATTGACGAACATATAGGCCTGAGAGGAACTCCTTCTTTGTGGACTTTCGGTAATCCATAAATTCTAGGGGGATTGGCAGTTTTGCTGGTAAGGTGGTTTTTTTCTTTCAAATCAATAATTTTGTTTGTATACATTCTCATCACTATGTCATTATTTTTCGATTGAAGTTTATTCGTAGGGTCACGTTTTAAAACTTAATATGTTGAAATGTCATTTACAATTTTTTGCATCTTCATGTCATACTCCGATTTGTCCATTGCTACCGTCACATTCCCTTTGTCGGCACTGAGTATCAGGATTTGGTCATGAGTTTTTAGGAATGTCTTAGTAGAGTGCAAGGCATCATAAAAAACCTGTCTCTTGGGGTATTTGTCGTCTTATTGAGGTGGTTGCGTATTAAGGCCGTCAAGTAATTTCTTTCAATTTCCTGTTTTTCTTTATCTTTAATCGTCTGTATGCAGTTTTCGCCATCTGCAATAATTTTAAATAGAGGGAACTCTTTTTTGTCTGTTGGTAGGGCGAATTTTGGTCCTAAGGACAAGAGCCACTGAACGTTATCCGGGATTTGTGTACTGGTTTTATTGCAGAACCATTCGGGTACAACCCTAATGTTAAGTAGTTGTTTTTGTTTGTCTCTTAATTTTTCATACTTGTCGGTTTGTGTCTTCTGAATGTTTGTCGTAAGGGTAGTTGTTGCATTTTCTTCACTTTCAAAAAATGCAGTTGAATCAAGTATATTCAGTTGTTGTTTAATTTGTGCTTTTAGTGTTTTTTCCTCTTTTTGTTTTTGTCGGAGTAATTGGTGTTTTATACTAATAATAAGATTTAAAAGCTTACTTTGGACCTTTTGGACATATGACGACACTGAGTTAGTAATATTCGCTGGCATCTTGTTGTTGCTGGTATTGTTGTTAATAATGTAGACAATATTTTTGGTAACATTGTTTATAAAGTTTGGAGTTAAGCCGCTTCTTCTGCAACTTTCCAAAAATTTTGTTGATTCTGTTGCCCTTGCGATTTGTTGTGTTGTATGTTAGGTTAGGTTAGGTTAGGGTGGCTGCCACCGCACAGGAGCACGGTGGAACACTTAGGCCGTAAGAAGCCCGTTGTGATACCACTGGCATAAGCCATGCATTCCCTCCCTCCCTTCTTTCAAAAATTGAACCATCCTGTGCGCTTAATGTAGAGTAGAAAGTTGGAGATGTTCGCTGAGTTCAAGTCAGCTAGACAGTCCAGAAAGTAACTTTTAAAAGCTTTACTGCGCGTCTTGGCCAAGCCGGGGCAGTGGCAGAGGTAGTGCTCAATACTCTCCACCTCCTCCTCGTTTCGGCAACTGCGGCAAAAATCATTTGTTGCGTAGCCCAGCCTTTCCCCATGCGTGCCCATGAGGCAGTGCCCGGTTATCACCCCAACTACTAATCTGAGAGAGGAGCGGCCAAGCATAGTGAGAGCTTTAGAGCGCCTCTCATCGGCTTCTGGCCAGATTTGTCTGGTAATGTGGCAGGGGGGCTCCGATGCCCACCTTACATTTACCTTACCCATAAGCTCAGATCTTAATCTGTATTTATAGGATGCCAAGGGTAAACCCGCCTCTTGAGCAGAGTTTATCATAGTTAGTTCCGTCCCTTTTCTTGCTAGTTCATCAGCCAGGCAGTTGCCAGGAATGTCCTTATGGCCAGGGACCCATGCAACACATACGGAGCACATATCTGCCAGCTGGTTTAGAGCTGCTCTGCATTCAAAGGCTACCTTGGCGGTTGTACCGTTGGATGTCAGAGATTTGATAGCAGCCTGGCTGTCAGAATAAATGGTAATGCCTCGTTCTAAAGAGGTGCACGTTGTAAGGCCACGAGCTGCTTCCATTATTGCATTTAGTTCGGCCTGGAAAACACTGCAGTGGTCCGGTAGACGAAGACTGAGGTTTAGATCGAGTTCACCAGAGTAAATCCCGCTGCCTACTCTTTCGTTTAACTTGGAACCATCTGTATATACAGCCGTCGATCCTGGATCTAGGTCCATGGTACCCATCCATTCGCTCCTCTCTGGGATTCTTGTGGAGAATCTATTTCCCGAGAATGGAGGGTGTAGAAAGTAATCCAAACTCATCGGGTTGTCGGGCAGAGTTTCCAGGACATCCAGTGTACAATGTGTGGCTTTAAATCCCATTTCTTCCCCACGGCCGTCTTAGAGGCAAGTAGAGCAACAATAGCTTTCTTGGAGCGGTCTTCAGTGTTCCGCCTCCAGTCTAGTTTTTTATCTAGTAAAATTCCAAGATATTTGACCTCGGTATAGAGACTGAGAACTACTACGTTTACGGATGGTAGTTTGAAAGCGGGAATTTTGTATTTCCTTGTAAATAGCACTGCTTCGATCTTGGTGGGATTGACATTAAGTCCACATTCCACAGACCAGCGAGCTACGATATTTAGAGCGTTTTGCAATAAATCGCTTAGGACTTGAAGGTGTTTGCCCGTTGCTGTTATTGCCAAGTCATCAGCATATGCAACGACCTTGCAGCCGGTGCTCTTGAGGTTTAAGAGTAAGTTGTTTACAGTAAGGTTCCCGAGTAAAGGTGACAGAACACCTCCCTGGGGTGTACCTCTAGCCACATGTTTGGATTTAGAGCTGTCCCCTATTGTTGAGAAGATCGATCTTTTCCTGAGTAGGAGCCCCACAAAGTCCACCAGTCCCTACCGTATCCCCACCATACGGAGTGATTCGATAACGGCCTCGGGATAGACATTGTTGAAAGCTCCCACGATGTCTAAAAAGATCCCCAGCGTGAACTCTTTTATGGCCAATCCTTTCTCAATCGTTGAGACGATGTCAGGGAGAGCAGTCTCCACGGATTTGCCCTTTGAGTATGCATGCTGGTTGGAGGAGAGTTTATCTTTCCTAATATTTCGCCGAAGATGCTCATCTATTAGTCTCTCAAGGGTTTTGATTAGGAATGAGGTGAGGCTTAAGGGCCTGAAGTCCTTGGGTTTTGCGTGACCGGCCCTGCCTCCCTTCGGTAGAAAAACGACTTTCGCCTTCGTCCACTCATAAGGAATGTGGGTGAAGGTAAGGCATGCTGTAAAAATCTGTGTAAGCAGTGGACAAAGAAGGTCCTTCGCCGCTTGCAGTTGTGCGGGAAAAATTTCGTCTGGTCCTGGAGATTTGTACGGTTCGAAGGACATTACTGCCCATTCAACCTTGTCGTGGCTCACTATGTCCCCTGCGGTATTCCCTAAGAGTGAGTTGGCTTGGAGACCTGGCAAGATGTTGGAGTCATCAGAGCACCCGGGAAAGTGGGTGGTCATTAGTAGCTCCAGCATTTCGTCGGTTGTAGATGTCCATTCTCCGTTTGGTTTTTGAATAGAATTTATCGTTGGAGCACTTTTCGAGAGAACCTTCCTTAGCCTGTTGGCTTCGGAGTTTTCTTCTATGTTGTTACAGAAGTTTTGCCAAGATTTGCGTTGTGCTGTCTTAATGGCCTTCTTGAAAGTTTTAAGAGCGTATTTGTATGGTTGCCAAAGACCCGTCCTCTTGGCTTGGTTAAAGAGTCGCCTGCTCTCTTTCCTGAGTGCTGAAATCTCTAGATTCCACCACTGGGTTACTTTTTACCCTTTGTAGGGTCTTAGGGCAGGAGATTCTGAAAGCAGAGTTGCAAGCGTTTGTTACAAGGTCTACTGCTTCATCTATTTTTGACGGTGAGTCCAGCTCATCGAGAGAAACGGCCTTCGTGTTTGAGGGACTCGCTTCATCAGGTGTTTGCGATAGGCCTGGCCTGTTATGATAAACGTGTCTGGACAAAGAGGCTGAGAGAGCGTTCTTATATTTCTGCCAATCCGTCCGCCTCTTGTTCCTATACGCTGTTAGAGTAGAGGGATTGAGATTGATCTTAAAATTTATGTAGAGGTGGTCGGAGAAGGAGTGCTCTTTGGACACTTGACAGTTGCTTATCAGGTCAGACATGCTGCCTGATGCGATGGTGACGTCCAGCACTTCTCTTCTGACAGAGGTCATGAAGGTGGGATCGTTCCCCCGCTTGCATATATATAGATTATTTGCTAATATAAAATCAAGTAAACACTCACCTCGAGGATTGATATCGCTTGAGCCCCATATCTCGTGATGTGCGTTCGAGTCAGCTCCAATTATGACCGGGAGTCTTTACTTGTCAGCCCCTATGGTGGCTTCCTTCAGTCTTTTTGGAGGGAGAGATTGGCTGATGGTGGGCCATGTAGCTGGTCAGGAACCAGACGATGCTCTTTTTCAGCTGGATGCTTATGCTTACTGTGTCTTCATCGCTGTATTGAGAGAGGAGAATATAAAAAAGTGCTTTTTTAATAAGAATACATGACCTGATCCTACCTGCTACTGGGGCTGTTACCGTTTGGTAGGCATCAGAGTTCAGTCCGCAAACCCTGTCTCTGACGATCCACGGCTCTTGGACGAGAATGATGTCCTCAGCTCTTTCGCTGAGTCGCAGAAGGAGGGCAGCCGAAGCTATCTTGGAGTGGTGCAGATTAATTTGTAGAATCTGCACCATCTCTAGAGTCACCGACGTCCATTGCCTCCGGCTCTTCTCTTTGGGTGATGGCCCTGACTGTGATGTCAAGGTCCGCCTCCGCAGATTCCGAAGCCAGAAGCTGGTCCTCATCATCGGGCGCTACCCATCGGCTGTATATCGACCCAACGTAAGCAGATGCTGAGCCCGTTTCGCTCTCAGCATCCGTCGCGACGTCCGATACCCCAGATGGGATGTCCTCAGTTGCGCACAGGGCGCTCGGCTCTGGCTGCGGGGCCTTAGGGACGCTCGAGGTGTCTCCCGGTTTGTTGGCACCCTCGCCAGTGAGAGTGGTAACGGAATCGGGTGGGCTTTAGGCGTTGCCCGTCTTGTCCGTCTGTTTGCCTCCCTCCGCCCTCTTGTGGACCTTGATGGTGATGGAGTAGAAGCCGTAACTTATTACCCCACCACAGTCCGCGAGCACTGGGATAGAAGCATCGTTGATGACGAGGTTAACGTAACTCTGCTTCCCCGTCGTCTCGCCAACTCGGACTATCCTCCAATCATTGGTGGGTAGATCTCCGTTGCCAAGGCGGATGAGTTCGAGGATCTCCTGCGGTGTAGATGGTTCCGCTGGACCCAGGCCCAGGCTCGAGGCCGTTTAGGGATCTCGTCCCTGTGGACAGCCATAAAGTCCGCCCCGGGCCACAGCTGTTCCACCGAGGTGATTGCCTCCTTGTACAGTCGGACTGCACGCTCGTCCGCGCACGCGACCAGCTTGATTCGCCCTTGATACCAGCCGGCGTCGCGGGAGACTGGTGCAGGGCCGGGATACTTCAAGAGTATGCCCTTATAGACCCGGCAGAGACCCATCAGGACGGACTTCCAGTTGTCCGTGCTGATATTTCCGTCGGGATGGCTCTTGTCGAGCACAGCCAGCGTAAGGTGCTCTTTTGCCGCCTCGCAAAATGGCTTAGCTGATATGGCCATCGACCGACGTTTCGGAGGGAGGAAGTCCTGTGTCTCTTCGATCCACTCCTGGTATCGTCCTGAGATCGTTGTCTCTTGGAGACCAGGTCCTTCCTCTGGTCGTTGCGAGTGGGAGGTTTGTCCTTTGCGCCGTTCCCTACGGGGCGCTTTTCGCTGGCGTTCAGGACTCCCTTGGCCCACTCGAGAGAGGCTTTTTGTGCCTCCGTCAGTTGGGCGTATGGTATAGCCTCCAGCCGTTTTATGACCTTTGGGGCTGCCCTCAGGTCACGCTGGGCCCTGACGTGAGGCTTAATGGCTTTGCCCGTGTTTTGCGCAGCGGTGGTTGGTTTTTAGTCCGTGGAGGACCCCTGTTTGACCACCAAACTGTGCAGGGTAGGAGAGGCCTTGGTGGTCCTGGGGGGATTGATCGTTCTCAGCTTTTCCACCGGAAGCGACTTTCCCTCGAGGGGCTTAGTACTTCCGGCTTCACCGGAGGATGACTTACCCTCAAGGGGTGGGGCCATATCTCCAGTAGCTACGGAGGATCGAAATTGGGTTTTGGGCCGTGCAGGCCCTTTCGGCACCGTCGTTGCGGTTCCCGAGATAGGGTTGGACGTTTCTTCGCCGTGTCCGTCGGCGGCACTACCCGTGCAGGGTTCCGAGGCTGTTTGTTGGTTTTTGTTCATTGCATTCTTGTTCTTTGGCCACCTATTGAGCCGAGACCGTTCGGTGGCCGGAAGTAAAAAGGAAGGGGAAGGGAACGGTTGACTACGGCAGAGCCCCACGCCGCAGCAAGTCCACCGTTACTCCCGGAGGCGGACCGGTGTCCGGGAGGCGCCGTTAGAATACAGTCGGAAAAGCCCCCTGACTGCAAACCATCCATGGGCACGGTAGCGCATGACACCCTGGATTAGGGGGAAGGGTAGTTTCGACACCCTCCGGGTCTAGATCCGTAGTGTTCGGTGGAAACAGGATCACCTCTGGAAGGATACGATTCCTCATCGTGCACTACGGTCCTGATGTGGGATTAGCTAGGTGTCTAGGGTAACCTGGGCACTATATTGCGCTTCATACACATCCTGCTTTCGCTCGACCCCGTGGGGTACCCAATGTCGGATGCAATTTCGCCCAGGGACGTCATTTGTGGCGACCACTTTTCGCGCGAAGTTATGATTTGCGGTGGGAATAATTAATTTAGAATGGTATTTTTAACGCCAAACTTTTGTTATTGTTGTTTTCAAGTTTTCATGTGTACAATGTTCATATGCATGTATATCTGTTTGATAATACACATAATACATTTTTTATATCTTGTCGATAAGCCATACAGATTTTATTTTAAAATTGAACACATTGAAAACAATAATAAATATTTGAACTGCTACCCATACATATTCTTGTTATATTTGGAATTTTTCTAGTTAAACTTTATGTTGGTATTTATGTAAGTATTTATGTTGGTAATTGTCCGAACCATTCTCAAGATATCAAGGATTTATGTATATACCCATTTTTTTGATTGCCATTCTTCTAACCGTATTATCCTATCGTATATATTTTCCATATTCTGTCATAATTCTCTGCAGTTGGTGTCGAGAAATGAGCCGGCTTGAGGAGAATCAAACTAAAACGCACCTGAATCAATTCAATCGCCACGCAATGGAAAACTAATATGTATTAATTCTATTTGTAATAGCAATTAGATTTCACAATAGTCTTGATTATAATAAATAAATATAAAATTAAAGCACCTTTATACTTTGTTAATTGAAAAATGTATTCATTTTCTTTGCCGTTTGTTCACCAGTCCGCTGGTTTCCACCAGCTTATCTGCAATGATATAAATACCATAAGCATTTACTTGTGCTTACGTATATACTATACACTTTTACCTTTACGTACCTTGTATTTTTAATACAATTGGGCATTTATTTAACACAATTATGTGAACGGTAAGCTTTCCTTTATTTTTCTTATTTTATATTTATTTGCAGGAGAAATGTCAGATTTTGACATTTACACCAACGGCGAATTCAGATTTTGACATTACAACCACATAATTACAAAAACAAAATACACGGGATTTTTCCGACTACCACATTTAACGAATTCGCCTTGTGTTGTGCCAAAATTGCCAAAAACCGGTTTCTATGTCCCAACAGAGTGAGAAGGAAATCGTAAATAAAGAGACATCCAATAACACTAAGCAACAAATAATGCTGCAGTCATTGCTTGATGAAGTTGCCGCCTTTGGTCCTGAAAATGCTCGGATTACTTCATTGAAGCTCCGCGAGATGGTAACAAGCATATTATAAAAATTACAGAATCTATGCAATCAGAAGCTCGTGCGATGGAAAGTAAGCTCCTTTTTGACGAATTGGCCTCTGCTGTTCTGGTACTTACTGCCGAAGTCAAAAGTCTACGTATAAATGCATAAAATACCAACAATGCTACAACGATTAAATCTCAGCCTAAAGCAAATAAGCAAAAACCTATGCCATCAGTTCGCCCTGATAAGTCGGCAGATAGCATCTTAACTTTACCAACGTCGACTGCGGCGTCAAACTCTCTCGCTTCGTCTTCTAATGATGTTTTACCTTCGGATGATATATGCAATTTCCTATAAAGAGAAATATACTGCATTGAGGACGAGTGTTGAAACTCAGTTCAGAGTATTTCTGTCTTTGCTATTATAGTTAGCTTACAAGCACTGTTAGTTTTAAGCATTATTTCAGTTCTGAATAAACCACACACTGAACTACAACCTCGTGCGTTTTTACTCTGCCAACAGATACCCTATTATTTAATATGTAAATATTTAACATTAAGGTAGTATTAGTTATGTTCTTGAATCTTAAGAAATTTGGCGGTATTTTAGTCTTTTCAGAGGAACCTGTCCTGTAATTGATAATCCACGATGTAGCTCACTTTAGTTTGTTTTCAGTTTATATACCGTCGTTATCAGAATATTTTATTAGAATAATAATTTTAACAATTGACAATTTTATTGAGCTCGAGGCCAGTTTTATTGAAGATGTTATTTGGAAAAAACAACAACGGTTTTTTTAAATGGTAAAAGTTAGTACTATTTTGGAAATCACCTCATTTCTTCATCAGACTTCTTTATTTAATTAATTATATTTTTTCCTCACAACCACTTCTCCAATGCTATGAACCAAGTAGCTCCGAGTAGCAAAGCCAACACGCTAAATGCTGTGCTACGCTAGCTGAGTGGACTGCTGCGTCTTTTCCATCTTCCATAAACAAACCAAATACAAACAAGAGCAACTGATCTGCCGCTATTTGTACTTGTTTGTGTGGTTGTTATTTGTGTGTTTGCAATACTGTGTGTGAAATTTTCATTGGTATTTACCAATTCTTGTAATTCTTAGAATGCATTTCAGGTGTGCTGATCCTTGCATATAAAACTGCCTCGAGCTCAATAAAGTTGTCAATTATTAAAATGTATAATTTATATTACAATTTATATCAGATCAAGGTGTAGCTTATATTTAAGTAGATATGGGTTACAATAAAGTTATTAAGATTAATCTAAATTTTAAATGTTTACTGAAAGTGAATTTGATAGTCAAATTTTAAAAATGTGGTTTTATCTCTAAAATATGTACATATCGCCCGTCGCTCTTACTATTATGGCTGAAACACAATACCGACGTTCAGCCGAAATTTCGCCCAGCAAAGCGACAACCTCAGCGACGTCCGCCCGGAAATTTCGCTTACTAAAACATAATTACGGCTACAATTAAATTAGCTGATTATGCCAAGTTGTATGTCAGCTAATAGAGTGACCATATTGAGCAGATACAACTTTTAGCACATAGAATGAATACAGCGAGGAAAAGGCTTTTTAACAAAAACAGAATTTATGCTTTTTAAAGAGTTTTATAGCAAATGGATAAAATTTATTTGATGTTAGCATTTTTCAGTAAGTAAAATTTTCAATTACAATAGGACAACGATTGCTAGATTTTTACAGAAACATAAAAGGTATAACTTTACAAAGTAAAAACTCAACACCCCTTCTCAATCAGTTAGTCCAAGGTTAGAACGCATTTCATTAAATCTTTTGGTATCCAAAGCCTTCGTGAAAGTATCTGCAAGTTGGTCCTGTGTTCCAATCGACTTCAATTTAATTATTCCGTTCTCAATGTGGTCTCTTATAAAATGATGTTTGATATCTATATGTTTTGATCTTTTTGACTCGATGTTGGTGGCCATTCCGATGCACCCTTTGTTATCTACCTAAAAGCTCCCTATATGGTTTTTCCAAAGAACCTGGATCTTCTTTAGGAATCAATTGGATATTTTTCTCCATTGGACTTTTCACTGGGTTGCACTCAGACATTCCGAATTTTTCCAACACTTTTTCAATGCTTGCTTGTTGGGATAATTGTAAACCATTCTTGGAGTTTTCTATTTTCATACCCAGGAAATATTTTAATTGGCCACAATCTGACATTTCAAACCTATTGGTTAACTCTTTTTTGAGATCATCTATTACAGATAACTTATTTCCAACTATAAGAAGATCGTCAACGTAAAGCACAAGTATTAGTAAGTCGTCATGCACCCTTTTTATGTAAAGGCAATAATCGTACATGGATCGCGTAAAACCCAACTTCAGTATATACTGATTAAATTCCTGATTCCAACACCTAGGCGCTTGCTTAAGACCATAAAGAGACTTGGTAAGTTTACAAGCTTTACCTTTGTGCTCATTGACAACTCCTTCAGGCAGTGACATGTATATTTCTTCTTTAAGATGACCATGTAAAAATGCGGTTTTAACGTCGAGCTGATGAAATAAAAGTCTGTTTTTGACACCAACAGCCAAAACAACTCGAATGGTTGTTAATTTCGCCACAGGGGAATAGGTCTGATTGTAGTCGATTCCTTCTTTTTGTAGAAAACCCTTCGCCACCAGTCTTGCTTTATGACGCACAAAGTTCCCGTTTTCATCCATTTTCGTTCGAAAAACCCATTTTGATGTCAATAATTTTGCACCTTCAGGAGGAGTTACAATTTCCCATACATTATTATCCATCATCGATTTTAGTTCTTCATTAACTGCAATAAGCCACTTATCCTTGTCCGGTCTTCCATAAATGTCTTTAAAGTTTTCAGGAACATCTAAGGTAAAATTTGATGCAGTACCGGCAGTGTAACTGGCGAGGAAATCAAAAAGCTTACCGGGAAGGTTACGCCTTCTTTGTCCGCGGCGTAATTCAGGTACAGATTCTTGATTAACATCGTGTAGCTCATCCCCGATATTATCTTCAAAGTACTCCTCGTTTTCTTCACTTCCGTTATTTCCTTCAGTATCTTGATTTTTTATTTTCAATCTCACTTTCGCTCACAGCAACAACATCACTATCCATTTCTTGCTCGTGGGGTTTTATAATTAAAACATTATCTTCTTCAGGAGTTAAATTTTTAAACGGAAAACAGTTTTCATCGAACTTGACATCCCTTGATGTGAAGACTTTTCGTTTCTCATTATCCCAAAGTCTGTACCCGCTTGGAGTATAACCGATCATTACCGCTTTTTTACTTTTAACATCAAGCTTTTTTCTCTTTTGATTTGGTATCCAAGCCATTGCTTTACAACCAAATACCCGAATTTTCGATATATCAGGTTTCTTTCCATAAAACAACTCAGCAGGTGTAACATGGCCCGCTAACGACTTAGTTGGACTCCGATTGATGATATACACTACAGATAATGCTGCTTCGCCCCACATTCTCTTCGGTAGTTGCGATTATATTAACATAGTACGAACTTTTTCCACTAGCGTTCTGTTAAAACGCTCTGCCACTCCATTTTGTTAAGGAGAATACGCCATTGAAGATTCAATCTGGATCCCCTTTTGTTTATACCATCTCAGTTGTTCCGATGAACAACACTCACGACCCTGATCTACAGTTACTTGAGACTTATTTTTAATTAAGAAAATCAATGCAAAATGCGAATATTCATCTATAAATAATACGAAGTACTTGGAGCCATCATAACAAATCGGATCGATCGGTCCGCAAACATCAGAATGTATTCTCTCCAATGCTCTTTTTGATTTTTCACGTGTACCATCGAAAGGGTCTCTACATTGTTTCCCTTGGTAACAAACATCGCAAAATTTTACATTACCGCTTTTCACATTTAAACCATCTACCACATCATGTTTAATTAAATCGTTTAAGCCTCCTTGCCCGATATGGCCTAACCTTCTGTGCCACAACTCGATTTCATTAGTTGAGCATGCATGCGCTACGGGCTTCATCACATTAACTTCAAATTCATACAAATTCCCATTAAGATTGCCTGTTGCAATTACAAGACCATCCTTTTTAATAACAGCAAACGTCTTCCCAAACTTCACTTCACGACCAGCGCTAGTAAATTTTCGTACAGACAGAAGATTATCACGTAGCTCAGGTATATATAAAACATTCATTAAAGTAATGGAAAACCCACGGATTTCTCCACAGTTCCTGGCAACTATAGTATCGTTGTCCTTTGCCACATTTATTATTGTTGGTGGATTTAAGCTACGAATCGTATCAAAAAATAAATTATTATTTACCAAATGATCGCTAGCCCCAGCATCTAGATTAAAACTTAATTTTCTATTCGTGTTTCTTATTGGAAAAGCTTTGAACCATAAAACAAACACTCTGGTTACCGCCTCTGCTTTTTGAATTTGCAGACTGAGCGTTTCCCTTGCGACAACCTTTAGCTTTGTGCCCGAAGTTTTGACAGCGATGGCATTTCCCTTGAAACTTCAAATGTCTCTTAAAATTCTTCTGACTTCAAAAAGCAGTCTTATCAGGGCATTCTCCAATACCCCTGTCATTTAGTTTAGTCTCTTCCGCGATTAAACGTACCTTCGCAATGTTATAATCTAGCTTATCATCTAGGTTTTGAAGAGCAGTAACAAGAGGATCAAACCTCTCCGGTAGGGTAAGAAACAATTGAGCTAACACGTCATTTTCTTCCATCACAGCTCCAGATAATTTAAGGTGTCGAACCAGTCCTTCAAACGTTGCCAAATGTGTAACTACGGACTCATCCTCTCTCATACGTAGCGTTGTGAGCTGCTTACGTACCAAGAGCTGACTTAGCACCGACTTCTTTGCAAACGATTCATTGAGGCTATTCCACATTGCCTTCGCGGACTTCTTTTCCCTTCCGTAGCTCAGACAATCGTTGTGGACAAACGCAACTAGTCGATCCATGGCTGTTTTGTCCTTTCTAAGGAATTCAGCCTTGACCTGCTCTCCTAATGGAGGATCATCTGTTAAAACTTCCGCCAAATTTAGAGAATCCAGATGAATTCTAACTCTCAACTGCCAGTCGTCGAATCCAGTTCCCCGGAATTGAGGAATTCCATTTGAAATTTCCTTTCCGTCGCCCATAACCTAAAGACTTTTATAGCAAATGGATATAATTTATTTGACGTCAGCAGTTTAAAGTTTTAGTTTGAATTGAACAAGAACATTTTCAGTAAGTAAAATTTTCAATTACAATAGGACAACGATTGCTAGATTTTTACAGAAACATAAAAGGTATAACTTTTACAAAGTAAAAACTCAACACTTTTTAACAAAAAACTAAACCATTTTTTGTTTTATTTCGATTTTAAGACCTTAGAATATTTAATATATGGTCACAATGGTTGACATTTTGCCGCTGCTGCTAGCGACGACAATAGAAATAATTCTGTTGCCGCGAATAGACGTCGGACGAGTGTCGCTGTGCGCTTTTTTCACGACGAACATTCGCGACGAAAAGTTCGTCGTATGTCGGCATTGTGTTTCAGCCATTAAGGTAAGATAAGTCGTAACATAGTAGATGTAGCGGAAGGTGTATCTAGAATGACAATTTAAAGCTTATTTAGTAAAGAATTTCATTTGCATTGAAAATATTTTTGTGCAAATCAATATAAATTGATATTTAATATTTATTTATTATTATTTTATTTGTTTATAAGATATTAAAAATAATTATACAATTTTGGTGTTTTAGTAATTTTAAATGAAAAAATTATATTAATAATAGTTTATTAAGTATTGTGAAAGGTTATTGAAATAATTGAAAATTTTTTATTTTAAAATATATTTAAATTTGTTGTACCTTGTGTGTCAACGTTTATTAAATTATTAATTAATATTTATTTATCTCGATTTTATATTATATTGTTTAAATAATTTAAATTGATAAGTTTATATAAAGAATTCGGCCAATTTTATTATCGCCTGTTTAACAAAAACATGTATTTTTGTTTTATATAAAAAGTCTAACCAGCCCACTGAATTTGTTCAAATGGCCGCAAAGGTAGCGTGCATAATCATTAGTCTGTATGAATAAAATTTATTTAAAAGACGAGAAGACCCAACAAATCTTTATATATTTTAGTAATTAAATTGTATTGATTTATTTTATTTTATGCTATATAAAATTTTGTTGGGGTGATATTAAAATGTAATAAACTTTTAATTTTGTTATATCATTAATTTATGATTTTTGATCCGTTAATAACGATTATAAGGTTAAGTTTCTTTAGGGATAACAGCGTAATTTTTTTGGAGAGTTCATATCGATAAAAAAGTTTGCTACCTCGGTGTTGGATTAAGATTTATTTTTAGGTGTAGCTGCTTAAATATACAGTGTTAGACTTTTAAATTTTTACATGATCTGAGCCTGAACTCAGCGGCGTAAGCCAGGTTGGTTTCAATCTTTAAAAAATAATAATATTTTGGAACGAAAGGACCAAATATTGGAATTATATAGTTTTTGTTATTGAATATTATTAGCTATTTTAACTTTATTGGAGAAGGGGATCGCTCGCAACGTAAAGTGCAGTGAACACTTTCACCTTGGGTGTGTAAACATTTTACTGGCTGACGTTGAGTTCTTGTTAAACTCTGTGAAGGTGGTGTTGTGCCAAGGCGAATTAATTAAAGGTGGTATTAAAAAACAGCTGACTCTAAACTTTTTTTCAAGGCGAAGAGGGTGTAATGTCAAATTCATTGTTTATGTTTACATTCTGATTGGCAATGTTTTTACGTTTTGCGGTGTTTTTCGGTATTTTACGGGTTTTTCGCATTGTGAGCGATAATTTATAATAAAAAGACATCGGAAAGTGTGATATTTGGTACAAAAAAGTGGAACGAGGAACGGGACCGTTATTCTAGGTGCAAAGCGATGATTACAAGCGCTTGTTGTGGGGTACCCAATGTCGGATGCAATTTCGCCCAGGGACGTCGTTTGTGGCGACCACTTTTCGCGCGAAGTTATGATTTGCGGTGGGAATAACTAATTTAGAATGGTCTTTTTAACGCCAAACTTTTGTTATTGTTGTTTTCGAGTTTTCATGTGTACAATGTTCATATGCATGTATATCTGTTTGATAATACACATAATACATTTTTTATATCTTGTCGATATGCCATACAGATTTTATTTTAAAATTGAACACATTGAAAAAAATAATAAATATTTGAACTGCTACCCATACATATTCTTGTTATATTTGGAATTTTTCTAGTTCAACTTTATGTTGGTATTTATGTAAGTATATATGTTGGTAATTGTCCGAACAATTCCCACGATATCAAGGATTTATGTATATGCACATTTTTTCGATTGCCATTCTTCGATTAGACATCTTTTTGTCTAGTTAAAACCTGCAGATTATGCTCGTTACGAGAGTTGAGTGTCAACAAAAACCATCGTACTACATTTTTAATTCTGCACAAATGCTACCAAGCGAGTTGAGATAACTTCCAATGAATTGTGCCAATATATTAAGTTCCTATTAACATCCTTTTTTTGAGCGGATATCTCTTTAAACCAATTTTCGTATAACTTGTCCTACCACAGTTCTAACCGTATTATCCCATCGTATATATTTTCCATATTCTGGCATAATTCTCTGGAGTTGGTGTCGAGAAATGAGCCGGCTTGAGTAGAAGCAAACTAAAAAGCACCTGATTCAATTCATTCGCCACGCAATGAAGCGGCTGTAATCGAAAATTAATATGTATTAATTCTATTTGTAATAGCAATTAGATTTCACAATAGTCTTGATTGTAATAAATAAATATAAAATTAAAGCACCTTTATACTTTGTTAATTGAAAAATGTATTCATTTTCTTTGCCGTTTGTTCACCTGTTTAGCCTTCCGGCCTAAATATCATCGCCACCCTCCTTCGACCGACAAATCGGGCACGCAACCCTAGTAAGTGGTTTGCAGGCGCACACTCACACACATACACAGTTTTACCCACATACACACACACACACACATACAGTCCTTTACACTTTTCGGAGTGCCGGTACTTGCCGCCAAACAGTGCCCTTTCGTTAACTTTCCCCTTAACTCGGTGCACCGTTTGGCGGTTCAACGGCGTTTAAACAAATTCCGACACCTCACTTCTTTACCGAAGACGAGAGACACAGGTTACACAGCAGCCACTACGGAGGTAATTTCTACATTTTTATACTATCACACAATCACAGATATTCCGATTTATAACGATTTAAATTGAATAAATTAAATTATCCGCTAATACCAAACCAATCGTTCGTTTCTTCTTTTTTCGATAAAACTTTACACTGTTGCGTATATACCGTATACGCGGCCGTGTAAATATTGGTCCTATCGGAGCCGTGAGAATAATACAGTCCACTATCTCAACACATATCAGCTATCAATTCATCAGCGAGTTTACACCGCACAATATCCCAAGAAAATTAATCCAGCACTTGGTATCCATATAAAAGGTAGAAGCTTAAGACGAACGAGTCACCAGCACATCACAACGATTGCATCCGCACCGTACAGAGAAACAATTTTCCAATCAGCACTGCAATCATTCCAGATTTTTATAAACACAAGGTACGTGGTTTGAATTTCAGTGCTACTCCGGTTTTTGTTTTAATCCAATTTTAATAAAATCATTAAAGAAAACTAGTTTGTAAACGCAAATGCAAGAGTGAAGAAGAATACTCAGTGAAGACACATTTTGAGGCGCGCACATTAATATAAATAAATTTTGTTTTGTTCCACAATAAATCCGCGTTTTCACACATAATATTGTTTAGTTTAGAAAGAATTTATCACTTCATAATTATTATCAAATGATCGAATTTTGAACGAATCTAATCACTTTCCAAGTGCATGGCATTTTAATTCGATATCGAAAAAGTTTATCTTTTGCACTTATTAATTTTTACGTGAAGCGGTTGAATTGTCTAAATCACTTTATTTTGTAAGTGTTCGTTTTGCACATAACCTTGAATATTACCTTGCACACTGCTTCTTCTTCTTCAAACTTGCGGCGACACAATCACTTATTGCATTGTCAAAAAAAAAAAAAACTTTGAGTTTGAGAATTTGTGAGATTAAAATAAACCTTTACGCTGTTGCGTATATTCCGTATACGCGGCCGTGTAAATATTGTTTGGATAAATATTGTAAAATGTTGCACTGTTGCGTATATTCCGTATACGCGGCCGGGGAAATATTGTTTTTGGTATATTCCATATACGCGTATGTAACAATTTACTATATACTCTGGAAATCACCGGTCGTTGGGTGGCGAGAAAACTAGAGAGAGTAATACATATTAACAATATATATATATACAATTGAATTAATAAATATACTATGACATTTTATATGCACATTCTTGCATACACAAAACCAAGTTGTGATTTATTAAAGAGACGTTTGTGTTTTTTTGCCTGCCGTGATTAGGCTACTATTTTTGGCAGAGATTTTGATAGAGACAATAACCATTTTCTAGAAAGCTTTTCAATTACTGTCAAAGCAACAGAAACTCGAAGAATGGACACTTTCATTCGTTTGGCAGACTCGGTAGCAGAATTCGAAACTGACTACAACAGCGCTGACCCAGCTGAACATACAAAACACTCTATTGCAATTAAGCAAGACGAACTCAAAGCTTTATGGGGAAAAACTAAGGTAGCTTATGACGAACATGTTGGTTCAACACAGCTATCTTCAAAAGACCTCATAGCAATAAAGAAAAAACATAAAATTAGTTATTATAGTTTTGTTCGCTGCCAGATTACCATGGCCGAACTTTCCGAAAAATTTACCAAATCGGAAAAGGTCAATGAAGACAAACCTGCTCGCGAGCACAATATTCATTTGCCTCCATGCGATACAGACATCTTTAGGGGAGATTATCTCTCATGGCCTTCCTTCTGAGATATGTTCACGGCTATATACATAATAAACAAACAACATATTTTATAATGGCACAAATTTTTGTGCTAGGGCACTCATTGATTCGGGTTCTGAGGGTTCATTCATTACCGAAAAGCTCAAGCGCAGAATTAACATTCCGTCACAGCGGTTCTGTGCCCAAGTATCGGGAATCAACAATATTAACCCTGCGCAAGTTGAAGAAGCGTGTGCAATACAACTGCGGTCAGTCACAGACCCACTAGTCAATATCGAAACAGTGGTTCTTGTTCTACCACAGCTAACTGGGAATCTGCAGGCATTCCCAGACTTAAGAGGTTCTTCGTCAACGAACCAGTTGATCTTATCCTTGGCGGAGACGTTTATCCCCAAATTATTCAAAATGGCTTAAGAAAAAATGTGCTTAATACACTTATTGCCCAAGAAACCGTGTTTGGTTGGATAATTACCGGCAATGCAGAAACTACGAGTTCTTCCACCAATATCGTCTCCTTTTTCAACGAAGTTTCAGTGGATAAGCAGTAAGCGGCTTTCTGGGAATTAGAGGAGATTCCTAAAAAGCGGAAGGCAAGCGAAGAAGACGCTTATTCTGAAAAGCTCTTCAAAACAACAACTCAACGAGATTCTGACGGAAAATACGTTGTATCCCTACCATTTCGACAGGATTTTCCGAATCATGTCTCCCTCGGGCCTTCCTTCAAAAGTGCATGCTCTCAGTTCTACCGGAATGAGACACGACTAGCAAAGAAACCTGTACTACAAACGGAATACAACAGGGTTGTTAAGGAATACAAGACACTTGGACACATGACGAAAATTACTAACAACGTGGCAGCGGACTCCACCGATTGTTACTTCCTACCACACCATGCAGTCCTGAAAGAAGAAAGTGTCTCAACAAAGGTCCGAGTGGTGTTCAATGCCTCGTGTCCTACCGCAAATGGCGTGAGTCTGAATGATGTCCTCCTTCCAGGTCCAGTTTTACAAGCCGACCTTACAATACTGATCCTGCGTTGGAGGTTGTTTAAGTACGTTGTCAATAGTGATATCGAGAAAATGTATCGGCAAATTCTGATAAACGAAAACCAAGTAAAGTATCAACGCATATTTTTCAGAAACAATCCTCAGGATCTAATCAGTTTATACGAATTTAAAACCGTGACCTTGACGCGAGAGACGAGATAACGCACGTATTACAATCAGCTGGTTTCCCATTAAGGAAATGGACCTCAAACTGTAGCGAAATACTACAAGGCATACCTAAGGAACACCTGCTGACTGGAGATTTCTTGGAGTTTGAGGATACAAGCACGGTGAAGGCACTTGGCATTAGATGGAACGCCCATGCCGATTATTTCTATTTCAACGCTAAGCCAATTGAGGACCAGAACAAAATGACAAAAAGAACAATACTTTCCGCTATTGCCAAACTTTTCGATCCTCTAGGTTGGCTCGCACCCATAATCATTATTGCAAAAATTATCATGCAAAATATATGGTTAGAAAAAACAGGCTGGGATGAAGAAGTATCGTCAACCACTTTGGATCGATGGCTAGCATTTATGCGTGATTATACAGAAATCAACAGCATCCGCATACCAAGATGGGTCCAATTCGCGCCAACGGAAGAGGCCGAGATACATGGGTGTAGCGATGCATCAGAAAAGGCATATGGAGCAACTATTTACTTACAGGGTTAAGACTCCCAAAAAAGTGTTCGTCAACTTACTCATCGCAAAAACAAAAGTAGCCCCAGTAAAAACAATATCCTTGCCTAGATTAGAAATGTGTGGTGCAGTCCTATTAGCGGACATGTCGAAGCGGTCACCGACAATCTCAACCTTAGCCATTTAAAGATCAATCTTTGGACTGACTCAACAATTGTGCTGGCCTGGTTTCGCAAACCACCCTGCTCTTGGTCAACCTTTGTGGCACACCGAATAACAAAAATAATAGAAAAGGTTGGAAACAAAACCTGGCGTCATGTGGATTCTGCGTCGAATCCTGCCGATTTAGTAAGCAGAGGATTATTAGCTAGCGAAATGATCGACAATGCCTTGCGGTGGCAGGGACCTTCTTGGCTGCAAGAAGACAATTCCCAATGGCCAGTACAAGAAGAGATTTATAACACAGTCATTGAAGAAAAAAGAATACAGGTTCACACTGTTGCCGCACATACAAACAACATTAACAGTTTTCTCGACCGATTTTCAGATCTCCCTAGGGCTTTGCGAGTTATCTCATACATTCTGAGATTCTTTCAAAGAAATACTCAACAACAAAATCTTCATTTCAAGCAAAGTCTTGCCTCATTTCATCCGATGAAATTAAAGCAACGACTCAACGCTTAATAAGCCTTTCTCAAAAGCAATATTACAGGGTGTCCCGACCCATAGTTCAGTTTATCCATCGAATTTCCCTTCATGGAGAAAATCAGCTCATGCTACGCATATTCCGAACACAGTATTGGATCCCACGGGTAAAGAACATGATCCGATCTGTCATTAAGAATTGTAAGGTATGCACCAAACGCAAATTATGGGCATCTTACCCCAGGAACGCACCACCTTCTCCCGGGCCTTCACAAATAGCGGGGTAGACTTCGCAGGACCCTTAGATATTAAGAGCTATCGCGGTGGAGGATGCCGAACTTCAAAAGGGTATGTCTGCTTATTTGTATGTTTCACCACCAAAGCCATACACCTCGAAGCTACCACCGACCTCAGTACCGCGTCATTCTTGGCTGCATTTGCCCGTTTTACTGCGAGACGAGGTTGTCCGCAAAACGTTTATTCCAACAATGGCACTAACTTTGTCGGATCTTCTCGATCTTTACGATCCGAAGCCAAAGCCTTCATGGCTGAAGCACGCATTAGCACCTTACCGAAGTATTCGCACCAATTGATTTCTTGGCATTTCATACCGGCGGCAGCTCCACACATGGGAGGATTGTGGGAGGCCGGGGTAAAAAGTTTTAAAAACCATTTCAAGAAAATCGCCTCGAATACAAAATATACGTTAGAAGAGTTTATGACTCTCCTATGCCGAGTTGAATCGTGCCTCAACACACGCCCAATAAGTCCCGCCTCTAATAACCCATCCTACCTGGAGCCGCTTACCCCAAGTCACTTTTTAGTGGTGGGACATCTATTAGCTCCACCCGAGCCTGACACCCACGAAAACCCTGCCTCTGTAATAAATCGATGGGAAAAACTCAAGGCTCTCCACCAATTATTTTGCAGAAGATGGAAGTCAGAATACCTGAATGAGATGCAAAAACGCATAAAATGGAAGGAACCACAAAGGAATCTGCAATCAGGAGATCTAGTTGTGATCAAGGAAGAGAATCTACCACCTAATGAATGGAGACTGGGACGAGTCACGAAATTATACCCCGGTTCCGACAAACAGGTCAGAGTGGCAGATGTTGTGACAGAAAGAGGGGAGATTACAAGATCCATTGCAAAATTGGTCCTGCTCCCACACGGCAGTGAAAACAGAACAGAAAAATCAATTTCAACCACAAGCAAGCAAAAAAAAAATAGTTCTGATGCGGGTGCTGCTTCTACTACCGCAGTCGGAGCCATTGTCGGGCACGTCGAACTCGCACGTACACCTCATTTATCTCTTTTCGAAGCTGGGGCCGCGTTGGTTTTCGCATATGTGCAGGTAGTACACATATTTTGCGCTGGCAAACGGGCGGCAAACAGAATATGGCGTTGTTTCTGAAAAATGGAAGTAATTACTAAAATACACACGAAATAACCCCAATTGCTACATACTATACCGTTAATTATTGTACCTTACCAATTACTGCGTAAGAAAATCCATTTTACGCTGCCTCGTGCTGGTGCTAATTTTGCTGAATGACAGTTGAGTCAATTCAGGAAAATAGCAGACCATGGTGTGTTGAATAAGCACACACAGTGTTGCCACACGAGACTATTTGAAGTAGTAAACAACTTTCAAATTTATTCAACTCTTTGTAGGTTCCACCCTCCTTTTTGCCAACATCAAAGCAAAAAGATTCCTCATATCAAAATACAAATATCCTGGTGAAAACAAAATAATTTCTGACGCACCAACCACAGTAAAAATAATTTAATGAAAATATTAATACCTGTATAAAGTGGTAAGGACCCAGCTTAAGCAAGGCTGGGTTGCAGGCTATGGTGACAGACAAAAGTCACCACTCATTTTGGACAGCAAGCAACTAGGGACGTCCATGGAGACGATTCAAAAAAGATTTTTCTATCTCTCTTACCAGATAATGAATGAATGAATGTTTCAATTTGATGAATTCATTTATTTATACAAGAATGTAAATACAGTATCTAAGAGTATTGGGATATACCAGTCCCAACTTCAGCTATCCACGGTGGGCCGCGTGATCGCCCGGCCGTTGGACCTCCACCCGGCGCGTCCCAAGGCCCCGGGCATCGACAATTACGCGCAGGGTCATGCGTGGTTTTACCGGGTTGGACTTCGAATCTCCCAATCGACTCCTGAGACAAAAAAAAATTTAATAATAATCGAATAAAATAAAGTAAAATAAGCATGCAATAAATAAATTACTACTTACAATTTTGGATCCTCCATAGCTCAGTCCGTCTCCAACCGCTTGCTGTATGTTTATGTACCGAGTGACCGCTAACCAGTTAGGACACTGGTTAAGTGGGTGGTGAAAACCACTCACACAGCGTTGCCATACCTTATGTGTGTATTTCCGATACAACATAAATAAATAAATGTTGACAAACAGATTCACACGTAGTACCTCAAGAATGGGCACCTTCAGCACACCCACTAGCACAAATTCCGTACATAGCGCGCCGGCAATCTGCAGAAACCTAGAAATCTAGCATATAAAATTTGTCCGACCCTCTGGGGACGGCCTTAAAAGGGCCAAGGACAAAAAGGCAACCCTGAAGACATTCACCTCGAACTCGGCGAAACCTTATAAGATGCCTACACTGACGAGGTTTCGCATTATAGTACCCAGCTCTCTATCAGTTTTATCATTCCATTGCAACTTCTTAACCAATTGCCAGGGAAAGGTTAGGAGCATATCAGCCACTACTCGCCACCCAATAACGACAAGAAAGTTAGAGACAGATAACAATACTTTTTTTTAGAAATATGGGCCGTTTCACCGTAACGCGAAACAAGCAGGAAGACCGTGGTCAGCGATTCGAGATCGCATGTCGACTCTGCGACGGTTCTGTCCGATATATCGGAAGAAATCAGCGGAAGGGAGACTGCGAGTGGTCATCCTCCATCGGTACTGCACCAACTGCTTATTCCCGTTTCACCGCCGGGAAATATGCGGCAGCCAGGGGCGGTGCTTCAGATGCCGCGAAAAGCATCACACCACTCTGCATCTCGACGAGGAAGGTGCTCGCCGACCGCCAAGCTCCAAAACGCAGCCAGAAAGGGACGAGGTATTGTCACTCGACCTCACTGAGCAGACGTTGTCCTGGGCGCAGCAAGTGGAGGAGGCGGAGAGGCTGGAAACGGAAGGAGCCGAGGAAGCTGCGCAGCCAATAATTACGGGAATATCCAGACCAAGGAGATTGCGTCCGAAACTGCAACACATAAAGCACGCAGGCGGCTCGGAGACCCGTCCTTTATGACCACTCTATCGCATAACGCGCCACGATGCAATAGTCCCTCGTGAGGCTATACTGAGGCGACTCGGCCAACCAGCCAGCTTCCGGACCGGGCGGCTCACCGGCTCCAACACTTCCCCCCTAACGAGGTTTTTTGAAGCCGTGAAACCAACTGTAGTGGCAAAAATAGAAGCAGGGGGGCGCCTCCAACTGGTTCACGCGCTGCTCGATCCCTGTGCGTCGTCCACAATAATAGACGATGAGCTGGCGCGAACCCTCCGACTCGAGCGCACCACAACAGAGCGCGGAGCGACGTGCGCACTGATACTCCGGGGAAGACATGGCGTAGCGGAAAGAGTTTTGACGCAGGCGACTGTTGCCGAATATTATAGCCGCACCGTTCCGCGAGAAACACTGGACCCAAAGGTGGCGATCCCATTCAGGCTAATGCGGCTTGCGGACCCGCATTTCTTCCAGTCCACATCCGTTAGACTAACCCTGGGGTGCGATGTGGTCCCCCAGATTATGCTGAGCGACCCCCCTCCTACGACAGTCGGCGGTCTCCTTACACAGGCCACAATATTCGGTCTGATGGTCTCCGCTGCTCACCAACGTTGAGAATCATTCTCGTACTAATACCGTGGTATAGATACCAATATTAATCCAATAAATTTTTGAGCAAATGAACTACCATTATATTTACAAATGAAAATAATATTATGATCCAAAGGAGTCAGTTAGAAATAAAACACATTATACACTACATGTATATTTACTTAATTGTAAGCTATTTAACAGCACTGAAATTCATACATAACCACGTCGCGCGCACATCTCTGTAATTTTGCTGACAGCAAAGGGGCCGGTATGTTTAGGCTTCCGGCCTAAATATCATCGCCACCCTCCTTCGACCGACAAATCGGGCACGCAACCCTAGTAAGTGGTTTGCATGCGCACACTCACACACATACACACTTTCACCCACATGTCACGTCGTGACAGTGTCAGACGAGGCCGCAAATTTGCTAGCTGGAAGATGTCCGATAGACATAGCTGCCAGAGCGGCAGCATAAATCAAGCGCAGCCCAAGTGATCGCAGCAAAATATTGCAACAGAGTATCGACGAGTGGCAAAAAAGGTGGGACACCTCCTTGAAAGGACGATGGACCAAGAAACTGATCCCAAAGGTAGATGATTGGATAAAAAGGAAACACGGCGAGACTGATTTCTACCTCACGCAGTTCCTCACCGGGCACGGCTGTCTCCGCCAATACTTGCATAAGTACAAACATGCCGATAGTCCCTACTGCCTACATTGCGACGGGAAAGTTGAATGCGCAGAGCACATACTAATGGACTGCCAAAGATTTAATAATGAACGCAACCACCTGGAACAATATATAGGAGAAGCCGTGTCCCCCGAAGGTTTGCTGAAGGCCTTGTTGTCCGAAGACGACGTATGGAAAAAGTGTGCAGACATAATCAAGTTAGTAATGAAACGTCTTAGAATAGACGAGCGAAATGCAAATCGCGCAGTGTAATAACCCACGCTGAGTGAAGACGAAGAATAACGTCCAGTGCCTGCCCTGCGAAGTAATATCGGAATTGATAGTCCCGCAGGGGTGCCACAGGCCCAGCATACGAAGGAGGTTGGGTTTAGTCCGTAGGTGCCAGGAGGCAAATCGGGCATGCGGGCAGCACGGGCTGCTCGTATCTTTGAAGATTCCCCCTCCCAGGTCGTAACCGAAAAAAAAAAAAAAAAAAAACCCACATACATACACACACACACACACACACACACAAACAGTCCTTTACACTTTTCGGAGTGCCGGTACTTGCCGCCAAACAGTGCCCTTTCGTTAACTTTCCCCTTAACTCGGTGCACCGTTTGGCGGTTCAACGGCGTTTAAACAAATTCCGACACCTCACTTTTTTACCAAAGACGAGAGACATAGGTTACACAGCAGCCACTACGGAGGTAATTTCTACATTTTTATACTATCACACAATCACAGATATTCCGATTTATAACGATTTAAATTGAATAAATTCAATTATCCGCTAATACCAAACCAATCGTTTATTTCTTCTTTTTTCCATAAAACTTTACACTGTTGCGTATATACCGTATACGGGGCCGTCTAAATATCACCAGTCCCCTGTTTTCCACCAGCTTATCTGCAATGATATAAATACCATAAGCATTTACTTGTGCTTACGTACATATATACTACACACTTTTAACTTTACGTACCTTGTATTTTTAATACAGTTTTGCATTTATTTAACACAATTATGTGAACGGTAAGCTTTCCTTTATTTTTCTTATTTTATATTTATTTGCAGGTGAAATGTCAGATTTTGACATTTACACCAACGGCGAATTCAGATTTTGACATTACAACCACAAAATTACAAAAACAAAATACACGGTATTTTTCCTACTACCACATTTAATAAATTCGCTTTGTGTTGTGCCAAAATTACCAAAAACCGGTTTCTATGTCCCAACAGAGTGAGAAGGAAATCGTAAATAAGGAGACATCCAATAATACCAGGCAACAAATAATGCTGCAGTCATTGCTTGATGAAGTTGCCGCCCTTGGTCCTGAAAATGCTCGGATTACTTCATTGAAGCTCTGCGAGATGGTAACAAGCATATTATAAAAATTACAGAATATATGCAATCAGAAGCTCGTGCGATGCAAAGTAAGCTTCTTTTTGACGAATTGGCCTCTGCAGTTCTGGTACTTACTGCCGAAGTCAAAAGTCTACGTATAAATGCATAAAATACCAACAATGCTAGAATGATTAAATCTCAGCCTAAAGCAAATAAGCAAAACCTATGCCCAACGTCGACTGCGGCGTCAAACTCTCTCGCTTCGTCTTCTAATGATGTTTTACCTCCGGATGATATATTTAATTTCCTATAAAGAGATATATACTGCATTGAGGAAGAGTGTTGAAACTCAGTTCAGAGTATTTCTCTCTTTGCTATTATAGTTAGCTTACAAGCACTGTTAGTTTTAAGCATTATTTCAGTTCTGAATAAACCACACACTGAACTACAACCTCGTGCGTTTTTACTCTGCCAATAAATACCATATTATTTAATATGTTAATATTTAACATTAAGGTAGTATTAGTTATGTTCTTGAATCTTAAGAAATTTGGCGGTATTTTAGTCTTTTCAGAGGAACCTGTCCTGTAATTGATAATCCACGATGTAGCTCAGTTTAGTTTGTTTTTAGTTTCTATACAGTCGTTATCAGAATATTTTATTAGAATAATAATTTTCACAATTGACAATTTTATTGAGCTCGAGGCCAGTTTTATTGAAGATGTAATTTGGAAAAAACCACAACAGTTTTTTTAAATGGTAGAAGTTAGTACTTTTTTTGGAAATCACCTCATTTCTTCATCAGACTTCCTTATTTAATTAATTATATTTATTCCTCACAACCACTTCTCCAATGCTATGAACCAAGTAGCTCGGAGTAGCAAAGCCAACACGCTAAATGCTGTGCAACGCTAGCTAAGTGGACTGCTGCGTCTTTTCTATCTTCCATAAACAAACCAACTACAAACAAGAGCAACTGATCTGCCGCTATTTGTACTTGTTTGTGTGGTTGTTATTTGTGTGTTTGCAATTCTGTGTGTAAAATTTTCATTGGTATTTACCAATTCTTGTAATCCTTAGAATGCATTTCAGGTGTGCTGATCCTTGCATATAAAACTGCCTCGAGCTCAATAAAGTTGTCAATTATTAAAATGTATAATTTATAACGTCCGCCCGGAAATTTCGCTTACTAAAACATAATTACGGCTACAACGAAATTAGCTGATTATGCCAAGTTGTATGTCAGCTAATAGAGTGACCATATTGAGCAGATACAACTTTTAGCACATAGAATGAATACAGCGACGAAAAGGATATTTAACAAAAACAGAAAATGTTGAAAATAGCTTTTACTAAAGTTAAATTTTTACAAGTAATGAATTTATACTTCTTAAAGACTTTTATAGCAAATGGATATAATTTATTTGATGTTAGCAGTTTAAAGTTTTAGTTTGAATTGAACAAGAAAATTTTCAGTAAGTAAAATTTCAATTACAATAGGACAACGATTGCTAGATTTTTACAGAAACATAAAAGGTATAACTTTTACAAAGTAAAAACTCAACACCCCTTCTCAATCAGTTAGTCCAAGGTTAGAACGCATTTCATTAAATCTTTTGGTATCCAAAGCCTTCGTGAAAGTATCTGCAAGTTGGTCCTGTGTTCCAATCGACTTCAATTTAATTATTCCGTTCTCAATGTGGTCTCTTATAAAATGATGTTTGATATCTATATGTTTTGATCTTTTTGACTCGATGTTGGTGGCCATTCCGATGCACCCTTTGTTATCTTCATAAATAAAGCAGATTCGTCATTGAGTTGGTACGTATTCTGCTTCACTTGAAGAGGTAGATACTGTTCTTTGTTTCTTCGATGACCAAGATACCGTACAACCAAATACTTTGAAGACGTAACCACTAATTGACTTTCTATCAATCGTATCACTTGCCCAATCAGCATCTGCATATCCAATTAATGGTAAATCATTTCCATTTCTGAACTCCAACTTTAGCGATTTGGTACCTTGTATATACCGCACGATCCTCTTTAGGGCTTGCCAATGTTGCTCAGATGGGTTTTATTGAAATCTTCCCATATATCCAACAGCAAAACAAATATCAGGGCGTACGCAAGCATTATATATATGAGGCTACCTAAAAGCTCTCTATATGGTTTTTCCAAAGAATTGGATATTTTTCTCCATTGGACTTTTCACTGGGTTGCACTCGGACATTCCGAATTTTTCCAACACTTTTTCAATGCTTGCTTGTTGGGATAATTGTAAACCATTCTTGGAGTTTTCTATTTTCATACCGAGGAAATATTTTAATTGGCCACAATCTGACATTTCAAACCTATTGGTTAACTCTTTTTTGAGATCACCTATTACAGATAACTTATTTTCAACTATAAGAAGATCGTCAACGTAAAGCACAAGTATTAGTAAGTCATCATGCACCCTTTTTATGTAAAGGCAATAATCGTGCATGGATCGCGTAAAACCCAACTTCAGTAACTACTGATTAAATTCCTGATTCCAACACCTAGGCGCTTGCTTAAGACCATAAAGAGACTTGGTAAGTTTACAAGCTTTACCTTTGTGCTCATTGACAACTCCTTCAGGCAGTGACATGTATATTTCTTCTTTAAGATGACCATGTAAAAATGCGGCTTTAACGTCGAGCTGATGAACAACTCGAATGGTTGTTAATTTCGGCACAGGGGAATAGGTATCATTATAGTCGATTCCTTCTTTTGTAGAAAACCCTTCACCACCAGTCTTGCTTTATGACGCACAAAGTTCCCGTTTTCATCCATTTTCGTTCGAAAAACCCATTTTGATGTCAATAATTTTGCACCTTCAGGAGGAGTTACAATTTCCCATACATTATTATCCATCATCGATTTTAGTTCTTCATTAACTGCAATAAGCCACTCATCCTTGTCCGGTCTTCCATAAATGTCTTTAAAGTTTTCAGGAACATCTAAGGTAAAATTTGATGCAGTACCGGCAGTGTAACTGGCGAGGAAATCAAAAAGCTTACCGGGAAGGTTACGCCTTCTTTGGCCGCGGCGTAATTCAGGTACAGATTCTTGATTAACATCCTGTAGCTCATCCCCGATATTATCTTCAAAGTACTCCTCGTTTTCTTCACTTGCGTTATTTCCTTCAGTAGATTTTTTATTTTCAATCTCAGTTTCGCTCACAGCAACAACATCACTATCCCGTTCTTACTCGTGGGGTTTTATAATTAAAACATTATCTTCTTCAGGAGTTAAATTTTTAAACGGAAAACGGTTTTCATCGAACTTGACATCCCTTGATGTGAAGACTGTTTGTTTCTCATTATCCCAAAGTCTGTACCCGTTTGGAGTATAACCGATCATTACCGCTTTTTTACTTTCTCTTTTGATTTGGTATCCAAGCCATTGCTTTACAACCAAATACCCGAATTTTCGATATATCAGGTTTCTTTCCATAAAACAACTCAGCAGGTGTAACATGGCCCGCAAACGACTTAGTTGGACTCCGATTGATGATATACACTGCAGATAATGCTGCTTCGCCCCACATTCTCTTCGGTAGTTGCGATTATATTAACATAGTACGAACTTTTTCCACTAGCGTTCTGTTAAAACGCTCTGCCACTCCATTTTGTTAAGGAGAATACGCCATTGAAGATTCAATCTGGATCCCCTTTTGTTTATACCATCTCAGTTGTTCCGATGAACAACACTCACGACCCTGATCCACAGTTACCTTTGATATGGATTTGCCAAACATTGCTGTTACCATCGCTTCATATTCTTTAAATACTGCGAAAACTTGAGACTTATTTTTAATTAAGAAAATCAATGCAAAATGCGAATATTCATCTATAAATAATACGAAGTACTTGGAGCCATCATAACAAATCGGATCGATCGGTCCGCAAACATCAGAATGTATTCTCTCCAATGCTCTTTTTGATTTTTCACGTGTACCATCGAAAGGGTCTCTTCATTGTTTCCCTTGGTAACAAACATCGCAAAATTTTACATTACCGCTTTTCACATTTAAACCATCTACCACATCATGTTTAATTAAATCGTTTAAACCTCCTTGCCCGATATGGCCTAATCTTCTGTGCCACAACTCGATTTCATTAGTTGAGCATGCATGCGCTACGGGCTTCATCACATTAACTTCAAATTCATACAAATTCCCATTAAGATTGCCTGTTGCAATTACAAGACCATCCTTTTTAATAACAGCAAACGTCTTCCCAAACTTAACTTCACGACCAGCGCTAGTAAATTTTCGTACAGACAGAAGATTATCACGTAGCTCAGGTATATATAAAACATTCAATAAAGTAATGGAAAACCCACGGATTTCTCCACAGTTCCTGGCAACTATAGTATCGTTGTCCTTTGCCACATTTATTATTGTTGGTGGATTTAAGCTACGAATCGTATCAAAAAATAAATTATTATTTACCATATGATCGCTAGCCCCAGCATCTAGTTTAAAACTTAATTTCGATTCGTTTCTTATTGGAAAAGCTTTGAACCATAAAACAAACACTCTGGTTACCGCCTCTGCTTTTTGAATTTGCAGACTGAGCGTTTCCCTTGCGACAATCTTTAGCTTTGTGTCCGAAGTTTTGACAGCGATGGCATTTCCCTTGAAACTTCAAATGTCTCTTAAAATTCTTCTGACTTCAAAAAGCAGTCTTATCAGGGCATTCTCCAATACCCCTGTCATTTAGTTTAGTCTCTTCCGCGATTAAACGTACCTTCGCAATGTTATAATCTAGCTTATCATCTAGGTTTTGAAGAGCAGTAACAAGAGGATCAAACCTCTCCGGTAGGGTAAGAAACAATTGAGCTAACACGTCATTTTCTTCCATCACAGCTCCAGATAATTTAAGGTGTCGAACCAGTCCTTCAAACGTTGCCAAATGTGTAACTACGGACTCATCCTCTCTCATACGTAGCGTTGTGAGCTGCTTACGTACCAAGAGCTGACTTAGCACCGACTTCTTTGCAAACGATTCATTGAGGTTATTCCACATTGCCTTCGCGGACTTCTTTTCCCTTCCGTAGCTCAGACAATCGTTGTGGACAAACGCAACTAGTCGATCCATGGCTGTTTTGTCCTTTCTAAGGAATTCAGCCTTGACCTGCTCTCCTAATGGAGGATCATCTGTTAAAACTTCCGCCAAATTTAGAGAATCCAGATGAATTCTAACTCTAAACTGCCAGTCGTCGAATCCAGTTCCCCGGAATTGAGGAATTTCATTTGAAATTTCCTTTCCGTCGCCCATAACCTAAAGACTTTTATAGCAAATGGATATAATTTATTTGACGTCAGCAGTTTAAAGTTTTAGTTTGAATTGAACAAGAACATTTTCAGTAAGTAAAATTTTCAATTACAATAAGACAACGATTGCTAGATTTTTACAGAAACATAAAAGGTATAACTTTTACAAAGTAAAAACTCAACACTTTTTAACAAAAAACTAAACCATTTTTTGTTTTATTTCGATTTTAAGACCTTAGAATATTTAACATATGGTCACAATGGTTGACATTTTGCCGCTGCTGCTAGCGACGACAATAGAAATAATTCTATTGCCGCGAATAGACGTCGGACGAGTGTCGCTGTGCGCTTTGGTTGTGCGCGTTCTCAAATACGGTGGTGTGTTCTTTTTTCACGACGAATATTCGCGACGAAAAGTTCGTCGTATGTCGGCATTGTGTTTCAGCCATTAAGGTAAGATACGTCGTAACATAGTAGATGTAGCGGAAGGTGTATCTATGTAGAATGACAATTTAAAGCTTATTTAGTAAAGAATTTCATTTGCATTGAAAACATTTTTGTTCAAATCAATATAAATTGATATTTAATATTTATTTATTATTATTTTATTTATTTATAATATATTAAAAAAATTATAAAATTTTGGTGTTTTAGTAGTTTTAAATGAAAAAATTATATTAATAATAGTTTATTAAGTATTGTGAAAGGTTATTGAAATTATTGAAAATTTTTTATTTTAAAATAAATTTAAATTTGTTGTATGAATAAAATTTATTTAAAAGACGAGAAGACCCAACAAATTTTTATATTTTTTAGTCATTAAATTGTATTGATTTATTTTATTTTTATGCTATATAATATTTTTTTGGGGTGATATTAAAATTTAATAAACTTTTAATTTTGTTATATCATTAATTTATGATTTTTTGATCCGTTAATAACGATTATAAGATTAAGTTACTTTAGGGATAGCAGCGTAATTTTTTTGGAGAGTTCATATCGATAAAAAAGTTTGCTACCTCGATGTTGGATTAAGATTTATTCTTAGGTGTAGCTGCTTAAATATAAAGTGTTAGACTTTTAAATTCTTACATCTGAGTCCGAACTCAGCGGCGTAAGCCAGGTTGGTTTCAATCTTAAAAAAATAATAATATTTTAGAACGAAAGGACCAAATATTCTTATTATATAAATTTTGTTATTGAATATTATTAGCTATTTTAACTTTATTGGAGAAGTGGATCGGTCGCAGCGTAAAGTGCAATGCGTAAAGTGCAGTGAACACTTTCACCTTGGGTGTGTAAACATTTTACTAGCTGACGTTGACTTCTTGTTAAACTCTGTGAAGGTGGTGTTGTGCCAAGGCGAATTAATTAAAGATGGTATTAAAAAACAGCTGACTCTAAACTTTTTTTCAAGGCGAAAAGGGTGTAGTGTCAAATTCATTGTTTATGTCTACATTCTGATTGGCAATGCTTTTACGTTTTGCGGGGTTTTTCGGTATTTTACGGTTTTTTTCGAACTGTGAGCGATAATTTATAATAAAAGGATATCGGAAAGTGTGCTATTTGCTACAAAAAAGTGGAACGACGAACGGGACCGTTATTCTAGGTGCAAAGCGATGATTACAAGCGCTTGTTGTCGGGTACCCAATGTCGGATGCAATTTCGCCCAGGGACGTCGTTTGTGGCGACCACTTTTCGCGCGAAGTTATGATTTGCGGTGGGAATAATTAATTTAGAATGGTCTTTTTAACGCCAAACTTTTGTTATTGTTGTTTTCGAGTTGTCATGTGTACAATGTGTAATGGTCCAAGTTCCTATTTTATTCTGCTATAAATAATTTTGCTATAAAGTTGTCGTTCCTATAATTAATGCAATTTTTATGCATCTGGAAAAAGAAAAAAAAAAAAAATTCTATCCTGCGATATTTCTCGCTCACTAAGCTAAGACACCAACCGCTTCCACTCACTATCACTTAGTCCGGCTTTGATTGATTCTGTTGCAGTCTTTGACAGTCCTGTACTGTATTCATTCGTAAGTAGCTGTCAGTCAAAATGATAGCAAGAAGCCTTGGAAGATTTGCCTACAAGTGCTAGGATCCTTTTCCGTTTAAGTCGTCGGCCGAGTAAGTTGATGTTGAGGAGTGATAAGAGCAATCAATTTATTTCTACGAAACGGGAAGTCATCGCGCGCAAGTAAAAGCCAATTTAGTTTGAAAACTATTTTTTTGGGTTCCGTAAATTTACTTTTTATTGAAAGCGCGATCCGCAAAACCAAACAAAAAAACATTAACGAAGTTAACACGAAAAGTTTAACAACAAAAAAAAAAAAAAACCAATAAAATAACAAAAAGCTTGTCACGCGCTTAATTTTTAACGTCGCCGAGATACGTTAATATCCTCGGCCAGACACCTGAGATCCTGCTGCGTTGATTTCTTAACGCGGAATGCCCCACGCACAGAAACTTAGGAACTTTACATCACGCCCACGGGACCTAGCAGCCACCAACGACGAGGTTGGTTATGCCTAAGCGCTGCTGGGTATAAAAATCCCGGAGCCACAATCAGCATCCCCCGACGCTTCCACTAGCTGCCGCAAACGGAAAACACCGCTTACAATACCTTATTTGCCGCCTGCACGCTGTTCCGTGTTTTTGCATAGTATCTATCTATATAGTTCGATACCTAGCCATCCATGTGGTTTTTTTTTGTTTTTACTTCGAGCAGATTTCGATTGGGCCATTTCGGCACTTGCCCATGCCCAAAACTGGTATCTACGAAATTACGAAAAATTCGCATGATTGCCTGCCCATTAGCCGCACCACAAAGATCATTAGGAGATAGCAAAAATATTAATAATACTAATAATCATAAGTAATTAATAATTATGAAGTCAGAATAAAAGTCATATCGACCATGTAATGACGGTAAAATGTGTAATCACCATAAAACTGCATTTACCGATAACCTTTCAACATAATTAATAAGTAGCAGGTTACTTTGTAAATTTATAATTACGTCAATAAGTTGAGAAAAAAAAAAAATTAATTTAGTAATTATTGTCCTTATTCGGCTCACTGTGCATGAACACCCACGAGCGAACATAAGTCAAACAAAAAAATAAGCGGGAAGCGACAACAACATCCTACAGGTATACTTATCATACATAGCAAGTTTTGCATTTGCTTCGTGTTATCAGCTTAGCTACATACCTACTCGTCGTTGGAAGGCCTTTCAGCGGACAGCAGTGAAAATGTAAGTACTAAAACATATAATCTAATTTGACAAGCGCTTGTGGTTGTTGTTGACGCGATCAGCTAGGCAAAAGCCAACACAGGTATCGGGCACTTCTTGCCTAGCAATGAAATTTAGTAAGCGCAAACCCTTGGATCTGGTTTTATTGTGCGCAAAAAAATAAAAATAAAAAAATTTGCCGGTATTGCTTTCGATTTGCCAGCCGAATGAAGTTTTTTTTTAGATAGGCTTATGCTTACTCCTGGGTAATTACAACGTTTTAGATTTATTTTTTTTCATATGCCTATTGGTAAAAACACACAAACAAACAAAAAAACGCATAATATTAGCAAGCATTATGAAATCTATTCATGCATATTTAGCTAAACTTCAATTGCCAGTATTTTCATTTTTGCCTGGCCTTAACCCCTTTTAATTGAATTGCTAAAGTTTAAGTATTATATGAAAGTATAAAAAAATGGATTAAATGAAAAATAGTTTTTGTAAATAAAAGAAGTTAATTATAATGTTTAGAAAATAAAATTTTAGTTTTCCTTGTGGCTTAATGAGATAGGACAGCAACAACAACAATATAATAAGGGCCCTCTACTAACATTACTGGAGTGGCATGGAGGGTGGGTAAAGACCGCGCGTTGCATATCATCATAAAGCGTCGCGAGTGAATTCAATTGAAAACAGCTTCAATTCGGGTTTATTTTTTTTTGGTTTCTTTTGTTTCACAGTAATAAAGATTTTTTTTGCTTTTCTATGAGTTTTTTTTCTAATCCTTATTATTTAGTTTCCGGAGGGACTCTTTAATAAAATATGTAGTGGAGACTTCGGCCTCGGCCACGAACTCACCCAACCGCTAAGAGCTGGCACCTATAAATGGGTCCCGATCCGCCGGTAGGTCGTTAGTCAGAATCAGTGGCGTCGTTTCGCGTGTTGGTATCCTTTGCGATACCTCAGCCTGAATCTAAACTTATAAAGATCACTGTAAGACTACATCTCCTTAACCATTACATAATTTTTGGCGCCCAACGTGGGGCCCCACGCATACAGAAATTTTTATTGTTAATTACCATCCTTAACATGTGTATATTGCAAGAGAGTTGCAGTTATACGGATTAATAAGCAAGGCCCCAATTAGCTCATTTGGTTTCAAAAGAAGTATAAATATCGCTGCGGATTTATGAGGTTGGTCAATACTAACATAACGTTATGTGGAATACGAGTAATTATCTCTGAGTAAATACCATCGTCCGGTAACCTCTTGTTTAAGCCTTTCTCTGACTTTCAGTGAATTTTGCACGAATTTATTTCTTCAAATCTTCTCACACATTTTTTTCTGCTAATAGAAATTGTTTTAATCTTCCATTGATTTTCCGCTGGAAATACAAAATTTTGCGTTTAATGCGAAGTTCTGTCCGGGTAAAGAGGAGCAAGTCAGACAAGGAATTAAGCTTTAAAGAAAATGTTGTATTAAATACCATAGCCCAAAATATTTTTTTCTGTTTTCAGTTGATCGTTAAAATGTTGTTTGTTGTTGTTTTCTTTCATTAACTAAGGCCACATATAAGGAAGAATAATTAAAATAAAACTATGTCACTTTTACACAGCCCCCCTACAGCTGCATGTAGAAATGCAGATGCAAGCGATTGTTTAGTCTGCACGAACGCTATGACGGATACGCAACCATGTTGCATGACTGTGTGCCAACATATATTTCATAAACCATGCATAGAAAATTGGTTGAAAACTCACTCAGAATGTCCCTCATGCACAAGACTCTTACAGACTAAAGACTTAAAGTTAGTGGTAGGTAATCATTCACCAAGTCACTTACAAAACACAGCGTCGGTTACAACAGGTGTCAGGCAGCGACCAGTAACGCGAAGTGTTGCAAGAAGTTTGGCTCCAAATATGACTCCACTTATAGAACAGGAACCGGGACCGCCATCTTTAAATAACAGTTTAAATATTCCGATCGTGGACATCAGCTTAAGCTCGGGTAATGCTTCCAATCATATTAGCGGAAATAGTTCTGGCCGAGCGCGAAATCGTGACAGAAGGAATAATGCCAATCGTCAAAGCGGTATTGATTATGTCCGAATTTCACAAATGGTGGAGGACAGTGTGCAAAGAATGTTTCGTTCGCTAAATTTAACTTCGAATTTGACCGAGGGTAATACGCGTAATCAAAGCCGTCCGGCCCATGAAAACATGGAC
Organism: Philophylla caesio; assembly: GCA_963971545.1. NCBI lineage: Eukaryota > Metazoa > Arthropoda > Insecta > Diptera > Tephritidae > Philophylla > Philophylla caesio. The sequence goes on along the minus strand of OZ020608.1, from coordinate 40,617,511 downwards.
AATGATTTGCCAAATGGAGGTTCATTAACCTCCTCCATTAACCCAACAAAGATTTCTAATATTATACAAAAATGGAACGTAAGGTTCGACGGTACTTTTGACGATTTAACTGTGGAAGAATTTGTATACAGAATTAGAGTGTTAACTAGGGAAACATTAAACAATGATTTTGATGCATTATGCAAAAATTTGCACTTATTACTAAAAGGAAAAGCCTTAGATTGGTATTGGAGGTACCACAAACAGGTAGATATAATTGATTGGCAGGAATTCTGCACAGCGTTACGTTATCAATATAAAGACTTTCGTTCGGATTTCGATTTTCGAGAGCAGATACGTTCACGGAAGCAAAAACCAGGAGAGACTTTCCAAAGCTTTTACGATGCAGTTAGTTTACTTGTAGATAGGCTAGGTAGAAGCATTCCAGAGGAAGAGTTGATCGAAATTCTTGTTCGTAATCTCCGACCGGAAATAAGGCACGAATTGTTGTACGTACCTGTCCTATCAGTGGCACATTTAAGAAAATTGTGTCAGATGCGCGAAAATCTACTAAAAGATGAACAGGGTGGGAGATCTAGCCAACCTAAACCCCTCGTTACTACAGGTGGGCGTAGACAGGTATTTTCTCTTGAAAGTGAAGAAAGCTCACTTGTCAAGTCTGGTAGTACCCAAGCCACTATTGCTGCTATCCACGAGACGCTAAAACCGTTGAAGTGTTGGAACTGCGATAGGGAAGGACATATTTGGGAAGATTGTCTTGTAGATCGACGCATATTTTGCTATGGATGCGGAACACCGAACGTTTACAAACCGCAGTGCGAAAAATGTACGAAGCGCAAAGCGGAAAACTCCCAACGGGGTGCATTCAACAACAACCGAATGCCCCTGAAATAAAAGAGGAAAACACTAATCCGATTATGAATAAACATGATAATACTTTTGGCCCTTCCCAGGCTACTCATTTCTCTTATAAACCGTACCATGAACGATTGCAAAATTACTTAAACGCTAGAAAAATCATTTTCGAAGAGGACGTTAAGAAAGCGAAGAGGAATACACTACGAATGAGAAAATTTTTTGGTGAAAGACGTAAAAATAGAATGATGTTAATTTCGTCTATCTTTAATACTAACACCGATCTTAGATGTTACGCGGAAGTAAAATTTTTGAATTTTTGCGAGATAGGTTTGTTCGATACTGGTGCAAATGTAAGTTGTATTGGATCCGATTTTGCACAAACAGATTTTTCTAATTATTCAGAATTTCACCGCATTAATTCGTATGTAAAAACAGCCGATGGTAATGCACACCCCGTTAAAGGTTTCCTTAAAGTATACATGCACTACAAAGATATAGACAGACATATAAAATTATACATTATACCATCGATTACACAAAGGCTTATTCTTGGTATCGACTTCTGGAGAATTTTCGAGTTGGCGCCAGGGATAATCAGTACACTAACATTAGAAAATTCTAAGGTAGATTGTTCGAGTAATTACCAATTAACAAACACCCAAAACCAGCAGTTAGAATGGGTAAAATTACTTTTCCCGAATTTTGAAAAGCAAGGCTTAGGCCGTACTAGCTTGATCCAACATCACATTGACGTAGGAGGTGCTAAACCAGTTAAACAAAGATACTACCCGGTTAGCCCGGCCGTAGAAAGATTAATGTTTGAGGAAGTAGATAGAATGATTGAACTAGGCGTAATCGAGCCTTCTAATTCACCATGGAGTTCGCCCATGCGATTAGTGGTAAAACCCGGAAAGGTTAGATTATGCTTGGATGCTCGAAAAGTTAATGATGTGACGAAAAAGGATGCATATCCACTGCAAAGCATTGAAGGCATCTTTTCGCGCCTACCAAAAGCTAACATCATTACCAAATTAGACCTGAAAGACGCCTATTGGCAGATCGAGTTGTCGCCGGAGTCGCGCCCGTTAACCGCGTTCACGATACCCGGTCGACCGTTATACCAATTTGTGGTCATGCCGTTTGGACTATGCAACGCACCGGCAACGATGTGCCGACACATGGATGCGTTAATTCCTCCCGACCTGCAAAACTGCGTGTTTGGATATTTAGACGACATGTGCATAGTATCCGAAAGTTTTTCCTCTCACCTATCTGTATTGGTGCGACTGGCAGAACAATTTCGAAAAGCCAATCTTACATTAAACTTGAAGAAAAGTCAGTTCTGCGTAACAAAAATTACCTACTTAGGTTACGTGATAGGAAGTGGTGGAATTTCCACGGATCCCGAAAAAATTTCTTGCATATTGTCTTGGCCCTCGCCAAAAAACCTTAAGCAAGTCCGGGGATTTTTGGGAGTGTGTGGATGGTACAGGAGATTTATAAAAAATTTCGCCGAAATCACATACCCAATAACAGAAGTTTTGTCAACAAAGAAAAAGTTTGTTTGGACTAAAGAAGCACAAGCGGCACAAGAAAAACTTAAGTTTCTGTTAACTTCTGCACCTGTATTGCAAAATGCTGATTTTAATAGGAAATTTTACTTACATTGCGATGCCAGTGATTATGGTATTGGCGCGGTTCTTGTGCAATTGTCTGAAGAGAAGGACGAAAGACCTATAGCATTCATGTCCAAAAAACTGTCTAAAGCCGAAAGAAACTATAGTGTGACGGAAAGGGAATGTTTAGCTGTAATTTTAGCCATTGAAAAGTTCAGATGTTATCTCGAACTTCAAGAATTTGAAGTTATTACTGACCATTCAAGTCTCTTATGGTTGTTGCGACAGAAGAACGTTAGCGGTAGATTAGCCAGGTGGATTTTTCGTCTACAAACATATAAGTTTACAATTTCCCACCGCAAAGGCAAAGACCACATTGTACCAGATGCCTTATCGCGCATTCACGATACCGAGATAGCCAGCTTAGAAGCAGTAGGTCCAGAGATTGATTTAGAATCTACTTGTTTCTTCGATCCAGATTATGTGACTTTGATACAGAGAATTAAAAACAGTAATGATAGTTTGCCCGATTTAAAAGTAATTGATCAATTTGTGTATATCCGCACCCAACATTTGACCGGCATTGTAGATGAAGATTACATCGCGTGGAAATTGTGGGTTCCGGAAAAATTAAGAAAAGGCGTTATTAAACGTGCACATGACTGTGTCATTACAGCCCATGCAGGCATGCAAAAAACTATTGAGCGAATAAAGCGTAATTTGTTTTGGCCAGGTTTAGCTAAAGATGTTCGTGACTATATTCGACAATGTGACACCTGCAAAGAAACAAAAGCTCCAAACGTTAAACTCACGCCACCCATGGGGTTGCAAAGTGTGTCAGGGAGACCTTTTCAAAAGTTGTACATAGATATACTAGGACCGTATCCCAGAAGCAAACGCGGTAATATCGGCTTATTGATAGTGCTTGACCATTTTAGCAAGTTTCATTGGCTTTATCCTTTACGCAAATTCACCTCCGCTACAATACAAGATTTTCTGCTACATCAAATTTTTCATTGTTATGGAGTGCCTGAAACTATAGTAAGCGACAATGGCTCGCAGTTTAAGTCGAACGACTTTAAAGCGTTCTTGACCGAATTCGGCATTAAGCAAATGTTCACTGCTTTATATTCGCCACAAAGCAATGCCGCTGAGCGCGTGAACAGGTCTCTGTTAGCTGCTATCCGTTCTTATATTAAGCAAGACCAGTCCGAATGGGACAAATACTTGACGAGCATTTCTTGCGCACTTAGAGCTTCATTGCATCAGTCAATTGGTTGTTCACCATTTAAAGCTTTATTTGGCTGCAACATGATAACCCATGGCTCGGATTACCGTTTGCTTAAACAGCTATCATTGGTGGAAGAATCGAGTGTGGCTATTGAACATGGCGACAAATTAACAATATTGCGAAAAGACATACAAGACAATATGCGTAAGGCTTACGAACGCAACGTAGTTCAGTATAACTTGAGAGCCAAACCAGTATCTTTTAAGGAAGGTCAGGAAGTTTTTAGACGAAATTTTGCACTGAGTAAATTTAGTAAAAATTTTAATGCAAAGCTTGGAGCACAGTTTATAAAATGTAGAATAAAGAAAAAAGTTGGAAATGCATACTACTTGATCGAAGACCCGCAGGGGAAAGAGATTGGAACTTATCATGCCAAAGATATTAAACCCTAATTCCATCTAATCTTCAGCCAAAGGCAGCTATATTATCTGGTTTTGTAATGGTCCAAGTTCCTATTTTATTCTGCTATAAATAATTTTGCTATAAAGTTGTCGTTCCTATAATTAATGCAATTTTTATGCATCTGGAAAAAGAAAAAAAAAAAAAAAAAAAAAGAAATTCTATCCTGCGATATTTCTCGCTCACTAAGCTAAGACACCAACCGCTTCCACTCACTATCACTTAGTCCGGCTTTGATTGATTCTGTTGCAGTCTTTGACAGTCCTGTACTGTATTCATTCGTAAGTAGCTGTCAGTCAAAATGATAGCAAGAAGCCTTGGAAGATTTGCCTACAAGTGCTAGGATCCTTTTCCGTTTAAGTCGTCGGCCGAGTAAGTTGATGTTGAGGAGTGATAAGAGCAATCAATTTATTTCTACGAAACGGGAAGTCATCGCGCGCAAGTAAAAGCCAATTTAGTTTGAAAACTATTTTTTTGGGTTCCGTAAATTTACTTTTTATTGAAAGCGCGATCCGCAAAACCAAACAAAAAAACATTAACGAAGTTAACACGAAAAGTTTAACAACAAAAAAAAAAAAACCAATAAAATAACAAAAAGCTTGTCACGCGCTTAATTTTTAACGTCGCCGAGATACGTTAATATCCTCGGCCAGACACCTGAGATCCTGCTGCGTTGATTTCTTAACGCGGAATGCCCCACGCACAGAAACTTAGGAACTTTACATCACGCCCACGGGACCTAGCAGCCACCAACGACGAGGTTGGTTATGCCTAAGCGCTGCTGGGTATAAAAATCCCGGAGCCACAACCAGCATCCCCCGACGCTTCCACTAGCTGCCGCAAACGGAAAACACCGCTTACAATACCTTATTTGCCGCCTGCACGCTGTTCCGTGTTTTTGCATAGTATCTATCTATATAGTTCGATACCTAGCCATCCATGTGGTTTTTTTTTGTTTTTACTTCGAGCAGATTTCGATTGGGCCATTTCGGCACTTGCCCATGCCCAAAACTGGTATCTACGAAATTACGAAAAATTCGCATGATTGCCTGCCCATTAGCCGCACCACAAAGATCATTAGGAGATAGCAAAAATATTAATAATACTAATAATCATAAGTAATTAATAATTATGAAGTCAGAATAAAAGTCATATCGACCATGTAATGACGGTAAAATGTGTAATCACCATAAAACTGCATTTACCGATAACCTTTCAACATAATTAATAAGTAGCAGGTTACTTTGTAAATTTATAATTACGTCAATAAGTTGAGAAAAAAAAAAATTAATTTAGTAATTATTGTCCTTATTCGGCTCACTGTGCATGAACACCCACGAGCGAACATAAGTCAAACAAAAAAATAAGCGGGAAGCGACAACAACATCCTACAGGTATACTTATCATACATAGCATGTTTTGCATTTGCTTCGTGTTATCAGCTTAGCTACATACCTACTCGTCGTTGGAAGGCCTTTCAGCGGACAGCAGTGAAAATGTAAGTACTAAAACATATAATCTAATTTGACAAGCGCTTGTGGTTGTTGTTGACGCGATCAGCTAGGCAAAAGCCAACACAGGTATCGGGCACTTCTTGCCTAGCAATGAAATTTAGTAAGCGCAAACCCTTGGATCTGGTTTTATTGTGCGCAAAAAAATAAAAATAAAAAAATTTGCCGGTATTGCTTTCGATTTGCCAGCCGAATGAAGTTTTTTTTTAGATAGGCTTATGCTTACTCCTGGGTAATTACAACGTTTTAGATTTATTTTTTTTCATATGCCTATTGGTAAAAACACACAAACAAACAAAAAAACGCATAATATTAGCAAGCATTATGAAATCTATTCATGCATATTTAGCTAAACTTCAATTGCCAGTATTTTCATTTTTGCCTGGCCTTAACCCCTTTTAATTGAATTGCTAAAGTTTAAGTATTATATGAAAGTATAAAAAAATGGATTAAATGAAAAATAGTTTTTGTAAATAAAAGAAGTTAATTATAATGTTTAGAAAATAAAATTTTAGTTTTCCTTGTGGCTTAATGAGATAGGACAGCAACAACAACAATATAATAAGGGCCCTCTACTAACATTACTGGAGTGGCATGGAGGGTGGGTAAAGACCGCGCGTTGCATATCATCATAAAGCGTCGCGAGTGAATTCAATTGAAAACAGCTTCAATTCGGGTTTATTTTTTTTTGGTTTCTTTTGTTTCACAGTAATAAAGATTTTTTTTGCTTTTCTATGAGTTTTTTTTCTAATCCTTATTATTTAGTTTCCGGAGGGACTCTTTAATAAAATATGTAGTGGAGACTTCGGCCTCGGCCACGAACTCACCCAACCGCTAAGAGCTGGCACCTATAAATGGGTCCCGATCCGCCGGTAGGTCGTTAGTCAGAATCAGTGGCGTCGTTTCGCGTGTTGGTATCCTTTGCGATACCTCAGCCTGAATCTAAACTTATAAAGATCACTGTAAGACTACATCTCCTTAATCATTACAAATGTTCATATGCATGTATATCTGTTTGATAATACACATAATACATTTTTTATATCTTGTCGATATGCAATACAGATTTTATTTTAAAATTGAACACATTGAAAAAAATAATAAATATATGAACTGCTACCCATACATATTCTTGTTATATTTGAAATTTTTCTAGTAAAACTTAATGTTGGTGTTCATGTAAGTATATATGTTGGTAACTGTCCGAACAATTCCGACGATATCAAGGATTTATGTATATACACATTTTTTCGATTGCCATTCTTCGATTAGACATCTTTTTGTCTAGTTAAAACCTGCAGATTATGCTCGTTACGAGAGTTGAGTGTCAACAAAAACCATCGTACTACATTTTTAATTCTGCACAAATGCTACCAAGCGAGTTGAGATAACTTCCAATGAATTGTGCCAATATATTAAGTTCCTATTAACATACTTTTTTCGAGCGGATATCTCTTTAAACCAATTTTCGTATAACTTGTCCTACCACAGTTCTAACCGTATTATCCCATCGTATATATTTTCCATATGCTGGCATAATTCTCTGGAGTTGGTGTCGAGAAATGAGCCGGCTTGAGTAGAAGCAAACTAAAAAGCACCTGATTCAATTCAATCGCCACGCAATGAAGCGGCTGTAATGGAAAATTAATATGTATTAATTCTATTTGTAATAGCAATGAGATTTCACAATAGTCTTGATTATAATAAATAAATATAAAATTAAAGCACCTTTATACTTTGTTAATTGAAAAATGTATTCATTTTCTTTCCGTTTGTTCACCAGTCCGCTGTTTTCCACCAGCTTATCTGCAATGATATAAATACCATAAGCATTTACTTGTGCTTACGTATATACTATACATTTTTAACTTTACGTACCTAGTATTTTAAATACAATTGGGCATTTAATTAACACAATTATGTGAACGGTAAGCTTTCCTTTATTTTTCTTATTTTATATTTATTTGCAGGAGAAATGTCAGATTTTGACATTTACACCAACGGCGAATTCAGATTTTGACATTACAACCACAAAATTACAAAAACTAAATACACGGGATTTTTCCTACTACCACATTTAATAAATTCGCCTTGTTTTGTGCCAAAATTGCCAAAAACCGGTTTCTATGTCCCAACAGAGTGAGAAGAAAATCGTAAATAAGGAGACATCCAATAACACTAAGCAACAAATAATGCTGCAGTCATTGCTTGATGAAGTTGCCGCCTTTGGTCCTGAAAATGCTCGGATTACTTCATTGAAGCTCCGCGAGATGGTAACAAGCATATTATAAAAATTACAGAATCTATGCAATCAGAAGCTCGTGCGATGGAAAGTAAGCTCCTTTTTGACGAATTGGCCTCTGCAGTTCTGGTACTTACTGCTGAAGTCAAAAGTCTACGTATAAATGCATTAAATACCAACAATGCTACAACGATTAAATCTCAGCCTAAAGCAAATAAACAAAAACCTATGCCATCAGTTCGCCCTGATAAGTCGGCAGATAGCATCTTAACTTTACAAACGTCGACTGCGGCGTCAAACTCTCTCGCTTCGTCTTCTTATGATGTTTTACCTTCGGATGATATTGCCGATTCGATGACAATGCCGGCTCTGTCCACTGTATCTGCTCCTCTGTTTTACGCTGCTGCCCTCGCTCCCTGCAAATCTACCTCTGCCAGGTGTACAAAGAGTACCAGAGTTACTGCTGCTGATGCGTCTTTACTGTTCAATAATAATAGTGATTACGATTCTGATACTAACATTACGTCTCGGCCAGCGATTCTAAATAGTTAATAAAGAAGTAAACAATGCTCATCTTGCTCATCATAATTCGGAATGGTTCACTGTCTCTAATAAGAAAGTGAGTATGAAAAATAGGCGAGTTGTTGGTGCAAAGGCCAATTCTGAATTTGTTGTTATCGCTAATGCTAAATGGTCGCACATCTCATCGTTTTCGCCTGCTGTTACATAATGGATAACATAATGGATTATTTAGCTGAACATTCGATTATTGAGAAACATCTGTTAATGTGCTACAGTCTTGTAAAGAAAGATACTTCTCCTGAACCTAAAAAACGCATAAATTGAAAATTAGGCTTTCCTGAGCCGTTTTTGAGAAATTGTGTTATGCTGAACTCTGGCCAGCTAATGAAAGAGTCCATCCTTATCGGATTATTCCAAAACCGGTTCTAAAGCCAATTTAAACAAAACGTCAATTGATCAGCAAGTAAGCATATATACTCGAATTGACAATAATCACTTGTGTTGAGGACATGGGTCCTCTAATTGACTTCGAATAATAGTATTTATGGTTTGTAATTTATTGCGTGCGGCTGGCAAAACAGTTTTACACAGTTGATAACCAACCGCCGTCGCCGCCGCACGCACCTTAAAGATAAAAATTTAGCCGCTCCGGCAAAACCTACATATTTATCCGCACTTATATCATAGCATTTTTATTTCTTGAATTCAATAAATTGAATAATTATATCTTTATAATCGAATTCTTTGTATTATTTAAATAATTTGATTCTTTAGCGCACCCTGCGCTCCGTAACTCAAACACCCTAACATTTTATATGGTCCTTTGTCGCTAAACGGCAACCCGCAGCCTAACGACATTTTCAACATTCCAGTTGAACGGAAATTTTGAAGCGATCGGACGTGCGAAATAAAAAATAATAATAAGTAAAACGCGCTTATATACCCACGCATAATTTGTGAAAGTGATAATAATAAAAAAAAAAAAAAACCATAAGGAAATATATATGTACATATGTATATACGCAAAGTGTAAAGTGAAAAACCAAATATAAAATTATACTTACATACGTGTAAAAGAAAAAAAAACAACCTAAAAAAGAAAATTGAACATAAAATTATACAATATACATACATACGCAAAGTGTAAAGTGAAAAACCAAATATAAAATTATACTTACATACGTGTAAAAGAAAAAAAAATACAACCTAAAAAAGAAAATTGAACATAAAATTATACAATATACATACATACGCACAGTGTAAAGTGAAAAACCAAATATAAAATTATACTTACATACGTGTAAAGGAAAAAAAAAACCAAGCCTGGAAAGAAAATTGATTAAAGATCATATCCGTGATTCCTAAGTACAAATTATACATATACGTACGTATACTTAAGAGTGTAAAATCCTAAAAAAGAAAATTAAGCATAAAATTATACAATATACATACATACGTAAAAGTGAAAAAACCAAGTATAAAATTATACTTACATACGTGCAAAGAAAAAACCAAGCCTGGAAAGAAAATTGTTTAAACATCATATATGTATGTACATACATACATACATACATAGGTATGGATGTTTAAAAGTGAGTTAAAGAAAGATAAATAAAAATTGTTATACAAAATATCTGAAAAAGAAAATTCAATTAAAGAAAAATACAATCGTGAAGTGAAAAATAAACCAATAAAACGAAAGAAAAAGCTTAGATATAAAATTAAAGTGCGAATAGAAATCTTTACAACAAAAAATTACCTTGCAAGTCAAAATACAAAAGATACATATGTACATAAAGACGTGTTAATACGACAAAAAATTTTTTTTATAATAAATAAAAAAGTGAAAAATTACAGATCAAAAAGCTCGTACATACATATGTACATACAGTTATGTTCATAAAAATAGCGGCGCCCCTTTTTTTTGTATTGAAAAAAAAAAACTGCGAAGAAAAGTAGTGTGAAAGTGCATACGAGTTCAAAAAACAAAAGAGCCTAAATCATATACATACATACATACATATGTATATATATATAAAAAAAAAAAGTTGTAAAGGTGCAAAGTGCAACTTGCGAATAATCAAAAAAACAAAAAAAAATTTTGTTTGAAGAAAATTAACATTAAAAAAAAAAAAAAAAAAAAATAACAAGTTTACAACCTAACCCAGCAAAAACAACATCAACAACAACGGCACTTGCGAAAAAAGAAGGTACAGTCACCCTAAGGTACCTCGTTCCAAGTAAGTGTCCCGCTGTACTCATATAAATATACACATATACATACATATATATTCCCATATATTTCTCCAATGGGATTTAAAAGTATCACGCCACTCTGGCACATACAGACATACCATATATGCACACAGCATATGCCTGTACAAAACTCCACCTCCTTTTGTGTACTCTCTCTCGACAAATAAAAGTACCGTTACTGTGCTTAGACGCGCTAAGACAGTACAGTGCAAAGCTCAATATTTCCGCCAAAAACTAATTTCTCCTACTTTGTAACTGCATTTATATACAAGAGAGGAATTAGCGGAATTTCACTTTTAAATTCTCATATTCTCTACCGTTTTAAAACTCGCGCCCAAAAAGTATATGTATACATATGTATGTACATAAGTATGGAAATCTCATGGTACATATGTACATATGCATATACAGTCTCACAGTAACCAACTAGTCACAACAGTTGTAACTACATACATACAAAATCTCTAACGCCATAATTTCGCGCCCAAAAAAAAAAAAAAAAAAAATTATTTTTTTATTTATACATACATACATATGTATGTATGTATGTAAAATTAAAATTGCATGGCACATACATATGTATGTATGTATATACATAAATTCTCGCACTCAAATATTCGCTTACGCACTTTTGCTCATATATAGATACATACGTACAGATAAAGTCCCCTTGCCATAGTATACGCTTACACATACATACGTATACATATATATATAAAAAAAAAAAAAAAAAATTTTATATTACAATTAAAAATTTTAAACCCAAACATAATATAAAGAAAACCTCACCCTCATTTTAATTTAATTTGACAAAACAACTCATATTCATTCTCGCTCATTATTATTATTTAATATACAATTTTAAAATTATTTGTACATTTATTTGGTCCCTATATACATATATATAATTTATTGTCTCAGTAAAATTCGAATTCACATTTCACATATATTTTTGAACCACCCTAACTTAACTTGTTGTGCACCTGGGAGCGAACCAACATTCATACATACATTGGTGTGTTGTATACTTTGTGCAGTGCAGACGTGAAATTTTTGCGCTAGTGAAAACTTTAAGTTTGTGGTGAAAAAGTGTATAAAAACAAAAAGAAAATTGTGTGAGTGAGGACCTGAGACTCGCCTATATCCGAAGGAAGTGGTTTGTATAGTAAACCACCAATCAGGTATGTTTTTATTGGTTTTGAAAGTTTTCTTCTGAATAGAGAAAACACAAAAACAAATCGGCTGCTTACTTTGGCAAGAACTCTAAGTTCATTTTTGGCGCCAGGTAAACAGCTGATTTTGACATTGGAATAAAGCTGATAGCTTTAACAGAGAACATAGCTGCGGAAAGCTTTAAGCATAGAAGCTCATTGACTCAGGCTTGAAAGTTTCTGTAACAGCTCAGCTTAAAAGCTTTCGGTTTGAAGACATCCGGTTAGCAAAGCTTTTAACACTTCCTGCAGACGGGTACGTAAAAGCTGCCTCCTTTGGGTGATGTCAACGCACCAAGGAGGGCAAAAAATAATAGATATGGGGGAAAACGTGGATTTGCCTGATCCTTTTAGAGCAAGTAGCAAAATTCAGAGGTCACCGTCCGCGAATATAAATATGGCGGAGCGAAATTTTGTAGCGTCTGATACTCCGGCGGTAGTGCGAGCCCGATCGTCTCCGCCGGACCTTGATAACGTAAGGCTGGCCACTAGCCAGGGCCCAAATCTGGCAAAGGAAGAAAAATCGAACGTGCTGCTTCTTTTAGGCAATAAATTGAGCAGTCTTGTCGACTTAATGGCGCCGCCAAGGCGCTCCATTCATCAGCCGATTCGGGATTTGGTTGATGAGATTGTGGAAATTTACGAAGAATTAAAGATTTCGAGAGTCGTAGGTGAAGTAAAGGAGAGGTCGCAAAGCTGTAAATGCACGCAAACCTCGCCTCCTTTCAAAAAAGCGAATCTTACGTCAAAAAGAGGCATAGAAGACTCCATGACAAACGAGACGAACCCGCCGAAACGGTCCAGTAAGGCGGAAATCTCAAAAGATGGGACAGGGCAAAAAACGCTGTCTTATAGGGAGGCTCTGATTAGATCAAATAAAGACCCTGAAGGCGAATGGATAGTACAAACAAGATCATTAAGCCTAAACCGAATACTTTGCTGGTTAAACCAAATGCCATTGTCATTAAGAAGACAGGTGACATGTCATATAGCGATATGCTTAAATCGGTGAAAACCAGCGCTAATTTAAGAAAAATGGGTGAACAGGTCAAAAGAGTACGCAAGACCCAGAAAGGAGAAATACTTCTCGAGCTCAACCATGTGCATGAGGAAAAAACAGAACTTTTCAAAAACGGTGTACAAAGTCTCTTAGGTAATGAAGCCGAAATTACAGCTCTATCTAAGCAGACCTATATAGAGATACATGATCTCGATGAGATCACAACTAAAGAAGATTTAGTTGTAGCCATATCAGAGGCAAAAGTTTTAAACCAAAACTTTGAGCTAAACTGGATTAAAACGATCAGAAAAGGTTATCCAGGGACCCAAATAGCGCTGCTTGGCTTACCTCAGCTCGTAGCACAGAAAATAATTGCAGCCAAAAAACTTAAGATTGGATGGTCGGTGTGTCGCATTCGGGAAAAAAGTATTCTGACAAGATGCTACAGATGCTTGGAGTTTGGTCATCAAGCAAAGGCTTGTACAAATGAAGACCGCAGTGGCTGCTGTTTTAAGTGCGGAGAAAAAGGTCATAACGCTAAACAATGCAACAAGACGGCACTATGCATTCTTTGTAAAGCTAGCAATCAGGCGGAAAAAAACCATATTGCTGGGAGCAAACTGTGCCCCTTTTTCCAACGCGCCATACAAGAATCTAAATCAAAAATATGAAGATACTGCAGCTGAATTTGAATCACTGTGAAGCTGCTCAGCAGCTATTGGATCAAACAATAATCGAAGAAAAAATTGACATTGCCATTTTGAGCGAGCAGTATAAGAAGTCTGGGAAAGGAACTTGGATTCCTGATAACAAAGGCAAAGCAGCAATATGGGTGTGTGGGCAAAAATGCATTACCGAAAAGCCTTACAGCCATGAGTTCTTTGTAAGGACCAAAATTGACGGTACTTATATATACAGCTGTTATGCACCTCCTAGTCTTAGCCAGCAAGAATTTGAACTTCTGCTGGATAGACTCGTTGAAGATGCGGTTTTGTGCTCTCCCAAAATAATAGCCGGAGATTTTAATGCGTGGGCTCTAGAATGGGGCAGCAGCAGGACAAATCAGCGAGGACGCGCTCTTCTTAAAGACTTTGCACCATTAGACTTGCTTCTCTTGAATAGAGGAAACAAAAATACTTTCGAAAAAAATGGAAGAGGTTCCATTATCGATATTGCTTTCTGTAGTGAATCAATGATGGCAAAAGTTTCCTGGCAATTAAGCGATATTTACACACATAGCGATCACTTGGCTGTAATAATCGATGTTGATTACATGAGAAGTAGGGCTCGTGGATATGTGAAGAACGACGCATCCCGATATGTTTAAGTTTGTACTGGATGGTATGAAAAGCGTAACACAAATGCAGGCCAATGCAGAAAGTCTATCCGATGAACTTTATAAAGTATTAGCTAGGGCTTGTGATGCATCTATGAATAGAAAAGTGCGCAAAAATAGCCGCAACCCTGTTTATTGGTGGAATGCTGAAATCGCAGACTTGCGGTCTGAATGCAACAAAGCCAGAAGAAAATACCAAAGAAACAGATCTGATATTCTGAGAGATGAATTTAAATGCTTGCGTAAACAATTAAAAAATGCAATAAAGGCAAGCAAAAAATCTTGTTTCAAAGAGCTTTGTAGTGAGATTGACGAGTACCCTTGGGGTGGCGCCTACAAAATTGTTATGAAAAAGTTTAAAAGTAGCCAAAAGCAGATGCCAACATGTCCCACTCTGCTCAAGCAAATAGTCGAAACGCCTTTTCCCAAAGATAGCCCCCAAATGAGGCATGTGAATAACAATACGTTGACAATTTGTCCACTTGTTATACCGGATGAAATTCTAGCTGCAGCTGAACGGCTAAAGAACGGCAAGGCTCCGGGACCCGATGGTATACCGAACATTGCCATCAGAGCGGCAGTAGCTGATTTCCCGATGGCCTTCTCACATGTCGTTAATATATGCCTGCAAAATGGCGTTTTCCCGAGGAGGTGGAAAAAGCAGAAGTTAGTGTTGCTTCCAAAGCCCAACAAGCCTCCAGGTGATCCAGGTTCTTACAGACCGCTTTGTATGATAGATTCGTTAGGCAAATTGTTGGAACGTGTAATTTGCGATCGCTTATTGAAACACATTGACACCTATCAATGTTTGTCGGAAGCCCAGTACGGTTTTCGAAAGGGAAGATCCACAGTCGATGCTATTTGTCGCGTCACTGAAATAGCGGAAGAAGCAATATCAGGCAAGCGCTGGAAGTACGGTTCGAAAGAATACTGCGCAGTAGTAACCTTAGACATAAAAAACGCGTTTAACTCATTAAAATGGTCGCACATTATTAATGCATTAAAGGCAATAAATACTCCACCTTATCTTATAAATATAGTAGATAGCTATCTTACTGATAGAGTTCTGTTTTATAATACTGATCTAGGTAGAAATAGATATGACGTCAGCAGAGGAGTTCCCCAAGGCTCAGTTCTCGGCCCAGTTTTGTGGATTATTGCTTACGATGGAGTCCTGCGTCTACCTGTTCCAAAAGGAGTGAAGGTAATCGGATACGCAGATGATATTGCGGTTATCATTGTAGCGAAAGACATAGAAAAAATTCAATTGGCCACGAAAGACACGGCTATATTAATCGATGACTGGCTCAAGACCAAAGGGCTCCAATTGGCAGCTCACAAAACCGAAGGGGTGCTTATAACAAGCAGAAAGAAAAAGGAAACTACACGTCTAGACATCAATGGGTATGTATTCGAAACTATGCCTGCAGTACGGTATTTAGGTGTTATGATAGATGCCAGGCTGTCATTTAAACTACATATAGAAACTGTGACACAAAAAGCCACAACAGTCCATAGTTCTCTAGCTAGATTAATGGCAAATATAGGTGGACCTGGTCAAAATCGCAGGAAGATGCTAACTAAGGTCACACAATCAGTGGTTATGTACGCGGCCCCTGTATGGGGCCACGCGCTTCAGCATACGTCATATGCAAAAAATGTGAATTCCATATTTCGACTTAGTGCACTACGCGTTTGTAGCGCTTTCCGCACTGTTTCATATGAGGCGGCCTGTGTGATTGCTGGCATAATGCCTGCCGATCTGCTGGCTAACGAAATCCAGCGAACCTATCAGACGGCCCGAGATAAAGGCACAGCCCTCTCAGTACAAGAGACAGCGGCCGAACGCCATAAAAGCCTAACCCAACGGCAACAACGCTGGGCCACGTCGACAAAGGGACGCTGGACTTTCCGACTCATCCCGAGTATCGAGGCTTGGCTAGGCAGATCGCATGGCGAAATAGACTTTTATATGACCCAGGTGCTAAGTGGGCACGGCTGTTTCAGAGAATACTTATGTAAATATGGTCATGATAATACAATGGTTTGTGCCTCGTGTGAGACTGTGGCGGAGAACGCAGAACACATACTGTTTTCTTGTCCTTCGTTTTCATTTGAGCGGGAGAAATTAAGAATCATCATGAAGGTAGATCCAAGGCCAGAAAATCTGATATCCTATATGATTAATGATAAAGCAGTTTGGAATACAGTAAAAAACATCTGTAAAGAGATAATGACTGAGCTCAGAATACGCGAACAACGCCGTCGTTTAGCAAGGCGATTAAGTAGTCCTGAATATGTTTAATATTTTATTTGCTTGTATCTTTCACAGATGAAGTCGTAGTAGAACGCTCCTGAACCCCTAATCACCTTACGTGGATGGGGGACTATGCAAACGGCGTCATGGAAGTCAGGCATATTTATGCCATAGCCCCTCCCTGATGAAATGCGTGAGTAGCCCCGGGGAGGTGGCTTCACCAGAGATTCATACGGGCCTCTTGATGGATAGCGCGCTATCCCAACGTCCGTAAAAAAAAAAAAAAAAAAAAAAAAACATACATACGTGTTCCCGTTTTCACAATTTCGGTAGCACCACATAGCTACACAAGATGTATCTATTACAGGTGACATCGATAAAAGACGTGCTTCTTCTTATTCCATTTGGCAAAGGCGTTATGTCAAACTATCGTTTTATTGTTTACAATTTTCATTTGCGAGAGGATTGTGTTTTGTGACTACGCGTTACTTTTTGTGAAAAATTTTGATAAAAACTTAAAATTAAATTATGTGCGATATTTGCGGAAAGCCTAAAAGGATGGGCGGATCATTTTTCCGTGTTCCCCTTGATGTGCGGCGCAGAGCTTCATGGAGGGAATCCATCGGCATTGCAAATTGGGTGACCAACATTGTTTGCGAGGACCACTTTCTACCGTCCGATTTGATTCGAGGTAAGCTGATTAGACTTATGCCGTCAGCAGTGCCGACAATCGATATTGGGACAAAATTCAATTTGCGCACTCGGACCAGGTAATTTAAATGAAATGTATTTAAACTAAATTAAACATAAGCAACACATTTTGCAGACATAATGCAGAAGAGCACAGCGCCGCGGCTACTTTGCTTGAAATTGGCAAGTCAAGTGGACAGCTACCAGCTCCTTCAGACATGTGTACATCCGACAGCCAAACCAATAAGCAGGATTGTGGCACACAAACGGAGTAAGTTTTCATAGCCAAATAAGTTATTTTCGGAATACATTATTATTTTTTCTAAGCTGGGAGTACTTTGAGTCCTGTGCGCTTGCTGAAAACTATCGTCTAAAGCAGGCGTATAATAAGTTGGAGGCGAATTACCGTATTGCAAAGAAAAATCTGGAGGAGGCGGAAAAAACAGTTCAGATGATGAGGTCGATTTTAACCGACGGTCAAATACGGAA
Organism: Philophylla caesio; assembly: GCA_963971545.1. NCBI lineage: Eukaryota > Metazoa > Arthropoda > Insecta > Diptera > Tephritidae > Philophylla > Philophylla caesio. The sequence continues at coordinate 40,599,833 of OZ020608.1, read as the reverse complement.
AATGGCTTACCCTGGTGAGTTATAAACGAGTTACTATGGCAGTTAACATATTTGTAATATGATTTCTCTTTTTAATTAGACAAAGCCATCAATTGGACATGGGAGGATATATCAAGGCCATTTGCTTACATGCGGCTGGACCTCGCGCATACAATCACCTTTATGGTAAAGGGTATCCATTGCCCCACGTATCGACGCTTCAACGCTGGTACAGGAAAGTTGATGTGGATGAGGGGCTAATTCACTTTTCCATCCAGTCTATGATGAAATGTTTTTGACTGAAGCATTTGAATACGATGCCAGTACCGATAACGTGAAAGTCCCAGCAAAGCGAGTACAAGTGGTGATGGCACGAGGACTCTTAAAGTCGTGGAAGCAGCCAGTATATTTTAAATTGAATTGCGATATGCGAAATTCTGTTTAAAATAATACACGCTCTTTATACAGTCGGATACAACGTTGTAGCTATGGTAAGCGACATGGGTTCTGCAAATCGTAACTTGTGGAAAGCTCTTGCAGTGAGTCATGGTTAGTAATAATATTTTTCTTATTGTACAAATATAAACGAAACTTTTTTATTTTAGAAAAATCGTGGTTTTTAAACCCAGAAAACAGCGAAAAAGTCTTCGTGTTTGCCGATGCACCGCATTTGCTGAAGCTCATCCGCAACCACTACGTTGATACCGGCTTAATTTGGAAGGGAAAAATATTGACCTGCAAGACCATCGCAGATTTAATAGCGCACCTTTCCAAATCAGATGTGTCGATCGCATTTAAAATAACAGATGAACACCTAAGGGTGAAAAACGCTGGTAAGATTCAGTTTATTGGTTATCCAGTTAATAAATTTTATCTAAAATTAATAATGTTTTAATTATGTGTTTTGCTCTGTATAGGTCGACCAAAAGTAAAACTGGCTGCACAGTTATTTTCGCACACAACTGCCAATGCAATTCGACGTTGCTATAGTCTCGGTTTGGAGTTGTATGAGCCAACTGCAACAGCGGACTTCGTCCTGCTAACGAACGACTGGTTCGATGTTTTGAATTCTTCCATGAACACTTTTGGCAAACCTGGAAAGGTATATTTTTAATAAAAATATTTTTAAATATTTTTTCTATAAAAACATTAATTTCAGGAACCTTTCGGTATACAATTTGCTGAGCAAATGGCGACCCTTATGGAAATGAGTGACTTTATGTCGCAAATAATCGTCCCGCGGAAGAAAACGTTGGAATATTTTCAAAAAGGTGTCTTAATGACAAATTCGTCATTAATTCAACTTTTTGAATATATCCAAAATAAAGTTAACGCCAAGTTTGTGCTAACCTACAGGCTCAATCAAGACCTTCTTGAGCACTTTTTTGGAGCTATACGCAGCAGGGGCGGGTTGTACGACCACCCTACTGCCCAGGAATTTAAATTTCGGCTAAGGAAATACCTACTGGGTGAGTTTTTGTATTATATATATACTTCAAAGCTCAATAAGCTGTAAAAATTTGATTTTACAATTTCTGCAGAGTATTAAGCTTACAACGCTTCATATCTTTATATTTATTTTTTTATCATTTTTTGTATTTATATATATAAAAGTAAAACTTCGAGATTTTTACTTCTTCCCCTACCAAGCAATACTGCAATGATTTCCTTACACGGCAATTGTCGTAAGTACATAAGTAAATAAGTATGTATAATATTATAATATTTATTTACTTATAGTTTTCTAAGTGAGAATTCATACATGCTTTTATTTCTGCCATTTATATATATATCACTTTTATTCAAATTTATTATATTCTGAGGGTTTGTCATTTCCCCCAAGTAAAACTGCCAGGATTTCCCTTTAATGTCGTCACTTGTAAGTACTCTTAAAGGTAGTAAAGTTTTTTACTATTGCATTTTTTCTATTATGATATATTATTGTACCAGCATTTATGTATGTATATACAAATGTATATAGGTATCACCATTCTTCAACAGTAAGTTTGAAAATATCTTGTTTTTTTTTTCAAAATTATATCCAACTGCTTCAATTAAGTTATATTTCTTATTAATAGCAAGAAATACCGAGCATCTAACAAGTTCCGGCAATACGCAAATCGATGACTCACAATGGCTGAATCCCGACGTTTCAGTGGAAGAAGTGTGCGAGCTGTCTCCTGAGATTCCTACCGAAGAGTCAGAGGAACAGGAAGAAAGTGGTATTGTCGACGATATCTACAATGCCGAACAGCAAGACGGCATCGGCGCTTTGCAGGAAGGTGCACTGGATTATGTGGCGGGCTATATTATCCGTAAGCTTCACCTAGAGTGTCACGAAAACCTTGACAATTGGTTTACTTGCGTGGATCAAGTGTCCAAAGGATATTTGAAGAAGCCCAGTACGAATTTCGTCAATGGTATTAAAAGGTTAGAAGTTATTTTCCACGGGATGAACGACAACGAAATAGCCCACTGCAAAAACCTAAATACAAAAATGCTCCAAAGAAGTTCGGAAGTTGATTTGCCGGAAGCTGCAAAGCGTTTATTTTTCAAGTGCAGAACGTTCTTCAGAATTAAACAACTTAATCGACGCTTGGTAGTAAAAAAAGCAAAAGAACGCGTCATGGGTCACCGAAGGTTCCTACACATTAAATTGTAGGTTATGAATATCGCCAGCAATCTATTTTAAAACGACCCTTTTAAGGGCCACCAATAAATCAAAATAGAAAAAAATTTGCCACAGCAATAAACATACATGTATGTATGTATATAGGATTTTTCCGATATATTTTCATTTCATTTATTGCCGAAACATTAGAAAATACATTACGATCTGTGATGTTACAGCACAACACATCAAAAGTAAAATACACTAATATTAAACGGCTCTTTTAAGAGCCAGAAATATTTTCAGAGACAAAAATCACCAAAAACGAATAAAAAACTAAGTAACGAAAGAGGTACATACACAAAATTCGCTACACTTTTCTTCTTTAAGTAACTTGCACGCTCGCTGATGAATGTAGAACCCTCTGGATTGTATGATAGGAGCACATTACATTTTTGGCACCACATACAAGTATTTGTTGCCGGTTAATGCCGATTAAACACTTTAAAGGTTTGGCTTCTTGGTTTTCCTGTGAAGTTTGAAATTAATAAGGTATTTTATTTCAGAAATGTTAACACTAATACCTTTTATATTTGTTTAATAAATTTACGCACAACAATTTCTGCTTGCTTTCCAAATTACTCCTTCACTGTTACACATAAGTGTTACCACATATTATTGAAGTTCACTACAAATACAAATAATGCGTTTAATTAGCAATATGTATGTACATTTTTATAATTTTTACCTTTTTTAATTGTTTCCATCGATTTCATGAGCTCTTTGTAGCATGAAAATAAATACATAAACAAAGCAAATCAGCCGTTTCAGACCTAACGTAGAATAGTCGTCAAACGGGACATTTTATTGTTGCCTGATCAACACAACCTTACATTATTGAGTCATGATAGCTACACGTACATACATACACACGTATACGTAACAATAAGCTCCGCCCATTCTCTCACTCTCACTGCTCATATACTACACTTAGACGCGCTAAGGTAGTACAGTGGGACAAAACAACATAAAAACACAGTGGGGCATAACAAATTAAAACAACTCAGATTAAATTAAAAAATTAACAAAAGTTATATAGCTGAATATAGTCTCAGATTTCAGTGATTTCTGTTCACAACCCCAGTTTTCTTCTTAAATTATATCAAATTGCCAAAATCTCAGGATACCCCACAAAAATCTGAAATAGACCCCTGCCTGCAAGAATTATTTTTGAAAGCAATAGGCTTGAATCATTTGATTCAAAGTGGTCGGCCACCCTCATAAGTGACCATACCCCATCTCTTCTCAATATCAAGTTACAGCGGCTTGACAAACTTTGGGAATGCCTTGTAGACTCATACAAGACAGTATTTCACTCAATAAACTATTCCGAATCCAGCGGTTCAGTTGAGCAGAAATACGATAAATGCTCACAAAGCTACGAAAATTGCAAATCGCAAATTTTAGATTCGCTACAGTTTTGTGGAGAAAATTCCCAACCTCAAAGAAGCACATCGTTTGCAGCAAACACCACACATACTTCAAACTCCCAAGAAGTATTTCTCAAAGTACCACCGTGCGATACAGAGATTTTCCACGGTGGATACGAAGACTGGCCGGCGTTCAGAGATATGTTCACGGCAGTCTATAAAAACCACCCCAAATTAACTCCAGCTCAGAAACTCTACCATTTACGGCAAAAAACGCGAAGTCAGGCGGGACAAATAGTCAAACAGTTCCCCCTAACTGATGACAATTTTGAACTCGCCTGGGATGCCCTCAAATCACGGTATGAAAACCGAAGAATACTGGTCGATAACCAGCTCAAAGCCCTCTTCAACATACCACCCCTATATACAGAAAATGGTGAGCTAATCCAAAAAATTCAAGCCACCATTAATAACTCTCTCGCAACGCTCTCAGCACAAGGAATCCCAACTAGCGACTGGGACCCCATTCTTGTGTATCTCTGTTCTTCAAAACTGCCAAGTGAAACGCTATCTCTGTGGGAGCAATCACTCAGCTCTCGAAAAGAGTTACCACTTTGGGCAGATATGAACAAATTCCTCACTAGTCGGTATGAAATTGTAGAGAGACTTCAGGCATATCGACCAGGAAAACCAAAACCTCCCCACCCTAATTTCACTCCAAGGGCAATAAATCAAAACTCCTCATTTATTCACAAAAATCGAACTCAAAATTTCCATGTCGAACTTAAAAAAAAAAAAAAAAAAAAATTATTTTATATTACAATTAAAAATTTTAAACCCAAACATAATATAAAGAAAACCTCACCCTCATTTTAATTTAATTTGACAAAACAACTCATATTCATTCTCGCTCATTATTATTATTTAATATACAATTTTAAAATTACATATGTGTATATTTATTTGGTCCCTATATATATATAATTTATTGTCTCAGTAAAATTCCAATTCACATTTCACATATATTTTTGAACCACCCTAACTTAACTTGTTGTGCACCTGTGAGCGAACCAACATTCATACATACATACGTGTTCCCGTTTTCACAATTTCGGTAGTACCACATAGCTACCCAAGATGTATCTATTACAGGTGACATCGATAAAAGACGTGCTTCTTCTTATTCCATTTGGCAAAGGCGTTATGTCAAACTATCGTTTTATTGTTTACAATTTTCATTTGCGAGAGGATTGTGTTTTGTGACTACGCGTTACTTTTTGTGAAAAATTTTGATAAAAACTTAAAATTAAATTATGTGCGATATTTGCGGAAAGCCTAAAAGGATGGGCGGATCATTTTCCGTGTTCCCCTTGATGTGCGGCGCAGAGCTTCATGGAGGGAATCCATCGGCATTGCAAATTGGGTGACCAACATTGTTTGCGAGGACCACTTTCTACCGTCCGATTTGATTCGAGGCAAGCTGATTAGACTTATGCCGCCAGCAGTGCCGACAATCAATATTGGGACAAAATTCAATTTGCGCACTCGGACCAGGTAATTTAAATGAAATGTATTTAAACTAAATTAAACATAAGCAACACATTTTGCAGACATAATGCAGAAGAGCTCAGCGCCGCGGCTACTTTGCCTGAAATTGGCAAGTCAAGTGGACAGCTACCAGCTCCTTCAGACATGTGTACATCCGACAGCCAAACCAATAAGCAGGATTGTGGCACACAAACGGAGTAAGTTTTCATAGCCAAATAAGTTATTTTCGGAATACATTATTATTTTTTTCTAAGCTGGGAGTACTTTGAGTCCTGTGCGCTTGCTGAAAACTATCGTCTAAAGCAGGCGTATAATAAGTTGGAGGCGAATTACCGTATTGCAAAGAAAAATCTGGAGGAGGCGGAAAAAACAGTTCAGATGATGAGGTCGATTTTAACCGACGGTCAAATACGGAAAATGGCTTACCCTGGTGAGTTATAAACGAGTTACTATGGCAGTTAACATATTTGTAATATGATTTCTCTTTTTAATTAGACAAAGCCATCAATTGGACATGGGAGGATATATCAAGCGCCATTTGCTTACATGCGGCTGGACCTCGCGCATACAATCACCTTTATGGTAAAGGGTATCCATTGCCCCACGTATCGACGCTTCAACGCTGGTACAGGAAAGTTGATGTGGATGAGGGGCTAATTCACTTTTCCATCCAGTCTATGATGAAATGTATTTGACTGAAGCATTTGAATACGATGCCAGTACCGATAACGTGAAAGTCCCAGCAAAGCGAGTACAAGTGGTGATGGCACGAGGACTCTTAAAGTCGTGGAAGCAGCCAGTATATTTTAAATTGAATTGCGATATGCGAAATTCTGTTTAAAATAATACACGCTCTTTATACAGTCGGATACAACGTTGTAGCTATGGTAAGCGACATGGGTTCTGCAAATCGTAACTTGTGGAAAGCTCTTGCAGTGAGTCATGGTTAGTAATAATATTTTTCTTATTGTACAAATATAAACGAAACTTTTTTATTTTAGAAAAATCGTGGTTTTTAAACCCAGAAAACAGCGAAAAAGTCTTCGTGTTTGCCGATGCACCGCATTTGCTGAAGCTCATCCGCAACCACTACGTTGATACCGGCTTAATTTGGAAGGGAAAAATATTGACCTGCAAGACCATCGCAGATTTAATAGCGCACCTTTCCAAATCAGATGTGTCGATCGCATTTAAAATAACAGATGAACACCTAAGGGTGAAAAACGCTGGTAAGATTCAGTTTATTGGTTATCCAGTTAATAAATTTTATCTAAAATTAATAATGTTTTAATTATGTGTTTTGCTCTGTATAGGTCGACCAAAAGTAAAACTGGCTGCACAGTTATTTTCGCACACAACTGCCAATGCAATTCGACGTTGCTATAGTCTCGGTTTGGAGTTGTATGAGCCAACTGCAACAGCGGACTTCGTCCAGCTAACGAACGACTGGTTCGATGTTTTTAATTCTTCCATGAACACTTTTGGCAAACCTGGAAAGGTATATTTTTAATAAAAATATTTTTAAATATTTTTTCTATAAAAACATTAATTTCAGGAACCTTTCGGTATACAATTTGCTGAGCAAATGGCGACCCTTATGGAAATGAGTGACTTTATGTCGCAAATAATCGTCCCGCGGAAGAAAACGTTGGAATATTTTCAAAAAGGTGTCTTAATGACAAATTCGTCATTAATTCAACTTTTTGAATATATCCAAAATAAAGTTAACGTCAAGTTTGTGCTAACCTACAGGCTCAATCAAGACCTTCTTGAGCACTTTTTTGGAGCTATACGCAGCAGGGGCGGGTTGTACGACCACCCTACTGCCCAGGAATTTAAATTTCGGCTAAGGAAATACCTACTGGGTGAGTTTTTGTATTATATATATACTTCAAAGCTCAATAAGCTGTAGAAATTTGATTTTACAATTTCTGCAGAGTATTAAGCTTACAACGCTTCATATCTTTATATTTATTTTTTTATCATTTTTTGTATTTATATATATAAAAGTAAAACTTCGAGATTTTTACTTCTTCCCCTACCAAGCAATACTGCAAGGATTTCCTTACACGGCAATTGTCGTAAGTACATAAGTAAATAAATATGTATAATATTATAATATTTATTTACTTATAGTTTTCTAAGTGAGAATTCATACATGCTTTTATTTCTGCCATTTATATATACATATATCACTTTTATTCAAATTTATTATATTCTGAGGGTTTGTCATTTCCCCCAAGTAAAACTGCCAGGATTTCCCTTTTATGTCGTCACTTGTAAGTACTCTTAAAGGTAGTAAAGTTTTTTACTATTGCATTTTTTCTATTATGATATATTATTGTACCAGCATTTATGTATGTATATACAAATGTATATAGGTATCACCATTCTTCAACAGTAAGTTTGAAAATATCTTGTTTTTTTTTTTCAAAATTATATCCAACTGCTTCAATTAAGTTATATTTCTTATTAATAGCAAGAAATACCGAGCATCTAACAAGTTCCGGCAATACGCAAATCGATGACTCACAATGGCTGAATCCCGACGTTTCAGTGGAAGAAGTGTGCGAGCTGTCTCCTGAGATTCCTACCGAAGAGTCAGAGGAACAGGAAGAAAGTGGTATTGTCGACGATATCTACAATGCCGAACAGCAAGACGGCATCGGCGCTTTGCAGGAAGATGCACTGGAGTATGTGGCGGGCTATATTATCCGTAAGCTTCACCTAGAGTGTCACGAAAACCTTGACAATTGGTTTACTTGCGTGGATCAAGTGTCCAAAGGATATTTGAAGAAGCCCAGTACGAATTTCGTCAATGGTATTAAAAGGTTAGAAGTTATTTTCCACGGGATGAACGACAACGAAATAGCCTACTGCAAAAACCTAAATACAAAAATGCTCCAAAGAAGTTCGGAAGTTGATTTGCCGGAAGCTGCAAAGCGTTTATTTTTCAAGTGCAGAACGTTCTTCAGAATTAAACAACTTAATCGACGCTTGGTAGTAAAAAAAGCAAAAGAACGCGTCATGGGTCACCGAAGGTTCCTACACATTAAATTGTAGGTTATGAATATCGCCAGCAATCTATTTTAAAACGGCCCTTTTAAGGGCCACCAATAAATCAAAATAGAAAAAAATTTGCCACAGCAATAAACATATGTACATGTATGTATGTATATAGGATTTTTCCGATATATTTTCATTTCATTTATTGCCGAAACATTAGAAAATACATTACGATCTGTGATGTTACAGCACAATACATCAAAAGTAAAATACACTAATATTAAACGGCTCTTTTAAGAGCCAGAAATATTTTCAGAGACAAAAATCACCAAAAACGAATAAAAAACTAAGTAACGAAAGAGGTACATACACAAAATTCGCTACACTTTTCTTCTTTAAGTAACTTGCACGCTCGCTGATGAATGTAGAACCCTCTGGATTGTATGATAGGAGCATATTACATTTTTGGCACCACATACAAGTATTTGTTGCCGGTTAATGCCGATTAAACACTTTAAAGGTTTGGCTTCTTGGTTTTCCTGTGAAGTTTGAAATTAATAAGGTATTTTATTTCAGAAATGTTAACACTAATACCTTTTATATTTGTTTAATAAATTTACGCACAACAATTTCTGCTTGCTTTCCAAATTACTCCTTCACTGTTACACATAAGTGTTACCACATATTATTGAAGTTCACTACAAATACAAATAATGCGTTTAATTAGCAATATGTATGTACATTTTTATAATTTTTACCTTTTTTAATTGTTTCCATCGATTTCATGAGCTCTTTTTATCATGAAAATAAATACATAAACAAAGCAAATCAGCCGTTTCTGACATAACGTAGAATAGTCGTCAAACGGGACATTTTATTGTTGCCTGATCAACACAACCTTACATTATTGAGTCATGATAGCTACACGTCCATACATACACACGTATACGTAACAATAAGCTCCGCCCATTCTCTCACTCTCACTGCTCATATACTACACTTAGACGCGCTAAGGTAGTACAGTGGGACAAAACAACATAAAAACACAGTGGGGCATAACAAATTAAAACAACTCAGATTAAATTAAAAAATTAACAAAAGTTATATAGCTGAATATAGTCTCAGATTTCAGTGATTTCTGTTCACAACCCCAGTTTTCTTCTTAAATTATATCAAAATGCCAAAATCTCAGGATACCCCACAAAAATCTGAAATAGACCCCTGCCTGCAAGATTTTATTTTTGAAAGCAATAGGCTTGAATCATTTTATTCAAAGTGGTCGGCCACCCTCATAAGTGACCATACCCCATCTCTTCTCAATATCAAGTTACAGCAGCTTGACAAACTTTGGGAATGCCTTGTAGACTCATACAAGACAGTATTTCACTCAATAAACTTTTCCGAATCCAGCGGTTCAGTTGAGCAGAAATACGATAAATGCTCACAAAGCTACGAAAATTGCAAATCGCAAATTTTAGATTCGCTACAGTTTTGTGGAGAAAATTCCCAACCTCAAAGAAGCACATCGTTTGCAGCAAACACCACACATACTTCAAACTCCCAAGAAGTATTTCTCAAAGTACCACCGTGCGATACAGAGATTTTCCACGGTGGATACGAAGACTGGCCGGCGTTCAGAGATATGTTCACGGCAGTCTATAAAAACCACCCCAAATTAACTCCAGCTCAGAAACTCTACCATTTACGGCAAAAAACGCGAAGTCAGGCGGGACAAATAGTCAAACAGTTCCCCCTAACTGATGACAATTTTGAACTCGCCTGGGATGCCCTCAAATCACGGTATGAAAACCGAAGAATACTGGTCGATAACCAGCTCAAAGCCCTCTTCAACATACCACCCCTATATACAGAAAATGGTGAGCTAATCCAAAAAATTCAAGCCACCATTAATAACTCTCTCGCAACGCTCTCAGCACAAGGAATCCCAACTAGCGACTGGGACCCCATTCTTGTGTATCTCTGTTCTTCAAAACTGCCAAGTGAAACGCTATCTCTGTGGGAGCAATCACTCAGCTCTCGAAAAGAGTTACCACTTTGGGCAGATATGAACAAATTCCTCACTAGTCGGTATGAAATTGTAGAGAGACTTCAGGCATATCGACCAGGAAAACCAAAACCTCCCCACCCTAATTTCACTCCAAGGGCAATAAATCAAAACTCCTCATTTATTCACAAAAATCGAACTCAAAATTTCCATGTCGAACTTAAAAAAAAAAAAAAAAAAAAAATTTTTTTTTTATATTACAATTAAAAATTTTAAACCCAAACATAATATAAAGAAAACCTCACCCTCATTTTAATTTAATTTGACAAAACAACTCATATTCATTCTCGCTCATTATTATTATTTAATATACAATTTTAAAATTATTTGTACATTTATTTGGTCCCTATATATATATAATTTATTGTCTCAGTAAAATTCCAATTCACATTTCACATATATTTTTGAACCACCCTAACTTAACTTGTTGTGCACCTGTGAGCGAACCAACATTCATACATACATACGTGTTCCCGTTTTCACAATTTCGGTAGTACCACATAGCTACCCAAGATGTATCTATTACAGGTGACATCGATAAAAGACGTGCTTCTTCTTATTCCATTTGGCAAAGGCGTTATGTCAAACTATCACGTGTGTTGCCTTTGTTTACGTTTTATTGTTTACAATTTTCATTTGCGAGAGGATTGTGTTTTGTGACTACGCGTTACTTTTTGTGAAAAATTTTGATAAAAACTTAAAATTAAATTATGTGCGATATTTGCGGAAAGCCTAAAAGGATGGGCGGATCATTTTTCCGTGTTCCCCTTGATGTGCGGCGCAGAGCTTCATGGAGGGAATCCATCGGCATTGCAAATTGGGTGACCAACATTGTTTGCGAGGACCACTTTCTACCGTCCGATTTGATTCGAGGCAAGCTGATTAGACTTATGCCGTCAGCAGTGCCGACAATCAATAGGGGACAAAATTCAATTTGCGCACTCGGACCAGGTAATTTAAATGAAATGTATTTAAACTAAATTAAACATAAGCAACACATTTTGCAGACATAATGCAGAAGAGCTCAGCGCCGCGGCTACTTTGCTTGAAATTGGCAAGTCAAGTGGACAGCTACCAGCTCCTTCAGACATGTGTACATCCGACAGCCAAACCAATAAGCAGGATTGTGGCACACAAACGGAGTAAGTTTTCATAGCCAAATAAGTTATTTTCGGAATACATTATTATTTTTTTCTAAGCTGGGAGTACTTTGAGTCCTGTGCGCTTGCTGAAAACTATCGTCTAAAGCAGGCGTATAATAAGTTGGAGGCGAATTACCGTATTGCAAAGAAAAATCTGGAGGAGGCGGAAAAAACAGTTCAGATGATGAGGTCGATTTTAACCGACGGTCAAATACGGAAAATGGCTTACCCTGGTGAGTTATAAACGAGTTACTATGGCAGTTAACATATTTGTAATATGATTTCTCTTTTTAATTAGACAAAGCCATCAATTGGACATGGGAGGATATATCAAGCGCCATTTGCTTACATGCGGCTGGACCTCGCGCATACAATCACCTTTATGGTAAAGGGTATCCATTGCCCCACGTATCGACGCTTCAACGCTGGTACAGGAAAGTTGATGTGGATGAGGGGCTAATTCACTTTTCCATCCAGTCTATGATGAAATGTTTTTGACTGAAGCATTTGAATACGATGCCAGTACCGATAACGTGAAAGTCCCAGCAAAGCGAGTACAAGTGGTGATGGCACGAGGACTCTTAAAGTCGTGGAAGCAGCCAGTATATTTTAAATTGAATTGCGATATGCGAAATTCTGTTTAAAATAATACACGCTCTTCATACAGTCGGATACAACGTTGTAGCTATGGTAAGCGACATGGGTTCTGCAAATCGTAACTTGTGGAAAGCTCTTGCAGTGAGTCATGGTAAGTAATAATATTTTTCTTATTGTACAAATATAAACGAAACTTTTTTATTTTAGAAAAATCGTGGTTTTTAAACCCAGAAAACAGCGAAAAAGTCTTCGTGTTTGCCGATGCACCGCATTTGCTGAAGCTCATCCGCAACCACTACGTTGATACCGGCTTAATTTGGAAGGGAAAAATATTGACCTGCAAGACCATCGCAGATTTAATAGCGCACCTTTCCAAATCAGATGTGTCGATCGCATTTAAAATAACAGATGAACACCTAAGGGTGAAAAACGCTGGTAAGATTCAGTTTATTGGTTATCCAGTTAATAAATTTTATCTAAAATTAATAATGTTTTAATTATGTGTTTTGCTCTGTATAGGTCGACCAAAAGTAAAACTGGCTGCACAGTTATTTTCGCACACAACTGCCAATGCAATTCGACGTTGCTATAGTCTCGGTTTGGAGTTGTATGAGCCAACTGCAACAGCGGACTTCGTCCAGCTAACGAACGACTGGTTCGATGTTTTGAATTCTTCCATGAACACTTTTGGCAAACCTGGAAAGGTATATTTTTAATAAAAATATTTTTAAATATTTTTTCTATAAAAACATTAATTTCAGGAACCTTTCGGTATACAATTTGCTGAGCAAATGGCGACCCTTATGGAAATGAGTGACTTTATGTCGCAAATAATCGTCCCGCGGAAGAAAACGTTGGAATATTTTCAAAAAGGTGTCTTAATGACAAATTCGTCATTAATTCAACTTTTTGAATATATCCAAAATAAAGTTAACGCCAAGTTTGTGCTAACCTACAGGCTCAATCAAGACCTTCTTGAGCACTTTTTTGGAGCTATACGCAGCAGGGGCGGGTTGTACGACCACCCTACTGCCCAGGAATTTAAATTTCGGCTAAGGAAATACCTACTGGGTGAGTTTTTGTATTATATATATACTTCAAAGCTCAATAAGCTGTAGAAAATTAATTTTACAATTTCTGCAGAGTATTAAGCTTACAACGCTTCATATCTTTATATTTATTTTTTTATCATTTTTTGTATTTATATATATAAAAGTAAAACTTCGAGATTTTTACTTCTTCCCCTACCAAGCAATACTGCAAGGATTTCCTTACACGGCAATTGTCGTAAGTACATAAGTAAATAAGTATGTATAATATTATAATATTTATTTACTTATAGTTTTCTAAGTGAGAATTCATACATGCTTTTATTTCTGCCATTTATATATATATCACTTTTATTCAAATTTATTATATTCTGAGGGTTTGTCATTTCCCCCAAGTAAAACTGCCAGGATTTCCCTTTAATGTCGTCACTTGTAAGTACTCTTAAAGGTAGTAAAGTTTTTTACTATTGCATTTTTTCTATTATGATATATTATTGTACCAGCATTTATGTATGTATATACAAATGTATATAGGTATCACCATTCTTCAACAGTAAGTTTGAAAATATCTTGTTTTTTTTTTCAAAATTATATCCAACTGCTTCAATTAAGTTATATTTCTTATTAATAGCAAGAAATACCGAGCATCTAACAAGTTCCGGCAATACGCAAATCGATGACTCACAATGGCTGAATCCCGACGTTTCAGTGGAAGAAGTGTGCGAGCTGTCTCCTGAGATTCCTACCGAAGAGTCAGAGGAACAGGAAGAAAGTGGTATTGTCGACGATATCTACAATGCCGAACAGCAAGACGGCATCGGCGCTTTGCAGGAAGATGCACTGGAGTATGTGGCGGGCTATATTATCCGTAAGCTTCACCTAGAGTGTCACGAAAACCTTGACAATTGGTTTACTTGCGTGGATCAAGTGTCCAAAGGATATTTGAAGAAGCCCAGTACGAATTTCGTCAATGGTATTAAAAGGTTAGAAGTTATTTTCCACGGGATGAACGACAACGAAATAGCCTACTGCAAAAACCTAAATACAAAAATGCTCCAAAGAAGTTCGGAAGTTGATTTGCCGGAAGCTGCAAAGCGTTTATTTTTCAAGTGCAGAACGTTCTTCAGAATTAAACAACTTAATCGACGCTTGGTAGTAAAAAAAGCAAAAGAACCCGTCATGGGTCACCGAAGGTTCCTACACATTAAATTGTAGGTTATGAATATACCCAGCAATCTATTTTAAAACGGCCTTTTTAAGGGCCACCAATAAATCAAAATAGAAAAAAATTTGCCACAGCAATAAACATATGTACATGTATGTATGTATATAGGATTTTTCCGATATATTTTCATTTCATTTATTGCCGAAACATTAGAAAATACATTACGATCTGTGATGTTACAGCACAATACATCAAAAGTAAAATACACTAATATTAAACGGCTCTTTTAAGAGCCAGAAATATTTTCAGAGACAAAAATCACCAAAAACGAATAAAAAACTAAGTAACGAAAGAGGTACATACACAAAATTCGCTACACTTTTCTTCTTTAAGTAACTTGCACGCTCGCTGATGAATGTAGAACCCTCTGGATTGTATGATAGGAGCATATTACATTTTTGGCACCACATACAAGTATTTGTTGCCGGTTAATGCCGATTAAACACTTTAAAGGTTTGGCTTCTTGGTTTTCCTGTGAAGTTTGAAATTAATAAGGTATTTTATTTCAGAAATGTTAACACTAATACCTTTTATATTTGTTTAATAAATTTACGCACAACAATTTCTGCTTGCTTTCCAAATTACTCCTTCACTGTTACACATAAGTGTTACCACATATTATTGAAGTTCACTACAAATACAAATAATGCGTTTAATTAGCAATATGTATGTACATTTTTATAATTTTTACCTTTTTTAATTGTTTCCATCGATTTCATGAGCTCTTTTTATCATGAAAATAAATACATAAACAAAGCAAATCAGCCGTTTCTGACATAACGTAGAATAGTCGTCAAACGGGACATTTTATTGTTGCCTGATCAACACAACCTTACATTATTGAGTCATGATAGCTACACGTCCATACATACACACGTATACGTAACAATAAGCTCCGCCCATTCTCTCACTCTCACTGCTCATATACTACACTTAGACGCGCTAAGGTAGTACAGTGGGACAAAACAACATAAAAACACAGTGGGGCATAACAAATTAAAACAACTCAGATTAAATTAAAAAATTAACAAAAGTTATATAGCTGAATATAGTCTCAGATTTCAGTGATTTCTGTTCACAACCCCAGTTTTCTTCTTAAATTATATCAAAATGCCAAAATCTCAGGATACCCCACAAAAATCTGAAATAGACCCCTGCCTGCAAGATTTTATTTTTGAAAGCAATAGGCTTGAATCATTTTATTCAAAGTGGTCGGCCACCCTCATAAGTGACCATACCCCATCTCTTCTCAATATCAAGTTACAGCAGCTTGACAAACTTTGGGAATGCCTTGTAGACTCATACAAGACAGTATTTCACTCAATAAACTTTTCCGAATCCAGCGGTTCAGTTGACCAGAAATACGATAAATGCTCACAAAGCTACGAAAATTGCAAATCGCAAATTTTAGATTCGCTACAGTTTTGTGGAGAAAATTCCCAACCTCAAAGAAGCACATCGTTTGCAGCAAACACCACACATACTTCAAACTCCCAAGAAGTATTTCTCAAAGTACCACCGTGCGATACAGAGATTTTCCACGGTGGATACGAAGACTGGCCGGCGTTCAGAGATATGTTCACGGCAGTCTATAAAAACCACCCCAAATTAACTCCAGCTCAGAAACTCTACCATTTACGGCAAAAAACGCGAAGTCAGGCGGGACAAATAGTCAAACAGTTCCCCCTAACTGATGACAATTTTGAACTCGCCTGGGATGCCCTCAAATCACGGTATGAAAACCGAAGAATACTGGTCGATAACCAGCTCAAAGCCCTCTTCAACATACCACCCCTATATACAGAAAATGGTGAGCTAATCCAAAAAATTCAAGCCACCATTAATAACTCTCTCGCAACGCTCTCAGCACAAGGAATCCCTACTAGCGACTGGGACCCCATTCTTGTGTATCTCTGTTCTTCAAAACTGCCAAGTGAAACGCTATCTCTGTGGGAGCAATCACTCAGCTCTCGAAAAGAGTTACCGCTTTGGGCAGATATGAACAAATTCCTCACTAGTCGGTATGAAATTGTAGAGAGACTTCAGGCATATCGACCAGGAAAACCAAAACCTCCCCACCCTAATTTCACTCCAAGGGCAATAAATCAAAACTCCTCATTTATTCACAAAAATCGAACTCAAAATTTCCATGTCGAACTTAAAAAAAAAAAAAAAAAAAAAAATTTTTTTTTTATATTACAATTAAAAATTTTAAACCCAAACATAATATAAAGAAAACCTCACCCTCATTTTAATTTAATTTGACAAAACAACTCATATTCATTCTCGCTCATTATTATTATTTAATATACAATTTTAAAATTATTTGTACATTTATTTGGTCCCTATATATATATAATTTATTGTCTCAGTAAAATTCCAATTCACATTTCACATATATTTTTGAACCACCCTAACTTAACTTGTTGTGCACCTGTGAGCGAACCAACATTCATACATACATACGTGTTCCCGTTTTCACAATTTCGGTAGTACCACATAGCTACCCAAGATGTATCTATTACAGGTGACATCGATAAAAGACGTGCTTCTTCTTATTCCATTTGGCAAAGGCGTTATGTCAAACTATCACGTGTGTTGCCTTTGTTTACGTTTTATTGTTTACAATTTTCATTTGCGAGAGGATTGTGTTTTGTGACTACGCGTTACTTTTTGTGAAAAATTTTGATAAAAACTTAAAATTAAATTATGTGCGATATTTGCGGAAAGCCTAAAAGGATGGGCGGATCATTTTTCCGTGTTCCCCTTGATGTGCGGCGCAGAGCTTCATGGAGGGAATCCATCGGCATTGCAAATTGGGTGACCAACATTGTTTGCGAGGACCACTTTCTACCGTCCGATTTGATTCGAGGCAAGCTGATTAGACTTATGCCGTCAGCAGTGCCGACAATCAATAGGGGACAAAATTCAATTTGCGCACTCGGACCAGGTAATTTAAATGAAATGTATTTAAACTAAATTAAACATAAGCAACACATTTTGCAGACATAATGCAGAAGAGCTCAGCGCCGCGGCTACTTTGCTTGAAATTGGCAAGTCAAGTGGACAGCTACCAGCTCCTTCAGACATGTGTACATCCGACAGCCAAACCAATAAGCAGGATTGTGGCACACAAACGGAGTAAGTTTTCATAGCCAAATAAGTTATTTTCGGAATACATTATTATTTTTTTCTAAGCTGGGAGTACTTTGAGTCCTGTGCGCTTGCTGAAAACTATCGTCTAAAGCAGGCGTATAATAAGTTGGAGGCGAATTACCGTATTGCAAAGAAAAATCTGGAGGAGGCGGAAAAAACAGTTCAGATGATGAGGTCGATTTTAACCGACGGTCAAATACGGAAAATGGCTTACCCTGGTGAGTTATAAACGAGTTACTATGGCAGTTAACATATTTGTAATATGATTTCTCTTTTTAATTAGACAAAGCCATCAATTGGACATGGGAGGATATATCAAGCGCCATTTGCTTACATGCGGCTGGACCTCGCGCATACAATCACCTTTATGGTAAAGGGTATCCATTGCCCCACGTATCGACGCTTCAACGCTGGTACAGGAAAGTTGATGTGGATGAGGGGCTAATTCACTTTTCCATCCAGTCTATGATGAAATGTTTTTGACTGAAGCATTTGAATACGATGCCAGTACCGATAACGTGAAAGTCCCAGCAAAGCGAGTACAAGTGGTGATGGCACGAGGACTCTTAAAGTCGTGGAAGCAGCCAGTATATTTTAAATTGAATTGCGATATGCGAAATTCTG
Organism: Philophylla caesio; assembly: GCA_963971545.1. Classification (NCBI taxonomy): domain Eukaryota; kingdom Metazoa; phylum Arthropoda; class Insecta; order Diptera; family Tephritidae; genus Philophylla; species Philophylla caesio. The sequence goes on along the minus strand of OZ020608.1, from coordinate 40,581,401 downwards.
TTTAAAATAATACACGCTCTTCATACAGTCGGATACAACGTTGTAGCTATGGTAAGCGACATGGGTTCTGCAAATCGTAACTTGTGGAAAGCTCTTGCAGTGAGTCATGGTAAGTAATAATATTTTTCTTATTGTACAAATATAAACGAAACTTTTTTATTTTAGAAAAATCGTGGTTTTTAAACCCAGAAAACAGCGAAAAAGTCTTCGTGTTTGCCGATGCACCGCATTTGCTGAAGCTCATCCGCAACCACTACGTTGATACCGGCTTAATTTGGAAGGGAAAAATATTGACCTGCAAGACCATCGCAGATTTAATAGCGCACCTTTCCAAATCAGATGTGTCGATCGCATTTAAAATAACAGATGAACACCTAAGGGTGAAAAACGCTGGTAAGATTCAGTTTATTGGTTATCCAGTTAATAAATTTTATCTAAAATTAATAATGTTTTAATTATGTGTTTTGCTCTGTATAGGTCGACCAAAAGTAAAACTGGCTGCACAGTTATTTTCGCACACAACTGCCAATGCAATTCGACGTTGCTATAGTCTCGGTTTGGAGTTGTATGAGCCAACTGCAACAGCGGACTTCGTCCAGCTAACGAACGACTGGTTCGATGTTTTGAATTCTTCCATGAACACTTTTGGCAAACCTGGAAAGGTATATTTTTAATAAAAATATTTTTAAATATTTTTTCTATAAAAACATTAATTTCAGGAACCTTTCGGTATACAATTTGCTGAGCAAATGGCGACCCTTATGGAAATGAGTGACTTTATGTCGCAAATAATCGTCCCGCGGAAGAAAACGTTGGAATATTTTCAAAAAGGTGTCTTAATGACAAATTCGTCATTAATTCAACTTTTTGAATATATCCAAAATAAAGTTAACGCCAAGTTTGTGCTAACCTACAGGCTCAATCAAGACCTTCTTGAGCACTTTTTTGGAGCTATACGCAGCAGGGGCGGGTTGTACGACCACCCTACTGCCCAGGAATTTAAATTTCGGCTAAGGAAATACCTACTGGGTGAGTTTTTGTATTATATATATACTTCAAAGCTCAATAAGCTGTAGAAAATTAATTTTACAATTTCTGCAGAGTATTAAGCTTACAACGCTTCATATCTTTATATTTATTTTTTTATCATTTTTTGTATTTATATATATAAAAGTAAAACTTCGAGATTTTTACTTCTTCCCCTACCAAGCAATACTGCAAGGATTTCCTTACACGGCAATTGTCGTAAGTACATAAGTAAATAAGTATGTATAATATTATAATATTTATTTACTTATAGTTTTCTAAGTGAGAATTCATACATGCTTTTATTTCTGCCATTTATATATATATCACTTTTATTCAAATTTATTATATTCTGAGGGTTTGTCATTTCCCCCAAGTAAAACTGCCAGGATTTCCCTTTAATGTCGTCACTTGTAAGTACTCTTAAAGGTAGTAAAGTTTTTTACTATTGCATTTTTTCTATTATGATATATTATTGTACCAGCATTTATGTATGTATATACAAATGTATATAGGTATCACCATTCTTCAACAGTAAGTTTGAAAATATCTTGTTTTTTTTTTCAAAATTATATCCAACTGCTTCAATTAAGTTATATTTCTTATTAATAGCAAGAAATACCGAGCATCTAACAAGTTCCGGCAATACGCAAATCGATGACTCACAATGGCTGAATCCCGACGTTTCAGTGGAAGAAGTGTGCGAGCTGTCTCCTGAGATTCCTACCGAAGAGTCAGAGGAACAGGAAGAAAGTGGTATTGTCGACGATATCTACAATGCCGAACAGCAAGACGGCATCGGCGCTTTGCAGGAAGATGCACTGGAGTATGTGGCGGGCTATATTATCCGTAAGCTTCACCTAGAGTGTCACGAAAACCTTGACAATTGGTTTACTTGCGTGGATCAAGTGTCCAAAGGATATTTGAAGAAGCCCAGTACGAATTTCGTCAATGGTATTAAAAGGTTAGAAGTTATTTTCCACGGGATGAACGACAACGAAATAGCCTACTGCAAAAACCTAAATACAAAAATGCTCCAAAGAAGTTCGGAAGTTGATTTGCCGGAAGCTGCAAAGCGTTTATTTTTCAAGTGCAGAACGTTCTTCAGAATTAAACAACTTAATCGACGCTTGGTAGTAAAAAAAGCAAAAGAACGCGTCATGGGTCACCGAAGGTTCCTACACATTAAATTGTAGGTTATGAATATCGCCAGCAATCTATTTTAAAACGGCCCTTTTAAGGGCCACCAATAAATCAAAATAGAAAAAAATTTGCCACAGCAATAAACATATGTACATGTATGTATGTATATAGGATTTTTCCGATATATTTTCATTTCATTTATTGCCGAAACATTAGAAAATACATTACGATCTGTGATGTTACAGCACAACACATCAAAAGTAAAATACACTAATATTAAACGGCTCTTTTAAGAGCCAGAAATATTTTCAGAGACAAAAATCACCAAAAACGAATAAAAAACTAAGTAACGAAAGAGGTACATACACAAAATTCGCTACACTTTTCTTCTTTAAGTAACTTGCACGCTCGCTGATGAATGTAGAACCCTCTGGATTGTATGATAGGAGCATATTACATTTTTGGCACCACATACAAGTATTTGTTGCCGGTTAATGCCGATTAAACACTTTAAAGGTTTGGCTTCTTGGTTTTCCTGTGAAGTTTGAAATTAATAAGGTATTTTATTTCAGAAATGTTAACACTAATACCTTTTATATTTGTTTAATAAATTTACGCACAACAATTTCTGCTTGCTTTCCAAATTACTCCTTCACTGTTACACATAAGTGTTACCACATATTATTGAAGTTCACTACAAATACAAATAATGCGTTTAATTAGCAATATGTATGTACATTTTTATAATTTTTACCTTTTTTAATTGTTTCCATCGATTTCATGAGCTCTTTTTATCATGAAAATAAATACATAAACAAAGCAAATCAGCCGTTTCTGACATAACGTAGAATAGTCGTCAAACGGGACATTTTATTGTTGCCTGATCAACACAACCTTACATTATTGAGTCATGATAGCTACACGTCCATACATACACACGTATACGTAACAATAAGCTCCGCCCATTCTCTCACTCTCACTGCTCATATACTACACTTAGACGCGCTAAGGTAGTACAGTGGGACAAAACAACATAAAAACACAGTGGGGCATAACAAATTAAAACAACTCAGATTAAATTAAAAAATTAACAAAAGTTATATAGCTGAATATAGTCTCAGATTTCAGTGATTTCTGTTCACAACCCCAGTTTTCTTCTTAAATTATATCAAAATGCCAAAATCTCAGGATACCCCACAAAAATCTGAAATAGACCCCTGCCTGCAAGATTTTATTTTTGAAAGCAATAGGCTTGAATCATTTTATTCAAAGTGGTCGGCCACCCTCATAAGTGACCATACCCCATCTCTTCTCAATATCAAGTTACAGCAGCTTGACAAACTTTGGGAATGCCTTGTAGACTCATACAAGACAGTATTTCACTCAATAAACTTTTCCGAATCCAGCGGTTCAGTTGAGCAGAAATACGATAAATGCTCACAAAGCTACGAAAATTGCAAATCGCAAATTTTAGATTCGCTACAGTTTTGTGGAGAAAATTCCCAACCTCAAAGAAGCACATCGTTTGCAGCAAACACCACACATACTTCAAACTCCCAAGAAGTATTTCTCAAAGTACCACCGTGCGATACAGAGATTTTCCACGGTGGATACGAAGACTGGCCGGCGTTCAGAGATATGTTCACGGCAGTCTATAAAAACCACCCCAAATTAACTCCAGCTCAGAAACTCTACCATTTACGGCAAAAAACGCGAAGTCAGGCGGGACAAATAGTCAAACAGTTCCCCCTAACTGATGACAATTTTGAACTCGCCTGGGATGCCCTCAAATCACGGTATGAAAACCGAAGAATACTGGTCGATAACCAGCTCAAAGCCCTCTTCAACATACCACCCCTATATACAGAAAATGGTGAGCTAATCCAAAAAATTCAAGCCACCATTAATAACTCTCTCGCAACGCTCTCAGCACAAGGAATCCCAACTAGCGACTGGGACCCCATTCTTGTGTATCTCTGTTCTTCAAAACTGCCAAGTGAAACGCTATCTCTGTGGGAGCAATCACTCAGCTCTCGAAAAGAGTTACCACTTTGGGCAGATATGAACAAATTCCTCACTAGTCGGTATGAAATTGTAGAGAGACTTCAGGCATATCGACCAGGAAAACCAAAACCTCCCCACCCTAATTTCACTCCAAGGGCAATAAATCAAAACTCCTCATTTATTCACAAAAATCGAACTCAAAATTTCCATGTCGAACTTAAAAAAAAAAATTTTTTTTTTATATTACAATTAAAAATTTTAAACCCAAACATAATATAAAGAAAACCTCACCCTCATTTTAATTTAATTTGACAAAACAACTCATATTCATTCTCGCTCATTATTATTATTTAATATACAATTTTAAAATTATTTGTACATTTATTTGGTCCCTATATATATATAATTTATTGTCTCAGTAAAATTCCAATTCACATTTCACATATATTTTTGAACCACCCTAACTTAACTTGTTGTGCACCTGTGAGCGAACCAACATTCATACATACATACGTGTTCCCGTTTTCACAATTTCGGTAGTACCACATAGCTACCCAAGATGTATCTATTACAGGTGACATCGATAAAAGACGTGCTTCTTCTTATTCCATTTGGCAAAGACGTTATGTCAAACTATCACGTGTGTTGCCTTTGTTTACGTTTTATTGTTTACAATTTTCATTTGCGAGAGGATTGTGTTTTGTGACTACGCGTTACTTTTTGTGAAAAATTTTGATAAAAACTTAAAATTAAATTATGTGCGATATTTGCGGAAAGCCTAAAAGGATGGGCGGATCATTTTTCCGTGTTCCCCTTGATGTGCGGCGCAGAGCTTCATGGAGGGAATCCATCGGCATTGCAAATTGGGTGACCAACATTGTTTGCGAGGACCACTTTCTACCGTCCGATTTGATTCGAGGCAAGCTGATTAGACTTATGCCGTCAGCAGTGCCGACAATCAATAGGGGACAAAATTCAATTTGCGCACTCGGACCAGGTAATTTAAATGAAATGTATTTAAACTAAATTAAACATAAGCAACACATTTTGCAGACATAATGCAGAAGAGCTCAGCGCCGCGGCTACTTTGCTTGAAATTGGCAAGTCAAGTGGACAGCTACCAGCTCCTTCAGACATGTGTACATCCGACAGCCAAACCAATAAGCAGGATTGTGGCACACAAACGGAGTAAGTTTTCATAGCCAAATAAGTTATTTTCGGAATACATTATTATTTTTTTCTAAGCTGGGAGTACTTTGAGTCCTGTGCGCTTGCTGAAAACTATCGTCTAAAGCAGGCGTATAATAAGTTGGAGGCGAATTACCGTATTGCAAAGAAAAATCTGGAGGAGGCGGAAAAAACAGTTCAGATGATGAGGTCGATTTTAACCGACGGTCAAATACGGAAAATGGCTTACCCTGGTGAGTTATAAACGAGTTACTATGGCAGTTAACATATTTGTAATATGATTTCTCTTTTTAATTAGACAAAGCCATCAATTGGACATGGGAGGATATATCAAGCGCCATTTGCTTACATGCGGCTGGACCTCGCGCATACAATCACCTTTATGGTAAAGGGTATCCATTGCCCCACGTATCGACGCTTCAACGCTGGTACAGGAAAGTTGATGTGGATGAGGGGCTAATTCACTTTTCCATCCAGTCTATGATGAAATGTTTTTGACTGAAGCATTTGAATACGATACCAGTACCGATAACGTGAAAGTCCCAGCAAAGCGAGTACAAGTGGTGATGGCACGAGGACTCTTAAAGTCGTGGAAGCAGCCAGTATATTTTAAATTGAATTGCGATATGCGAAATTCTGTTTAAAATAATACACGCTCTTCATACAGTCGGATACAACGTTGTAGCTATGGTAAGCGACATGGGTTCTGCAAATCGTAACTTGTGGAAAGCTCTTGCAGTGAGTCATGGTAAGTAATAATATTTTTCTTATTGTACAAATATAAACGAAACTTTTTTATTTTAGAAAAATCGTGGTTTTTAAACCCAGAAAACAGCGAAAAAGTCTTCGTGTTTGCCGATGCACCGCATTTGCTGAAGCTCATCCGCAACCACTACGTTGATACCGGCTTAATTTGGAAGGGAAAAATATTGACCTGCAAGACCATCGCAGATTTAATAGCGCACCTTTCCAAATCAGATGTGTCGATCGCATTTAAAATAACAGATGAACACCTAAGGGTGAAAAACGCTGGTAAGATTCAGTTTATTGGTTATCCAGTTAATAAATTTTATCTAAAATTAATAATGTTTTAATTATGTGTTTTGCTCTGTATAGGTCGACCAAAAGTAAAACTGGCTGCACAGTTATTTTCGCACACAACTGCCAATGCAATTCGACGTTGCTATAGTCTCGGTTTGGAGTTGTATGAGCCAACTGCAACAGCGGACTTCGTCCAGCTAACGAACGACTGGTTCGATGTTTTGAATTCTTCCATGAACACTTTTGGCAAACCTGGAAAGGTATATTTTTAATAAAAATATTTTTAAATATTTTTTCTATAAAAACATTAATTTCAGGAACCTTTCGGTATACAATTTGCTGAGCAAATGGCGACCCTTATGGAAATGAGTGACTTTATGTCGCAAATAATCGTCCCGCGGAAGAAAACGTTGGAATATTTTCAAAAAGGTGTCTTAATGACAAATTCGTCATTAATTCAACTTTTTGAATATATCCAAAATAAAGTTAACGCCAAGTTTGTGCTAACCTACAGGCTCAATCAAGACCTTCTTGAGCACTTTTTTGGAGCTATACGCAGCAGGGGCGGGTTGTACGACCACCCTACTGCCCAGGAATTTAAATTTCGGCTAAGGAAATACCTACTGGGTGAGTTTTTGTATTATATATATACTTCAAAGCTCAATAAGCTGTAGAAAATTAATTTTACAATTTCTGCAGAGTATTAAGCTTACAACGCTTCATATCTTTATATTTATTTTTTTATCATTTTTTGTATTTATATATATAAAAGTAAAACTTCGAGATTTTTACTTCTTCCCCTACCAAGCAATACTGCAAGGATTTCCTTACACGGCAATTGTCGTAAGTACATAAGTAAATAAGTATGTATAATATTATAATATTTATTTACTTATAGTTTTCTAAGTGAGAATTCATACATGCTTTTATTTCTGCCATTTATATATATATCACTTTTATTCAAATTTATTATATTCTGAGGGTTTGTCATTTCCCCCAAGTAAAACTGCCAGGATTTCCCTTTAATGTCGTCACTTGTAAGTACTCTTAAAGGTAGTAAAGTTTTTTACTATTGCATTTTTTCTATTATGATATATTATTGTACCAGCATTTATGTATGTATATACAAATGTATATAGGTATCACCATTCTTCAACAGTAAGTTTGAAAATATCTTGTTTTTTTTTTCAAAATTATATCCAACTGCTTCAATTAAGTTATATTTCTTATTAATAGCAAGAAATACCGAGCATCTAACAAGTTCCGGCAATACGCAAATCGATGACTCACAATGGCTGAATCCCGACGTTTCAGTGGAAGAAGTGTGCGAGCTGTCTCCTGAGATTCCTACCGAAGAGTCAGAGGAACAGGAAGAAAGTGGTATTGTCGACGATATCTACAATGCCGAACAGCAAGACGGCATCGGCGCTTTGCAGGAAGATGCACTGGAGTATGTGGCGGGCTATATTATCCGTAAGCTTCACCTAGAGTGTCACGAAAACCTTGACAATTGGTTTACTTGGGTGGATCAAGTGTCCAAAGGATATTTGAAGAAGCCCAGTACGAATTTCGTCAATGGTACTAAAAGGTTAGAAGTTATTTTCCACGGGATGAACGACAACGAAATAGCCCACTGCAAAAACCTAAATACAAAAATGCTCCAAAGAAGTTCGGAAGTTGATTTGCCGGAAGCTGCAAAGCGTTTATTTTTCAAGTGCAGAACGTTCTTCAGAATTAAACAACTTAATCGACGCTTGGTAGTAAAAAAAGCAAAAGAACGCGTCATGGGTCACCGAAGGTTCCTACACATTAAATTGTAGGTTATGAATATCGCCAGCAATCTATTTTAAAACGGCCCTTTTAAGGGCCACCAATAAATCAAAAAAGACAAAAATTTTCCACAGCAATAAACATACCTGTATATATGTATATAGGATTTTTCCGATATATTTTCATTTCATTTATTGCCGAAACATTAGAAAATACATTACGATCTGTGATGTTACAGCACAACACATCAAAAGTAAAATACACTAATATTAAACGGCTCTTTTAAGAGCCAGAAATATTTTCAGAGACAAAAATCACCAAAAACGAATAAAAAACTAAGTAACGAAAGAGGTACATACACAAAATTCGCTACACTTTTCTTCTTTAAGTAACTTGCACGCTCGCTGATGAATGTAGAACCCTCTGGATTGTATGATAGGAGCACATTACATTTTTGGCACCACATACAAGTATTTGTTGCCGGTTAATGCCGATTAAACACTTTAAAGGTTTGGCTTCTTGGTTTTCCTGTGAAGTTTGAAATTAATAAGGTATTTTATTTCAGAAATGTTAACACTAATACCTTTTATATTTGTTTAATAAATTTACGCACAACAATTTCTGCTTGCTTTCCAAATTACTCCTTCACTGTTACACATAAGTGTTACCACATATTATTGAAGTTCACTACAAATACAAATAATGCGTTTAATTAGCAATATGTATGTACATTTTTATAATTTTTACCTTTTTTAATTGTTTCCATCGATTTCATGAGCTCTTTGTATCATGAAAATAAATACATAAACAAAGCAAATCAGCCGTTTCTGACATAACGTAGAATAGTCGTCAAACGGGACATTTTATTGTTGCCTGATCAACACAACCTTACATTATTGAGTCATGATAGCTACACGTCCATACATACACACGTATACGTAACAATAAGCTCCGCCCATTCTCTCACTCTCACTGCTCATATACTACACTTAGACGCGCTAAGGTAGTACAGTGGGACAAAACAACATAAAAACACAGTGGGGCATAACAAATTAAAACAACTCAGATTAAATTAAAAAATTAACAAAAGTTATATAGCTGAATATAGTCTCAGATTTCAGTGATTTCTGTTCACAACCCCAGTTTTCTTCTTAAATTATATCAAAATGCCAAAATCTCAGGATACCCCACAAAAATCTGAAATAGACCCTTGCCTGCAAGATTTTATTTTTGAAAGCAATAGGCTTTAATCATTTTATTCAAAGTGGTCGGCCACCCTCATAAGTGACCATACCCCATCTCTTCTCAATGTCAAGTTACAGCAGCTTGACAAACTTTGGGAATGCCTTGTAGACTCATACAAGGCAGTATTTCACTCAATAAACTTTTCCGAATCCAGCGGTTAAGTTGAGCAGAAATACGATAAATGCTCACAAAGCTACGAAAATTGCAAATCGCAAATTTTAGATTCGCTACAGCTTTGTGGAGAAAATTCCCAACCTCAAAGAAGCACATCGTTTGCAGCAAACACCACACATACTTCAAACTCCCAAGAAGTATTTCTCAAAGTACCACCGTGCGATACAGAGATTTTCCACGGTGGATACGAAGACTGGCCGGCGTACAGAGATATGTTCACGGCAGTCTATAAAAACCACCCCAAATTAACTCCAGCTCAGAAACTCTACCATTTACGGCAAAAAACGCGAAGTCAGGCGGGACAAATAGTCAAACAGTTCCCCCTAACTGATGACAATTTTGAACTCGCCTGGGATGCCCTCAAATCACGGTATGAAAACCGAAGAATACTGGTCGATAACCAGCTCAAAGCCCTCTTCAACATACCACCCCTATATACAGAAAATGGTGAGCTAATCCAAAAAATTCAAGCCACCATTAATAACTCTCTCGCAACGCTCTCAGCACAAGGAATCCCAACTAGCGACTGGGACCCCATTCTTGTGTATCTCTGTTCTTCAAAACTGCCAAGTGAAACGCTATCTCTGTGGGAGCAATCACTCAGCTCTCGAAAAGAGTTGCCACTTTGGGCAGATATGAACAAATTCCTCACTAGTCGGTATGAAATTGTAGAGAGACTTCAGGCATATCGACCAGGAAAACCAAAACCTCCCCACCCTAATTTCACTCCAAGGGCAATAAATCAAAACTCCTCATTTATTCACAAAAATCGAACTCAAAATTTCCATGTCGAACTTAATCAACCCATTTCCTGCAAATTATGCAATGCCAGACACCCCATGAAGACATGTGTGAAATTTCAAGCTTTATCCGTGTCCGATCGCCTAAAGTTTGTCAAAGAAAACAGTTATTGCGAAAATTGTCTTTCTTACTCCCACTTGAAGAATGAGTGCCGAAGTAACTTTACGTGCGTATATTGCCAAAGAAAGCACCACTCACTCTTACATTTTCACCAAAAGGCTCAATTTGCAAAAACTAACTCTAAACCCCAGAGAATTTCAAGTCAGCTAACGACTCAGCCACCAAATAATGATGAGCAACCGACATGCTCAAAATATGTTACAAAGGCAACTCCCGCCCCAAGTTCCCAACAAAAAGACGCAACTAAAGTCTCGTCTCATTTCTCGAGTACTAGCGTCACAACTCTTCTCCCAACTGCAATGGTACCGATCTATTGTGATAACGAATATCACAATATTCGCGCCCTGGTAGATCAAGGTTCCCAAAAAACTTTTGTATCATCCCGGATACAAAAACTCTTAAGCTTGCCCATGACAGATGTACACTTCGAAATTTCTGGAATGGGCGGACTGGTGGTGCAAAACTCCAAAAATGTCTGCGAACTCATACTGTGCTCAGCAGACCGGACTCAAAAAATTAAAGCGCAAGCGATTATCTTACCCAAATTAACTCATTTTCTCCCTACCTCGAATATTACAAATATTAAACTTGAAGAGGTAAAACATTTAACACTCGCCGATCCCCACTTCTTCACCCCTAGTAAGATAGACATAGTCATCGGTAGTGACTTAATCCCCCAAATCCTGTTGCAAGGACTGCAACACAGCAGTAGTCTCATCGCTAAGAACACCATATTCGGTTGGATTTTGAGCGGCCCGATCCCGGAGAAAATCTCAGCGTTTACCACCCAGGTAACGGAACCCCAAGATGAATCGATCAATACACTACTGAGGAAGTTTTGGGAGCAAGAGGAGGTAGCAGTCATTCAACCCCGATCCACCGAAGATGAATTCTGTGAGGACCGGTATCGACGAACCACAATCCGACAAGGAGATGGACGATACATGGTCAAGCTTCCCTTCAAACCAGAGTTTCCAGAATCGATCGCGCTAGGGCACTCCCGACTAGCAGCGCAGCAGCAATATCTCAGCATCGAAAGGACTCTGGAGAGAAAACCAGAACTGCGAAAGAAGTACTCAGAAGTTCTCGAAGAGTACCTCACCATGAATCACATGGAACCCACCCCATCCCAAGAATTTATTAAGGGCGGTAAATATCTCTCCTTTTATTTACCCCACCATGCCGTCATAAAACCCGACACCTCTACAAGTTCGTATTCAATGGCGGCATCGAAAAGATGTACCGCCAAATTCTCATACAAAAGGAAGATCAAGACTTCCAAAGAGTTCTCTTTCGTAAGTCCCCCAATCAGCCCATACAAGATTTCAAGTTGAAAACGGTGACATTCGGTGTTAATTGCGCCCCCTATCTCGCAATCCGTACGCTTAATCAGTTAGCGCAAGATTGTAAACCCGAATTCCCGCTCGCCACAAATATCCTACTTAACGATACCTACGTAGACGATATCCTCTCAGGCGGGCATGATATACAGTCCACTAAAAACTCGATGACCCAAGTAGTAGGCGCATTAAAATCAGCAGGTTTCCCACTGCGAAAAATTACGGCGAACCACCCAGAAATCTTGATCTCAATCCCAAATTCCGATTTGCTTGATGTACATTTCCTGAAATTCCATGATGCCAGCTCAACCAAAACTCTAGGCATTAAATAGAATGCTCTTGCAGACTCCATCTCCTACACTTACGATCCTCTACCAGCTGCTCACTCAAAAACAAAGCGACAAATATTAGCGAAATTGTTCGATCCGGCAGGTTGGCTATCGCCAATAATGATATTAGCGAAAATTCTCCTACAACAACTTTGGATGGAAGGAACAGACTGGATGAGCACGTATTACCCGGCGCTTTTCACAAATGGAACACGCTCTGTGAAAACCTTCCAGCCATAAGCAGCATTAGCATCCCCCGCTGGGTGCAATATACCCCCTCTCAACAGGTACAGATACATGGATTCTCCGATGCCTTCGAAAAAGCGTACTGTGCTTGTATATATCTCAGGGTGAAAATCGATGAAAACTCATTTTCATCACACTTGCTCGTAGCCAAAAGTAAGGTCGCCCCCCTACAGTCCGTAAGCTTCCCACGGCTCGAGCTCTGCGGGGCAGTACTCCTCTCAAAACTGGTCCATCAAGTTCGCTCCCACATGAATTTCTCAAATCATGAACTTTTCCTCTGGTCAGACTCCTCCATTGTGTTAGCGTGGCTGGAAAAACCACCTCACACTTGGAAAACTTACGTCGCCAATAGAATCACGCTCATACTCCAAAATGTGGGAAATGCCACATGGCGACATGTAGCTAGCGCGGACAATCCAGCTGATCTAGGTACTCGCGGATGTCAACCCCAAGATCTTGCGATGCGTTCCCCGAGGACTCCGCGTCTTAGCATTTGTCTATCGCTTTATACACAGAGCTCAAAAGCGAACCATTCCTACGTCATTATCTCTTACGCATGACGAAATAAATGAGGTGAAAAAATTTCTCATTACCCAAACTCAACGTAAATTCTATAGCGTCGAAATTAGCTCACTTAGCGCCTCTAGTCCTATTAGCAAAAAAAGCACTCTGCTTACTCTCAATCCAATGCTGGACAGCTCAGGCATCATGCGTGTGAACGGGCGTTTAATTTATGCAGCCCTCAGCTACAATGAGCGGCACCCGATTATAATTCCAGAAAACTCCAAATTCTGTACGCTGTTGCTCGATTTCCTCCACTCAACCTTGCTGCACGCAGATAAACAGCTAATGACTCGAATGGTTCAACAAGAATATTACATTCCCCGTTTGAAACAGAAGGTAAAAAAGTGCGTCTTCCGTTGCAAAGTTTGTACCCTTTACAAACAAAAGATGCGCTCGCAGATAATGGCCGCATTGCCCCCTGAAAGATCCACCTATACTCGCCCATTTCATACAACAGGTGTAGACTTTGCCGGGCCATTTATGGTCAAAACCTCCATGCTCCGACGTGCTTCTCATACCAAGGCGTATGTGTGTGTGTTTGTGTGCTTCTCCACAAAAGCGATACATTTAGAATTATGCTCTGATCTCACTACCGAAACGTTCAAAGCCGCGTTCACTAGATTTGTCGGTCGTCGCGGAATCCCCTCCAAAATAATGTCCGACAACGGAAAGACGTTGGTGGGCGCAAAACGATCGTTTCAAAGAGAATTATCCCAATTTCTCAAAGAACCCGCTACGGACATCGCCGAAAGATACGCCTCCCACGGATTGACTTGGCAGTTCATTTCACCCTACGCTCCTCACATGGGCGGTCTATGGGAAGCTGCAGTAAAAAGTTTAAAAACACATTTCACAAAGGTGGCAGGAAACCTCAAGTTCACCTTCGAGGAATTCACCACACTCCTTATCCGCATTGAGGCAGTCCTCAATTCGCGACCTCTTTCTCCTATGTCAGAGGATCCTACTGATTTACTTGCTCTCACACCGGGACATTTCTTAATAGGCGCACCATTGCACTCCTTGCATGAACCCCAAGCCGACAATCTCTCGCTAGCCCATAAATGGCAAAAGTTAAAGGTTATTCATCACCAGTTTAGTACTCGGTGGAAGAACGAATACCTTAAAGAACTCCATAAAAGGCATAAGTGGAAGCGCCAAGAACCCAACCTCGAGGAGGGAGATCTCTTCGTCGTAAAGGACGATCTTCTACCCCCAAACGAGTGGAGACTCGGGCGCACAGTAAATCTTCACCCCGGACAGGATAGGAACGCTCGCGTAGCAGATATCCATACTCAAGCAGGAATTATCACACGCAACATTGCCAAGCTATGTCTCCTACCCCCCTCGTAATGGCTCGTGTGCCACTTCCCCTTCATCCAAACTCTATGACTCCACAAATTTCTTTCGCCGTGATACGTGACTAATGTTGTTTTCACACCTTCTGCTCTCGTTTTCTCCACAGATGGACCGTAATGCCATGGATTTTAGCCAGTGCCGGCTGTGTTGCCGTCACCACCCGCTGCGATTCTGCCGAGCATTCCAGGTCATGACGCCTGACGAGCGGTACGAGTCTGCCCGGGTACATAAGTACTGTATTAACTGCCTGGCGACTTCACATGTCACCGGCGCCTGTAACTCCTCGGACAGCTGCCATTTGTGCGGGAAAGCACATCACACCATGCTGCATCGTCCAACGACGTCGACCGTAGAGCGTAATCGCCGAGACATCCGTACGCTCGTCCACCCGAACAGAACAACCCTGGCTAGCCGTGTGGTCAAACCGACAGCGAAGAAGGCCCAGGGCGGACGTAATCCAGTCCAGAACCGCATCCGCAACCTCTTTAACCGGGCTGTCCTGACTCTTGAGAAGCTGCAGGAGTTGCTTCACCTCGCACCGGCGCAGGCGGGCCGGCATGTTGAGGACATGGGTCCTCTAATTGATTTCGAATAATAGTATTTATGATTTGTAATTTATTGCGTGCGGCTGGCAACGCTAAATATTGTATCGCTCTGTCATGTCATCCATCTTCAAATTTTACCTCCTTTTTGCATTTGTAAGCGGCACCACGGGGCGACCCGTATCCGCAAGTAAAACAGTTTTACACAGTTGATAACCAACCGCCGTCGCCGCCGCACGCACCTTAAAGATAAAAATTTAGCCGCTCCGGTAAAACCTACATATTTATCCGCACTTATATCATAGCATTTTTATTTCTTGAATTCAATAAATTGAATAATTATGTCTTTATAATCGAATTCTTTGTATTATTTAAATAATTTGATTCTTTAGCGCACCCTGCGCTCCGTACTCAAACACCCTAACATTTTACAACTTGCTTTCTTTATATTATCAAAACGAGAGTGGTATGCGAACCAAAACAACTTAATTTTATCGCGAAACAGCATTGCATGAGTATGATATTATATCTATCACAGAAACATGGCTTAATGATAATCTGTCATCTTCAGAATTTTTTGATGAAAACTATTTTGTGTATAGACATGACCGTTGCGCAATATCTACCGGTCAAGTAAGAGGAGAAGAATAGTAAATCAATATTTCTAATATTGTGATGTTTATTTAAGAAAATATGAAGAACCCCGATGACCAAATCATACTTCTGGGTGATTTTAATTTAAGCAACATCTCATGGGTACAAGCTAATAATAATTTAATACCAACTAATGTGAAATCAGATATCGAAATCTTAGTATGTAATTCTTTATCGTCTATTGGACTTAATCAGTTTAATAAAAGATTAAATGACCATAATCATATTCTGGATTTGGGTTTTGCTTTCGCAGAGGTAAAACTATCTTGGTGTAAATGCTTATCGCCTTTATCTGATAATAGCTTACATCACAAGGCTCTTATTATTAGTTTTAGATTCTATAACTTTGCTCCTAAAAATTTTGAGTTCGATATAGTTTATGACTATGTCAAAGCCAATATTTCTGCTATCAACGATGTTCTTCGTTCTGTTGATGATCCTTCCGAATCGTATGAAATAATTCGGGATAACTTACACTATTGTATTGCGAACTTCATTCCTTCTAAAAGGCCAGTTGTACGTAATAAGCCTCCATGGTTTAATTCGAGGTTATGTCATTTAAAAAATCTTAAGAACAAGGCATACCAAAAATTTAGGCGATCAATAGCATTGTTGATAATCTACGTCTAATTAATTTAAAGAAAGATTACGAATGCTTGCATAATTTCTTATTTAATAGATATATTTCTAATGTGAAATTGAATCTCAAGCGTAATCCAAAAAATGTTTGGGTTGATGTAAATAATAAACGCAAAACTAATGGTTTTCCAACTAGTCTTGAATATAAGGGATTAGTATCAGAAAGTACTTTAGAAACTTGTAATTTATTTGCTAAGTCCTTTTAAGAAGTCTAAGAAAAATTCAAGGAGTCTTCCTATGCTAATTCTGGTTTTTTTGATTCGACAATGAATTTCAATTCTATACTTAACTTTGTAGTTTCTTCTAATGACGTTTCTTAGGCAATCTCGAACCTAATATCTTGTTCTAATCCCGACCTGGAGGGTATTTTTAAAGATTTTTTCTGATGTTATTTCTCTATCTCTTTTATTTAACAATCGCCTTAAACATGGTATTTTTCCTTGATTGCTGGAAGCTTTGCACAATTACACCAATATTTAAGTCAGGAGATCGGACTCATATTGTAAACTATAGGCCAATTACTAAACAAAGCACATTCGCTAAAATATTTGACAATGTTTTGAACATTAAACTTTTTAAGCATACTAAAGATCTTTTTAGCCAATTTCAGCATGGATTTCTTCCTGGTAGATCCACATGCACTAATCTTTTAATAATCTCAAATCAAATTGTTAAGGCTTTCGAACAAAAATATCAGCTTGATGTCGTATATACTGACTTCTCTAAAGCTTTTGACAAAGTCAACCCTTTTATTATTTTACGAAAGCTCTCTTTATACGGAATCAGAGGTACACTTTTGAAGTTTTTCGAAGGTTTTTTAATCGGTCGATAGCTTTTAGAAAAAATAGGTAGTACTACAAAATCTGATATTACCATCAATGCATGGTCGGGAATACCACAAGGCACTCATTGCGGACCTCTGCTATTTTTATTGTTCATAAATGACTTGCCTCAGCATTTTAAATTTGCTAATTGCCCAATGTTTGCAGCCGATGTCGATGTGTTTCAGCAATGGTGCTTCACTAATCATTTGTTCCTTAATACAAAGAAATGCAACGTGGTCTCATACTCTAAAGCTTCCAGTCATATTATATTTAATTATTCTATAAGTAACGATATTTTAAATCGCTGCGTTGAAATTAAAGACTTGGGAGTGATTTTTGACATGAAATTAACCTTTAAGTCATGTTGATTTTATTATTTCCAAAGCATTTTCTATGTTGGGATTCATTAGAAGAAATTCTAATGAATTCAAGGACCCCTGCACATTAAAATCTCTTTTCAACTCATTAGTAAGTAGCCACCTTAATTATTTCTGTCTGGTGTTAAATCCCTACTATTCATCCCATATTAATAAAATCGAAAGAGTTCAACAATTTTTTACAAAGAAGTTTATACAAAACCTAATTAATCACAGAGTTGATTGCAATGATTTATATAGTTTTTTGAATCTTGGTACAACATTGCGTGAAATAAAGCATACTCGTTTACTAGTCGAAACGTCTCACAGAACTAATTATGGTTATAATGAACCAATTCCTCGAAGTATACGTCTAAGTAATAATTATGCAAACCAACTAGATTTCAATGTAAATTAGTCTAGATTTAAACTAAATTTATTCTCTGTATTAAATTAGAAATAGTATGTAAGGATAACCTGTAGACTTATACAACAATAAATATTATTATTATTATTATTATTTATTAAACTTATAATAAATTAAAAGCTTAATAGTATCTACAAGAGCATGGCTACAAGGCCATCAGCTCGCTTAACTAAGACAAAAGTGTGATAAGAATAAAAGATCTATTACATACATATATCTACTAAGCAGGTATGTATATAAATATCTCAAGTAAGAAAAAAAATAATGAAAAATATAATGTAGTAATTTAATGCTTGCGTTTAAATGGCAATTTTTAAGGTTGTAATAAACTGATGTATCTTTTCTATGTTCGATTCTGAGGGTGTTTTTAATATTTCGGTAATTGTTGTATTCCCGAAGAGACGTCGTTTGATTTCAGTCAGGGTCGAGCAGCTGTTATATATAATGTGGTCAAAAGATAGGGTCTGGCCACATCTGATGCAAGTTGGTGGGTCTTCCCGTCTTAGGAGGTGTTGATGCGTTGTGATCGTATGTCCCATTCGTAATCTTAGAAATGTTTTTAGCTTGTGTTTAGTGACGGAGCAAGGATACAAGGGCCGCCTGTTGGTGTCTAGAATTTTTGAATAATGATGATGATGATTTTTTCCCCTATTTAGCAGGTAATTGTTGGTACATGAGCGTTTTAAATTAGTTTGAAGGTCGGGTTTTTCTAAAGTTGCATCTAAAAGAATAGGAGCTTTGCAAGCGTACTTTGCGGTTGTATCGGCCAATTCGTTTCCTTGGATGGAACAGTGTCCAGGTACCCAGAGGAGTTTTATTTTGTTTTGCGTGGATATAAGCATATCTTTCGTTTTGTCGATTGTGTCCCATATACTCTTAGATGGATTAAGAATGGACTTTAAGACAGCTAGACTGTCGGTGCAGACAATTGTTTTGTTTTTGGTTTTCGAAGCGATAACAACCGCTTGGTAAATAGCTTGGGCTTCGGCGGTAAAAACAGAAGCATATTTATTAAGGTGTTTGTTGACTAGACATAGTCCTTCACCATTTAGCACAGCATAAGCTGTTATATCTTCCATTTTAGACCCGTCCGTAAATACCATATTCCAATTATTTTGCAAAGCGGAGTGCTTCTTTGCTATGAACATTTTTTTGTAGATCTCTGAAGAAGTGTTCTCTTTCTTCAGCATCGATAGTTCTATGTCGATACTTGATGCATTAATTTTCCACGGTGGGTGTCGTGGGCGGAATGTTTTGGTAGTTGCTAGATTCATTTCCTTGGCTCGTGAAAGTGAATGGTGCAATGCTGAACGGATTCTTGGAAGCCGCTTATTTTTCATAATATTGTCTACGCACGGGTCGATGATTGAGTCATTGTGGAACAATAGTTTAGTTAGTAGCTTTATCTCTGCTTCAGTTACCCTTTCTTCGATATGAGGAAGACCACATTCTGCCAGGATAGTATTGATTGGAGTTGTCCGAAATCCGTAACAGCTGACTCGCGCCGCAGCGTGATATTGGGGTTTAAAAATGTTCAGAATAGCTTTAGGACTGCGTCCGAACAAGAAAAGACAGTAATCGATCTTACTTAATATTAAGGTTTTTGTTAGATACATGAGAGTATTAACATGAATGTGACTTTTTCGAGCCAGATATGACAGTAAATTTACTCTTTTGGTTAGTGACTTTTTTAATTCTGTACAGTGTTCTTTCCATTGATACCTGCTTGTAAATATTACTCCAAGAATTTTTAATTTATCGACATTTTTAATTACATAATTGTTAATGGATATAGAGGTTAGTAGCGCGTTACATTTTTGTTTTCGGCAGATATGCATTTTTTTTGTTTTTTCAAGTGATATTTTTGCACCTGAGTATTTAGACCACAAAAGAATGTCATCTAAAACGCTTTTTAGGACAGAGTCGTTTTCCAAATTGTTTTTTTTCCTACAAATGATATATAAATCGTCGGCATAAAGACAATGCTCTACGGATTTATGATTAACAATAATATTGCTAATTTCATTAAAAGCAATTTGGAAAAGGATTACTGATAAGGGTGACCCCTGCGGGATTCCGTTTTCAAGTAAGTATACTCTTGAATAACTTTCATTTATTTTAATTCTAAACTTCCGGTTTGAAAGAAAAGCCTTTACAAATTTAAAAATCTTGGGTCCGATTCCCCATTCCTTTAGACATTTTAAAACGACGTGCGAACCTATCCTGTCAAAAGCTTTTTCGAAATCTAGGGACAGAATTGTTAGGTGGTTGCGGGATGAAAGAGTTTTGGTGGAGAGATAATCAATATAAAGCAACGCATCGCTGCATCCTTTACCTGGATTGAACCCAACTTGGTTAACTGCAATTAATTTACGCGACCCGCTAAACCATGATAATCGAGAGGCTACTATTTTTTCAAGAAGCTTTGAGAGGCAGGAGATAAGGGAGATTGGCCGATATGACCTAACTTCATCTATATTGGTGTTGGTTTTGGGTATAGGTATTACGGTTGCTATTTTCCAGGCCTGAGGTATGACTCCTGTATCGAATACTGTATTATATAACGCGAGGAGGACTTTTTTACCTTCTAGGGTTAAGGACTTTAGCATTTGGTAGGATATTCGGTCCGAACCTGGTGTTTTTCCTTTCACTTTGTTTAAGCTAGCATTCAGTTCTTCCATTGTTACTTTTTCGTCAATGAGTTTCGCCTGAATATTAGAGGCTTCTGTGACGAGTGAAATTTGATCATTAAATTTGTGATTTACAAAATCACCCGAGAAATTGGAATCAGAAGAGTAACCAGACCAGATTTTTCCAAAATGATCAGCTATTTCTTTGGGCTCGGAAAGTGTATTATTTTCCGCTTTTATAAATGAAATTTCCCTCTTCGTATTTATGCCAGAAATACTATTTACTTTTCGCCAAATAGAGGAAATAGATGAATGTCTGTTTATGGTTTTGGTAAATTCTTCAAAACTGGCGTGCTTGCGGGCTTTAGCTTCTTTTCGGAAGGCAGAGTTAGCTTTCTTAAAATTTATTAAGTTAGCGGTTGTCGGACGTCTTTTGAATTCTTGCCAAAGTTTCATTTTCTCGCTTCTTAACTTAGAAAGATGTTCATTCCACCAAGGGGTTGCCTTAGATTTTGAAGCAGTACTTTGTGGGATATGAGCATTTGCAGCGGTTCGGATAGATTTGGAGAAATTTGCTGCATCAATGTTACTCCGACCAGTTAGGGGACGTAGATAATTTTCTATGTCTACTCTTTGCGAGAAATGGTTCCAGTTACCTTTATTTAATAAGAAGATTCTTGACGATTTACCTGGCGGCAGATCGCAAAAGAAAGAGAAATTTGCTAATATCGGAAAGTGGTCGCTATTGTGGAGGTCATCGAGTATCTCCCAGGAGGCAAATGGTAGAAGAGATAAAGAGGTGCAGGTAAGATCTATATAAGTCAATGTGCCGTGTGTTGAAAGGTGGGTTGGTTTGTTTTTGTTTATAATACACATGTTAGAGACGGCGAGAGCTCTCTCTACAATTCTTCCACGGTTGTTAATGCTATTTGATCCCCAAAGCGGGTTCCAGCTATTGAAATCACCCATCACAATGGTATTTGGACCAAAGGACTGAAGGAAATCGGCTAGTTCTCTTTCATTAATTGCATCCTGAGGAGGAAGGTATAAGGAAATTAAGAATATTTTTATTTTAATTTCAATTTCCACAACAATGGCTTGAATAGAGTATCTGTGATGTAATTTCCTGGCAGGAATATTTTCCTTTACAAGTAAAGCGACCCCCTGTTTAGCAGAGCTGTTGGGAGGTGAGTTAAAGAAGAATCCACTATATCCCCGGGGGGGAAAAGGGCTGAAGTTACTAGGGCAGTGTGTTTCTTGTAAACCAATTACACTTGGTTTATGTTCTTTGATTAGGATTTTTAGTTCATCAATGTTATTCATGAGACCTTTGATATTCCACTGCAATATCCTAAAGACCATGATCACAATGAGAATAAAAGAAAACTAAGTTTATAGTAAATAGGCATTTACCGAAAACTAGTTTGTGATGCAACAAACTTAAATAGATGAACCGATATAAATAATTGTATTCTGAGTGACGCATATACATACATGCGCTCATATATATGTGTGTACATTTACCAATGTTATATTTCAGAAGAGTGCTTATAGTTATCATCATTAAGAGAGTATGGTGGTGAGTTTTGATTGGAAGTGGGGAGAGAGTTTAGAATGAAACTAAACAAACTATTGTCGAGTGGTGTGGTAGGTTCGGAGAGATTATTTTTTGAGGAATCGATATTGTTTGTAATTTTATTTGTATTGTTTTTTGAGAATGTGTCAGAATGAAGATCATTTGAAGGTGGAAGAACAGATGAAATAGAAGAAGGGAGAGTAAGAATTTGAGAGAGGTTCGTAGATGCATCAGGTTGCTCAGTTTTTTGTAGCTGTAAGTTTGATGGATTATTATTTTGTTTTCTTGAATGGTTTTCTAAAGAAGAGCGTTGAGTGGAATCCAAAGTAAAAGGGACAGCGGAGGGGGAGTGGTTGCTTTGGGTTGTTGTTTTGCTGGGTGACTTTTCTTTTCTATCGCAATTGCCATTTTTAGTGACGCCTGCATATGAAGAAGGAATGGAAGAATTTGATATGTTACGGGAATTATAAAGACGGCGGGCTTCGCCAATACTACAGTATTCGGAGACTTTTATTTTCAATATTTCTTTTAGTTGTTGGAATTTTGGGCAGTTTCTGTCATCTGATGTATGAGCACCAGAGCAGTTAGCGCACATTGTTCTAGTGCAGGTTTCTGGGTCATGAGGGGGTAGACTGCAGGAGGGACATGTGGCGTTACTTTTGCACCTTTTGTTGGTGTGGCCAAGCTTTTGGCAGTTTTTACATCGCATCGGGTTTGGAACATAGGGGGCAACTTTAACTTTATACCATGCAACATCTACCACCGAGGGGAGGCGAAGCATGTCAAAAGTGAGGACCATTCTTCCAGTAGCTTCTGTACCATCTTTATTTGTGCGTATGAATTTGTAAACACCTGTAACTCCTTGTGGTTTTAACTCCTCAATTATTTCCTTTTCATCAACGGTGATTAGGCAAGGCGCATAAATAGTACCTTTAACTGAGTTGAGGGTTTCATGAAGTTTGCAGCTTATTGTACACACGTTTGATAGTGTTTTTGCTTTTAAGAAACGTTCAGCTATGCGTTTTGAAGGGACCTGGATTAGCAGGTTGCCGTCACGTAGTAACTTGGTTGAGCTTATTTCTGTAGATATTGAGTCTAAACCTTTTTTAACTGCAAAAGGGCTCAATTTGGAAAAGGGTTTGTTTTTATCAGTTGTAGAAATTACAATAAATTTTGGGCTGTCTTGGTAATTGTTCTTATTCGGCAGGTGGGGAAATAACTCCGTCTTTTTTCGTTTGGGTGATATTTCAGACCAATCAGATAGCAATTGGAATCGATTAGACCTATTAGGCCTATCGGGAGGGTCGGAACCCATGTTTAAATATAGGGGGAAAACACTTTCTTAATAAGTTTTGGTTTTTACTAGTTAGTAAGAGAATAAAAGGTTTTCAGATTCTTTTTTGTTTGTCTTTGTTTTTGTTTTTACACAGTAATAGAGAAATTCACTTCACTACAAACAAGAGCTCACAGAGGAATACAACTGCACACCACGGGAGATAGTCGATGACTATACAACAATAAATAATTTCTGGTTGATCTTCTAATTCTAATAGTGCTTTATTAGGTGAATTACGAGCTATAGCTCAAACTATTTCTTATAAAATTAGAATAGCATTAATTTTCTTATCCTTTATTTTCCTTATTGGTTGATATAAAATATTAAATTTTTTGCATTATCAAAATTATATTTGATTTATTGTTATTTTATTTCCTATAAGGCTTGTTTGACTTTGTATTTGTTTAGCTGAAACTAATCGAACACCCTTTGATTTTGCTGAAGGTGGATCTGAATTAGTTTCTAGAATATAGAAGAAGAGGGTTTGCTCTTAATATTTTAGCTGAATATGCAAGAATTTTAATTTCTATCTTATGTTTTCAACACATATGCTCAAGCTCATTAACTAATTAATTATATTATTCCATCAATTAATTAATTAAATTGTTTCATCATATGGGTTTAAAATTTAGTATAAAAAATAAATTACTGTTAAAATTTGTCCAATTAATACATAAGGATCTTCTACAGGTCGTGCTCCAATTCATGTTAATAAAATTACTGTAATTACTTTAATTCAAAATAAGATTTTAATTATTGGATAAAATTTAATACCTCGAAATTTTCTTAAATGATAAAATGGTAGAATAGCTAAAATTGCAATTGATAAAACCAAAGGAATTACTCCTCCTAATGAATTGGTGTAACTAAAGGACTAGTAGTTATAGGACTATAAAGTTATCTGGGTCTTCTAGTAAATAATAATTAATTATTGTTAATAATAATAAACATTTAATTATAATAATAAATCCTACAATAATTGTTATAACTATTTTATTCGATTGAATAAGATTTTTATTTATATCTTTTGTTTTATAAATTTCTTCTTCAGTAATTTATTACAGAAAAGAATATATGTATAATAGGTGATTTAAATATTAATCGTTTTATTATATTACATTACGAAAGCTATTTTCACAACGTTTGTGAGGCCAATACTAGAATATGGTTCCATCGTTTGGAACCCCCACTGTCAAGTTCATTCTGACCGGATAGAGTCAATTCAAAAACAATTTCTGCTTTTTGCTTTAAGAAGTTTTCGCTGGGATTCCCAATATAACCTGCCACCCTATATTAATCGTTTAAAACTTATTAATCTTCCTACGCTTACTAGTCGCCGAGAAATGTTAGGGATAATATTTTTAGTAAAGTTACTGACCGGCTTGACATCTAGCCCACCTCTTCTGGCCGAAGTTAAGTGGAACGTTCCCTCCCGAATTTCCAGGCATTACCGGCCTCTTTTTCTGAAACCTTGCAAAAGTAATTTTGAAATAAACGAGCCACTCCGTTGTTTATGCCAGGACTTTAACTTTCACTCCGTTTCCTTTGATATATCCGACTCACTTTTTTACATAAAGAATACCATACTTTTTATTCTTAATAGATGATGGATTACATATACAATTTCGCTGTAAAACCACTTTTACTATCCAAACTAATTTAAATTTAAAATTAGCTGATGAACTCCCGCCTTTCATGACTCGGCATGCAAACAAAAAAAAAAAACAAATTAAATCCGTTCGTCATGCGGATGCGCCATTCGCGTCGGTTGGCCGGGAATGGAGGGTAAAAACCGTTGGGATTATTATTATTATTATTAAAAATAATATTATTAGTCCTAAATTAATTAGAATTTTATTAGGTTGATATGGATTAGGTTTAATTTCTAATTGTTTAGTAATTTATTTTCAAAATGTAAAGTCATATAATGCAGGTATATTAACTGTTTTATCTAATCGTATTGGAGATGTTGCTTTTTTACTTGCTATTGCTTTAATACTGAAATTTGGAAGTTGAAATTAAAATTTTATTTAGAATTAATAAAAATGGATTTGAGATAGAAATTATTGGGGGTTTAATAATACTAGCAGTAATAACTAAGAGTGCTCAAATTCCTTTTTCATATTGATTACCTGCTGCAAGCAGCTTTAATTTATTATTCAACTCTTGTAACGGCAGGGGTTTATTTATTAATTCCATTTAATATTTTATTATGTGATAGTTGATTAAGACAATTTATTTTAATACTATCTGGATTAACAATATTTATAGCTGTTTTGGGGGCTAATTTTGAATATGACTTGAAAAAAATTATTGCACTTTCTACTTTAAGACTATTAGGTTTAATAATAAGATTTTATCTATAAGTTATTATATATTGGCATTTTTTTAATTTATTTACTTATGCTTTATTTAAGGCTTTACTATTTATATGTGCTGGAGCAATTAATTATAATATAAATAATTCTCAAGATATGCGGTTAATAGGTGGGTTAGGAATTTATGTATATACCATTATCAAGAGCTTGTTTTAATGTAGCAAATTTAGCTTTATGTAGTATACCTTTTTTAGCTGGTTTTTATTCTAAGGAAATAATTTTAGAAATAGTTCGTTTAATTATTTTTATTTATTGATTAATTTTTTTGGTTCTAAGGTTAAGTATTCTAAACAAATTTATATATTTTATAAGAAAAATTTAAAAATTGATCTTTTATTATTTGTATTATGAATTATTTTTTTATTAAATTTTTTTTTTATTTCATTCAAATAGTTTATATTTAGAGCATAATATTGAAGATGTTAGAGTAATTATGTAATTTTTGAATATAGTGAATTTAATTTAGTAATTTATAATAAAAAATTATTTTATTTTTACAATGAAAATGTAATGTTTTAAGTTAAATTACTATATAAACGTGGAATTAAACCATTAAAGGATAAAAGTTAGCAGCTTTTTCTTGGTAATCATACTTCCTTAATTGGAATTTATATTCAATTTTATCATTAACAGTGATTAGCCTCTTTTTGGCTTCAATTAATGTAAATATATTTTGAAGAAAAAGAATAATATTACCTAAAATTTGGTTGAAACTAATTGCAATAAATCGCTTTATATTCAAGGTAGATTGAATATCAATACTTTTTGAAGGGAAAAAGGTAATCGAGAAGATGATTTAGGGTCAAATCCACATTACAATATTTGAAATTAAAATTAAAATTAATGTTATGATACCAATTGAAAAAATTATATATACTAATAGTTAGTAGTCCTTATGATTGGAAGTCAAAAACACAAAAATATATATAATAAATTAAACACCTCATCAATAAATTGATACATAAAAAATAATCAAACATTATCAACAAAATGTCAGTATCATGCAGCTGCTTCAAAACCAAAATGATATGTTTTAGAAAAATGGTTATTTATGTGTCGAATTAATCGTACTAAAAGAAAAGAAGTTCCAATTAATACATGAATTCCATGGAATTCTGTTGCTATGTAAAAAGTAGATCCATAAACAGAATCAGCAATTGTGAATGGGGCTTCAATATAAGCATAAGCTTAAAGATTTAAAAAATTAATTCCTAATGAAACTGTAAAAAATAATCCTTTTGTTGTTTGTGAGTCGTTGTTTGCTATTAAACTATGATGAGCTTATATAACAGTTACACCTGAAGCTAATAAAATTGCAGTATTTAATAAAGGAATTTGGAATGGGTTAAATAATTTAATTTTTATTGGAGTCATAATGCACCTAATTCAGTGGCAGGGGATAGACTGCTATGAAAACCAGCTCAAAAAAATACAGCAAAAAATTAAACTTCTAATCAAGGCGAAATTAAAAAAGGTGGTGTTAAGCCAGCTGATTTTTTCACTTTTTTCGCTTTGCTGGACTGCACGTCAAAGGGCTTCGTTCTGATTGGCTGGCGAATACCTGGCGATGTAAATCACCGACAGAAATTTGACATTCAGTCCAGCAAAGTTGTTACTGAAAAGGTATGAAGTCCTTGAAAAGTACTTTCTCGTACAACATCTCGTCATCATTGATAAACTGTTAAAATAGTAATAAAATTTCCTAATAAAAATAATGAATTATCATATTGATGGAATTATTTCACTAAACCTGAAACTGTTGTTATAGTTCCGATTGCTCCTGTTAAAGGTCATGGTCTATAATCTACTAAATGCAAAGGGTGATTAGCGTGTCTTGACATTAATTTATTTCTCTAAAATATTAAGTTCTTAATACTGCAAATACATATAATTGAATAATAGCTAAAGCTGATTCAAGGACTAATAAAGCAATTTGACCAATAATTCATAATGAAACAATAAAATATGAAAGAGAAGGTCCTAAACTTTCTAAAAGTGTTAATAATAAATAACCTGCAATTATATTAGCTGCTAATCGAACGGCTAAAGTTCCTGGTCGAGTTATATTTCTAAAAGTTTAAATACATACTATAAAAGGTATTAAAACTGATGGAGTTCCTTGAGGTACTAAATGTGCAAATATATGTTGAGTATGATTAATTGAACCGTAAGTTATAAAACATAATCATATTGGAAGTGCTAATGATAATGTTAATGTTAAATGACTTGTTCTTATAAAAATATAAGGAAATATACCTATAAAATTATTAAAAAGAATTAATGAAAATAATGAAACAAAAATAAAAGTAGATCCTGAATAACCTGTAGATCATAGTAATGTTTTAAATTCTTTATGGAGTGTTAAAAAATTAGAATTTCATACATATAATATGATAACCTGATGGTATTAATCAATAAATTGATGGAATTAATAATATTCATAAAAATTAACTTATTTAATTAAGTGATAAATTAAAAATACTTGATACATTTTCAATCAAAAGAATTTTTTATATTTTTTTTTTGGAAATATTAGATTTAGGTGATTTAGGAATTATTAAAAAATAATTTATAATTCTGAATAAAAAAAAAGTTATTGAGAATATAATAAATAAGCGTAACTAACGAATAGGGGCTATTTGTGGAATCAAAAAATGTTAAATAAAATTGAGAATTTTACATACTAATGTTATATTTTAACTATTTTTTCTTTCATTAGAAGTAAGTGCTTATTTACTATAAAGTGGTTTAAGAGACGAATACTTGCTTTCAGTCATCTAATGATGAATTATTTCTATTAGTAATTCATTTAATAAAATAATTTACAGGGATTCCTTCGATTACAATTGGCATAAATCTATGATTAGCTCCACAAATTTCAGAACATTGACCATAAAATAATCCTGGTCGATTAATTAAAAATTTGGTTTGATTTAATCGACCAGGAGTTCCATCAACTTTTACTCCAAGAGATGGAATTGTTCAAGAATGAATTACATCTGCAGCTGTTACTAAAATACAGATTTGTGAATTTATTGGTAAAACGACTCGATTATCAACATTTAGTAATCGAAATCCATCAGTATTTAATTCATTTGTTGGAATTATATATGAATGAAATTCAATATTTAAAAAATCTGAATATTCATAACTTCAATATCATTAGTGACCAATAGCTTTTAAAGTTACTGAGGGTTCATTAATTTCATCTAATAAGTATAATAAACGAAGTGATGGGAATGCAATAAATAATAACACAATAGCAGGAAGAATAGTTCCGATTACTTCAATAGTTTGTCCATGTAATAAATTTCGGTTTGTATAATTATGAAAAAATAATATAAATATTAAATAAGCTACTAAAGTTGTAATTATTACTCAAATTATTAAAGCGAAATCATGAAAAAATGTTAATTGTTCTATAAGAGGGAGGCACTATCTTGAAGGACAAGAGAAGCTGATGTTGTCATTAATTTCTAATAAAGGTAAAATACTTCATTTATGAAGCTTAAATCTACGGCACTAATCTGCCATATTAGAAATTAATTTAAGAAGGTAATTCAGAATATCTAAACTTTCTCAAATAATAAATAAGAAAAATAAAATTCCTAACAATGAGATAGAAGATCCAATAGTTGAAACTACATTTCATGTTGTGTAATCATCTGGATAATCTGAATAACGTCGAGGTATTTCGGCTAACCCTAAAAATGGCGGTTACTTGAAAATTCGTATAAACGAATTTGACTGAAGGGAAGTTTAAAAGTATCTGATTTTGAATATTACCTAGCACAGGTAGTTCGCATAGCAATGCATTGACCCTGTTAGGGTTTACGCAAGTTTTTATTAAGTGGGGGATTCTTTCAAGTTGATTGAAAATAACGTGGTGCCTGATTTGAGATTTGAAAAGAATTTTTGAGGTTACATAGTCGTTATCCCCATCTTCAAGAATTATTTGGTTCCTGAAGCATTTAAAAGGGTTTTGGACCGTTTTGATAGCCATTGTCGAGGATTCCTTAATGTGAATAGTGTCATCAGACCGACATATGCTTAAAGCATTAAGACGTTGTCTTGACAGCGCATCAGCGACAACATTATCTTTCCCTAGTTTATAAAGAAACCTTGGGGAGAATTCTTCTACAAATGACCTCAACTTTGCGTTCGAGTTATTATATGAAATTGAAAAGGTCAGGGGTTGATGATCCGTAAAAATGTTGAGGTCCTTTACACTATAAAGATAATTTCTGAGTACGGGAGATCATTGTGATTGATCGGCATCCTTGAGATACAACAGCCCCTAGAGCATGAGAGGAGTCGTCCGTAGTTAATTCAAAAGGCTTTTCATAGTCGGGATATAGAACGACAACCTCGGAAGACAAAATGTCTTTTATTTTTTTTCGATAGCACTGTGAGCTTTATCGTCAAATGCTATCTTAGTTGTTTTTCGAAAGATTGGTACTTACTGCTCCGGTTTCGTCTCGTAAATATTTGGTTAGAGGTTTGGCTATTGATGTTTTAATGCCGCTTTGCGAGACTACAAATCCAAGAAACTCTACCTCTGACATATGGTAGGGTAGCAGGGACGTCACTCGGTTTCGCGGGTATGACGTCATCGTGGTTGTTATTTCCCTCGTCTAACTAAATAAGGATAGAGCTTGATTTGCCTCTAAATCTTGCGCCAAGGCGAGCACTGACTTTCGGTCTTGATGAAAACAAAATATCACATAATGGTTTATTAAGACCAGATATGAAAACTCTGAGAGCGTCTTGGCGATATTTAACATCAATGATTATATTATCTAAGTCATAAGAGTTTTATTGGTTATGGCAGTAGATATTTCCTCGGTCATTTTGTCAATCAAAATTTTCACAATGCTTTTTATATTCAGAATTTCTTAAGACTCTCATAAAATGTTAGAAATTTCTCATTAAAACGTTAGAACTTTTGGATGGAAAACTTTGATATTTGGAAAATGTGTGCACTCTGTACAAGTTTTGAAACTTTAATAGATATGGCTCTAGTTAAAGAATGCGATATTATTTTATAAAGAATTAACAGAAAGGATTTGTGTTAAAAAACATTGTAAGTATTGCGTACAACTGTAACCTGTTTTTGACGCTGAGCTGCATACATATATAAATACATATTTATATAAGTACATATGTCTATTTATGTGTGTGTATAAGGTATGGTAGTAAAACCCTTTTATAAATATTCGCTAGCTTCTTCACATCCGTCAATATGCATGTATATACATGTATGTAAGTTAACTTAGGGTAAATTAATACCACCCAAGCTGATTGACATTTGACTCGCCGTCATATATCAAACACTCTAAACCTACTCATTGGAACCACCTATGTATGTACATAGACATCATGAATTAATCTAAGCAGAACCCGAAACCACCCACTCAGCCAAGATATCGTAAATTAGGCACTTACAATAGACCCGCATTCCAGAAAATCAAATAACACATTTGCTATTACGTTATTTGATTACCAACCATAAATTGGCTACACCAAGTCGACCCACATCACATCGCACATCAAATCATTTAATGGTCAACTTAAGAAATGCCAATACTGCACATGTTGCCCGAAATATGATTACCCATCATAATTTGGCCGCACCAATAAACGTACAGCAAGCCGATCATGCAAAGTGGCGCACAGCTATGTAGCCCGGAAATCAGCGAACGACCGACCCAGCACAACTGCACTTGAACCAAATGCAATTGTGTCAACATGACCCGCTCAACAAATAAACATGTAGGCCACAGTCGGAGTCAACATAACTGTGACCGAAATTATTGTTGTAAACATTACTAGCACAACAACACATGGCGACCACCCGCTACATTCAACGTCAACGTGCAGTCGCAGCGTAGCAGCATTTACCACGCAGCAGAATACAGACGCAGCAGAATGCAATTGCAGCGGAGGCATAGCTAGGTATAAATAGTTAAATTATTGTAACTAAGCTTTAGATTCAATTCTCATATCAATAAACGCGGTCGGGCTGACCTTCTCAGCCCCGCAATTAAAAATAAAACTCTTGTTTTATTAACTTGTATGTGCATACATATATGCAGCCTACTTACCAGGCCATTTGCTCAACTTGGTGATTATCCCTTTTCTATTTATGTACACATATACATATATACATACATACATGTGTTATTTTGTGAGATAGGAGATAGTCGCGCTATAGAAGTCCTGAAAATAAATCCGAAATTATAATAGAAATAGGAAGTGTTAAGTGGGGCTTCACCCCACAACATACCCCAGAAGTGAAAGGTTGTCCCCTTTGGCTAACCTAGTGTCAGTCATACTGGTTTTTCACGGGAAAACATTAGTTTTCGCGGTACAAGGTGCTCCTTCCTTTCTTTTTCTTCTTTTTTTTTGGAAAATTGCGCGAAAAATTTTTTTACTTGTTGAGGAAAACATAAAAAAACGAGACAGGTAAGAAGTTAACTTGTTTCGACTAATTGTCAAATACAGCTGATCTTGTCTCCCAAACCAGGAACAGCTGTTAGCGTAGTCACAAACCCTACAGCTGCGAAGGCACTGTAGTAGTATAGTGTAGTGATACTAGTAAATACATAAAACCGAATAAAATCATAACATATAATAATAATAGTAATAAAATCTAATAAAAAAAAACTAATACAAAAAAAAAGAAAAAAAAAATAATAATAATAATAATAAAAAATTTAATTAAAACTATAAATAAAACATATAAATATAAAATAACAATAACAACAATAAAAACAAAAATATGAGTGTTACTAGGTCGCCCCCAGGCGGGCGAAACAACTCAGAGGCAGTAGGCATTGCCTTACCGGAGAATAATCCGCCAGACGGGGGTATATCAAACCCAATTGCGAAGCGTCCCAGGCTGTTGTACTGGCCACCGAGGCTCCTGTCGTCTTCTCCAAGCATCGAACATGCCCCCATGAGATTAAAACGCCCTGCATGGCTCACGCTAGGAGAAAAAATACGTGAGCTCAACGTTATGATGGTTGATGGCAAAAGAAGGTCAGTCAACCAACAGATGCGTGACATTATTTCGGAGCTGTCGTCTCTATACGACAAGGTAAGAGTAAATGCCCCAGTAGAAATGATAAATGTAGCCTCGCAAACAACCCCGAAAGCCACCATGGGGAAGACAACAAATGGAGAAAGTAGCAAAAAAAAACATTGGAAAAAAACGAAGCAGCGGTACCTATAGGGGCAAGAAACAAAGAAGTTGGCCTCCTTAAACCATCAGAAGCCCAAAAGGAACCGCAATGGAAAACTGTGTTGCCTAAATCAAAGAATAATAAAAAGGCGGTGCGCCCAGGTGCGCTTATTATAAAGAGTAATAGCGGGGGAACATACGCAGATATACTCAAAACAGTGAAAAGCGACCCACAACTTAAAGATGTTGGAAGTATGATAACGAAAGTGCGGAAAACGGCTGGCGGAGATCTCATACTCCAATTGGCGAAACCCACAGATGTACATACTGAAGAGTTAAAACTTGCGGTTTCAGCAGCGCTAGGCGATAAAGCCTCGGTTCAGACGCTAACAGCGGAAACCTCTATAGAAATTAGAGATCTTGATGAACTTACAAGCAAACAAGAGCTTTGTACTGCGCTAGAGAAAGAGTTTGATGGAATACAGTTTGCCTAAACATGCGTGAAGTCCTTAAGGAGCGCCTGTTGCGGGACTAAAACAGCAACTATCCTCCTTCCCATTACAGTTGCAAAAAAACTGATAGCCGCGGGTAAAGTGCGTGTTGGGTGGGTAATCTCCCGAATACGAATAAAAATCCAGCCAATAAAATGTTTAAAAAGTCTAGAGTTTGGTCACTTTGCAAGAAATTGCAAGAGTGCGTTCGACATAAAGAATGCGTGCTTCAACTGCGGAGAGACAAACCACAAAGCGGTGGAATGCAAAAAAGAAGTAAAGTGCGCAATATGCTCAAGAAAGTACTCCTCACAAGTGAAGCACAGAACGGGTGGCAGAGAAAAAGCCCGGACACAATGAAACTGCTGCAACTTAATTTAAATCATTGCAAAGCTGCACAAGAGCTTCTGGGACAGACGGTAATAGAGAAAAATATCGACATAGCCATACTAAGCGAACCATATAAGGTCGGAAACACCACATTGTGGGCTAGCGACGCGAGCCAAACGTCAGCTGTATGGAGCTTTGCCAGAATTGCTATTGCGATTGAGCATCTGAAGGTGAAAACAGGTTTCATCTGCGTGCAAGTGTCGAATTTTGTTATTTACAGCTGCTATATACCACCTAGTTTTAATCTCGATGATTTCGAAAACGTCCTAGACAATCTAGTAAACGACGCGAGAACCAGATCATCAGTTGTAATCGCCGGTGATTTCAATGCATGAGCCCGAGAATGGAGCAGCCGTTGGACAAATGCTAAAGGAAGGGCTTTGCTCACGGCTCTATCATCGCTAGAACTAGCCCGGTGACAGGTGATAAACTCACCTTCCAAAGAGATGGAAGGGGGTCAATAATTGACCTTACTTTCGTAAGTAAAACACTATTTCGAAGAACGTCGTGGCAAGTGTGCGAAGACTATACACACAGTGATCACCAGGCAATAATATTTTCGATTAAAAACAAAGGAGGGATACAAAGCAACCCAAAGGCAAAATCAGTTGGCTGGAAGATGAATACGCTTGATGAAGAAGCACTCAAAGTAATGATATCAGATATAATGCTACCGGAAGGAGCGATAAACACGGCAAATCAACTAATGCATAGATTAAAGTAGCTTGCGACGCCTCCATGAGGAGAAAATCGTTTCGTCCAGACGCGCACCTGTGTACTGGTGGAGCGAAGATATTGCGAACCTTCGCCAGCAATGCAATAGAGCAAGGCAAAACTACCAGAGAGCCAGAAGAAATTGTCTAAATTTTATAGAGCAGCAAAATGCGTACAAAGAAAAAAGAACGGCACTGAAAAAGGCAATAAAAATCAGCAAGATAAATTGCTTTAGAAGACTATGTGACAGCGCAGATAAAGACCCGTGGGGCTTAGCATTCAAAATGGTGACCCAAAAGCTACAGAAATCGATTCAACCGCAAATAACATGCCCAAAAAAGCTACAAAATATAGTGAGTGTTCTAACGGGTGTTTTTTTTAGGGGTATAGAACTTCGAATTGAAATAAAACACAAGAAAATCGTTTTAAGGTCCATCAATTTAGCTTTATTGGAAGGATAATTTTATGCCATTAATGTTTAAATATGATTTCGGGCATGTAGCCGCCGCGGCTGGCTCGAATAAAGCCAATTCTACAGGTCCAATTTTCAACCACTTTTTCGAGCATATGGGGCCGTATGTCGGCAATAACGCCACGAATGTTAGCTTCCAATTCCCCTAACGTTTCTGGTTTGTTCGTGTAGACGAGCGACTTCACATATCCCCAAAGAAAATAATCCAATGGTGTCAAATCACACGATCTTGGTGGCCAATTGACAGGTCCATTCCGCGAAATTATGCGCTCAGCGAATGTTTCCTTCAATAAATCGATTGTGACGTGCGCTGTGTGGCATGTAGCGCCGTCTTGTTGGAACCACAACTCATCCACATTCATGCCATCCAATTCGGGAACAAAATAGTCGGTTATCATGGCTCTATACCGGTCTCCATTAACGGTAACTGCCTCTCCAGCATTATTGCGGAAGAAGTATGGCCCAATGACTCCACCAGCCCATAGAGCACGCCAAACAGTCAGTTTTTGTGGATGTAATGGCGTTTCAAGGGTCTCATGTGGATTCTCTTCACTCCAAATGCGGCAATTTTGCTTGTTGACGTAGCCATTCAACCAAAAATGAGCCTCATCACTGAACAAAATTTTGCGATGAAAATCAGCATCGAGATCAATCTCATTTTCGGCCCATACACCAAAATCACGACGCATTGCATGGTCTCGCGGCTTTAATTCTTGCACAAGCTGGATCTTGTAAGGTCGCAAGCCAAGATCTTTGCGCAAAATCTTCCATAAAGTTGATGGACAAAGCTCCAATTGCTGTGCACGGTGGCGAATCGATTCATTCGGGTCCTCTTCAACACTTTGCTCTACAGCGGCAATTGTTTCTTCGGTGCGCACTGTTCGACGTCTCTGCGGATGCGTATTATCACATAGAGTAAACGTAGTGCGAAAACGATCCATGGTTAGCCGAATTAATTGCTCTGATGGACGATTATGTCGACCATAAAATGGACGGAGCTCACGGTAAACTTCGCGAACTGAACCATTATTTTCGAAATAAATTTGCACGATTTGCAAGCGTTGTTCTTTTGTCAACCTGTTCATGATGAAATGGCAAACCAAACTGAACATAAATGACATTAGAGTTGCCAGATTTGACCACAAAATGCCAGTTTTATCTCTATTCGAAAAACAAACCTGTAAAAAAAATTCCCAGCCCAACAGCCGTTTGAACGGGAAAATTGGCCGTCAATAGCTTGAAAGACAAAAAGGCACCTGGCCCTGACCTTGTTCCAAATCGCATTTTAAAACTAGTTGCTAATACCAACATAGAAGTCCTTTTCAGAACATATAACGAATGTCTAAAAGATGGTATATTTACTCCAATATGGAAGCGCCAGCGATTGGTTCTCCTACCGAAAACTGGGAAACCTCCAGGGGACCCTTCAGCGTATCGTCCAATTTGCATGCTGGACACAGCCGGTAAATTGCTGGAGCGAATTATAAGCAACAGGCTGATAAATGAAATTGAGAAAGGTGGAAACCTTGCAGAAGCGCAGTTTGGATTTAGAAAAGGGCGATCAACAGTAGATGCAGCTATGCTGGTGAAGAAAATAACAGAAGCAATCAGTGGAACAAGGTGGAAAGGTGGATCAAAAGAATATTGTCTGGTAATCACGCTGGGCGTTAAAAATGCGTTTAATTTCGCAAGCTGGAAAAAAATTGCCGAAGCTCTCTGTGGTTTTCAAGTACCGATATATCTACGGAAAATATTAAGTAACTACCTAGAAGATAGAGTACTTATTTATGAAAAAGACGAAGGCACCAAAAATGCACCATTTCCGGAGGAGTATCACAAGGATCTGTTCTGGGTCCACTACTCTGGAATATAATGTATGATGGCATTCTGCGTTTGAAAATACCAGAGGGTGCGAAAATTATTGGTTTTGCGGATGATATAGCTCAAATAATCGTGGCCAAGCACGTTAAAGATGTTGAGCAAAGGGCAAGCCTAACAATTAAGCGAGCCTAACAATTAAGAATAAACCGAGGCAGTTTTAATAAGTAGCAGAAAAGTTCGTGAAGTCATTAAAATAAAAGTTGGGGGACATGAAATCGTCTCGAAACCTGTCCTCAAATATTTAGGCATAACGTTCGACGCTAGGTTGACATTCAAGCCTCATCTAGAATATGCAGTTGAGATAGCAGAAAAAGTTGCAACGGCGTTCTCACGTCTTATGGTGAATAAAGGAGGTCCTAGGCAACAAAGCAGACGGCTATATGCAAGCGTGATACGGTCTGTACTTCTGTACGGTGCACCAATTTGGCTGCGCTCGAAAAGACTTCGTACGCACGAGAGATAAGATCATTATATCGCCTCTGCGCGATCAGGGTGTGTAGCGCGTTCAGAACAACGTCGGAAGAAGCAACGCTGGTAGTGGCCGGGCTTTGTCTAATAGAGATCCTGGCAAAAGAGGTTGTGGCACCCTCAACAAATAAGGTAAGACGTGAAGCTGTGAGGCAGAGTTGCTTGGAGAGTTGGCAGACGTGGTGGAGTGCAGCAGATAAGGGACGCTGGACCTTTAGGTTGATTCCCAGTTTAGAGAAATGGCTAGTTAGGGGACACGGCGAAGTTGACTTCCACCTAACCCAAATTATAACGGGCCATGGTTGTTTCAAGTCTTATTTGCATAGGTTTAAACACGAAGATGACCCTTACTGCACCTTCTGTGCAAATATAATAGTTGAAGACGCCGAACATTGTTTTTTCGTCTGTCCGAGGTTTGCAACCGAGAGAAATTACTTGATCATGAGGGTGGGGAAACCACTCACTGTCGAAAACCTAATAGATACTATGCTTGATTCAAAAGCAAATTGGTCCGTCATTAGCAATATGGCGAACAAAATTCTTACTAAACTGCGTCACGCGGAACAACTCCGCAAAAATTCATAGAAAGGCAATAGGCCGCTCCCCCTCCGCGAGGTAGTACCTAACGGTAGTTCCACGGAGCGAGGGAAACGGAGAGCAGGGGTGAGTTTTTAGTGCGGTGAGCCGAAAGGCAAGTCCCACACTTCGGCTTTCAATGCTTTGTGCCACCTTTAGAAAAAAAAAAAAGGAAAAAAAAGTACATACATATGTATTGTACGTATGCATAGAATGTGCGTCTGCGTATGTATGTACATACATGCACACATATATTCTATTCCTGATTGTGTTCCTATATCATATTCTGTATACCTTTAAAAAAAAATTATAGTTTCTGGTTCTGATTTTTGAAAATGGAAGTGGACTATAGTTTTAATGGAATTATAAAACATATTCATACATAAGACTTTTCGAATTTATTCCAAAAAAAACTATTAAAATGAATTAATTTTGCGAGCGTTCTTCTTACTATATCTCGAAAATAAAGCATTTAACTACTATTGCATATACCTATGCATGTACATTGAAGTGTGAAAAGTAATATAAAAATAAAAAAAACTCAGAAAATATTCAAATTTTCTTTGAGGATTATTTGAATAATTTATTGAACTCAAATGTCCACTAATATTTTATTCACATCAATATTATTTAGGTCTTAAATAATAATAATATTGTATAAATAACATCAGTTAAAAGAATTTTCTAATCAATTATCCATCAGCTTTGATAACAAAGTAGTAAGCATAAGCGAAAACAACGCAAATGCTAAGCGTTGTTACGTACACACATAATAACAGCCATCGCTAGCTGCGCCTTACATATGTATATGTATGTGCCTTTGGTGGTGTCTCCCTGCACAACGTCCGCCACATTCGTGCAATTTCCGGACAGGCCGTGAATGCATGAATGATCGATGACTAGAGGTGGCGGGTCGATGAGTGTATCAGCACTGAGAATCAAAGATGAGCTGATACGAAACTCTTTGTTTTGTGTACAGACACTCTGTAAGAAATAGCATTTGGGAGTTTTTTATTGCATTTTTGGAGATTTTGCAGTTTTTTCGCCACCTTTGAGGTATGTATGCAAACAGTATAAATGTAAACGCAATAAGAATAAGAAATAAATATATGAAATCAACATGATCACAATTATAAAATACGAGAAATTTAAATTTTGCAAAAATGTAACAGCTTTTAAACATGCATAAAACAAATAATTATAAAAATATATGTGATGAACATGCTGTGCTGTTACTTTAATTATTCAACGTTCAACGTGCACCTCTCCACGATAACAGTGCTGCCGTAGTTGCACAGAGCGACACAATTATGAAATGAGTCGTAACTCAATTGTGCTACCTCACTCAGTTGACTCACTTAATTGAGCAAGAGTCATTGAGTCATTTCTGAGTTACCCACCCCTATCGATGACTATAAATGAGCGTTGACAAAAGAAAAATTTGTACATACCTTAAATCATAAGCAGAGAGTACCCATATTTCAAACCCCCTTTCCCCCATCTTTTTTCTCGGTAAGTACACATATTTATGATCGCATGAGCAAAGATAATATGATACGAAACTTCTCTCTTTCGCTTGCTGCGAGAGCCCATGATCTCAAATTTTGGGCTGGCAACAAAGCCGAATCATGGGCTACTGAACAGCTGGCACGCTAAAAGGTGGGCTACCAGAGGCAAATGCGTTAAAAAAGCTATAATTTTTATTTGGATAAAAAAAGCGAGTAAATGTTATTTTTTTATAGAATGTGTCTTGAAATCTCTAAATTAAGAGTTTAATTTAATATATAAGTTTTAGCAAACTATGAAGGTTTTGATTTACATACAAATATTGTATTTTATTTTAAAAATATATTCCAAAACTTTTATTTCAAAGCGAACTAGGTATATATTGCATTTTAATATACATAAATAAGCATGTATGTTTATAAGAAAACACGCTATATCTTAAATTTATGTTTAATGTATATATAAAAGCAGGTTTTTCCAAAATATGAATTTCTGCGATATTTTAATTGTTTTCATTGTTTTGATTTTATATATATGATCTTCTGGCATTAAGGTAAATAACATCTCTTATTTACTCTTATTTTTATTGCATTTTCCTTTATTCTGTTAACAAACCTCAACGGTGGCGAAGAAACTGCAAAATCCCAAAAAATTGAAATAAAAATCCCCCGATACGATTTCTACAGAGTGGCTCTTTTGGAAAATGTTATAAAAAATGCGCCTTTTTACAGCGCTCTCTCGAAACAAAGAGTTTCGTATCATATTATCTTTGGCATGAGTGCAAGTCAAGGCTACTAAACCCGTTTTTTGGAGTATGTATAGCGATTTATCTCAGTATACAGAAATACGCAGACAACATCCCTGATTTTACTTTTTTGACAAGTACATTTTGAAGTAATGGGCAACTTTTTTCAAATGTGTATGACAACTAACGTAAAAAAATATAAAGATCATTTTGAAAAGGAAAATATTTAAATACCTTCATTGTGCTATTTATTGAAATTTTAAAATCAAAATGTTCAGCAGTTTTGAAATATTTTTTACAACTCAGGAATAAAGCTCAAATAACGCTTTAATAAGACGACACATAAGAGATAAATCCAATCCCTTGCATCTTCCAGTTGTGAAGTAAGTTAAATAGTCGTCATGTTACTACATATTTCCTTAACGAATACATATACCTAGGTTCGTAAGCAATTTCCGCATAACCAAATAAGCCTTTTTATTTGGAAGAACTATTTCCACATTTAAAAACCAATTATCGGTCAACTGATGTGTCCTCAATTTTGAAACTGTGTGCAGCGCTGCGCTTCTTTGCAGAAGGAAGTTACCAAAAATGCCAAGGAAATGACTTTAACATTGGCATATCACCAACCATGTCTATAATTCTTAATGAAGTGACCACCTTAGTAGAACAGAAAATTTGTCCAAAACATATCAAATTTGAGATGAGAGCAAAGTAACAGCAAAATACACTTTAACAATAAATGTGGATTTCCAGGTGTAATTGGTTGTTTAGATGGCACTCATGTTCACATTAAAGCGCCCAAAAAAGAATTGTAACACCTTTATATAAATAGAAAAGGATATTTTAGCATAAACGGGTTAATGGTAAGTAAATTGACGTACGTTTATTTAGGTACATAACCATTCCTTCCGAGATAGGTTTGCGACTGTAAAATGAACGTAACATACATATGTCGATGCCAGACAGCCGGGGTCCTCACATGATGCCTTTATATGGAACAACAGCACCCTCAAAGAAATGATGTCAAATAATGCAGGAGAAAATACATGGCTTTTAGGTAATATTTTTTATTTTATAAATAATAAGTGCAGCAATTAACAAACGCGTTTTATACTTACATAGGTGATGCTGGGTTTCCGTTGGAGACATACCTGATGACTCCATTTCGAGCCGCAGAAAGTGACAGCCCAGAAAGTAGATACAACTAAGTGCATTGCAAAGCAAGAAACATCATAGAGCGAACATTTGGTGTATTGAAATCAAAATTCAGATGCTTATCTTTCGATCGCGGGCTTCATTATACACCACAGAAAAAAACTGCCATAATAAATTCATGCTGTGCCATTTATAACATAGGACGTCGCTATGACTCGCGTTTTACAGACAATGATGCGGAAAACTATGTAGTAGGGTCTGTTAGTTCTGACTTTGAAACAGTGGGGCACAATATTGTAGCTCAAGAAATAAGACGTAATTTAATGAATTCTTTAATTGAATAAAACTCTTTATTACTTATAAACCAAAAAAAAAGCTTCAATTCAATCCATATGTGTGGATAGTATGTGTACATATGTATGTGTGTTTATGTTTATATGTATGTACAATACTAGTTTTATAAAAATTATCTTAATGCAATTTGAAAAATATAAAACAAAATCACACTCCATTTTCTTTAGGATCTCAAAATAAAAAAAAATCAAGATAATCTCTTACCGGCTAATAAAATTGTATCGCATTTTTCTTAATTGATAATCAAAAGCTCTTTTGCTATTTCAAATTTTTCTTTCTTCAATTGAAATTCTTTCTCGGCAAATTTACGGTTACATATGTACATATGTATTAATAATAACAATATAGCTTTATATGTACAATTTTTCCGCCATTATAAAAACTTTCAACAGCTTCGCCCTCCGAAATTAACAAATTAACAAGCGCAACTGGTTACGAGCAGTTGCCTCAATATGACATTTCTGTATACTATAAAATGAGATGGTAGTAATACATAATACACAAAATAGCGACACCAGACTCAGTTGCTGACAGACACAAAAAACCGGTTGCATGATAACGCATTCGCTGCATGTTAGAACGTGTTATGTCCTGACGTCAGCTGTGGCGTTGTAAACATGCCTTAACTCACGCGTGGCACCAGTTATTTATCCGTACCGAGTTAATTATCAGCACCTGAATTAATGAAAACACAACGTACTACGTATTTATTTATTCTGCAGCGTGAATCGGCTTATCGAGAGCCTGGCAAAAGACTGAATCTTCAGTCCATATTGCTGTTACTGTTCTGGCGACTGAAATTTTAGGTGGTTTGCCAATGCCATATTGCTGTTGTTGCTGTTTCCGTTGTTGTTGTTCTAGCGACTGCAGTTTTAGGCGGTTTGCTATCCGTTACTGTTGTTTGTTTTATTTTTACCACGCGCAAATTGTCAGTATTTTACATGAGAACAGAATGTTGCCCATGAGCACGTTAGCAGGTGTTAACTTATACGAAGGAAATAAGGTAAACAATGCGTTCCCGTTTTGTGAAACTAGGAGTATCAGGTGGCCTTTCACTCGATACACTGATGAGTTCGAGGTTCGAATCTCAGCCGAGGCAAATAAAATCTTAATCAAAGTAAAAGTTTCTTTCTAATAGCGGTCACCCATAAACACGGCAAAGCTCTGAGGATATTTCTGCCATAAAAAAGCTTCTCATAAAAAACATCTGCCGTTCCGAGTCGGCACAAAACTGTAGGTCCCTCCATTTGTGGTAGATTATAAAGAGGCACACCACAAATAGAGGAAGAAGTTCAGCCAACCACTGAGCTACATAGTGTAAGCGCCAAATTATTGTTATTAGGAGTAGCAGATTATGAGAAGTTTGCAAATAGCGGTAGAATACAATATGTTCATTTTAACATACATATTTACAAGAAATTTTGCGCTTAATGCCAATAAAATATATTCTAGGTTCTGAGTCAGAGTTTTTATATAAAGAAGCTTTTTCACATCATTGCTGGAGCTTATGTGTTGGGAACTGAAATGAGGGTTTCTATAAAACATGGGCACGATTTATTACGTCGCCACTAAAATTAAAAAAAAATCAGCTCCAGGCTTTTGATTGTAACCAAAAACTTGTTGGATGGCTTGGTCAAGGTGCTCCCGGACACTTCGTCAACCCAAGTAAACGAAGCCTTATTTGCATTATTTTGCGACACACATCTTTTCCACTACGAAGAAGAAGAGTTGCACTTATTTACGCACTCTCATGACAACAGATATGACATTATTCTTAAGATAAAACTTACGGTCTTTTTTGCGGATAGTTTTGCAATTGTGCCTCAAGACCGGCAAAGAAAATATCCACTTAAGAAACAACAATAATTACATATAACTTGCATGCATATGCGTATGTAGGTATATACATGCATACGTGCAAGAATGATAGAGAATTTTTCGCCTTCCACAAATGCGTGACGTTACCATAGTGAATGAGCGAAAGAGATTAATAATGGAAGAGCGTGCGCAGAACAGTATTGCCACTTTGGTAATTTTTTACCAAAACTAAACCTTTTTAAACTTTTAACCTTCGTACAATTGCACAAGTGCTTATTAAAATATGGCTTATTAACTAAAACACTGTCATACACTGCAGGGAAGTTTTAATTTGCAAATACTTCCTTAATAAAATGAAATGTTTTTTGTTGTATTAAGCATTTAAACTAAGTTTAGTTATACTCAGTTTAATTAAATTACAAAGTAGTCAGCAAACAGCTGATAGGTTAGATTAAATTCAAGCATTCAATATCGGCCGTTTAAAGTTGACTGAATAACTGCATACTCAGCTT
This sequence comes from Philophylla caesio, assembly GCA_963971545.1. Taxonomy (NCBI): domain Eukaryota; kingdom Metazoa; phylum Arthropoda; class Insecta; order Diptera; family Tephritidae; genus Philophylla; species Philophylla caesio. The sequence goes on along the minus strand of OZ020608.1, from coordinate 40,537,424 downwards.
ACAATCAGCTTAAACGGCAAACAGAGTTAAACTTACACTGAAAAATGAGTGAGTTAAACGATATTTTTTGGGTTGGGTAATTTTTTTAGAGTTTTGGTATTAAATTAAATTATTTGTGGCAACGCTTTCACTATATTGACGTCATTCACCTGTTAAATCAGAAAAGTTTTGAGTAACTGTACCCCGGAAGGCGCAATCTTCTCTATCATATCGTCTGTACGTGTCCTTTGTACCGAAGCTTGATTAATATTCTGGCGCAGGAATGAAAACGTACGGAAAAGTTCGCTAATAAAGGAAAATATATCATTTAATTATAAAATAATTAAATTTTGTTAGGAAACTTACCAGAATTTTCCGAATCAAAAAATCAAATGTCACCGAATGCAAACAAAATAAATAGTCAAAACTGAATCAATGTTGTATATACATACATATTCTAAAAGAAAATTAGGTTTTCAGTGATATTTATAAATTTTTTTTGCTCAAGCTCGTTAGGATCCCTACAAAGAGGCAATGAAAAAATCAAATACACTTCTTTATTGACTTCCACCTTCTATGAATTCGCCTTGCTAGTTTCTATTAATTTCCAGTTCTGTAGTGCGCTTCTGTAAGATATCGACAAAATTGTCAATTGTAGGTTACTTAACATCGATCCAAATTATTTGTCGCCAATCCAAAATCAAATGAGAACTCACAATAAGTAAGAGTTATGTCGTTATGACGACGATTGAGAAGAGTTACAGAAACGCAATACTGTAATATTTTAAGTTTTTTATGTTGTCTGCGAATCTTCTACACCATTGAGCTTGACAATATCAAATATATCAACCACAGGCAAGCCGCAGTAAATATAGTACATCCAGTATAAAACTCAAATAGAAACATATAAACAGTGCCTTGAAATAATTTTTGTATTATCAGGAGCTATAAATTTTAAATAATGACAACTTTTCTTTAGAAGTAGTCTATCTTCGGTCTTTTTAATAAGTTAAATTTGCTAATAAACTTCGAAATTGTAATAAATATTAAATAAATGAATTCATATAAAATGCCCAATTAAACGTTATTTAGTTTTAGAGGAATAAACAATAAACCAATTAAATAGTTACAACTAAGACTTTATCTGCTTCTTTAACTATGTCCACGTATTTCAAGAGTTTATTATGTATTGTTATTATTTTTCAAATTACGATGCATTACAATTCATTTTTTTAATGCGCTACTTGTATAATTAGATTTTTAAGCATATTTCCAGTCTAATAGGTGCTTATGTTTTCCAATTATTTTGACGATTAGTACTTGATCCTGGAGCCTGTGGAGGTGGTATCATTTCCATTAGGTATTGCCTTTGTAGTTCGGCTGCACGTTGTATGTCGGCCAAATTTGATGATTGATTCTTTGAAGACGAGGAAGACGAGTTCTTCTTGCTTGCAAAAGCTAAAATAATGAACAATAAGAAACGAGGTTGTAAAAATGTAAATTTATTAGAATACATTTTAGGACAAATAATTAGTCCTCAAAATAAATTTAAATTATTCTAGGCATTATAAGTGTATATGGTCAAAACCCTAAAAAACGACTATTTAACAACCAACAATGTAAATTACATTTGAAGATATCTGTTCGATAACGGTCGGGCAAAATCATGTAATAGCATGTATATTTTATTTAAAAAAATATATAAGTTGTATATTTTTCATAAATAAATAATTTTTCTTGAAAAAAGATATAATTTGTTTTTATGCTTTTTTGGATGAAATGGTAAAAAATAAGTTATCGAATTAGGGAAATAAAAGCCTATTTTGTTACATTAATCACAACCTTCCGACAATTTTAACTTAGCGCATGGTGGGCATTATGAAGTATATCAACTTGAAATGTGACGCGGAAAAGTTGTAAATATGTAATGACTTCGTTCCATTTATCCTATCCATTATCCAGGCTGTTCGGACGTTGTCAGCTCGCTGTTCCGCCACTATCATTTACTGTGCGTACTCAAAAACGGAATAAGTTACAGTCATGAAGAGAGCATGAGCGTCTTATTCGCAAAACAGGGTTGACTTGCAATTAATTAAATCAGTCTTATTCTGACTGATGGCTTGCAAGACCAATTACGCTAATCTTAAGTCCTCAAACAATAAGTAATGTATAGTTAATAATTTATAAAAAAAATATTTGGAGCATATGTACACGAAAAAGCCCAATGTTTGGCTGAACTTCTCCTACCATTTGTGGTGTGAGTCTTTATATTGTACTAAAATGGAGGGACCTACAGTTTTTTGCTGACTCCGAACGGCAGATGTATTTTATGGGAAGTTTTTTATGACAAAAATACCCTCGGAGGTTTTTCATTGTTTGCTGAGGGGTGATAGCAATAAGAAAAAGCTTTTTTATGAATATAAAATTTATGTACAATTTTTAATACATACATTTTTTAATGTTATTGGTTAATATAATTGTAATGCATTAAATCAAAACTAAATAATGAAAATATTAAATGTTTTTATTTTTTGGAGGTGGAAAAAGTTGCCCTTAGGTCAATAAATAAATAATAAACATTATAAGAGATATTCCCAAAACTACCGTTTATTATTACGTTGCCTGGTAAGAGTTTTAGCGCAGTACTTGTACGTACCCGCAGCGTAAACATAATAAATTTTACGTCAGGATGAAAATTCAGCGGTGGGTAGTTTTAAATTACAAGGCGCTCTCATAAGATAATTTGGGTCCACTGACACGTTTGGCCGTTTTTGCGTCGGTGTGTAACTTCGCTCTTATTTCCAAAATTATATTTTTTTCTGGGTCATAACTTTTATTTCCGATTTTTTGTTTTAACCTTAACACTTATTCTCAATACAATTTTTTTCGTTGCTCATAAGTTTTATTTTCGACTTTTTTGTTTTAACTTTGCCTGGTAAGATTTTTTCTCAAACACTTTTTTTTGGCTCAACTTTTATTTTCGACTTTTTGTTTTTACATTGTCTGGTAAGACTTATTGCCAAGACAAACTTTTTTACGTTGGTCACATAGTCCAGTCAATCGCAGGCACCATTATAAACGATAGTGAAAAATTCCCCATTCTATTTCTGAGATATAGCGATTCAAAAACTTTAATTAGACCTTTGTACATAATATGGTTAACAGCCAAAAAGGCAAGAACGTTAATATATTTTATTTTGGCTTTTAAAAACCGAATAATTTCCGAAAAAATGCAATAAAGCTATTCAAGAATATTTTGTATATTTTATAAGAGGCCAAAAAATCTTGAAACATATTACGCTTTACTAACAGAAAGTCGTCTGGTCACGGATATGCTGAGCTGTCAAAGCAACCCGCACATCATGCTCAGCACCTGGCAGGAGACTTTAGCGCATATCGAAGTGTGGACCGAACACAGACATATTTTAATATTCTACTATTTTTTTTTTAAATTGTATCAAAAACTTTTTCAACAGCGACAGCAAAATAAACACTCGATTAAAAACGGATAACTGATCAATAGCTTGCAGAAACCCAGATTTCTTCAATTTTCCATGAAAAATTTAAGTATTCTTGTGTGATATATTATTCACATAATTACCTGCTACTTGTGCCGCTTGAGCCATTGCCATTTGATAAGAGTACAGAAGTGGTGTAAATTGCATCATATGTTGAGGGTTTGCGGCTAATCCTTGCCCTAATGCTAAACATTTGAACAAAAGCATTTTAAATGTTAAAATCGTTATTACTATTAAAAATCACTTTCAGATACCTCGAATAAGTTGCTGCTGAAACGCTTGAAAAGCAGCGGCTTGAGCTGCAGAGGAGGCATTTCCTAATCCGCTAGATGGTGAGTTTGCAGCCCCGGCTGGAGTCATACTCGACAATCCTCCTAATGCTGAAAAATTACTCAACTGCCCAATATTACCTAAACTGCTTATACTGGCAAGATTGTTTAACCCAGGTAAACTGCCAAGCGTAGTTAGTTGAGCAGCAGCAGCGGCCAGCGCTGCAGTAGTGTATTTGTCATATTGTTGCTGTTGCTGTTGAACCTGCTCTCGCTCGCGCTGTTGTATTTGGCTTGTTGGATTTTGTGTAGGCTGTGATGTTATCTGCTGGTTACGCGAAGAACGTGGCGTGGTCGATGGTGGAGGGGTAGGAATCTGTTGGATACATGGAGGCGGTGTGGGACGGGACACAAAACTGGGTGTAGGCGTATGACATTTGGTAGGAATAACCGTTACTGAAGGGGGCAAATTAGCGAGAGCACTAGAAGTCGCTTGTTGCTGGTGGTGTAGTAGCGGCTGTTGTTGAAGCGACGGTTGAGTTGAGGGAACTGAAGAACTATGAGCTTCTACAGGTGATGTAGTTCCCTGACTAGTTAGTCGCTGTTCAATTTCTTGTTCCTAAAAAATAAATGTTAGCCTTTTTTTTGTGTGTCTAACTTAGACCTATTACCTGCTGAAGAGCTTTGACGAAAGCTTGTTTAAGTCGGTTTGTATGTTCCGCCTTCAAAGCCTTCTTAACATTAGTTGTAACGCACTGCTCACAAATCACTTTTGGATCTTTGCTTCCTTTTATTTAGTTAAAAAAAATTAAAGGAATAATTTTATTATCAAAATTTTACCTTACCTTGCTTATCCCATTTCCAGACAGGAGTGAAATCGATTTTGCACTGAGCACAATGAAAAGGAGGCACCACTGCCGTTGTTTTCTTATTGTTGGTCGTTAAATAATCCACTACAGTTTCCAAACCTAGTAAATACACAAATTCGGTATTACTTGGGTTGGGAATGAAGTGCATTTCTGGTGGTGGAGGTTTTGGAGGCGGTATCTAGAATAAAAATATTGAATTTTTTGATAAGAAGCATAAAATGTTGTTAATTTTTGTGTGGTTTGAAAATATATACATATGTATGTATGTACATAAGGTTTGCGCACAGAGAAATGAAAACACGAAATAAATGGAATAGCCAATAAAAAAAAGGACTTTAACATAAATTAATTTCCTGTTTACATTTATTTAAAACCTTTTAAATATTAGTGGTTTTTTTTCTTAAATAATTAATTTTTTCTAATATACATACATATGTACCTCTAATTAGCCTTTTAACGGTAGTTGGGTTTGCATATCTAGGCTCAAATTTTGTTGTTGTTTAAAAAATGTATTGATAAGTCCTACATTTATTTGACGAGTATTTAGCGTATATACAGAACAAATGGACCTATCATAATTTTTGACGGATAATTCAGCTTATAAAAGAATATCCGTTCTCCTTGGCACCTTCGACATAATATCAATTACATTTTCATTTGTTACTTCCACGTCTCGATGCACGTTCAATAACGCTAACCCATTCAATCGGTCTTCATTTGTTTTGTTTCGTAAATACGTTTTTAACATACGCAGGCATAAAAAAGAGCGTTCGTTCGAAGCCACGGAAACCGGAAGAGTTGCGCAAATTAGTAAAAGCCGATGTATCGATGGGTAAATCTGCTTGTTGCAGTTGTTTAGAGCGTCAATAAATTATTTTGCTCGTTGGTCTATCGGAATGTTTGAACAATGTCTGCAAGAATTAGGAGTGAAAAAAAATGTAAAATCGTTTTTCGGTTACGCATTTCAGACACCAAAATGCCTTAAAAATTTTTTTAGCGTCCCCAGAGCAAAAAAGTATCCAACTTGAAGCCCACCTGAACCAGTGAAAATTGAATTTGGGAAAATCGGTTGAACGTTTACTAAGAAGCAGGATTCCTTAACAAATCCGAATTTAGTATAGGTTTTTTGATATCCTCACTTGTTCCTCATATCCGCGACTTCTACGAAACAAGAACGTGAGAAAATAAACAAGCAAGCTGCAAGTTGTAGTTAAAGTTAAATTGCGGTGTTATCTAACCGCGATGAAAGGGTTAAAAATTTTAAATCAATATTTGAGAAAAAACTCAAATTAAAAAAACCATAAGAACCTTTCTGATCTAAACGTGGTCGACTATGGATAGCGAGAATTGCGGTGACAAAGAAAGTCACTTCAGCTCTGTTACATTTTGTGCAACAATTTATGAGTTTTCAAGCATCTCAAAACATTATAGCAACAAGTTTTCTTATTTATTTTACCGAAAAATGTCTTGATTCACTTATCCTACCAGGCGTACGACAACCAAACGAAAATTTGTTTGGTTCCTCCTGAAATAATCATTCGATCCTCGGGATAAAATTCAATTTTGCTTCGTGAGCACATCTCTCTGACCTCTCACCTTTCCTTCGAATCGGTATATACATTTCACACTCAGCTGAATCGAATTTTTTTCCTTGGAACGAAACGTTATACAGAAAGAAATTAGTGCTACTTACGTGAACATTTTTGGCAAAAATTTTGTAGGGGAGTACTGTTTTGGACGAAAACGTGCTGTTATCTACTTTATACTAGTTACTTTTTGCCTGTGTCGGTATCATAAAACTGTGTGAATGTCGTTGGCAATTGAGCACTTTGACTAAGTACAGAGCACTTAACGGGTTTCAGTCTCAGGATGTTAATATTTCGGCATCAAACTTTGTCGTAGGATTCTACGACCTTCGCAAAAAGAAAAAAGTAAGTATTAAGTGCGAATCTGTATTCTATTACACGTAACTTGAGGTGATGATCGCTCAGTTAGGTTCAGTTGTTAATTAATTACACCGTGCTACAAAAAAAATGTAATGCTTTTTTAAAGTCACATAGTGGATGTTGGTCTACTCGAGTACAATACAAAACCGGGATCGAAAAATTTTCTAGGGCCTAAAAATAGTTTTTTATCGTTTAAAAACGGATTTTTCGTGTTTTTAAGTACTTAAACTTTTTTAACAAAGATATTTTTTAACCGATTTTCAATTTTGATTCGGTTTTAGCAAGGTCAGCGTTTGTGCTTTCAAAAAACAGTTTTTCAACGGGACATTGAATTTTTCAACGGGAAGTTGAGCACAAGACCTCTAACGCATTGGCAGCCTTCTGGCAGTGTAAACGGGTCTTCGGCAAAACGTGGGGTCTATTACCGAAGGGTATTCTCTAGATATATACCTCTTTGATCAGACCCATCAGCAGACTCTCAGTTAATAGCGTGGGAGAACTGTTTGCTAAACTTCAGAGAACAATCGCCGTGTGCTGTACAGGGACATACAGGAACGTGAAAACAGTACAATGGATGGCATGAAGTCTGAGTGCTGTTTTCTGCACGCGTTGTTTCGTGTCTGATTCCAACAAAAACAAGTGATTTTGAAACTTTTCCATTTTTAAATTCGAAAAAAATAAAAATAAAAAAATTGAGATTGTTTCGAAAAAATCACCTACTCGGTTTGTTCAAAGTCCTGTCGAAAGCAAACGCTGACCTTTCTAAAGCCGTTGTTCACTCCGTTCGCCCATGTGGCAACGCTTACCACTTTCGTCAAAAAGCTCTGCTCACAACTTCGAATTTTCTGGAGTTCGTGAGAGAGCCGATGATTGTTCTTCTCTTAGCGATCTTCACGGACGATAGACGGTGGTAAGTTGAGTTCCAGAATATATTTAAATAAACCTTTTACTTATACAATTTGTATGTTTTTTATTTCACGCCCTTTGGAAACCAGCCCTCTAAATCTACCCGAGCTCATCATTTGGTCCTTCAACCCGGATTTCCACAGGCGGTAAATTTTAAACAGAAATACACCCAACATACATAAATTGGCGGAAAAACATTAACGCACATACATACATAAACGAACAACATCAATCAAACACAAAAAAACAGGTAAAATTGTGAATATAAAAAGGTGCAATCAACATATTTGATTTGCATTTACACATATTGTAAAAGCGGTCAAAAATAAAATCTGAGCAAAGTAGAGCCTAAAACATATTTTTAGTGCTTTGCTTTTGCATATAAAAACAAAAAAAAAGGTAGCAAAGACTATTCTTTGTTAGTGTACTTCGATAAGTACAATACCTTAAATTATATTTCTCATATAATAAAAAATAAGCCGCTCCTTTTCATTTACATTTATACCCACATATGTATGTACATACATATTTGTATATAAAATATACAAACATATGTACATCCCCACATATAAATCTTTAATTTATTTTATATATGCTCATAAACATATTTTCTCTCGTCTTTGCGCCAAATTAACTTTATATATTTAACTAAACTGCATATTTGCACTCTCCTTTAGAGTGCTGCAGTACATAAACATTTTTACATATATACATATTTATTAGGCTACAAGCGGTAGCTGGTAAATTAAAATAAGAGAAAAGACGAGAGAATTTGTTTTTCCCGCTACCGAAATTACTCTTAACTCGCTGTAAAAAATTTTCAAGAGTTTCTCTCGCGCCCTTTTTTTTGCATTAAATTTGCGCTCAACATATAATAAATATTTACATACATATTTATATGTCCGTGCATATAAAATAAATTGTCGCTACAATTAGCGAATATTAAATAGCAAAACATATAACATACATATGTATATGCTGTATACGCGAGTGAAAATAAAAGTGTAAATAACAAAAAAAAAACAAACAAACAAAGCAGTGGTAAGTGCAGCAGAACACTAGTGCATTAGAAAGGCAGCGCAGCAGTAATAGAGAGCAGCAGAACTTTGGCGCAGCAGAGCAGCCGAATAGCAGTGTGGGAGCAGCACAACAACCACAGGCATACGGCATACTCCGACCAAAGGAGAATAGCGGACTTACATACGACAGTGGGCAGGCACCAATCAAAAGGTGCACAAATTAAAATATTTTAAAAATAAAGATTTTTTGTGGTGTTGAAAATTGTGCGTATATATATTGAAATTGTATATATATTCTATTTTATTTGTAAAATTCATTAATACAGCAAATAAAATTATTGTGAAGTGCATTTTGATGTGTTTGCTCTAGCCAACTCTGAAAGTTGCGCTTATATGTATACAAGCAAGTGCATGTACATATGCAAGTGATATATATGTATGTAGTTGGTGCGCTTAACTAAGCATTGGCACAGTGTTGAAGGAAAGTGAATAATTTATAAAAGTTTAATTTTAAAAAATAAATCGAATTTTTAATTTTGCTTTTTTGTGACATTTTTAATATTCAATTCGATGCTTAATAAATAAATTTAGATTATTTTTTTTTGCAAAAAATTTATATAAATTTAAGCGATAATAATTTAAATATTTATTCAAAATTAAAAGTTGCGAGTGTTTAAAATTTCAAAATAATTTTCCAAATTTAATATTTGACCAATATTGTGCTGCCTCCTCGCAATTTCAGTCAGCATCAAATAAATACTTTATTAAATATTTTTATAAACGTTTTTGGTTATCGATCATATATCGATATAACTATATATGAGTATTTATTTTGGCTTTCTGAATTTAAAATTAATTCATTCTGACTTTCTGGTGCCTTTGCTGTGGTGAAATAATATTTATATTTAAAATTTTTGTTTTATTTCGCCAATACAAATTATATTGAGCAACATTTTTGTTATATTTTATATTTGCGTTGTGTCAAGTCGATCATTTATCGAACATTTTGACACTTTATTAAATTTTTCTGGAACTTAATTTACATTTTAAATATTTCTGTGGGGATTCCGATCATTTGTTGATCTATTTATTCACGTTTGAATAAACAATCGCTAGTCGATTTTTGCAATATAATTTAATTAATTGATTTAACATTTTTAAATAATTTTTTCGATTTTGCTTTGCCATTTAACAACTTTTCAATTCTTCTGAAATTATAATGGCATTGACAAATAAATTTTATCAAGCAGCAGATGCGCTTTTGGAATTTGAAGCAAACATTTCGCCTACAGTCGCAAATCAAAGCACTTTCTCCCTTGAAATCCAGCAAGAGGAATTAAAGTCGCTTTGGGCTGAAGTAAAGGCTGACTATAAAAATTGTTTGTCTGAGACAAGTTCAGCGGGTAATGAGAGTGCAGTTGAATCCATCAAGCTCAAATATTCTAACTGCTATCAAGCATATGTTTGTTGCGGGGCTATGATGGGTGAACAAATTCATAACCTGACGACGTTCAACCAAAATACAAATTCAACGATAATTCAACCTGAACGGTTGGTTGAACCGCCAGTGCTGCCTAGTCTCCACCTGCCCCCTTGCGATACCGAAATATTTTATGGTGACTATTTAAAATGGCCCTCATTTAGGGACATGTTCACCGCCATTTATCGGAATAACGCGCGATTATCTCCGGTGGAAAAACTTTTCCACCTTAATCAAAAAACCCGAGATGAGGCGAGGGAAATAGTTCAAAAGGCCCCCCTCACTAATGATGGGTTTGCGTTAGCTTGGGCGAACTTAAGTGATAGGTATGAAAATAAAAGAATTTTAATAAACTTGCAACTAAAAATATTATTCAATCTGCCACATATCTCCTCAGAGTCTGGGTCAGCGCTAAAGAAAATACAGCGTGAAATTAACAGCTGCATTTCAGCGCTACAACTTCAGGGTATAAGCGTTGAACATTGGGATGCAATTTTCACCTATTTGTGTTCAACCAGGCTCCCAGAAAACACGCTTGCTCTATGGGAACAGACTCTGAAAACAAAAACGGAGATTCCAAAGTGGGTGGACTTAGATGCATTTCTAACCAACAGGTTCCAAACCCTTGAGACAGTATCCGATCTCAAGGGGAATTCTAACGTCCACCCCAAACCTAGTATGGTAGTAAACAATAATCGGCCAAATAACTTCAGGCCGTATAATAATATTCAAAATAAGAGAATAAATACCCATCATGTGAAGACAAACAATATAAGATGCAAAGTTTGTTCTTCTCAGGCTCATATACTAAAGACTTGCCAAAAGTTTTTAGAAATGAGCCCGAATGCAAAGCTTTCTGCCGTCAGAAAGTATCATCTCTGCATTAACTGCCTATCAGATGCGCATGAAATAAACGACTGCAAGAGTAGTTTTACATGTGCAAAATGCAGAAAACGGCATCATACCATGCTCCATAGAGATCAAAGTGAGGAACCTTCTACCTCAAGTTCTCAACAGACTTCAACTAAGTCTCATACGGCGTCCATAAAAGCTAATACTTCAAATTGTCCTGTTGACAAAAATCGAAGTATGCTACTAGGGACTGCTATGGTGACCATTTGTCATCAAAATAAGACACATACTGTCAGAGCCTTGATAGACTCAGGATCTGAAGGCACATTTGTCTCTGAACGCTTACAAAAGCGCCTGAAGTTGCCAAGTAAAGGTATATCTGCACAAGTATCGGGTCTAAACGAAGCCATATCTGGAAAAGTTCAAAAGGTCTGTACCTTTAGTATTGGCTCCCCCACGTAATAAAGATTTCCGCATCAAAGGGGATGCCTTAGTTCTTCCAAAGCTGACGGGTTCGCTGCCATCGCATTCGATCAGTGAAGCAATCTTAAAAACGCTTCCTGATTTACCTTTGGCAGATAATAACTTCTTTAAAAGTCAACCAATTGACTTATTAATCGGTGGGGATCTTTATCCAAAAATCATTCTAAATGGAGTGAGGACAAATATCCTTGGCTCACTGATTGCTCAACGTACGGTGTTTGGATGGATTTTAACCGGACCCGTACCAAGTGGAAGGAACCTTAAACCAACAAATTATCTCACTTATTTCAATGAGGTCTCATTAGATCAACAACTCACGAAATTTTGGGAGTTGGAAGAAGTACCAAAGACCAATCTTCTAACGGTCGAAGAGGAACAGTGCGAACGACTCTACACAGATACCACCTTTCGCAATAATGAGGGAAGGTATGTAGTTTCGCTCCCGTTCAAACTCTTACCTCCAAATGCACATATAGGCGCCTCTCGCCATATCGCTTTGAGACAATTTCTCAGAAGTGAAACGTCTTTGTGCAAAAAACCCCTAATAAAGGAGGAATATAATAAGGTACTTCGAGAATATGCTGATCTGGGTCATATGCATGAAGTTAAATATATTAAAGGTGAAGAGTCTTCGAACTCTTACTACCTTCCACACCATGCTGTGCATAAACCAGACAGCACTACTTCAAAACTGAGAGTGGTTTTCAACGGTTCTTGACCCACATCTAATGGAGTGAGCCTGAATGATGTTCTTCACACTGGTCCCGCTCTCCAAACCGATTTGACTATTTTGGTTGTTAAGTGGCGATTATTTAAATATGTTTTTAATGCCGATATCGAGAAAATGTACCGGCAAATAATCGTGAACCCGCAGCACACCGCATATCAAAGAATCCTCTTTAGAGATTCTTTGGACGGGGAGATCAAGGACTTTCAGTTGGACAGAGTCACCTTCGGTCTTAATTGTGCCCCTTATCTGGCAATCCGCACCTTGTTGCAACTCGCCAAGGACTCCAACTTAAATTACCCGCTAGCATCGGAAATCCTCAGCTCTAGTACGTATGTAGATGATGTATTAGCTGGTGCACATGATATATCCGAAGCATTAAAATCACGAGATCAGCTTATTGAGGCCTTAAACTCGGCAGGTTTTCCACTCAGAAAGTGGACATCAAACAACAAAGAAATTCTGTCAGGCCTGCCGAGCAACCACCTGCTAGCTTCTGAATTTCTGGAATTACACAACTCCAGCGAAGCTAAGACTTTAGGTATCCGATGGAATGCTAAAACGGATCACTTCTATTTTATGGCAAAATCGTTGGACAAAAAAGATTCGTTCACGAAACGAGAAGTTTTGTCCACGATTGCCAAGCTGTTCGATCCTGCAGGTTGGTTAAGCCCAATAACCATAGTAGCAAAAATGCTAATGCAACAAATCTGGTTGGAACAAACAAATTGGGATGAGAAGTTAAATCCAAAGACTCTCAGTGAATGGCAGACGTTTTTGGATAACTACCCCCATATTAACTTTATAAAAATCCCCAGATGGGTTAGTTATACTCCACACTGTCAAATACAGTTTCATGGATTTTGTGACGCCTCAGAAAAGGCGTACGGGGCTGCTATATATATTCGTGTACAGGACACTAGTTTGAATGTTCAAACTCATTTGCTTCTCGCAAAAACAAAAGTCGCTCCTGTCAAAACTATTTCTATACCCAGACTAGAGCTAAGTGGAGCTGTTCTCCTCGCGAAAATGGCAGATTTTCTCCTGCCGAAAATGGGTATAGAAAGTCAAGGGTTGTACTTCTGGACCGATTCCACAATTGTTCTCGCGTGGCTTAGAAAACCACCTTGTTCGTGGTCTACATTTGTAGCCAACCGAGTTTCTAAAATTTCGGAAAGCACAATGATCGAAAATTGGAATCATGAAAGTTCTGAAGACAACCCAGCAGACCTCGCTAGTCGTGGTCTTTCTCCTCAAGAGTTAGGAGAGAGTCATCTTTGGTGGCATGGTCCCAAATGGCTTAACCTCAGCCAAGAAAACTGGCCAATCTCTCAGCCCAAGGATTTTGAAACCACACTCGAATCTAAAGCTATTCGAGTTCATACAGCGTCAGTTCTTCCATTTGAAGATATATTAGCACGCTTTTCCAACTTTCCAAGGGCCATTCGAGTCATTGCTCGAATCTTCAGGTTCTTTAAGCGGGTTCATCCTGCACACAAAGAAATCTCGAATTCTTCTTCCATCACTCCTGGTGAGGTTAAATTCGTCCAATCAAGGCTTATCCAAATCTCCCAAAGAGCGCATTATGCCTCTGAATATTCGGAGTTAGAAAATAACAAGCCTGTGGGAAAAAAGTCTACGATACTATCGTTGACCCCATATATTGACGACAGTGGACTTCTAAGAGTCGGTGGAAGACTGAATAATGCCCCTTCCATGAGCTTTGATGAACGGCACCCATTTGATTTCACAGGCCCATTTGATGTCAAAAACTTTACAGGTCGAGCTTGTTTAATAACAAAGGGCTATGTGTGTGTCTTTGTCTGCTTTTCTACAAAGGCCATACACCTTGAAGCCACGAGTGACCTTTCAACTGCCTCGTTCATGGCAGCTCTGACACGATTTATCTCTCGCCGTGGTTGTCCCAATCATATATATTCAGACAATGGCACAAACTTCGTCGGCGCCTCAAGAGAAATCAAACGAGACGTAAAGGCATTCCTTAAAATTTGGCCTGAAGCCATCTCCAGTAACCATAGTTTTGCAGAAATCAATTGGCATTTCATTCCTGCAGGGGCTCCTCATATGGGAGGTTTATGGGAAGCAGGAGTAAAAAGCTTCAAAGCCCACTTTCGGAAAATCACGGGTGCGATGAAATACACTTTCGAAGAGCTTTCCACTCTATTAGCTAGAATCGAAGCGTGTTTAAATTCTCGCCCCATAAGCCCAATGTCTGAAAACATTAATGACTTTGCACCCCTTACACCAGGACACTTTCTGGTAGGTGCACCTATTCTTGCAAAAGCCGAGCCAGAAATCAATGATAACCCTATATCATTGGTCAACAGATGGCAAAAATTGAAAGCTATGAACCATATGTTCTGCAGAAGATGGAAATCTGAATATTTGTCAGAACTCCAAAGGCGGTATAAGTGGAAGTATCCACAGAAAAACTTAGCTGTTAGCGACTTAGTAATTATTCGCGAAGAAAATATACCTCCAAATGAGTGGAGATTAGGTAGGGTAGTAAAAATTCATCCCGGACCTGATACGAAAGTACGAATAGTCGACGTACAAACCCAACGTGGCATAATCAGTAGACCAGTAGTCAAATTAGTTGTCTTACCAAACGAAACAAATTAGATCTGATTTGAATTAATATTATCTTTCTCATTTAGAAAATGTCCCAATTTGCTTGCGGTCTCTGCAAAGACAGCCATCCACTACGTTTGTGCTCCAAATTCCGCCAAATGACTCCCGAACTCCGGTTGAGAACGGCGCTAATTTATCGCTACTGCAGCAACTGCCTTGCTTCAAATCACACCATAACCGAGTGCGATAGCGTAATTCGGTGCAAACGATGTGGGCAGGCTCATCACACCATGTTGCATATCACGGGCTCCGAAGTAGAAGAACGAGATGAAGACGTCGTTGAGCTCTCCTGGGCACAGCAAATGGATATAGAAGACGCATTGCTAGCAGAAACCGATAATGAGAATCAAAACGTGAAGAAAAGCACTCAACAAACAACCACACCGCCAACCAATGATACGCTCACACACTCATTTCGACCACCGCTAAATAGGACGCAGACAACTTCTCGACACCTACCGCGCACACCACTTGCTCATGATCGAGCTAGACTCGACTCGTCTCGCCGACTTAAGCGAGCTGGTGACTTCCGATCAGACTGGCGGCATGGAAACGACCGACTAAGACTCGATTCGTCTCAGCGGCGTAGCCCGGACCGAACGGAACTCGACTCGTCCCGTCGGCCACCCCAGCTGAAAAGAAGGCGCGGTCAAGGTGCCCGTCGACGAAGAAATGCGCGAACTATTATTGAGCAGCGATCAGCAGCTCTTCCTTGGCAACAGATGTTGGCCCTGTCACCTACGGCGTTAGTACGCATTCGTACAGCGGATAGGTTTACCACAGTGCGTGCGGTGCTTAATCCAGCAAGTCCGGCGTCCAGCATTTCCGATGAAACTGTGTCAAGACTTCGGCTCCGCACTCAAAGACGTGGCGGCGGCCGAGTGTGCGATATCACGCTGCGCAGCAATCTTGGCGGGCAGGAAGAAATATCAGTCTGCGCAAAAATCGAACACATTAGCCCGACGCGAACTCCATTGCGCACGTTAGCGCCACACACAGTGGAAGTTTTCAGGAACTTGCGGCTTGCCGATCCGTCATTCCATAAGGCATCGCCGATCCAAATGGTACTCGGAGCCGACCTCTACGCGAGATTGATGCAGCCTGGTATGATGCCCCCCATGGTAGCAGGACAATTGGTCGCGCAAAATACGCTGCTGGGATTTGTTATCTCTGGCGTAACCCAGTAAAAAACTTCAGCCGATAAATTTTACGAAATAAATGAATTGTTATTTATGGAAATTGAAATTCTAATTAGAAAATTGTTATATATAAGTTACAAATGAAGATACATACATATATGATTTGTAAATGAATTTTAATTGTAATATGCGCTCTTCGCAGTAATACTGCAAGGCGGGCGGAATGTTCACTCCGTTCGCCCATGTGGCAACGCTTACCACTTTCGTCAAAAAGCTCTGCTCACAACTTCGAATTTTCTGGAGTTCGTGAGAGAGCCGATGATTGTTCTTCTCTTAGCGATCTTCACGGACGATAGACGGTGGTAAGTTGAGTTCCAGAATATATTTAAATAAACCTTTTACTTATACAATTTGTATGTTTTTTATTTCACGCCCTTTGGAAACCAGCCCTCTAAATCTACCCGAGCTCATCAGCCGTATTAAAATTAAAAAACCGGTTAACAAATGGCTTTGTTTAAAATTTTTAAGTACTCAAAAACACAAAAAATCTATTTTTAAACGTTAAAAAAGTTATTTTAGGGTCTAGAAAATGTTTCGGACCCGGTTTCGTATTGTACTTGTCCAGACCAACAACTTCCACCACGTCACTTTAAAAAAGCAAAACCTCTGTAGCACCGTGTTATTTATTTTTTAGTGAAAATTGATCTAGTCAGGTGAAACTGGGTACCCAGGCGTCGGGTAAAACGGGGTACCCGATATCTCAATCTTATTCGTGATTTTACTCAATGGTATGGATTAACACCAGATCATTGATAGCATATTGATATAAACTATACATACATAGGTCATTTGAAAATCTACTAATATGGAATTTTTACAAAAATCATGAATTTTCGTTTTAAAATTAAAAGAATCGCAACATTTGTGGCATCAAACAATTATTAGTAAATCACAAAGCTCAAAAAAATGTGAATAAAAACAAATAAATTAAAAAAATAAAAAATAAAAAAAGAATAAAAAAGAAAATAAGAAAAGAGGAAAAAGGCAATGTAAAATTACTAAGAAGATCCCAAAAAAATAAAATGTAGTAAGGACTGGTGGTACCCGGTTTTACCCGACTATTTCTCGATACCCCGAAATCATGACTTTCTTTAAATGTATGAGTTCAGACTTCACTATAACGAGGTAAAACTCCAAAATTATGTGTAAGAAAACGTGGGCACTGCTCAAATCTTGAAATAAGTTTAAACAAAACTCTGATGTATATAAATCATATCCTCAGCACTTTTGGGACTTTATGGGGGATGCAGTAGTTTACACCGTTGAAAATTCACTTGTTACAGTCCAAAACATATTTACTATATGGTTGTGAATTATTTGCTGATTGACATTAGTATTTGTAATAGGAAACTACATTCTAAATGTTCTGTATAACAATATTGAGCGTTATAATTTTGGCATTAAGCTAAAGAACATATATTACAAAATATCTCGGCCTTTTTTACAATACTGGGACGAATTCCACATTCGTTCATTGATATTTACCTGGTCAAATAAGCCGATTTAACTTGCCACAAACGCCTTGTAACTTTTTTGTTATGTACGATTTTTGATTAAAAAAACTTTTCTATAACTAAGATTTTATTTGCCCTGACTGAGATTCGAACCCCGTAAATATTACATATGATTTTTGTACCCAACAAATATTTCGGTCTTATTGTTTAAACTTCGATCGAAAACTTTTCATCATTTGGAACATATACGAAGATTAATGTTAGTAACTCTGCCTTATCTGATAACAATCAACAAAAACTTTCTCCTCTAGCATTTTCTCTCTGTTGGTTACCACAAAATTGCGGCAAGGGCTCGATATGACCACAGCAACAATTGTTTTTTTTTTTATTTTTATTATAAATTTGGCGCTCACACTATTTAGCTCTGGGTTTGGCCGAGTTTGTCCTACTTTTGTGGTGTGCGTCTCTTGAGTTGTACCACAAATGGACGAAGCTTTTTTATTGCAGAAATACCCTTGGAGATTGGCCATTGCCTGCCAATTTATCAGAAAAAACTTTGGGTATTGGTGTCTGGAAGACCCTGAGATCTTGCTACTACTGGTTATGTCTTCACTGGATGTCAAACTAAACTACATGTTTTATATATAGCTGTATCTCTTAACGTCACAGCAGTACTACACGATGTTAAACGACTCTTCTCTTATTATCGACACTCCGTACTGTACGGGTAAGTGAAGAGAATGAAAGGTTCGACTTCAGATAATGTAAAAAAGAAAATGGGATGGAGCAGCTGAGTATATATCGAAGCTTGGACCAACGACCCCAAAAAGTCGATGTATTTTTAAGGATTTGGTTTCAACAGAGGGTTGTAGTAGATAAAAATGAAGTCCACATAATTCCTTCTGTCGCTATACTCTCAATTATAATATAACATCGTTAATTTTTAGCAAAACAATAGTCAATCAACACAGAGCACGATTGTTCGAAG
This sequence comes from Philophylla caesio, assembly GCA_963971545.1. Lineage (NCBI taxonomy): Eukaryota > Metazoa > Arthropoda > Insecta > Diptera > Tephritidae > Philophylla > Philophylla caesio. The sequence goes on along the minus strand of OZ020608.1, from coordinate 40,519,083 downwards.
TAAATGGAAAAAATATAAAAAAGTATTGCAAGCAAGGAGTGCCAAACCAATGTAAAGAACGATTCACGGTAAATCTGTACTCACCGATTCTCGAGGTGAGTGTTTACTCGATTTTAATTTATTAAATACTAGCTGTACCCTGCCACGCTTCGTTGTGGCACATTGCCATTGAATGGTTGTTAAATGAGAAACAAAACAAAGAATACATTTCATATAAGTTTAATTTTGCAATACTTGTGGATATACAATATTTTTTTGTTTTTCCACTGTCTGCGTAGATATAAAGACTATCTAAATATAAACCACGCAGTTCTAATGATCGACATTGAGCTTTATTGATTGTGATTGCAAACGCCAATCGAATTTAGAATGACAATCTTTTATAGTGAAATTGTGTATCGGTCAAGATCATGGGTTTTCGAGGAATGAGGACATCTTCACCATTGAAAGGCTCCGTTAAAATTGTTGCTTCCACTACGTTACGCATTAATTTCTTAACTGCAAGTCGCGTTGCGTTGCAGAGTTTTTGACGATTAATATTCCGCAAGAGGCACACTTATTTAATATCAAAGCATTCCCGAATGGTAGGACGTTTCCACGCAAATCTCGAAACGATCGATTAAAAGCTTCAAGCGATTTTTTTTGTGATCGTGCATTGATCATAAACAATGAGTTAAAATTTTTGTAATACTTTTCCATACCGGATGCTTTGGAAATATTGCACGTGGGAGTCTCGATGATTTGCATGTTTAATGGCAACTTTAGAGCTGAATGCGCAGTTCTTCCACCTGGTAGCAATGTCGTAGCTATTTCAGACGAATTAAGAGCTAAGGCTTGGTCATTTTTGCTAGAATCAATCTAATGAGGAATGTTTTCTTAGTTCCTCCTGGCGCATTCAAGAAGAAGCTCCCCCATCATCATTTCAATTATGCGATCATAAATGCCTTTCTGTTCACGCGTTGATTGTACATATGCCTGAAGATTATCAATATTGTAACTCTGTTCACGGCGTAAAGGCATATCAAATGAAACAGTCGCAGCTCGAGTTGGGGCTGGGATTCTTAATTAACTAAAACTTTATTTGCAATTGCTTAGCACTTGTGTTCAATATTTACTAATGCTTCGTTGTAAAAGCCTTCAGTAAATCCCAAGTTTCCTTTTCTTTCGCCAGCGCGATATTTGACTGATAGATGTGATAAATAAAAACAATATGCAACCGGGGAAATGATCATACATTTGTCACTTCTGTCAGAACAGAAGTGCAGGACCATACTCTCGCATTGAGCAGTTTTTCTAACCAGAGTAGCGACTGGCAAGTGTCCAATGAGCACTCCTTTTGCGACCACCTCTACATAACCTTTAGGATTACTCTTACTCCTACTACTTAAACGGATTGACTAAAATAAAAGAATGCCCTCTCAGCCTCTTCGTTTAGAGACGCTTCTCAAGATAGGCCATTCTGGCAACCGTACAAAGACGCCCTTTAAAAATTGCAAGAAGGCCATAAAGAAGGAACAACGGGAGTCATGGCAAAACTTCTGTTATAATATAGAAGAGAACTCTGAAGTCAATAGACTTCATCTAGAAACCAAACGGGGAATAGACATACATATATATACGCGTGGCAAAATGTTGGAGCTACTAATGACTACCCATTTTACCGGGTGCTCTGACGACGCCAACATCCCACGAGGTCCCACTGCTTACTCTTCCTAAGAAATTCCGCACAGGACATAGTGAGGTATGATAGGGTGAAAATGGCAATAATTTCCTCCCAACCATACAAATCTCCAGGACTAGACGGAATTTTCCCACACAGCTACAAGCAGCCAAGAACATTATGTGTCCTCTGCATACCCAAATCTTCCCACCCTGCCTTATGCGAACCCATATCCGACATGAGTGGCCGAAGGCGATGGTGGTTTTTCCACCAAAACACTATGGCCGAAATTGCGATTTTAGCGGCAAAAAGTCAATTTTTCAAATTTAAATTTTTGCAATTATTTTGATGGTGTTCAATACCCAACATATTGATAAGAAAAAACCTGTTTATGTACAAACAGCTGGTAATGTTTACAAATTTTTTAGTACGTGTTAATACTAGTGAAGCAGCAAAATTTTTATAAAATTAAAAACTGTTTTTTAATAATATATTCTTGTAAAAAAACTTTGTAAATATGAGTTCTATTACTCGAGGTGAGTAATTTTACTATATACAAATATAGTTTGCTAAATGTTTTTATTTCGTACTTATTTTGGTGGTTTTTTGTATGTATTTTTTTGTGAAATTGTGAAGAGTTTTATCGTTTTTCGTGGAGTAAAACTAAAAATGTTTTGAAGTGTCATTGGAACTATTTACATGTGATTGTTTGTAGAAAACTCAAGTTTTATGTCATGGTAAAAGTGTATGCATTTGACTGCTAATGAACGAATTTTTAATACTTTTGTAGAAACACTCAGGTTCAAAAATTCTGAAATATTTGAGTTTTGGTTGAGAAACAACAGGAATGTTTCGAATTACATAAAAGGAAAGATTTCATACGAAATTGACAGTGAATTAAGTAAATTGATATGTACTAAAGCTCGGAACTTATCTAATTTTATTAAACTTAAATGGAATAAACAATCCAGAAATGAGAATGCATTTAGAAAATATAATAAGAAATGGTTGAGTCGAGAAACAATTTTTGTAATACCGAAAAAGATTAATACTATTGGGCGACCAAAACTGACGTATGATGATAGCTGCGAAAGAAATAAAAGGAGATTAGCTTCCGAATTAGCTTCCCAGCAAGGAGACAATGCGCAATTATTAGTTCATGCTGCCTCTATATCTGCCAAAAAATCCCACGCAACGGATTTGAAATTTGTCCTACAGCAAGTTGCTATATCTCCAAATCGGCCATCCAAAATTCGAGAAGTTCTTAATACTAGCCATAAAAGAAGTTACGCCAGTATCACCAGATGAAGCTCTAATGTTTGTGTTAGAAAACGGATTAACTAAAAAGGTGTACTCAAATATGCGGCAATTAAACATAAAACACAATTGTAGTATTTATCCGACTTATGATAAAGTTTATGAAAGCAAATTGAAATGTAGACCGGATGAAATCAAAGCGAATGAAAGCTCTGTCGAAGTGTCGTTGCAAAATTTGTTAGACCACACAGCTAAAAGAATTCTTGAATATCAAGATGAAGTATTGTGTACAATGGATGTTGAAGAATCAATCCTAATTTCGAGCTACGGGTTTGATGGTTCTACCGGTCACAGCTTGTTTAAACAAAAATTTGTAGAAAATACTTCGGAAAGTTTCGATCATTCCCTTTTTGTGACATCAGTCATTCCAATAAAAATAATTTCATCAGCAGGGTATAACATTTGGGTAAACCGTACACCTCAGTCAGTACGCTTTTGTAGACCTTTAAAAGTGGAGTTTGTTAAAGAAACAAAAGAGCACATTTTAACTGAAAACCACAACATAAAGAAACAGATTGAGGAGTTGAAACCACTAAAATAAACACTAAGTAATTGGAAAAAAATTAAAGTAAAATATAATTTATATATGACATTAATAGATGGGAAAGTCTTAAATGTGTTGACAGAAACTAAAAGTGCACAGCAATGTCCCATCTGTCATGCCGGTCCAAAGGAATTTCGAACTATAAGAAACTTTGATTCTCCTAATTTTGAACCGAAGACCGACGCTTTGAAATATGGATTAAGCCCTTTGCATGCGTGGATTCGTAGTTTCGAGTTTGTTTTAAAACTTTCATACAAGCTAGATTTGAAAAAATGGCAAGTTCGTGGAGCAGAAGAGAAGAGAATCCTGGCAGAAAAGAAACAAAAAATTCAAAAAGAGTTTTTGCTTCAAATGGGGCTTCATGTCGATAAGCCGAAAGCAAATGGCAGCGGCAACACCGACGATGGCAACACATCTAGAAGATCATTTTCTCGCACGGACCTTTTAGCATCTATTACTGGTATAAATATTGATTTCTTGAAACATTTACACATAATCTTAATTGCTCTCTCCTCTGAATTTGAAATTGATGCTCAAAGGTTTCGTGATTATTGCATTAAAACCAGTGAAATATTTTTCCAAAACTACGAATGGTACTCTATGTCTGCCACAATACACAAAATATTAGTGCATTCGTCACAAATAATTGAGGCTTCAGTAGTACCCGTAGGTGTCCTGGCAGAAAATGCATCTGAGGCGCGAAACAAATTTTATAAAAAAGATCGAACTGGTCACGCTCGAAAGGATTCAAGAGTGCACAACATACTTGACATGTATCATAGAGCTATCCAGCTCTGACCCATATATTTCAAGTTTATGTTTGCAAGAACGTACAAATAGTTCAAAAAAACTTCCTTTTCCTCGAGAAGTCATTGATCTTTTTAAAATGCCTGAATTGCCACCAGAATTTTTATTACCTTCAACATCTCAAGAAGCCTCCAGCTGCAATTATAGTTATGATTCTGATGTAAGCTTAGAGTCGATAAATAATTATTCATTGGAATTAGAAGCGGCTGAAAACGAAGAAACAGACCATGAATAATTAAGCCCTATATCTTTCGAGAATATGTATGTTATTTTTGTTATTTTCAGATTAATCCATAAGCATTTACAACTTCTTTTAAATTATAAATTTATGAATTAAAAAATAAATTAATTTCTTGGTAGCATTCAATATTTTTTTAATAGTGGGCGCGGACCGCCCATTTTTTCTAAAGTTTTTTTTGTCAGAAGAAGTCCGTTGATGAAGCCAGCGTTTTGGTAAGTATTTTTGGCGACAATTTGGGTTTTGGATATAGGAAAAAGAGGGCGTGGACCGTTCAATTTTTTCTCAAGTTGCTTTTTTGTACCAGGAAGTACGTTTTGCCACTACTTTGAAAAAAGGGGGCGTGGCCCGCCCATTTTTTTCTCAAATCGATTTTTTTATCATTAGAAGTCTACACACCAAATTTGGTGAAGCTAGCTTGCCAGGAAGTATTTTTTGCCGCTAAAATCGCAATTTCGGCCATAGTGCAAAGGGAGGCAGGGCGAAAAATTTTAGACCCATATGCCTCACCTCTTTCCTCCTCAAAATTCTTGAAAGGCTCTTAGATGAATATATTCGGATCGAAAAAGGATTGGCCATAAAGAAATACATGCTGGGGATTTTTCTCGATATCGGGGAAGCCTTTAACAATGTCTACCCCGAAGCTGTTAACTATTTATTTATTGTTTACAGTCTTGCGACTTTAAAATGAACAATTTTACAAAGTTATAATATATTTTCCAGTAAAGCATAAGTACATGTTATATATATTTCTAAAAATCATGAATAAAATTGTTTAAAAATAATTGCGTTGTTGGGTAGCTGGAAAGGCCTAGTTTCCAGTCTTACATTATGTGCCATGGGCGGAAATGCCTAGTCGCCGCTCCGTATTCCTGTTACTTGGTTTATGATGGTCGGAAAGAACGATTTTCCGATACATATTCCTCTTCTTACTTTCCATACTGTATGTGAATCGGGCGGAAAGGCCTTCCGCTCCGCTCTATAGACGAACAGTTTGTCATGGTCGGAAAGGCCGTGTTTCCGATCGATGGCCGTATCGCCTTTATTTGATGCCAGGGCGGATGGAAATACCAAGTTTCCATTCCGAGCCCTTACCGGATAGCCAATGTTTTACAATGGTCATACAGTAATTTCTTGACTCTACTAAAGTTAGTGCAGTTTTTTATGTGCGTCGGTAAATAATTAAAACATTTTAGTCTGCCTTCTTTTATGATAAAAACGAACTTCATAGCATGATAAAAAACTTGCTGCTTTACACTCAGCCAATTCATATCAGCGATCATTTACTATAAAGCGCATAGCTCGGAGAGGCTTATTTAACTTAAAATTACTTTTACATGGCTTCAGAAAAAGAGGTCGGAAATGTCTTGAAATTCGGGAAGGAACATTTAGTTTTGTTTCGCCAAGAAGAGATGGGCTATAGTTCAAGCCTGTCAGTAATTTTACCAAAAATACTACGCCTAGCATTTCTCTGCGACTAGCAAGTGTAGGAAGATTAATGAGTTTGAAACAACTTATATGTATATGCCGGCAGGTTGTACTAAGAATCCCAACGAAAAGTTCTTTAAGCAAAAAGCAGAAATTGTTTTTTAATTGAATCTATTCGGTCGGAATGAACTTAATAGCGCGGGTTCCATATTCCAGTATTGGCCTCACTAACGTTGTAAACAGAGCCTTCGTAATGTATAGTTCCTTGAATTCTTTTGACCATCGTTATACAAAAGCAAACACACCTTTGGCTTTGTTAACTGTAACATTTATGTGAAGAATAAAATTTCATTTCGGATTAATTGTAATTCCAAGATCAACAAAGTTAAACACTTGTTAGAGGTTATGGTTACATATGCCATAAGAAGGTGGTTGAACTGCCCTTCGAGAAAAGCACATTACTTTACATTTTTTAAAGTTTAGTGGCTTGTAATTTACTTCACACCAGTTAGCCATGCTATTTAAATCCGCTTGTAGTAAGGACCTTTCCTCAACAGAATGATACGATCTAAGAAGTTTTACATCATTAGCATACAGCTAAATAAAAGAAACCATTTCCTACCATAACTCATATTGCCTTATATTCGATTGACTCGATCAGTGGATATTAACATCTTCGGATGGTATAGAAGAATGAATTGCAAAAAAGAACAGCCCCACCGATTCTGTATTTACGGTCATTTCTATAATATTGATATTGATTAGGAAGGATCTCTGTTACAGTCTAAGCCTTTTAGGTATAAATCGTTGAGTTTAGTATTTAAACCTCTAACGTTTTGGTACAAAATACTTAAAGTAGAATTTGAAATTAGTTTTTTGGCTCAGTGTCACGATTAGGAATTGAAGCTAAGTGAAGACATGCAATATGATTTTATGTCAAAATCGTGTAAAAAAGAAGGTTTTTAATGTATATCAAAGCAAAGCGAATATGAACATACATAAGTAATAAATTTGTTTAATTCCCCAAATTTTGTTTAATGGTGGAAACTTAGTTATTTCAAAGAGGAAATTTTTTTCCGCAGATTGTTCGCAACATAGGAACGTATGTCATAAAATTTATTAAAAATATTAGCGGGCATATTTTGGTTGGCAGCCCCCTGAACCGTATTGTCTTCTTTATAATCTTATAAGAAAATTAGCTTTTTACCATGTACCCGATGAACGTAGCATTCTTGCAGTGGGATCTTAATCTATAAATATCAATTTAAGTTGACGTCCGCATTTTATATAGCATAAATCGAAATATAGATCATATGCAAACATAACTTATATGAGGCATTCCACACTATTTCAATTGGTCAAAAACTACTTTTCCGCGAATTTTGGATATGTTGCAGAGGAGGTCCTAAAATGTCGGGAAACGCAATATAGAGCAAAAAAAAAAGTTATGCAACTTTAAAAATGTAAGGTATCTCGACGTAAGCCATTGTTTATCAGTTCATAGCCCGCAAAATATTACTTACTTACTTAATTGCCACGTTAACCGCCTAAGGGATATTGGCCGGCACTAACAAAGCACGCCAGCTTTCCCTATCTCTTGCTAACGGGTGCCAATTGAAAATCCCAAATATAGCCAAGTCTTTTTCCACTTTCCAATGCAGAGGAGGTCTTCCTTTTCCCCTGCCACCATCAGCGGGTACCGCGTCTAAAACCTTCAGGGCTGGGGCTATTTCATCCATTCGAACGACGTGGCTTAGCCAGCGGAGTCGCTGGTTCTTAATCGCAAAATATTAGTTTTATCAAAAAAAGTATTAGGTACTTTTTTATAGAACAAAGAGTCCGAGATTTATAAAAACTTGTTTTTTTGTTTAAGAAAAATATTCATACCGCTGTTAATAAAAAAAATCAATTTGCTGAAAACTCATGTTTGCACGATTTTAAAAGTTAAAAAATAAAAGACATATGATGTATATATCAAAGAATAAACTGGCCTGGAAAAAGTTTTGGTTCCCGCAGCAGTCCAACGCATAAAAATACGAATTTCATTGTTATTTTTATTAATTGCCTATTATCAAATCAAAAAAAATGCATTCATAAAAGTATAATGAATAACATATTTTATATAAAACGAAAAATAAAAAAAAATTGCCCCGTTTGATTTATATTTACAAACCGAACTTCGGAGCCTCAGATGCGCTATACAATGGGATTCTAACATGGATTCTGACAAATCTAATTCGATACGTTTCGAACAGCCCTGATAGTTCTTTTTGTTGTTTGACCTTATTGTAAATAATAAAACTTACTTGTAAGAGCGTTTTCTCGAGCTGCTTACGCAATGCCAATTTTGCTGCTGCTTGCCTCTGTGCCGGTGTCAATGCTTCATCACGAGACGTACTGCGATCACCCTTAAATTGCAAATTAAGATATCGTTAATACAGTTCACATCCAAAGTTCTTTGTATATTTCAAAAGTTAGCAATAATATACCTTTAAATCTTGTTGTTGTTGCTGCTGATTTTGTTGGAGGAGATTTGAAGCAGGTGTAATAGAAACAGAGTTGTTAATCATTCCAGATATCCTTGAATTTTCGGTTATATTAATCTGTGAAAATTCATTATAATCATTATTTTTTTAAGGATATTAAAAGAGGAAAACATTTTATTAATAAATATTTATATATTGAAACTTTTAACCCTTTCGAACCGGTCGGTACAATATATCCAAAAAAATTAAAAACACCTATCGGTACTAATTGCTGGAGAATTTGCCGTTTTCCGTTTTTTATGATCTTCAGTACAAAAAATCGACACGTGTTTGAAATTTCACAGTCGTAGTTAGTTGTGAACGGTGATCAAAAGAGCACTGGTTAAGTCACTACGCAGACTCCTTTAAGTTGCACCAACATAATAGAAAAACAAAACCACTGTAGTTGGCAACCCTAATTCAGCGCTTGCCAGCAGACTAATTACGAGCGAGCGAAATACCCTCATCTGTCAAAACGTAGCAAGTACGTTTTTTATTATACATATTTTTTTAACACACCGCGTTCGATCGAAACCTTTTTTCTGCATCGCCGTGCCAAAGTAAAATCACCTTATTACAACATATTATTGAATTTATTACATCTTGTATAATTGAAGTATTGTTTGAATTGGGAAGTTATATTCAGTACACAAAAGAAATAAAGCCATTGTGAAGTCGAGTGCTGGCAGTCTAACTAAAATTGGTTCGGTCTTTTTATCTCGGTTCGTTGTCGTGAATTCTTGTTAGGAGCGACCATTTACTATGCGCAGCCGTGTTGTCATCGTTCAAGGCAGCTTGTTGAATTTCCACCGCATCAAATTCCCAGCGCTCCAACCCTTCATAGCCGCCGCCACCATTTCCCGACATATCGCAAGGAACGACCGCCCGACGCAGCCATGTTGGCCACCGACCACAACGCCTATTTCGCCGGTGCAGCCAGCACCGCCACTAAGCCTGAACATCGTGCAATAGTCTCGAAAGGAGTCTAATCGCCACGGTCACTGGTCCTTCGACACCATAAAAGAGCCACACAAAATTTGTTAAAAAAAGAATAAGTAAAAAAGCCATTAAAACCGTAAGTACAAATACATATGTGTTTAATACTAACCCAACGGTACACTCTAAAACGTATATATGTATGTAGGTATATATAAATATATTTATGTAGATATTGTCCAAATTTTCCCGCGAAAAAAGTTCAACAGTTCCAATTTCATTTCTTGCTGTGAGCTTTCTCGCAATTATATATACATAGGTACATAAATACCGCTTTTTTCTGTTCGAATATACATATAATACATTAACACTTGCAGCCCAGTTATTCGAGTATACCCCTCTCAAAATATACATATATGTGTACATATATACATGTAAGTACTCATACTCGTAAAACTGTGGCGCAAGTCAAAGAACAAAGTCAAAAAATTTAATATTTGAAACATAATTGCCCTACATACATACATATACTAACTCAATTGTCTCACACATATACATATATTTAATATTGAAAATATACTTATAACTACATTTAAATTGCGGTTCAGTGACAAGAATTAAAATTGCATTCTCTCACAAAACTAACAGTGACACACAAAGCGATTACAGTGGTGCAAATAAAAGCTAAAATTTTCAAAAATTTTCGCGGAAAAAAAGTTTACTTAATAATTAACGCTCTCTAAACTAACAAATATATAAAGTATACTCGGTTTCTCTCTCGTGTAGATATGGATGATTAAACGCCGGAATTTGCAAAAAAAAAAAATTGTAAATTACGTCTTTATTCTTCAGCCTAGATCTCACCTGAAACCTATTCAACTTCCATTGAACTCAACACAACGAATTACAATCATTTGTGATATTTCCCAAATTAAAAGGCGCGTAAAATACCTAAAGGTGGTTAAAATACTCAAAAATCCATATCCATAAAGAAATAATCAAAGCACAAATATGATTGAGGAAGAAACTCAGCGCGTCACACGCGCAAGTGCAAAAGTGCTGTCAAAAAGGGTACAAAATCTGTCGAGACTATTAAGTTCATTGCAAAACTGATAACTTCTTGGATTATTGTACAAGATTTAGCTCGGGCCCATTACTTAATTATTCTGAATCAGAACTGAGAATAAAAGACTACAAAACTGATAGCTTTTGGAAGCGAATCCAAAGCGCATACGACACGGTTCTAGAAACCGATGAAGATGACCTAACCGAAGATTTCAAAGCATCGGCTTTCAATACATATTGGTCATGTCTCATAGCATATGAAGACACAAAAGCCCTGCTCCTTTTAGTGAGCACTCCCACAACACCCGCCAATATATCGCATTCTTAAGAGAATTCAGGCATCCGCTTAAAAGTCCCACCATGCGACATTGAGACCTTTTATAGGGTCTATGAGCAATGGCCGTCCTTCCGTGAAATGTTCACAGCGGTCTACATAAACCACCCAAAACTCTCAAAGGCTCAAAACTTATATCACCTGAGGTATAAAACGCAGGGAAAAGCTAGTCAAATAGTCAAACAGTTCCCACTAAGCGATGATAATTTCGAACAGGCGTGGGAATCCCTACGGTCCTGTTATGAAAAGAAAAGGGTATTAGTTGATAACCAAATTCACATTCTCATGAATTTGAAAGCACTTGAACATGAGAATAGCGAGGAAAAACAGAAATTGCAATCTATTGTAAACAACTGCCTCCAGATCCTCGCTACACAGCAAGTCTCAACTCAAAATTGGGATCCAATTCTTATATACTTGGTGCCGTCAAAACTTCCTGAGAACACTGTGACCTTGTTGGAACAATCTCTCAATTCAAGGATAAGCTAACTTAGCAAGAAAAACAGGACTCAAAGCCCAACCCCCTCAGAACCGGTCGTTCTCAAAACCATCCACCTCTCGCTACTCTTACAACAAATCTGTCTCTCAAATCCAAGCACATATGACAGAGCATCCAGTTATGTACAAGTGTTCATTGTGCAAAACCTCCAACGACACGCTAGGGCAGTGTTTTAATTTCCGAAAACTGTCGACCCAGGATCGCAGAAATTTCGTGAGAGAAAACAATATGTGCTTCAATTGTCTCTCTAGGTTGAACGATTGCCCTAGTACTCCTACCTGTAACCGGAAAGGCATAACTTAGTGCTCCATGATAGCACGACCCCTACCCTACAGAAGCAGCCGTCTAGAATACAGAAATCTTCGTCTCAAGTAGCAATGGCTGCACCAATAGATTCGCAAACTCCGGATTCAACCGAGGATTGGACGATCAACCCTATTGCGCATCCAGGACACAGGTGCAGTCATTCTTCTCAAAAAACAAAAGTCAAGTGCTCCTCCCAACGGCAATCGTGCCCATAGAACATAGATGTGAAATATTTAAACTCAGAGCGCTTATTGACCAGGGATCGGAACGTAGCTTCATTTCCTCTAAAGTTCAAAAAAAAACTAGACCTTTTCATGCCAACTCTCGAATTTTGAAATACCAGGCATGGGAGAAGAATTGTGCAAACCTCGAACAAACTCTGTGTTATAACCCTAGTTTCCACTGACTGGATCACGAAAATTAAAGCGCATGCAATTGTATTACCCCAGCTAACGAAATTGCTGCCAAAGTTCCAACCCATCCACGAAAAACTTGAAAAATGAAGCCATCTCAAGCTAGCAGATCCAATCTACCACCACTCGCACTCCGGATGGCCGTTACGAAGTTCGACTCCCTTTCAAGAAGAGCTGTCCGGCCGATACCGTTTTGAGTCCATCCCGCGTTTCTGCTCTTCAGCAATTCCTAAGTATGGAGAGAAGTCTCAAGAAGAAATGCGACTTAAAAACGCAGTACGACAGCGTCTTAAAGAAATATCTCACCCGTAATCATATGGAGGAAACATCCTCCTCTGAAACCTCATAAAACCCGAAAAAATAACGACAAAGGTACGCGTCGTCTTTAATGATTCAAAAAAATCAGGTTCTGGGTACACCCGTAATGATATTCTCTACACTGGACCGACTCTCCAACCAGACTTGATGCTATTAATTCTCAAATGGCGCGTATGTTTAATGGCGATGTAGAAAAAATGTATCGCCAGATACTCCTATACAAAGACGACGAAGATTACCAACGAATTGTATTTCGATCCGACCCAGACACCCCAATAAGGGACTATAAATTTGGCTAAATGAGCCGCTCGGCAACGCGGTTGCTCGCTGACACAACAACTCTATTACACTTATACATTTTCACACTTACATTATATCAGACAGACACACAAATATACATGTAAACATATGACAAGACACAATTTCTGCGATCATAAAAGCGAACGGACGTGTCCCCCCAGCGATCATACTTATAATTTAATAAAGTTCATAATTTAAAATTCGAAGCTCGTCGGTGTTTTATTTAAATAAAAGGTTGTGTGAAAAGTGGTGAGTGATTCCAGCCAAATACATAAGTGCTTGGCAAGTGCAGTGAGTAGCGCAGACTTGTAAATGGTCCTTCTGCGCCAAAAAGGAAGGCACCTTAGAAAATATAAAATTTTAAAAATATTAAAATCCGCCAGTCTTAAGTGAGTAGAAAGCAATTCCTCGCTTGATCGATCCTTCTTAGCGTACGAAGTTCTTACTTCATTCTTTACAAAGTCAGCTTTCCTAATAGTTTTTCGGCTCGCTTCCGTGTTTGATTTTATTATACCGGTAGATATTCACATGGACCTATTCGAACATATAAAAACGAACATTGAGCACATAATGAAGCGGGTAAACGAAAAATTACAGAAAAAACCTGAAAAACTAACGGGGCCATATGGAGTAAAAGACAAGTCACAAGGTCATGACTTTCACACCAGACTAGTAAATCTTGCAAATATATCCATCAACGAGGAGGAAACCAAACTATTAGAGAAAGGACTTAGACACAATATAAATGACAATAACAGGATAAGAATAGCAGAACAAGCTATTATAGATAAGGAAGTAGGAATATCTTTGCTGCCAAGTGAGGACCAAGATCACGCAAGGCACACATGCAGAAATATTATAGAAAACCAAATTAAAATAAATGAAAATGGAAGATATAGCCACGAAAGTAAGATTATGAAGAGTATAAAAGAGAAATTTAGGAAGAACAGCATAATAACGACAATGGCGGACAAATACAATACAACGGTACTCATGAAGAGAGAGGAATATATACAAAAAACTAAAACACTAATAGGGTAAATAAAGTGTAGAGAAATTCGAGGAGACCCCACGGACAGGTACCAAATAGAGATAGAGAAGGTCATAAAAGAAGCGAGCAATATTATAACCCCCCACACAGCACACTTATTAAGCCAAATGAATCCGGCAGCACCACCACTGATAGCGCTGCCAAAAATCCACAAACCGGACACTCCAATGAGACCCATAATTAACCATAAGTCGGCTCCTGCTTATAGACTGTCAAACATCTGAAAATGCTGTTAAATGATAACTTGGAACTTCGTAACGAGCACATTGTAGCAAACACGACGGAACTCATCCATAAACTGGCAAACGTGAAAATTACACAGCAAAGCAGGCTAGTGTCATTTGATATTAAGGACTTATACCCATCGATCCCACAAACAGAAACAATAGATATGGTCCGGAAAACATAACTCGAAAAAACGAAGGACCATATGAAAACAACCCAAATCACAAACACATTACGAACTACACTGCGACAAAATTATTTTAAGTTTAATAATAAAATATACCGACAAGCAAACGGATTCGGAATGGGAAATCCAACCTCGGCATCCTCATGGAGGTTTTTGTGCAAGAACTGGGGGGACAGTATATGGAAGAACTAAAAGCCGAGTTAGGCGTACTATTCTATGCAAGGTACGTGGATGACATTATCTGCGCGATCACCAAGGACAATGAAGAGCAGATACTGAAATACTTGAACAAACAACATGGATGTATAATGTTTACGATGGAAATGGAAAAGAAGGTAACAATAAATTACCTGGATCTGACGATTAAGATGGACAAAATTTCCCAAAAACTTTACTACGAAATTTACCACCATAATACATCAAATCATCCTCAAGAACACAAATACGCCGCTATAAGACATCTAACAAACAGATTTGAACGAATACCTCTATCGCGAGAGGCATACGGAAAGGAACTAAACACAATATACAACATAGCAGCAAACAACGGATATAAAAAGGAGCTCGTAGATAAATTCAGAAAAGAAGCGACAGTAACGACGAAAAAACTTGGACAGTAATGCCTTATACAGGAAAAATTACAAGTTTGTAAATTTTTTCAGAAAGTATAATATCCACACGGCGTTCAATACTGGAAACAAGGGGGGAAGGATACTTAAAAGCAGCACAAATGAAGAAGACCCATTTAACAAACAAGGCGTGTTAAACAGGACAAACAGGGCGTAAAGTAAGAACAGGATTTCCTGAACACATAAGGGACTACTACAAAAGGATACGAAAACCCACGGCAATACCTGAATATAATTTTGCAAACCATTTGGTAAACGAAAAATGTTCACCCGCAATCATAAAGAAAACCATTAAGGTACTGAACGTACAACAAAAAGGACGGCGCCTAAATGCTCTTGATAACATAGAAATATATAAACAAAAAACATTTGATGGGAGGATAATAAACGAACAAATAAACAGCAACTCTGATGCGATATGTACTCCATTAAGGCTTGTTTACAAAAAAAACAAAACAAAGAAGTAGGTAAAATGACACATACCAACATACAAAACAAACCTGCAATACCTAAACGGACTAAAACCAAACTTGACAAGGGATGACGGAAAATTGTTCCAACAAATGTCAACAATTCACCCTGTCGGACAAGAAAAAGCAGAAAACAATATAAGAAAGCAATTACTCACGTAAGCAATTTCTTAAAATGTTTATCGTTCTCCGCAAAACACGGTGGGAAAGAGGGACTTCTTAATATGATCCCTAAAGGAAATAAACCATTCGAAATGGCGCATGTTGATCACTTCGGACATATTAATAGCATAGTAATAATAGACTCGTGTACAAAATTTGTTCGGTTATATCCAGCAAAAACAACAGCTTCAAAAGAAGCGATATCCTCGCTAGAAGATTACTTTCGAGCGTACAGCAGACCGAAATGTTTAGTATTTGATAGAGGAACATGCTTCACGTCCAACGAGTTTGAAGAGGTTTAAGGAATAAACAATGTTCAGCACGTCAAAGCAGCGACAAACTCCCCACAAGCGAACGGACAGGTTGAAATTGTCAATAAGAGTATAGGTCCAATGATAGCGAAATTAGTCGATTCAGAAAAGACCTTTGGCTGGCAAAAAGTATTTAGCCGCTTGGCAACGCGGTTGCCCGCTGACACAAAAATACTTTATACATATACAGTTCAAACACACAAATTATACCAAACATGAAACATCAGACCGTACGGACGTGTCCTCCCAGCGATCATCTTTAATTTAAGTTAATAAAGTTTATATTTAAATTCGAAATTTATTCCTTTTCATTTTTTAATAAAAGGTCGTGTAAAAAGTGGTGAGTTGTCAGAGTGCAGTGATTGCAAGCAAATAAGTGCAGTGAGTAGCGCAGACTTGTAAATGGTCCTTCTGCGCCAAAGACAGGCACCTAACAAAAAAAAAAAAAATTCGAAATAAAAGGCTGTGTTAATAAACAAAAAAAGCCTAAAATTGAAATAAAGCCTGGAAAGAAAGATCAGAAAATCTTTTAAACGGTGCAAAATACAATCTGCATAACATTAATAACAACAAATAAAACTTAATTTGGGCGCGAAAAAAAAACAAAAACAACATACAACTAAGACAAAAAACATAAAACATAATTCGGGCGCGAAAAAGAAGAATAAAACAATACAGTAACTAAAAGATAGGGAGATACAACACCAGGAGCGCAGGAAACAAGGAGGAGAACATATACAACGTGGGAAGAGGAAAACAATACACTGAGCAAACGTGTATAAACATACATCCATACATTGGCCAAATGAACCTACCCCCTAAAAATCCCTTGAAGCCATCAAAGGGAGTTGTATCTATTCCAATTTATACAATTATTAAAAATTAAGAAGCGAACTGTTTGTAAATTTTGTAATTTACAAGTACAAAAATTTAATACAGTCCACTATTTACAAAAATTTAATATTTTAATGCCCCAACTAAAATACAGTTCGCTTAAAAACTAAAGCTTCATAGAAATAATAAAAAATAATATTAACCCCGCTGTTGTGCTTATAATTTGTGTACTAAAATACACACAAACAAAAGCTTGATTGCAAAAACAAATAAGCACAAAGCATAATATTAGTAACTTTCAAAAATTAAGCGGCAACAATCTAAAACAAAGGTAAATTAAAAAGGCTTAGTCATTTACCACAAAGTACCTCAATCTTCTGTGCGCGCAAAATAAAAGATATGTATATTAATATACATACACCCAAATATCAAATATAAAATACTAAAATAAAAATATATTCGTAGCTAAAAATACTAAAGCTTATTAGCATTACTGCTCCCGTTGTTTGCACCCACTAACATATAACATACATATAAAAATAATCTGTAATAGATATAAGCATTGAATAATTGCATACTAAAATTCCTCACCCCCCATCATAGCTCGCGAAGAACTAGATAAATTCAATTGCTTACAATAGCCCCACAAACAAACCTACGTACAAATATTAACTACGGTCATCCACAAACTCACTGCTAAACTACCTAAGCGAATAAGTACTTTGTCCCCAACTGCACTAACAAGCAAACAAACATACATATGTATGTACTCCTTGCTAGCAAGTTCTCTGCATTACTGTATTCTCGCTACCTTCGTTAGCGCTAACATGTAAGCATATATACGCACGTACATATATGTATATTGAAAAAACTTATTCGTAATTAGTTATACCCTCCACCACATACACGTATATATGTATATATAATTAAAATTTTCGAATTGCGGAAAAATAAAAAGTGATAAAACCTAAAATTATTTGATACAAAATAAAACTAATAGAAACTATAGTTGCGAGAAAAATAAAAGCAACAAAGAAAAGTAGTATATTAACACAACTATTAGAAATAAAACCAAAGCGGTTTCCAATTATATACATACATATACATATGTATGTACAAAGCAGTTAAAATATATATGTACATAAAGCGCGGCGGTACTGAATCACCTCAAATACTTTGGTATACAAAAAAAAAATTAGCTATAAAAAATATTAATAATTTGTATTTTAATTTTGCTGCTTAATGCCACTTGATAAGTCCCCGCTAAAATAAACAAAACCACCTCAATTTTTAGAACTACCGACAATGGCCGATGACGATAAGCATCAAAACACACCTGCAGAAGCTACACGCTCAAAGCAGGGTGCAAAGCAAAAAAAGATAAATGATTTTTCCGCTCCAAAATTTATTTCAGAGATTGACAGTTTAATAAGATACTGATAATACGAGAATAAAATTCAGGCATATACCTTATCACATTCTCACACACTCAAATATTGTTAAAGCAAACTCAATTGCGTTTACTGTCATAAAAGAGATCCCAACGATCGTTTATTTCAACTAAGGCCCAAAACAGATTGAAACTGCCGATTAAACAAGCCAATTTTGAAATTTCGGGAATGGGCGGAAGAGTAGTCGAAAACTCAAATAAAATCTGCTCCATTACCCTAATTTTCCCCAAAGCGGACAAAATAATACAAGCTCAAGCTATAGTTCTGCCGCAACTCACAAATATGCTCCCAAGCTATCACATAAATAGCAAACTTTGACAAAAGTTTTCACATCTAAAATTAGCTGACCCCAATTGCCACACCCCCGCGCAAATCGATATTTTATTAGGCAGCGACCTAATCCCCCAAATATTACTAGAAGGTTTTGAGAAAATTAACAACACTTTATTAGCTCAAAACACCATCTTCGGATGGATTATAAGTGGCAAAGTAGCAGAAAAAATTTCCACATTCACAACTCAAGTAAAAGAGGTCGCAAACGCAAACCTAAATTCGCAATTGAGAAAATTTTGGGAGTTAAGAATTCTCCCCCCAACCCCAATGCAGTACCACAAAATAAGTATTGTCAAGATTTGTATAAAACCACAAATAACAAATCTAATAACGGTGGGTACGTCAGTCGACTACCCCGCAAACCTCAACTCATTTACGCCCCTTTTCTAGCCGTTCGGATAATACATGAGTTGGAAAGAGATAAAAAATCAAATTTACCTCTAACAACCCCAGTCGCCAAGCACTTTAAACAAAACCCTGTCGCTCTGAGGGCAGCATGCCTCTAAAAATAGCACACAGGCGTAGCGAATGAGGGCGTCGGCAGAGGGGACATCGGATGCTGGGCGATCCCGCTGTTGTTGTTGCTGTTGCGAAGGGTGCTGCAGCCACTGCGGCTACATCCGTCGGGGCGTCGCGTCGAGGTGCAGCGGCTGGAGTGAGCGCGGTCCGTAGCGCATAAGAGCGGGGCGTTGCTGTAGGCGCTCCCCTGCTGTGGGCGGTGCGTGGCGGAGTTGCAGCATTGCGTGGCACAGTGATTGCCGAACGGATCGGTGCGGTGGGGGCAACTAATTGCATTTCGATGTGCATGTTAATCTCTATTGGAGAAGAGATAACGTTAGTGCTAACAAATCACATGCAGATTTTGAAAGTGGACATTAGAGTGCGGAGTTTGTAGTTTCCTTCGGGCCAACTCGTTTTATTGTTTATGCTGTGGTTTATATATGGTTTTTGGGGTTTAGTGCGGTTTAGTGCGGTTGATTATCGGAATGTGCGGTATCGATATTATTAGCGTTTGGGAGAAAACATAGTTAAAACAGCGGTCGAGTAAGTTTGCCGTTTTGGGTACATAGGTCAACTACTCTTATATGACCGTCAGAGCCGAGATGTACCTTTTTTATGCGACCGAGTCGCCATTCGGTAGGGGGGAGGCATTCGTCATGAATTAGGACGCATTCTCCAATTTTTTGGGGTTCTTGAGCATTTTTCCATCGATAACTTTTAAGCAGGTGGAGAGGGGCCGTGAGTTTAGAACGGCTTCGATTTGAGCTAATTACGTTGTAAATTCCTCGATCGTGAATTTATTTTTGTTTTTGTGTTGAGTACGCGCATATACAGCTGCTTAATACTCCTTTTTAGAAGTGTTGCAAAAGCCGTGGAATTCGACTTCGTTTGCAGGAGAATAATTTCCTTTTTGAAGAATTCGTACTCCGTAATTGTGTGCCGATTGTTTGGAAATTGGGACTATTCCACCAATCGGAGTGGTATTGGGATTTTGGCTTATGTCATAATTGGCGCAAGCCATCCTGCGGGCCGAAAGTTTTGGAACCGCCATAAGGATTTGCATTTAACTGAACTCCCAACGTTTTCGGGGTAATTTTTTTGAATTTTGAGCAATTTGTGTCTAACAAATTTTTTTTATCAATATTTTTTTAATATTGCGGGGTTGTTATTTGTAGTCTTTTGTAAGGGCGGCCCTTCTGAGGTGAGGGTTTGTATCGCATGTGTTCGTGTTTTTAACGGTCGTATGCCACTAGAGCGTGTAACTCCGAGGTGATCTGTCGATTGTGTGACAGGCCGCACCACACGCTGCTACACCGACCCAGTCGACGTGTGGCACCGCTACAACAACAACAACACCAACAACAACGTGTGGCACCAGAGCGCACGACTCCGCGCTACAACGTGCGGCAAAAACCGCAACCACCTCACACTTCACGACACCGACGGCAACCAATCGCGCACCACCACCGCAACAGGCGCCAACCAACGTCAAGCGTTCGCGCCACCTGGCATCGCAATCATCGCCCAGCCAGGCTCAGTAGCGTCGTAGCGACGCTCCAACAGTTACAACGCTTGCTAGGCTGAAACTTCGCCTAGGGGGGCCGGGATGGCTAAATGAGCCGCTTGGCAACGCGGTTGCTCGCTGACACAAAAACACTATTGCACTTATACATGTTCACACTTACATTATATCAGACACACACACAAATATACATGTAAACATATGACAAGACACAATTTCTGCGATCATAAAAGCGAACGGACGTGTCCCCCCAGCGATCATACTTACATATAATTTAATAAAGTTCATAATTTTAAGTTATTTAAATAAAAGGTTGTGTAAAAAGTGATGAGAGATTCCAGCCAAAAAAGTGCAGTGGCAAGTGCAGTGAGTGGCGCAGACTTGTAAAAAAAACCGTCGTCTTCGGCTTAAACTGTGCGCCTTATTTCGCTATACGCACACTTCACCAACTCGCAAAAGAAGTAAGACACACACATCCCTTAGCGTCTCCCATCTTAGATAATGAGACTTATGTTGATGACGTGCTTTCTGGCGGTCAAGACATACGCTCAGACGAACAGGCCCTCTCACAAGTCATACAAGCACTGAGCTTGGTGCATTTCCCGCTAAAGAAAATCACAGCGAATGATCCTGATATACACAAGATAAAAAAACCGATTTGCTTGATACAAACTTTCTCGAATTCGAAAAAGCAAGCACCATTAAAACACTCGGGAATTATTGGAACGCAATAACGGATTCCTTCTCTTATACCGTTGAGTCCATCCCAGCATCTTCCGCTAGCACAAATTCTCTCCTCTGTAGCGAAATTTTTTGACCCCGCAGGATGGCTTACGCCAATAATGATTCAAGCGAAAATCTTCTTGCAAGAACTGTGGCTTGGTGGGACCGACTGGGAAGAGCAAGTCAAGCCCCTTCGCCTAACAAAATGGAGGCAGTTTGCAAACAACTTTTAAACAATCCCGACAATCCAAATACCAAGATGGGTAAACTCCGCACCGGACCAACATGTCGAGCTACATGGCTTCTGTGACGCCTCTGAGTAAGCATACTTCGCGAACATATATGTTCGAACACACACAAGGGCCTCGCATCACTTCTCACCTGTTGTTGTCCAAGGGAAAGGTAGCTCCGCTTAGAACGACGAGCTCACCACGTCTCGAACTATGCGGAGCTCTCCTCTTAGCCAAATTGGCCGCAGTTGTCCAGTCTCATCTTGAGCTCTCTACAGCCAGACTGACGTACTCGTCTGATTGGGAGATTGTTTTAGCATGGCTAGAAAAACCGCCTCATACTTGGAAGATCTTCGTCTCCAATCGAACCGCTCGGATAATCGGCCTAATTGGTAACGCCACTTGGAAGCACGTGCGTAGCAAAGACAACCACGCTGATTTGGGTACTCGAGGATGCACGCCCCTCGACCTGGCAACCTCCTCATTGTGGTGGAATGGCCCAGAATGGCTCTCCGTCTCTCCCACCTTCTGACCCAAACCATTTAACCGAAGCGTCACTCCGCCATAACTACGGAGAGTCGAGGCACTCCACGCAGTTGAAGAAGATCCCGACATTCCGGATCGGTTCTCAATTTTTCCACGTGCCCTCAAGGTGTTGGCTTATGTTTTCAGATTTATAAAAATCCTCAGTGACCGAGTAAAAGGCGTGAACATTTCCCCTTCCGGCTCCCTAATACACGACGACTTGCGTAATACTAAGTATCGCCTCATAGCCTTAACGCAAACTCGTTATTATCCCCGTGAAAATAGATGTTTAAACGGTTCCATACCAATCGAAAAAAAGTCCACTACTCCCACTCAATCCATTTTTGGACAAAAATTAACTCCTCCGCGTAAACGGTCGATTGGTGCACTCAACACAGAGCTACAATAAGCGGTATCCGATAATCATTAACGAAAAATCTCAGTTCGCTATTCCCTACATGCACTTTTTGCATGAGTTGCTCTTACATGCAGAACTTCGTCTTATGCAACAAGCCATACGAATGGAATTTTAGATCCCCAGACTCACACCTCTCATCAAGAATGCATATTTCAATGTAAACCCTGCAGCAAATGCGATCGCAGATTATGGCAGCTTTGCCACCCGAACGGTGCTCTTACGCGCTAGCTTTCACGATTACGGGTGTTGACTTCGCTGGCCCTTTTCAAATGAAAGCCTCTCTACTGCGTTCGCCTACCTTGGTGAAGGGTTACGTAGCCGTCTTTTTCTGTTTCACTACAAAGGCGGTCCCCCTTGAACTATGCTCCGACCTCACCACCAAGGCATTTCTTGCGGCTTTTGCTCGCTTTGTCGGGCGCCGCGGTTATCCCGCAAAAATGATGAGGGATAACGGAAAGACCTTCATAGGAGCCAAACGAGCCACAGAAAAGGAGTTCATCAAATTCCTCAATGAAGCTTCTCATGAAGTCATTCAAAAATACTTGCCTCAAGGAATTAATTGGAAGTTCATCCCTACCAGCGCTCCTCAAATGGATGTTCGCATTCAGTCCGGCATTCTTACCCGACCACTGGTCAAATTATGCTTCTTTGCCATCACAAGATATAAATCCCAGTGCTAGTGAAATTAATTAGCCTTTGCCCACATTCGAGCCACCCGTATCTGCTTTCTCCAGTACCTGCTTAAGCACTGTCAATATCCGTCACTGTACATGTAATCGCACATTAATCCGCTCAATATGTTTCTATCTCAAAAACTAGATATCCTCTTATGAGAATACAGTAATAACTAAAGTAGGCCGTTAATACCTCCTTGCAGATGGAAACCGATCACGCTCCGCAACCAGCATCACGAACGTCATTACGGTCCATCGTGGTGAATGCCGCCTCCAACTCCCAAGCGATCACCGAACGGGCAGAGGACTACCAACGATGTCGCCTGTGTACCCGTCATCATTCGTTGCGCAAGTGCCTGGTTTTCCGCAAAATGAAACCGCCGCAAAGATATCTCCTGGCACGAGCGCATCAGTTCTGTCCGAACTGCCTCGCACTGTCCCGAGATGGCCCCTCCGCTGAAGCTTGCAGATTTTGGAAGCGACGCCACCACAGCTTGCTACATCACCATTCACCGCCCCCAAACATTAAGCAGCGGCCAGCACGCGCTAGTTAACGACGTTTTCATATAAACATACATACATACATATATATTTACATGCATACCTATGTACATACAAGTGATAATTTTTGTTTCCAAACCCAAATAGCGATAAACTATATCATATATGTTCCCTCACATAAATTACGATAACATAAGCATACACGACTCTTTGTTCCCTCACATAAGTGACGATAAGAACATGATAACATTATACAAAAATTCAGTAACAGAGTATGTAAACACAAATCATCAAACAATATTTATCAGCAAATAGAAATACTTACCAGCTATTAGAAATATTTAGTATAAATAGATGTAAGCATTAAAATGTAATCTCAATTCTAAAATATACGGAATTCAACATAAGAGCTCTTGCTCAGAAAATATATATTTTTATCTTATTTTCTCTACGCAGAGCCTTAACTGAGGGCGCAACCGGGATAACAGTTTATTCTGTTAAGCCATTTCTATTTCTGAATCATATTAAACAGAATAGAAAAAATCTATTAAATCCCACGGGAAGTAAGACTTCCATCGCCAGAAATACTCAAAAGCAGATCCTGAAATAGCGGACAGCAATTGCATTGTGTGACTAACAGATTTCTGAAAAATTGGAATAAACAAAACTGCAACAAACTGGAACACGTTTGGGAAATCAGGGCATACAACAAAACATCATCATTTGACGAAAACCGCAAAAAGAAAACCCCAATATGGAACACGAAATTGCCGCACTAAAAGCACAACTAGAAAATCTAGCAGTTAATATGCAGGCGCAACAAACAGCGTTCACTCAACAAATATCAGCAATGGAACAACTCCAAAGTTTCCAGCAAATTACTCCAAGGGTGCAGCATGAAGAGATTCGCCTAACCATCAGAGATCCTAAAGACATAGATTTGGAGCTCTTCAAATCTTTACCACGATTCGATGGAGATAAAGCCCAGTATAGATCCTGGCGATCACAAGCGTGGACATTTATGGACGCAATTAGGGATTTTGCTAATCATCCTCGCTACTACAGCGCATTGGATATGCTGGCGAACCATAACACTCAAAACAATTTATATGCAATAATAAACCGCCTGGACTATACATATGCCGACCAGCGACCGCTTTACGTGTTACTACACGAAATGAAAAGAATTAAACAGGGACGGCAGACGCTTTCTGAATTCCAAAGTAAAGGAAGTAAAGCACTTAACTTAGCCCTGTCCAAGATCGAAATGTCCGGGGACCAGAATAACACAGCAATGAAGGATTATGCAAACCAGGAACCCGTTCGTACCTTCATCATGTGTATTAACAGTAAATATACAAGAAGACAAAGTAGAAGACCTAGAAAACTTTGAAGAAAAATACGAAACAGGAAGTACTTTTTTAGGCGTGTAAAAGGTTTGCCGTGTATTGTGACTAAATGCGGAATTACGGGCAAACAAGTGACAGTTTTAGTGGATACAGGAGCTACAAATAAATTTCACGGACACTCATTAATAAACTCAAAAAAAGTAATTACACTATTCGGACACCATTTATCCTTTTATGAAATCAATGAACTAAATGACTACGATATGATTTTAGGTGAACAGGGATTACAAGTATTAAAAGCAGAAGTGAACTTTTTTGATTATAGCCTGAAAGATAAAAAGAGGGCAGAAGAACAAAAAATAAATTACACTTTAGGTGATGAAAGTTACAAAAATTTAATTTGGCAAATTATGCAAAAAAATGATTATATTTGTGAATATTTACCATTCACTACAACAATTCAAGCTACAATTACAACTCAGTCGGACGACCCCATATGGACTAAGCAATATCTTTATCCGTAGGCAGACCATAAGTTGTGCAATAAGTAAATTACTAAAAGAAGGAATCATTCAACCAAGCAAAAGCCCATATAATTCTCCTATATGGACCTTTCCAAAAAAGGGCACCGATGACCAAGGCAGACCCAAGAGACGGATGGTTGTTGACTTCCAGAAAATATATTCCCATTCAATTACAGATAGGTACCCAATACCCGATGTAAACATGACTATACAGAGTCTAGGGAAAGCAAAAATATTTTCGACAATAGACTTAGAATCAGGTTTCCACCAAATCCTCATTAAAGAGGAAGATAGAGAAAAGACAACATTTTCAGTAAATGGAGCAAAATATGAATTTGTTAGGATGCCTTTTGGTTTAAAAAATGCACCGGCAATATTTCAACGATGCGTTGACGATATTTTGAGTGACTATATTGAAAAATTTGCATATGTTTATATTGATGACGTACTAATAAATTCTTCCTCACCTGAAGAACGTATTGAATACATCCGAACTATAATCAATGCACTCCATAATGCTAATATGAAAATCTCGAATGAAAAGTCGCATATTTTTAAAGATTCCGTTGAATACTTGGGACACATCATTAAACACAATAGAGTAACTGTAGACCCCAATAAAATTGAAACAATTAAGGAGTTCCCTGAACCAAAACTTTAAAAGAACTAAGATAATTTTTAGGACTCGCTAGTTACTACAGAAAATTTATTAAAGATTTTGCAAAAATAACAAAACCCTTGACTATACATCTTAGAGGAGAAAAAGGTATGATAAAAAAAAACAAAAGCGGAAAATAGAAATAAAATTAGACGAAGCAGCAATACAGGCCTTTGAAAAGCTTAAATTAGAATTACAAGCACAGGAAGAATTGTATCAACCAGATTTTTCAAAACCTTTTGAACTCACGACTGACGCAAGTAAATTCGCTATAGTAGCTGTACTAGCACAGAATTGGAAACCTATCGCTTTCATTTCCAGAATTCTAAGCGATACCGAACAAAGTTATATATGTATATATAATTTTGGCGCTTACACTATATAGCTCAGTGTTTGGCCGAGCTTCTCCTACCATTTGTGGTGTGCGTCTTTATATTATACCACAAATGGAGGGAATTACAGTTTTGTGCCGACTCCGAACGGCAGATGTATTTAATGAGAAGCTTTTTAATGGCAGAAATACCCTCGGAGGTTTGCCTTTGCCTGCCGAGGGTTGACCGCTATTAGAAAAAACTTTTTCTATGATTAAGATTTTGTTTATCCTGACTGAGAATCGAACCTCGAACTCGCCGGCATTTCAAGTTATAGCACGCACCGCTACCAACTCGACCACAGCGGCCATCAAAGTTATAGTACCAATGAAAAGGAACTCTTAGCTATAGTGTGGGTACTCCAAAAATTAAGAAATTATATATACGTAGTGGCCGATTTAACAATCTATACAGACCACCAGTCATTAATATATTCGTTATCTGAAAAGAACCCAAATAGCAAACTAAAGAGATGGAAAAACTTAATAGAGGAATACGGAACAAAATTAGTTTACAAACCAGGCCATCAAAATGCATATGTTTATATTGATGACGTACTAATAAATTCTTCCTCAGATGCACTTTCTCGACCACAAGTAACACAACTCAACGAATTGCTCAGATCATTCTGCACAAAGCTCACCAATAGAAACAATGAAAAAAGTAAAACAGCCATTGAACTCGTTTAAAAACCAAATAATTTTTATAAAATATAATGAAGAGAAAGAAACGGTCTCCCAGACAATATTTCCTGACCATTTTAGGCATACGATATATTACAATGATTTACAAAATTTATTTAGCAAATTAAAAGAGATAGTCATGCCAAATGTCGCAAATGCTTTAAGGGTAGAAAATGAAGAAATTTTTCACTTCGTGAAAGATATTATTCATACATTTCCAAATTGTACGTTTGTACAAACTCACAGAAGAGCCCATAGAATTTACAAAAACAACGCTCAAGAGATACTTTTAAACTGCTACTGGCCAAACCTAAAACAAATGTGCAGAGCCGAAACAAACACATGCAAAATATGCCTTTTACATAAATATGAGCATCAACCGAACAAACAACCTATAGGAAAACACCAATACCAACAAAAGTAGGAGAATACATGCAAATGGACATATTTCACATGAACAACAATACTTATCTTAGTTCAATAGACAGATACTCGAAATTTTGTTTTATTCGAAAATTAGAACCTAAATTACATTGCCACGAGTATATTGAGGAAGTTCTCATACAAGTATACTCAAACGCAAAATATTTTATGACTGATAATGAGAGTGTATTCATTAGTAATATGGCAAAATCAGTATACAGCCGACTTCAAATAACTCATTCCGTTACACCAATACACCAAGTTAAGGATTCTAACCGCTTCCCACCAAACTGCTTAGCTTTTCAAATTATATTGTATCTGGTGCAGCTCAAAGAAACTTTGAATTTCATATTCTCGGAAATCAAAGCAATAGCACAACAGGCAATGAGTTACGATAATAATAACAGCAGTACCAAATACATTTGAGAAATCAAATAGAATTGCATTCAAGAATGTCATCGTCAGCAACAGCAGCCGACAGTATCATCTTAATGTGCTTATGTGTGTATGTATATAGCAGAGGTGGGCACAAGTTGATTTTCGTATGCACGCGTGCATAGGGCCTCTGCTGCGACGAGCAGCACAAAATATTACGCTATTTATAGAATACGAACGATCGGTAACCCTCGGCACAATGAAGACTGAATGCAATCATACCAGTTGCTATGGGAAAGCACAACAGTCGCATGCAAACACTTGCTCAAGCAACACCACGCTGCGCTATTTCAAATATACAGTGAGAGCTAACAATGTTTATGCGCGAATGGGAAGAAGATTTTTTCTTTATAGAAAATTTAGATGGAAGAGCACAATGTCTTATTTGTAACGACATTGTTGGTCGCAATGCTAAATTTTGTTTAAGCCGACATTATTTCTCTTGCCATAAAAATTTTAAATATTTTACTGGAGGTGAGCGGAAGCTAATGCTTTTGCAATTGCAAGCAGAATTTTTTTTTAAATTCATTGCAAATGATCATGATACTGAAACTGATAATGGTAATAATAATAATAATGATACTGAAACTGATAATGGTAATAATAATAATACTGAAACTGATAATGGTAATAATAATAATAATGATATGTCTTTTACTGTTGCGTTGGCTTTGGCAAAGCAATGTCGCCCATTAGAAGATGGTCATTTTTTTTTAAATTTGTCTTCAAAAGTTAAATATTAATAATGAAAAATAATAAATAATAATGAATAATAATACTAATAAAAAGTAAAAATAATGTATAATTATAAATAATAATAATAATAAAAAGTAATAACAATAAATAATAATAATGAATAGCACATTTGTACGATAACTAGTAAGACTCAGTGTACACTGTTGTTGTACCGAACGACATGCTCAAATTCGTGCTTTCGCTGCTTCACACACAAATAGTAATAGTATGCGTGTAAAAATGTATATGGTATATAGTAACAGCAACAGCAACCGACAGTATCATCTCAATGTGCATATGTATGTATGTACACATTTAGTTACAGCGACAACAACCGACATCAGCTTAGGGTTGAATAATAAATATATTATTAAATAAAGACAGACTCAATTTGGAGTTGATACTGACAAGTCAACCAGCGAGTTTTATTTGGCGCCCAACGTGGGGCCACAGTGATTTAATAATTAACCGTTGATCGGAAAAGGACTTTCGACAATCCTTAAGATTAAAGTTTTCAATATTGCAATAAAAAGTATCCTTAAGTATAAGGAGAAATAAAGCAATAAGTATATATATATAATTTTGAACTATTATCTCCTACGGGAATAGCTCAGAAATAACAAAAGAATACAACAAAAGACATCGTTCAGATGCACTAAGAGTTTTTATCACAGGATGGCTATTAACCCAACAGATCTACCCAATGCATTAGCTAAGGCCCAAGAAATGGAGTCTAATTAAATAAGAATACAATTCGCTACTAAATTCAGTCAAGCCAGAAGCCAAGTGAACATAAATAGGAATTCTAACAATAATAATAAGAATTTCTTTAAACAAAATAATCAACATTCGAAAAGTTTACGTTTTGACCAGCGTCCCGCTCAACAGAGCAATGGTTATAGAAATTTTGGTTGGCAAAATCAGCCTAAATGAGAGCCAATGGAAATAGAAAATTCAGGCCAATTTGAACAACAAACCAACTCTCAACCAAGGCAGAATACTTATAAACCTAATTTCCAATTTAATAATAATACGAGTACGCAAAAGCGAACGCCTAAAAGAAGTTTCAATTTAGGTAATAGTCACCAGCCGCAACAAAAACAACAACGAATTAATAATATTCAAGAAACCGCTTTTTTAGACAAAGCAACCCCTTGCCTTACATATTCAGACAATTGCGAGGAAGAAACAGAACAGAAATTGCTACTGTAAACCAAATATATTACCTAATAGGCAGCGACTAGAAATCTCAAAACGCGTTAAAACTATAAATGGCTATACAAAGATTACCCATTTCTATAATGCACATATATTTAATCACATAACACGATTTTATGAAATCGAAAGTTTACAAAGTGACATGCTAATAGGAATGAATTTGTTAAGTAATGCGAAAATACGATTGGATTTTGAGGACAATACACTTTTAACTAACAATCACAAAGACACATTTTTTATATTTGATGCAGTGGAGTTAGGACAAGTAAATAACTTGAGGGATGACAATGAAGATAAAGTACAAAAAATTAAAAATTAAATTTTAAATAAACATAGAAAAATAGGTACGTCCCTTCCTTTTAGAACAGACGTAACTGCAGAAATTAGAACGTCTTTAAGTAACCCCGTTTGGAGTAAGCAATACCCTTACCCATTATCAGCTAACTAATTTGTTAATACAGAAGTAAACAAAGGTTGGCAAAAATCCTTGGACTGAACCCTCCGCGAGGATGCCGACTGGAAATGAGCACTACAGAGCAATCCCGTACGATGTCGGGAAGGTGCCCAGCTAAGATCAGGGATCAGTTTCATGTGCTTATGTCTCTCAATGGCTCTGCTATATGGAAATGGTTCCTGATCGTGGTCTCTAAGGTAGGGGCTGGATCAAGGTGTCATGCGTACCGTGCTGATGATAAGCCTGACTGGGAGCCCCCAAATAGCCCAATCTCGTACCGCGCCCTCTGGGAACCGGGCCGCACCCGGTTGCATTCAGGCCTTACCCAGGGTAATGCGGATCTCTGCGTGGGGTGGACGAACCCCTTTCTCCGCTACTCGTGGGATCAAGTTATGGACACACCAACAAAAACAAAAAACAACGAGACCGGCACTCGCAATATTTCGGAAGGGCAGTCGCCCAAGAAGCAGGAGGACCGTGCGATGCAGGGCCCCTCCACCAGCCACGAAGTGGCCAAGTTAGTGAAGGGCAGCAATCGGATGTCGCAAAGGAGAAGACCATCCTAGCTGTGGTGGATGAAAATCACGGCGATGAACCGGTTTTGCGAGCCCATTAGAAATGGGTGGAATCGGAGTTATCGGGCATTGCGGTAAGCGTGCTTCGAGCGAACCCTGGACCTCCACCATCATGTAAGGATGCGGGTTGGTTCCAGGGCAGTGTAAAGGTGGTTGCATGCGATAACACCAGGTCTGCCGAGTTGTACAAGAAGGCGGTTGCCAGTTTGGGAGAGGTCTACCCGGGTGCGAAGCTCCGGGAAATGGACTTCAAGGAGGTCACCTCCAGACCGAGGGCAAGAGTGTGGCTGCCAGCTAAGCCCGCTGAGCCAGAGGGAATTCTGGAGAATATCCGCATTTTTAATCCGGCGCTCACTGCAGGAAATTGGAAGGTGCTGAAGGTGGAGAGCAGCACCAAAGCGACGCGTCAGGTGGTTCTGATGCTGAATAGAGAATCCCTACCGTTTCTGGAAAGGACGGAAGGGACTATTAAATATGAGTTCGGCACCGCTCGCGTTAGGGTGTACTCAAACGACATCAATGCAGCGCGCAGCGTAGAAGCGGAGGTGGACCAGATTAGCGACGATGAAGGGGATGCAGAGCCTGGCCAGGTTGATCCGATGGACGATCTGTCCGGAGGCTTTGCGTCCTCGACGTCGTCGCTGGGCATTGGGTCCACCTTCCGCAAGTATACGGAGGAGGAGCTTATGTCAGACGATGACGACGAAGCGCAGCTTTCCCGCATCACACCCGCCTTCAGCAAGGCGACCAACGCACGGTCCGCTGTACCGCTTAGAGCCTGCATACGGCATTTGCTCGCAGTAAAGTTTCTAAGCTACTGTTTAAAGAGGCCATACGCACTTTGCGGGAGCTAAATAAATCGCTAGAGTAACGCGTCTAGGGCGGCCAGAATGGTTAAGTCACTACGCAGACTCCTATAAGTTGCACCAACATAATAGAAAAACAAAACCACTGTAGTTGGCAACCCTAATTCAGCGCTTGTCAGCAGACTAATTATGAGCGAGCGAAAACAACAATAATTACTACGAACATAACGGTAAATTTTATAATTTGTGATCTTTATCGTGTGTTTATTATGCATTTGTGATATACGTTTACAATTCCAGTTTAAAAATAAAGTAATTTGTGATGTTAGTAGGTTTTTATTTTTATGGGAATAAGTCCCTGTAGTATTTTGACGGGGGATTATATATCTCAGGAGTGCAAAAAATCTTTATAAGTTTAACAATTTCATATTAAAATGTGTACACCTAATAGGCATAATGACCAGCAATAGAGCGTAGCTTACAGACGACGACATCGAAAATGTTCTCTACGAAAGCGGCCCTGAGTATCTAGGTGGCGCCTGTTCCTTCGGATGCAAAAGTTATATCCGGAATGGAGCATCAAAAGTTCGGCATTCGGTAGTTGGGGGTTATACCGCTGTAGAGTACAGCCAACCCGAGTTGAGCTGTCATTTCCCCTTGGAATTTGTGTGGGGCAAACTTCATTCCATGCTACTCGCATAAAAGTCGTCAGTAACGACTAGGCGGCCAGATAGTTTGCGAACCTCTTCTTTACGGGAATCAGTGGTAGCATTTGGACTTTCCAGCAGCTCTGAAGTCTGATTTTCTTTGCCAGTATCCGCGGATTCAACAAACAATCCAACCTGCCTCTATTTTCCTTTTTCCTGTCCTGGTAGTTCCTCGATTCTTAGGACTGCCGTTTTCTGCTCTTGCGTTTTCGCTACAAAGACGCAGGCATGGAGTTGGTCATCAGTTATTTCATCCATTCGAATGACGTGACCTAGCGAGCGGAGCCGCTGGTTCTTAATCCGCTGCACTATGTCTACATCCTTGTACAGCTCGTACAGCTCATCGTTCCATCGCCGTCGCAAAGACGCAAAGGTCCATAAATCTTTCGAAGAATCTTTCTCTCGAACACTCAAAGAGCCCTCTCATCTGATGTTGCCATCGTCCATGCTTCTGCGCCATACAATAGGACGGGCATGATGAGAAACTTATAGAGTATTGTTTTTGCCCGTCGAGAGAGGACTTTACTGTGCAATTGCCTACTCATTTCGAAGTAGCACTTTTTGGCAAGAGAGATTCTGTGTTGGATTTCAAACGAAGTCCTCTACTTTTTCAAAGTTATAACTGTCAACAGTGATGCTAGATCCCAGTCTTGAATGTACCGACTGTCTATTTCATGAAAGGAGATACTTTGTCTTGCCCTCGTTCACCTCCAGACCCATTCGCTTCGCTTCTCTATCCAGTTTGGAGAAGGCAGAACTAACTCCGCGGTTAATAATACCGATGATGTCAATGTCATCGCCGTATGCCAGCAATTGCACACTCTTATAAGAGTTAGTGCCTGACCGATTTAGTTCTGCGGCTCGAATTATCTTCTCCAGCATCAGGTTAGAGAAATGAAGAAATTTGTACTTCACGTTAACTAATGCGTTTTATCGACTTGATCGATCAGTGTAATGTAAAGATTTAAAAAACAAGTAACAAATATTTAATTTTCTACCTTTTAGATAGTGTACAATTATTTTCTTGTCCCAAATTTACCATTTTCTAAAAACCACATCGCAATGTAACATTTAAGACTTTTTTTGTAACGTTAAAGACTACATTTTGATTTGCGAAATTTTTGTAACAAAAATTGTGTTCTCGGATCAAAGTTTACACATATAAAATGTAGACCTTGTGCCCTCCTTTAATGTGCCTTTAAAATTTTTCATATGTTATTTAATATTACAGATATATGAACGACGGTCCCGTCCAAGACAATGATTTTGACCACATAGGTAGAGGGTGTTTTTTTTACAGGTTTGTTTTTCGAATAGAGATAAAACTAGCATTTTGTGGTCAAATCTGGCAACTCTAATGTCATTTATGTTCAGTTTGGTTTGCCATTTCATCATGAACAGGTTGACAAAAGAACAACGCTTGCAAATCGTGCAAATTTATTTCGAAAATAATGGTTCAGTTCGCGAAGTTTACCGTGAGCTCCGTCCATTTTATGGTCGACATAATCGTCCATCAGAGCAATTAATTCGGTTAACCATGGATCGTTTTCGCACTACGTTTACTCTGTGTGATAATACGCATCCGCAGAGACGTCGAACAGTGCGCACCGAAGAAACAATTGCCGCTGTAGAGCAAAGTGTTGAAGAGGACCCGAATGAATCGATTCGCCACCGTGCACAGCAATTGGAGCTTTGTCCATCAACTTTATGGAAGATTTTGCGCAAAGATCTTGGCTTGCGACCTTACAAGATCCAGCTTGTGCAAGAATTAAAGCCGCGAGACCATGCAATGCGTCGTGATTTTGGTGTATGGGCCGAAAATGAGATTGATCTCGATGCTGATTTTCATCGCAAAATTTTGTTCAGTGATGAGGCTCATTTTTGGTTGAATGGCACGTCAACAAGCAAAATTGCCGCATTTGGAGTGAAGAGAATCCACATGAGACCCTTGAAACGCCATTACATCCACAAAAACTGACTGTTTGGTGTGCTCTATGGGCTGGTGGAGTCATTGGGCCATACTTCTTCCGCAATAATGCTGGAGAGGCAGTTACCGTTAATGGAGACCGGTATAGAGCCATGATAACCGACTATTTTGTTCCCGAATTGGATGGCATGAATGTGGATGAGTTGTGGTTCCAACAAGACGGCGCTACATGCCACACAGCGCACGTCACAATCGATTTATTGAAGGAAACATTCGCTGAGCGCATAATTTCGCGGAATGGACCTGTCAATTGGCCACCAAGATCGTGTGATTTGACACCATTGGATTATTTTCTTTGGGGATATGTGAAGTCGCTCGCCTACACCAACAAACCAGAAACGTTAGGGGAATTGGAAGCCAACATTCGTGGCGTTATTGCCGACATACGGCCCCATATGCTCGAAAAAGTGGTTGAAAATTGGACCTGTAGAATTGGCTTTATTCGAGCCAGCCGCGGCGGCCACATGCCCGAAATCATATTTAAACATTAATGGCATAAAATTATCCTTCC
This sequence comes from Philophylla caesio, assembly GCA_963971545.1. Lineage (NCBI taxonomy): Eukaryota > Metazoa > Arthropoda > Insecta > Diptera > Tephritidae > Philophylla > Philophylla caesio. The sequence continues at coordinate 40,484,210 of OZ020608.1, read as the reverse complement.
AATAAAGCTAAATTGATGGACCTTAAAACGATTTTCTTGTGTTTTATTTTAATTCGAAGTTCTATACCCCTAAAAAAAACACCCGTTATATGCTATTTTCTTGTGTTTATTAATTTTATAATTGGCCTATTATGATTTTTTCTGTACGTCTTGTGTAGGCATGGTTTTCTAAGATGTTGTGTGGTTGAAATTTGTAACATGGAGTTTTGTTTTCTTTGTAGTTGTTGGCTATTTCTGGTTGTATTATTTTAGCAGCTTATAATGTATCTTAGATTATACTAGGGCTAGTGTTTTATTATTATTATCATGATTATTATTATTTATTCACGATTGTTATTGACTTCGAGGCCAGGTATGTTCAAGGAAAATGAACAATAATTTAGTGGTATAAGTTATAGCTGATATTTCGCGTAGCGTGTTGTCTTGCAAACTCGAGGTTCCATGGTTCGATCTTTGAAAAAAGTCCAGACGGTGTTACATAGATCATATCATTCAATTTGTTATATAAAATTATTTTTTGAGCAAAAGTAGCATTGTTTATAAAATTTATTTTAAATGTATAAATGTATGTAATAACTATGTTTTTAATTAATATTTAAAACAAATTTTATACTACGAACGTACAAAACAATCCAGAAAATATATAAATGAAAGAAGAAACTTAATTTTTTCATGGCACTATTGGCATTGTTTATCTTGGATCCCACATATAAAAAGTCCTTCACTACTGGGCAGTAGGAATCTGTGATCCCAAAAGCGAATTTATTGTGGTGAAAATCTGCACTAATTTCTATAAACTGGACTAGCGGTATACACCGTGGCGATGAACCACTGTTACCTTTTTAAATCCCTAATTTGCGATAGTAGCAAGCGTAGTTCGAATTTTTTTTTTATTGTATTTTTGCTGTAGAAAACAAATAAATTAGACAAATAAATCATTCAGTGTATAAAATTTAGAAGGATGGGTACAAAACTCACTAAAAACTTTTAAGAACAAAATATTTGTTCGTCGTACCATTGCGAGATTTAAGAAACCTGGGAGCTTCAATATTACAAAAAACCTGTCGTTAGAACTCCACAAATGTGAAAAAAGCGTGAGACTGAATATGTCACTATTTCAGCTGATGATGAAGTAAAGTGTAGAATGAAAACGGCACAACGCCGAAACCAGCATGACAAAAAACCAAATTTGACGAGGGAAGACGGAAAATAGTTCCAATATACATTAAAGTGAAGAAAGTAATATTTCGATTGGTGTTAGTTGGCCCAACTAATCAAATCAATGTAGTCTTTGCGATGTTCCTTAGTTAATATTAATAGAGCTCGCTCTGTTAAACTCTAGTCCCAATCCCTAAGTGATTCTCATTACTATTGGTTAATTGGGTTTTATCAATTAAATAAAAGAGGTTATCAATTTGACAAAATTCGAGCAAAACTGTTTGAAGCATAGTATATTTTTTGTCATTTATCTAATTTTTCCGATACATTAATGTTTAATGGTTTAACGCTTTGTGTCAACATAGAAGCATTCATATGCAAGAAACATCATACTGCGTACGATTTGTTTGTGATCTTCGCAAATACATACACGCATACGTACATATTATGTGTCTGACTATAAATCTCATTTTTATTGCATAGATTATGTACATACATTTATATAAATGTACATATGTATATTGTACATACAAATATGCATATTTGCTTATTTTTGCGTTTATACACAATTTTTCTAAATTTTATTCCGCTCCGACACTAGTTACTACGAATATTATGAATTGTGAAAGCAGTTCAAGAATTTCGAATTTACGATTACGAAAAGCGGATTTGAGCATACCGATTCGCAGCGTAATCGAACGTATGACAGATTCCAGCATGGAGGAATTCATTAGGTCGTTAAAACGTTCATCAACGGTAACTCTGTAAAAATTGTTTTCGTCTAATTGTCATTACAAACCAAACCAAATTACGGCTTCAACGTTATCGTTTTCGGTATGAAACCCAACGAGCTTTGAATTTTTACTATGCTACCTATTTATTTTAATACAGCAATAGGTAAATAAGTTTTTAGCTATAAAAGAATAAAATAATTTTATTGATTATTAAAATTTTTTTACCCAACATAATATCTTAGTCTTTTTTATTAATAAAAAAAAAACACAACTCAATGCGAAGTTTATTATCGTGTAAATTTGTTCGATAAAATTGTATGTCCTATTATTTTTGCCCGGTGGAGCGTTTGCCAGGAACTCTGAATTATAAATTAAAATTTCGTTACCAAAACGGGAGGAATTATTATTATTCATTTTTGTATACGTAACGTATATTATTATTGACGGATTTAAATTTGCTAGCACATCCCCTGCATGCTTCAATAATTTTCTGGACTCCCTTTCGGAAATGTGCCTATATCAAATAAATACTATTTCTCACACACTTGGAAAGCAGCAAGCCTTGCAAATTGTTGATAAAATCCTTGGGAACTTGTTCTGGTTGTGATCGCTTTGTTCAACCTAACAATTTCAAGGGAGATATTATATTATTTTTTTAAGGATACATAAGTAATTTGACGAATGATTACCAAATAATAAGCAAGAAAAAAATTATTTTTTTAGTTAAAAACTATGAAGGAGACCACCGATTTTCTTAAAAAAAAAAAAAAATCTTCAAACTAGCGAGATTTAGCAATGCCACCCTTGATAATTTTTCACAGTTTTCTATATGTGTCAAATATTGGCTTCTTTAAAAGCCAGTGACTCTTCGATTTACTTCAGAAAATGCGCATCTTTGAGAAAAATCGATAATTTTTTCGACTCTTACAATTTGAAATAAAGCCGAATAAAAAAATTTGTTGTAATCCGTTAAATTTGCTAATCACAATTGGATAACGAAAAGTGTTGCTAAATCTACTCCGAGATTGTTATATGAATTTCCGAGTTTGGGAGAATATTTGTGTCTTTCCTGCAAGATGAACATTACAAGAGATGCAGTACTATCCAAAAAAAAGTCAGTGATTGTGGTTAAAAGTCCGTTAGATGAAAATAATTGTTCTGATGAAACAACTTGTCCCAGAGAAATTTCTTCGCCAGACATTTTTTTTTTTGATGATGATGATGAAGATTATACTGAAGGCGATGCTTTATTAGAAATGATTCATGTGTGAAGAAAAAGTTTCAAACTGTGTCTAATTATTCCGATAAAATATTTTGGTTGACGGTTACTCCACCAACCTGGACTGTGCATAAACTGCAAAAAGAATTTAATATAACTTATAAATTAGCTGCACACGTGAAAGAAACTCCAAAAAATTTTGGTTTTGGTTCTTCCCCAGCTCCAAAAATAGCACCGAGGAAATTTTCAGAAAATGATATCTCCGTAATACAAAGTTTCTACCGGTCGGATGAAATCAGCCGTCTTATGCCTGGACAGAACGATTGCGTATCCGTAAAACAAATATGTGGAAAAAAACTGAAAATTCAAAAACGTTTAGTATTATGAAATTTAAAAGAAGCTTATGTCGCATTTATAAGTATTTATCCTGATTTAAAAGTGGGATTTAGCAAATTTGCTGAATTACGTCCTAAAGAATGAATTTTAGCAGATGCTGCAGGGACTCATACAGTGTGTGTTTGTAAAATTCATCAGAATTTTAAATTAATGATTGATGCTTTAAAATGTATTTCAAATCTAATTTCAGTACAAGCCTATGAGGATATATTGCGTGAAATTACTTGCGAAAACTTTGCACCTAATTGTCAACTTAAAAATTGTGATAGGTGTCCAGGTTTCGCAAAGATAGGTAGTGAACTAGAAAAAGCGCTTAAAAAAAATAATATCACTGTTATAGAATTTTTACAATGTACCAATACAGATCGTTCTTCTATAGAAACGATCAAGATGGCAACACTTACGTTCCTTGAAATGCTGAAAGAAGAATCATCATCACTTTTAACGCACAATTTTATAGCCAAAAGCCAAAGTAAATTTTTAAAGTCACTAAAATTTCAGTTAAAAGAAGGCGGATATATAGTTTTAGGTGACTTTTCTGAAAACTACACTTTCCTAGTACAAAATGCAATTCAATATTACCACTGGAACAATAGTCAAGTAACCATACATCCTTTCGTTATTTATCGCGCGGAAAGAGATGAAAATAATGAAATAAAGCATGATAGTTTTGTTCTTATCTCAGAGTGTAATATTCATGATACTACTGCTCTTTATTTGTTTCAAAAGAAACTGATTAATTACATTAAATTATAGCAAAGCTAATGTTAACAAAATATATTACTTCTCAGATGGTGCAGCATCGCAATATAAAAATAAATTTTTAATATTGTCAAAGATGAATTTAAATCAATAAAGTTTGATTTTTGCTCCAATGCAGATTATCAAATGGAAAAAGAATTTTTAAAATATCGATTTGCTAGCGCTATTCCAATCAAGGGCACGCGGTCATATCATTGCTTTATACCCTTGCAAGAAAACGAAATAAAATGTATAATAATGTCTACGAATGATGACCCCTATTCTAAAATTTTTAATATAATGTAACTAATAATATCATTATGTAATGTAATAAATTTAATTGAAATCAATCATATGTATCTAGTAAGAAATGCAATATTATTAAATTTGTGCAATAAAATTTATTAAATAAAAATGAAATTTGAATAAAAAAATTGAGAAACATTGCTTCTTAATCCTATTGTCATTTAAATATGCTATAAACCGTAGATGGAAACGTAATTTGATTGTAGCACAGAGAAGAACCCGTCACAAAGTATTTAAAAATTTATTACTCGAAAACAAAAAATAACACGTCTTTTAAATTTGTCTAGCGTTATAAGGACACTTTGAAGATTATACGTTTTTTTTTATACGTAATTTTTGGTATGAGATCTCAGCTGATGTTGTGGTAGGTCAGAAAAGTTTACCTTTTCCAGACCTATTTAATAACTCCGCAGCGTTTAGATAATTATTAAAGATTATTATTACCATTTGCAAGACCCGGCAAATAATTAAATTAAAATTTAGAAGCCGACTGAATTTTTTCATTATGTGACGTCGATATATTAAATGCGGCCTTACGGATCTCTGATCTCTGTTTAATCGAATCACATGAAGAGATTAAAGCAGTATTGGATCTCGAACACAAAGGACCACGCAATACAGCGCAAAGATATTCGAACATGAAATGGAACATGACTTGGGGGCGTACGCTTCTGAAACGCCTCGATTCAGTACAAAACAACGGGAGGCGATTAATACCAAGAAAAAGGCATTTCTATCAATTAAATACGTCGCTTAAAAGTTGGTTTGTAAAGCTCTCGATTATTTTAAATCGATTCGCTGAGGAGGATTCTGACGACGTAAACTGTAAAAAACGTCTATAAAGATTTTGACAAAGAAAGAAAGGTTAAGAGTTATTGATGAGGCAGACCGAAGACGTAAATTCATTGTAATTGGTTATTGACATCCTAATACTAGTACCTGGAAATAATCATTTTGAGATGAATGTTTAGAGTTTGTGCGACTGCTTATGTTGGACTAAAAGAAGTTTTTCATTCATGGAATAGTATACATGTGTATAAGCTATTTATATCGTTCACAGCAAATAAAATATACTCACAAATTTCCACTACGGCCTTTCCCTAATGTCGGAAAGTGTAACCATACAAGGCTTTGGCATCCTGCTAAGAATTACGTTTGTGCCAACGTGTTGTTTACTTTGATCTTATTAAGCAACTTTAAGATAATACTTTAACGCTTTTATTTAAGCTTTGAAGAATTGGTTGCGCGTCTTCGCTAGGCCGGGACAGTGGCAGAGATAATATGAAATACTCTCCACCTCTTACTCGTTCCCACAGCTACGACGGAAATCCATTGTTGGATAACCAAGTCTCTCCCTATGCGTGCCCATAAGGCAGTGCCCGGTTATTACACCAACTACTAATCAAAGAGAACAGCGGCCAAGCCTAGATCGCTTAGATCACTTGCACAACAGTCGGTTCTACGTTACCGAAGTGACTCGGATTTCATCCGACCAAGGACTGTTATTTCGGCGACCTAACCCCACTTAGGCTGCCGGACACCCCAAATCTTATCTCCTCTTGGGTGCAATACTTTGCAGCAGGTTTGCTACTCATACTTCTGGCCAGGGCGGGCGTCGAGGTTAACCCTGGCCCAGAAACCTATTTCTGCTGCTTTTGCCGGAGAAGGCTCCATCCGAATTCCACTTCGATGAGGTGTATTTCGTGCAACGGATGGTGCCTTCTTAAGGTCTGCTCAGGCCTTAAGAAAACCAGGGAGTGGTCCACAACCTATGTGGGCCAGTGTTGCTCGCGCACTCAAGCGCCCCAAGCCTCCACGACATCCCCATTTGCGCCCCCCGCGCCGGTGCCTCAACGCACCCCCCTACCTTTACGGCTCCCGGGAGCCCACAGCAACACCAAACCTCCCCACCCTCCCCTCGCTCCACCACACGTGGCGCCAACCAGCAACTATTGGTTGCCTCCACAATTTGTTGTGTATGCCGGGCCAGAGTGCACCGGAATGCCTGCTCTGTCAGGTGTAACGCTCTGGCCTCCGCACCACAAGGGACTGGTCTGAGAGCTTTACCGCTTCCTGCTGCCGCAACAACCCACCGCAAGTGTCGCTCACGACACCACCCACATATAACATTGGGTCTTCACAACCACAGCGGGATGCGCAGCCGTGACGGGCCGGCCCTCGGATCCAGTCCCTCACCACCCTCAACGCGACGACCATACCGCGACAGACGAGACTCTTACAGTTCAACTACAACGGACTCTCGGGCAAGATCTCGGAGGTGGTTGCCTTCATGGCTTGGCACGAGCTGTTAATAGCTGCGGTCCAAGAAACGAAGCTACGTCGCAGCTCAACCTTAACGAACTGCGATGGCTACAATGTGCTTCGTAGAGATCGCGAGCGAGATAATGGTGGAGGCCTAGCCTTCATTCTGCACAACACCGTGCAGTATCGTCTCATCGATGTAGACATCGACCCAAGGGACAGCACCTTAGAATGTCAAGGGATTGCTGTCCGGTCAGGCGATGTCGAGCTCGAAATATTTAATATCTACATACCCCTGTCTCCTGCTGTCCCGCTGGATATCACCCTGACATAGATGCGCTCCGCAGTGGTGAAAACCGACATTCTGCACTATGAACGACGAAGCCCCCCACCAGGATTGTGCGTTGTTGCAGCAGCTCGCCAGATCTAACAATAGCTAGCGCGGGTCTGATAAATAGCATAAAGTGGCAACCTATGCTATCGCCGCCACACCTATGTCAACTTCAAAAAAGCTGACTGGGAGCGGTTCGAGGATTTCACTGAAGACGCCCTCAGTGCTCTTTCAACTCCAACCGACGTTCGCGTTGGCGAGCGCGAGATCCGCAGGGTGCTGAAGTCCGCTGGTCAACGTACATAAGCGGAACAAGTGGAGGGAGCACCTAAAGTCCTGCAACCTTGGTGCCGGAGTGGGCAAATTATGGTCGACCGTGAGGTCCCTGTCCAACCCGACGAGGCGTGATGATCGAACAGAAACCTCTTTTGAAGACCACGCCTCGTCGGACCCGAAGCGATGCGCGAACTAGTTTAGTCGACAATTTACACTGCATCCTTCGGCCGACAGGACCAAATGGTCAGTCACCAGAAGGCGGCGCACCGCGGGAGTAGCATATCTCACCAAGGTCCTTACTCTGTCCTTAAGCACCCCGGTCATTCCAGATATCTGGAAGATGAGTAGGGTGATACCACTGCTGAAACCAGGGAAACCGGCCGGCCGGCCAAGAGTCCTACCGGCCGATCTCCCTGCTTTCTTCAGTCAAGACACTTGAGGCCCTGCTGCTCCCGCATTTCAATCACTACCTCAGCCCGGCGAAGCATCAACACGGCTTCCAGAAAGTGCATAGCACTACAACGGCACTTAACGCTATAAACACTCAGGTTAATCGTGGTCTCAACGGCAATCGCCCCTGTGAGAGAACCGTCCTCGTGGCTCTGGACTTGTCGAAGGCCTTCGACACAGTCAGCCACTCCATCCTGCTGAAGGACGTGGAGGCCTCACCTCTCCCAGCGGCGTTGAGGCGATGGACCGCGAACTACCTGTGTGGTCGTCAAGCGTCGGTGTGCTACCGTGACTTAGTGTCAAAAGCGAGAAGAATTAAGCAGGGGGTACCACAGGGTGGCGTCCTTTCCCCCCTATTATTCAACTTCTACATCTCGCGACTCCCTTCCCCGCCAGAGGGAGTCACACTGGTCTCGTATGCCGACGACAGCACGATAATGGCTACCGGCAATGGAATTGATGGCCTGTACTCTAAAGTGAACAGCTACCTCCCAGAGCTTGCTCACTACTTTACAGGACGGAATTTGGCGCTGTCTCCTGCAAAGTCCACGGCGACCCTGTTCACATCTTGGACGAAGGAGGTCGGGCTCACCCTCGACATACACATTGAGGGGACCCCCATTCCGACGGTTAACCACCCTAAGATCCTGGGGGTCAACCTCGACAGCCTGGTCTCCTTCTCAGCGCATACAACCGCAACCGTCAACAAGGTACAGAGCCGCAACAAAGTCCTCAAGTCGCTCGCCGGCAGCACTTGGGGCAAAGACAAAGAAACGTTGTTGGCAACATACAAGACGATTGGCCGACCGGTTCTAAATTATGCTGCGCCAATATGGTCGCCTGGAACTAGCAGGACTCAGTGGTCAAGACTGGAGATCTGTCAGAACACCGCACTCAGGACAGTGACGGGATGTCTCCTGATGACGCCTTTGGATCACCTCTACCATGAGGCTAACGTGCTTCCAGTGCAGGAGCACAATCTGATGCTCACAAAGCAGTTTCTACTGGGGTGCCACCGTCCGGGGCATCCCAATAGAGACCTGCTCGCGCTAGAGCCGGCACCCAGGCACATCAGGGGACATCTCTCACAACTGACGGACGAGGTCCAGACTTACGTACGCTTACCCCTGGACCCAAGGACGTACGGACAGGCTCTGGACGACATCCACAGGGAGTCGGTATCCAAATATATTGGCACCCGCCCTGTGAATGGAGTCCTGGGAGTCCAACCACCACCCATAGCAGCTGAGGAGCTCCAGCTGCCTCGTGAGACGCGCGTCACTCTGGCTCAACTCCGATCTGGATATTGTAGCAGGTTAAACTCCTACCTATCCAGGATCAACCCCGACACCATCAACACTTGCCCAGCATGTGGAGAGTCTCCGCACACATGCCCGGCCAAACCTACTCAACTAACACCCCTCTCCCTATGGTCCGATCCTGTTGAAACGGCTCGTTTGCTGGACCTCTCGGTAGTTGAGCTTGACGATAATGATTGAGGGAGCCCGCCAGCCCAGTGGGGTGTAGCTAGCCGCTAAAACAACAACAAGCAACAACAAGATCGCTTAGATCGCCTAGACAGCTTTAGATCGCTTCAGATCAACTTTTGGGCAGATTTGTCTGATGTGACAGGTAAGGTCTGAGGTCCACCTAAAATTTACCTTCTCCATAAGCTCAGATTTCTGACAGTCGGTTTAGCCCCTATATACTTTTAGACTGTGAGAATTAAGGAATTTAATAGCTGCTTTGCTGTCTGAATATATAGTTATGCCTCGTTCTAAAGTTCTTTAAGTTATGAGGTTAAGAGCTGCTTCCTTTATTGCATTTACCTCGCCTGAAAGACATTACAGTAGTCCGGTAAGCGAAAACTGAGGTTTAGATCTAATTTACTTATGTGAATTTCACTGCCTACTCTTTCGTTAAGTTTGGTGCCGTCTGCATATATAGCAATCGATCCTGGATCGCATTTAGCCTGGCCGCAGCACGGCACAATTTCGCCATAGAGATCTACCGGTGGGAGGATTAACATTACCTCCAGAGATTTGGTGGGTATAGAGGGAAAAGCTCCCGGGATAAGCATTGAAGCTGCTATCTGTACTCGTTCTAACTTGGCTTGGGTTAGAGTCCTGCTTAATACCGCCCACATACGACGATCCATACATAATAAAGATGTATAATTCTTTCTTGTACTCAAATTAAAATCATAATAACTTATCGTCTTTAAGGTATACATTTTTAAATTTTCATTGTTTGTGTTTCAGATTTTAAGTGAAACAACAATCATCTTTGGCAACTGTTGGAAAATCAGTGGGTAAATAAAGCTTCGGCTCTAGAGAAATAAAGTATTCCAGAATTGTTTGTGTAGCCAAATGAAAGTGCAGTTCATTAACTCCAGAGCTAATAGCTGCCAAAGTCTACAACTACGCATTACCGCGATACCCTTGTACCCACTTCCAAGTATGCGCTACAACAGCCTTGAAATCACATTCAAAATATCGTAAAAAAAATAATAATAAATTAGGGATATACGGATAACCCGCTAATGTTTTTGCGTGATATTTTTTGCTTATGTATTTACGGATAACAAACCAGATATGTATTGGCATTTGTAAAATGTCGGGCGACCTGTACTAAAATGCGGTTTAGAGGTTTGGAATCCTCCATATCAAGTTTATATAGACTTGGTAAAATTAGTTCTAAACAATTTTCGGTGCTTGCGAGTCGGAGTCAAGCCTATTAGGCGCGCCAATAGTAAGCTTATGGATCTTGATTCGTTTGTGTTTTCTGGTATCAGCTGTTGTGACATTTTCTTGTAGTATTAAAATTAAGTAGTGTACCATAGTTAAAAGGCAAAACCATGCCTCGCGATTTACTTTACACTAAGATATATGTAGACACTGAATTCTTATTTTTTTGGTTAAGCTTGTCTAAGGAAATATAAAAACTCATTAATATACCCAGAAAACCGTATAATTTAAGTTCTATAACTTTTGTTTTCCTCTTTGCTGCAACGATTACATTACAATTACTCACATTGCGTGGTTTCATTCCTGAAGGTGGGGCTGTAGTTGGTGTGATTGTAACTGAAGGAGTGATTGTAAGATTCGGAAGATTTGATCGGGAATGAATCCTTTGAGACGAATGAGAATTACCCGAAGTTATTGTTGTTCCTCCTGGAAGAGATGACCGAGGCGGCGGAAGAACCGAAGAGTTTGCGCGGCTAAATGACGATGATGACGTTGCCAATGTACTTGGGGACGACACGGAATTACGATTGTTTGTTGTGCTTTTAAATTAAAACTAATTAATTAGGACTTATAGAACGTTAAAATTAATACTTACTTTATATTTACAGTAGCGGATCGACCTTTTGAATGGTTTGAAGAAGACACTACTGTCGTAGGAGTTACACTGAGCGAACCTTTAGAAGTTAATGAAGCAGGGATAATGTTCATGGGATTGCTTAAGGAAGCTGCGGGAGTAAGTGCTAAATTTTCTTTCATGACGTGCTGAGACTGTTTAAGTTTTTTAAGCAGCACCAATTTCGTTTCTTCATTTCGCAGATCTTCCCGAAGTTTACGCAAACTCTTTTCTCGTTCTTCAATTTCAATAGGAGACAATTCCTTAATGGGAACATAGGCCACCGAATCTTCATCATCGGTTTCGGAATCTATGTTCCCATTATGTTGCCTACCGTTTAAACGAGCTGGTAATAAAACTATATCTGGGGTTTCGGCGTAGGATTTTGGCTCAGTCCGTGGTCTAAGGACACGACGTTGCACTTTATTCTCTTCCTGCAATGCTAATTCAGCTAAAATAAAAGTAATTACAAATCAATGGTTAGTACACACACATATCTATATACATACATATATACATATATATGATTGCATTTATCATAATTTATTTAACATTACTGTTGGAATTTGTGATGGGCAGTGACGATGCAGGTATAATTGCCAAGCTTGAATTTTGAGTTTGCACACGGACGTCTCGATTACCAGCTGGAGTAATGGTAAGTGCTGGATCCCGACTAGAACCAAGGCTTAAGTCCACAACATCATCTACTTCAATTTTTGCCATAGTTCAATTGCAATGTGCTCGAGTCCAAGGTCTTAATTAACTAGAAATATTAATGAAAAATACAGAAAGATTTGTAAATAAAATTGTGGGTTATAAACAGAAAACAATAAATAAAAGTTAAGATTTAAGTAAAGAGAGGAGTAAAAGCAATAATCTTTCAGTAAAACTGAAAATATGATGGTTTTGAAATGGAAATTTCGAAAGTTCTGATAATTGCTTCTGGGTTCCGCAGGTTCACTAAGTACTTCTAGCTGACTCAGAAATGTTTGTGAATTATTTACAATACTTTTATAAATTCTTGCACAACTGCGCATCTCCGTTAACCAGTAGTGCGATTCTGTAACTTTTTTAACAACACTCGAAGTTGCCAAATCAGCTAAACAACAGAAGTTAACAATACTGCAACTCAGTAACTCTTTTTTTGACAAGATACGTTATTGCAAAATCAGCTGTGTTGTTAAGCCAGCGGCATCTAGTTTTGTGTTGTTAAGTAACGTGATAGTTAATTTATTTTCTTATACTTACATGTTTTTTATTTTATTATTATAATTTTGTAGTTACATCTTTTAACTAAATCGATTAAATTAACATGACTTTTTTATTAAAAACGTATATATTTTATTAAAGCAATGAATGTTAAATGTACGTATGTATATATAAGTATATACATAAGTGAAATATACGCATTTGCAACATAAACAGAAACATTTTATAAACCTTATTTATTATTATTTATATTCCATTGGCAAGCTTTCTGTCACAGAGAGGCCCTCTAAATACTGGCTTCCTATCAATTTCAGCACCCGCTCATCCTAAGAGTGGCTGCTTTAAGGGCCTGTTGCCGGTTAAAGACTGCTGCCTTCTCCGGCCGCGCACTCGGACATTCGTCCTACTTTTTAAATCATTCCAAACCTATGTATGTTAGAAGAAAAAAAAAGCACTATGAAATAAACAGGTAGAATTATACATACATACATATACACAAAGAACGTGCGTAGTGGCTATACATGGAATTGGCTTCGCAATATGCACAAACAAGATATTTATTTTCACAAGCATTGTAACACTTCTTTTAATGAAAGTCATGAATTTATTTATACACACGCGGTTAAATTTTTTACAATTCCAAGCACAATGCACATTTGCCACCACCGCACAGCTCCTTGTGGGCACATTCAAACACAATGGGGTTCTTACTTACCGAGCGCCATTGTTCAGCGGACTTTTCTGCACCTCCGATGGCGTTTAGCTTGACAGCCATCTCCTCCCACATATTTTCTAGCTCCATCCTGCCATGGAGCCGATTGAACTTTCTGCTGTCTAGCCCCGGATTCACTTGAGAGAAATCCATCATCCCCTTGCTGCTGGGCTTGTTGAGACCATTCTGAAAATAGAAAAAGAAAAGTAAATAATTTCTTTAATAACTTGAATTAAGTATACTTGCCTTTGGTTTGCTGAATTTGTGCTCCAATGCTCCAACTATTGGCCGGATGAATTGCAATGTTTTATTTTTTGGCATTCCTTTTTGTGTTTTTCGTAAATTTTGACACTTCGTTGCCAGAGGTGCCACTTTTTATCAATTTAAATAAATAGTAAAAGTCAGCTGTTCGGTGTTGTTTAGTATGAGTTAGTGAATCGCCCAATCGCTATTGCAAACCACAAATCTTTTTACCTAACACGTCAAGTCGTGTTATTAAGAGTTACTGAATCGCACTACAGAGCTTACCAGTTATGCATTTAAGTTGAAACAAATGAAATGATAATTTAAATTCAAGTCGTAGTCGTATATCAGGCTTCAACTAAGTTTTACAATATAACAATAATATCGCTTCGGCATTATGAAATGAAAAGGTATATCTATAACTGTTTTATACTGTTTATATAAAATTTTTGTTTGGTTAGGTCAATTTCTGCCTACCTTTGTACTTTTTTGATACTAGAGCATTTATTGAAAGCTAAAAATAGTTCGACTTCCAATTAAATGATATATAAAAACGCAGAAAAATGTTTAGTGTTGTGAGGTCGGTGTATCATGATGCAAAACATACATACATTCCTAAAGTAAATAACTTTCTACTTTCCTGAGAGTGAACGAGGTTATCTCTTTGCCACAAGAAATGAGCGTTAGTGGCCCCAAATCTGCAACAGCAGCTGCTACGACAACAAAGAGAGTTTCCGCGAGAAGGGGCGGTTTTTTGGAGAGGCTGACCGCTCAAGAAGCTGCTCTCTTTATTGAGCGTGCGAGGGATGAAGAAGAGGTCCCAAGCCCCAGCAAAGGGATCCATAGAGAGGAGGCCCTTACGGGTAAAGGTACGAGCGCTGTAAGTAAAGGTAGGTCGTCTGATACTAATCTGACTGCTGGAGAAGATCGGTCACAGGACTTTCCCGACACTACTCTTTTGTCTTCCAGGTCCGACAAAGCATGTGATGACAGCAAGGGGCGCCACTCCATGAGCAGGCACTACCTGGATCGAAACCGATCCCAAAGTCGGCGTAGATCCGAGAGTCGCATGGGGCTCAGCAACCTAGCTACTCGGCTGCCCTAAGATTTATTCGGGTGGCTATTTTGCAGAGGGGCTATCCGACGGCCACGCTCAACTCCGACGACCTTACCCGGCTGCATGACGCAATTGTGCATGAGATGTTTAAGGGGATGTCCTTTCCAATCTCTTTCTACGGAGTGGATTTCCGCGCGAGAATGCTCCTCGTGGACTGTAAGGACAAGAGGACCGTAGAGTGGCTTGCGAAAACTGCCAATAAGCTAGAGAGATGGAAGGGACCCGTGATGTGTGTTAAGAGGGGAGATGAAATTCCTCATTTACAAAATGTCACGGTATTCCTACCGATGAGCGCTGAAGAACCAGTAGAATACGCGCTGCTGCTGCTAAGGTCGCAGAACGAGGGTATCCACTCCTCGGTGTGCAGAGCTATCTCCAGCAGCACAGAGGACGGAGTCCTGAGACTCAATTTAGGCATTGACGAGCGGTCCTACCTGGCTATTAAGAAAGCAGGCTTCATCCTGCACTTCAAGTTTGGTATAGTCGTGTTGAGGTCGTGGAAGCGCGGGCATGCCGGTAATAAAGAGACTGCGGCTCAGTGTCCTTCAGCTTGTGGGGTCGTGGGCTCAGCCGATCCTTCTGCGACTAGGCCAGCCGATGGGGTGCCATCGAACGCGCAGCCGGAGGTTGAGGCGACGGGTCGGGCAGTGAACACTAGCGGGGGAGATAATAATCCAAATACTGAGGAGCTCCTTGACGAGCTAGATCTGAGGCAGCTTGAGCTAGATAGAGCAAGCGAGGGCGACTTACTGCTCTCGGATCTGGATGAGCCAAAACTATGAGCTCCCCACGAATGTCAGTAGAACAGGTGAGAGGTCAAGAGCATATGTAGTGCTTAAGAGTAATATTAAACACTTCTGCATTACAGAGTTGCTGACAAAAGATCTGGTAGCAGTGCAGGTGACGCTGGTGTTGAACGACGCCATCATTGATGTTGTATTCGCAGCAGCCTCCTTTCCGGGGGACAATACAGATGTGCCACCCATCGAAGTTCAGCAGCTGGTAGATTTCTGCCGCCGAAAACGGCTTCCGGTCATCATCAGATGCGATGCGAATGCCCACAATGAAGAGTGGGCAGCACGAACACTAATCAAAGGGGTGAGTGACTATTACAGTTTATCATAAGCGAAGACCTACGTATCCAGAACGTCGGACACACTCCAACGTTTTTTACTAGGGCTAGAGAAGAGATACAGGACGTCACTCCCAACAATGAGCTGGCGAGTCCCCTGATCCTGGGATGGAGTCTCACCCGAGCCCTCTCTCGCGGATCACAGGATAATCGTCTTTGAGCGGGGGGTGACGAATACAATGGCAAAGGGCAGAATAAATCCAAGGAATACTAACTGCGATCTGTACTGTGAAATGGTAAAAGCCAACTTGGGGGGCTCTGAGTGTAATCCTAAAATAACTAGCTGTATGGAATTAGAGGACAGAGTCTACAGACTGAATGGTATCATTATTGATGCCTTTCACTCCAGCTGTCCGGAGACGAAACCAAAGGGAAAGAGCCCAACCCAACTAGTGGTCTCGAGGGCTCTCAGTGCTCCGCAAGGAATTGCGCAGATTAGTTAATAGATCTAAAGGTACCGGGCTCTGGGAGGATTATTCAGTCTGCCTAACAAAGTATAGCAAAGACATCAGGAAGACAAAGCGTAGCAGTTTCAGGACCTTCTGCGAGAGCATAAGCTCAACTCCTGCGGCTACATACTCCCGCATCTCGTGAGTATTATGAGGGACAGCCTTGCGCTGGGCCACGTACCATCAATATGGCGGAGAGCTCGGGTTATTTTTATCCCGTTAGTTGGTAGGAGAGATCTCTCCTTAGCTAAATCCTGCAGGCCGATAAGCCTCACGTCCGTCCATCTGAAGACGATGGAGAAGGATATCGACCAGGAGATCAGATCCAACGCTCTCAGGACAGCACCACTGCACCCGGATTAGCCTGTGTACAGGGTGGGCCGGTCAACTGAAACTGCGTGATGTCCTGCACAAAGTAATAACGTTTGACAGACGGTTTGAGGTAGAAATACATAGCAAGCTTCAATTCTGGATTACTACATTTGGGGTAGCACTCTACGGTGGTACACGGATGGTTCTAAGACTCCGGAGGGTATTGGAGCGGGCGGCCATGGTCCCAGATCAGAGGTCTCGGGTCCAATGAGGGCCTTCCCTAGCATTTTTCAGGTGGAGGTATTTGCAATCAGTCTGTGTGCGGAGATAAACCTGCGTAAAAACTACATCAGCAAAAGAATCCTAATTTCAAGCGATAGTCAGGCGGCGCTCAGAGCTCTCTCATCATACGAGGAGAAGTCCTCCTTGGTGCCGGAGTGCACAGGGAGACTAAACACACTGGCGGAGAGAAATCCTATCTTACTTCTTTGGATACCGAGTCATATGGGGGTGGAAGGCAACGAAGCAACTGACCTGCTAGCCAGTAAAGCGGCGGCCACCACTCCTATTGGACCAGAGCCATTTCTGGCGATAGGACCGGGTACGGTAAAAGAGCTTAGTAAGGAGACAAAAAGGCAGAGAAACCTACACTGGTTTAATTTCGCCGGTCTCAGACAGTCCAAGAGTCTCCTCGGGGGGTACAACCTAAGAAGGCACAATCTTCTAATGGACCTTCCTAGGGAGAAACTGAGAATCATTACAGGTTTTCTGACGAGTCATTGCAGACTAAGAGGTTACCTACACAAGCTGGGGATCTGGTCGAGCGACCTATGTCGCTTTTGTGACTCGGCAGAAGAGTGTGTGAGGCTGTGGCACGCAGACGAGGGACAACGTGCAATCCCTAACCCCGAGGACCATCCTGATATTTCTGAAGGGCCTGAAAAATTTACTCTCAGATCTTTAATCTCATCAACAGATTCTGAAACTGCACTGGAGATATTATACTTTGTTAGTAGAACATTCCGAATTTTAGAGTACGTTACTTTAAAACCTTTTTCAATATTAAGCGAAAGGCAATTCCTTATGCAGCAAAAATTTAGGTCATATAAGTCAGTCTGAAGATTGACTAAGTCACTGACCTTTTTTATAACCGAATATATTTTCAAATCATCAACATAGAGTATAATATTTGAAAAAGAGAAACAGGAGCTAATATCGTTTATGAATAATACGAAAAATAACGGGCCTAGAATGCTACCTTGAGGCACACCAGAGGTAGCAAACAAGGCTCCGAAGAAATGCTCCGAAGCTTGTTAAGAACAAGAGAACCAACATTATCAGCGTGGGCGCGGTAGAGTTCACTTCTGCTATTTGGAGGTATGTAGAAAACCAAAATAAATAAAGAATTATCAGAAGAGCCACCAATAGATACACATATTTTATCAAGGAGAGTATCATTATTTTCCAAAGCAACTAAATGTGCATTCCACTTTCTCTGTATTGCGACCAGAACACCCCCTCCTCTACTGCGATGTGTCTTTACGACATCTTGATCCTTTATACAAGTTCGGGTCAAAAAATGCATTGTCGTAGATATCTGAATTGAACCGCGTTTCCACTATAACAAAAATATCATTATCTAATTGAGAGCTTAGAAAACGAACAGAATCATATTTAGTACGAAGACCCGAAATATTTTGAAAATAAACTTTCAGACCACTACCAACACCAAGTGATTTACTTACTTTCACAGTGTAGGTTGTTGAGACTGCCCCTTTGAAAAAAAAAAACGAAAAGGACGTTGTTGCTTGACAAGTTAATAACAAGATAAATGTTTTTTATAAATATGAGCATACTTAAACACTGTTATGTATATCCACCTTAAGGTGGCTGTAAACGGTGAGAGTAATTCTTATGAGAATGTATAATTTGCCTCATCCTCATCGTGTACACAGCGTTGAGAACGCATTCTCATTCTCAACATAGACGCATTCTCATTCTCAATGAGACCAATTACGTCATTCTCATAAGAATTACTCTCACCGTTTACAGCCACCTTTAGTGTTGTGAACTTGTTCACCTTTTATAATTTGTGTTCTATCAAAGAAATGTTTGTATTGAAATATTTTACTGAAAATATAATATGCATTCATCAACTGGATCTCATTGAATTAATATCTTATAAACACGTAGTCAATTATATTATCTGCGGTGACACTAGGCAAGCAAGAAGAGAGGTGGAACCATTTCTTATGATCCATCACTTCTAAATCCGAGATACAGCTTAAACCAATAACATTAACACGTCTTTGACTTCTTACTTTACTAACATTAATCTAGTTGTTGTTATTAGTTAACGAAGAAGATGAAAAAGAAAAATACCGGGCTATATTGGTAGAATTGCCAGCAGGCGAATGTGATAATGCAGAGCAAGCATTCACTGCATGTGTGTTAGCATTCACAACATTAGCATACGACTGATTGTTGACAGCAGAAACTGAAGGTACGGTCAATGCTTTCGATTTGGCTCCAGTATATCTAGACGAAGAATGAGCAGACGAAGAATTTGCAGCAACAGATGGGGTTAAGCTAATATCAGGACTAGGCGAAACATTGTCATCTTGATGCGAAGTTTGCGCAGCAGCAGATGGAGTTAAATGGTTCGCAGTTGAGCTCTTTTCAATTGAGTGATTAGCAGCACTAGGCGAAGCAACTCCAAGAAGTTTCGAAAAATTGTTATCTCCACACTTTAAGAGAACATTGTTTAACAAGGAACGAAGACCGCTAACCTCTGAATTTATATAATAATATAATAATAATTTTGGCGCGTACACTATATAGCTCAGTGCTTGGCCGAGCTTCTCCTACTATTTGTGATGTGCGTCTTTATATTTTACCACAAATGGAGGGAATTTCTATGATTAAGATTTTGTTTATCCTGACTGAGAATCGAACCTCAAATTCGTCGGCATATCGAGTTATAGCACGCACCGCTACCAACTCGACCACAGCGGCCAACAAAGTTATAGTTCCAATGAAAAGGAACTCTTAGCTATAATGTGGGCACTCCAAAAATTAAGAAATTATATATACGGAGTGGCCGATTTAACAATCTATACAGACCACCAGTCATTAATATATTCGTTATCTGAAAAGAACCCATATAGCAAACTAAAGAGATGGAAAAACTTAATAGAGGAATACGGAACAAAATTAGTTTACAAACCAGGCCATCAAAATGTTGTAGCAGATGCACTTTCTCGACCACAAGTAACACAACTCAACGAATTGCTCAGATCATTCTGCACAAAGCTCACCAATAGAAACAATGAAAAAAGTAAAACAGCCATTGAACTCGTTCAAAAACCAAATAATTTTTATAAAATATAATGAAGAGAAAGAAACGGTCTCCCAGACAATATTTCCTGACCATTTTAGGCATACGATATATTACAATGATTTACAAAATTTATTTAGATAGTCATGCCAAATGTCACAAATGCTTTAAGGGTAGAAAATGAAGAAATTTTTCACTTCGTGAAAGATATTATTCATACATTTCCAAATTGTACGTTTGTACAAACTCACAGAAGAGCCCATAGAATTTACAAAAACAACGCTCAAGAGATACTTTTAAACTGCTACTGGCCAAACCTAAAACAAATGTGCAGAGCCGAAACAAACACATGCAAAATATGCCTTTTACATAAATATGAGCATCAACCGAACAAACAACCTATAGGAAAACACCAATACCAACAAAAGTAGGAGAATACATGCAAATGGACATATTTCACATGAACAACAATACTTATCTTAGTTCAATAGACAGATACTCGAAATTTTGTTTTATTCGAAAATTAGAACCTAAATTACATTGACACGAGTATATTGAGGAAGTTCTCATACAAGTATACTCAAACGCAAAATATTTTATGACTGATAATGAGAGTGTATTCATTAGTAATATGGCAAAATCAGTATACAGCCGACTTCAAATAACTCATTCCGTTACACCAATACACCAAGTTAAGGATTCTAACCGCTTCCCACCAAACTGCTTAGCTTTTCAAATTATATTGTATCTGGTGCAGCTCAAAGAAACTTTGAATTTCATATTCTCGGAAATCAAAGCAATAGCACAACAGGCAATGAGTTACGATAATAATAACAGCAGTACCAAATACATTTGAGAAATCAAATAGAATTGCATTCAAGAATGTCATCGTCAGCAACAGCAGCCGACAGTATCATCTTAATGTGCTTATGTGTGTATGTATATAGCAGAGGTGGGCGCAAGTTGATTTTCGTATGCACGCGTGCATAGGGCCTCTGCTGCGACGAGCAGCACAAAATATTACGCTATTTATAGAATACGAACGATCGGTAACCCTCGGCACAATGAAGACTGAATGCAATCATACCAGTTGCTATGGGAAAGCACAACAGTCGCATGCAAACACTTGCTCAAGCAACACCACGCTGCGCTATTTCAAATATACAGTGAGAGCTAACAATGTTTATGCGCGAATGGGAAGAAGATTTTTTCTTTATAGAAAATTTAGATGGAAGAGCACAATGTCTTATTTGTAACGACATTGTTGGTCGCAATGCTAAATTTTGTTTAAGCCGACATTATTTCTCTTGCCATAAAAATTTTAAATATTTTACTGGAGGTGAGCGGAAGCTAATGCTTTTGCAATTGCAAGCAGAATTTTTTTTTAAATTCATTGCAAATGATCATGATACTGAAACTGATAATGGTAATAATAATAATAATGATACTGAAACTGATAATGGTAATAATAATAATACTGAAACTGATAATGGTAATAATAATAATAATGATATGTCTTTTACTGTTGCGTTGGCTTTGGCAAAGCAATGTCGCCCATTAGAAGATGGTCATTTTTTTTTAAATTTGTCTTCAAAAGTTAAATATTAATAATGAAAAATAATAAATAATAATGAATAATAATACTAATAAAAAGTAAAAATAATGTATAATTATAAATAATAATAATAATAAAAAGTAATAACAATAAATAATAATAATGAATAGCACATTTGTACGATAACTAGTAAGACTCAGTGTACACTGTTGTTGTACCGAACGACATGCTCAAATTCGTGCTTTCGCTGCTTCACACACAAATAGTAATAGTATGCGTGTAAAAATGTATATGGTATATAGTAACAGCAACAGCAACCGACAGTATCATCTCAATGTGCATATGTATGTATGTACACATTTAGTAACAGCGACAACAACCGACATCAGCTTAGGGTAGAATAATAAATATATTATTAAATAAAGACAGACTCAATTTGGAGTTGATACTGACAAGTCAACCAGCGAGTTTTATTTGGCGCCCAACGTGGGGCCACAGTGATTTAATAATTAACCGTTGATCGGGAAAGGATTTTCGACAATCCTTAAGATTAAAGTTTTCAATATTGCAATAAAAAGTATCCTTAAGTATAAGGAGAAATAAAGCAATAAGTATATATATATAATTTTGGTGCTTACACTATATAGCTCAGTGTTTGGCCGAGCTTCTCCTACAGTTTTGTGCCGACTCCGAACGGCAGATGTATTTATTGAGAAGCTTTTTCATGGCAGAAATACCCTCGGAGGTTTGCCATTGTCTGCCGAGGGGTGACCGCTATTAGAAAAAACTTTTTCTATTATTAAGATTTTGCTTGCCCTGACTGAGGTTCGAACCTCGAACTCACCGGCATATCAAGTTATAGCACGCACCGCTACCAACTCGACCACAGCAGCCACTACCTCTGAATTTAGCTTAGCTATAATATTAATATTAATAACTTTTGGCACTATATATGTAGCTCCGTGTGTGGACCGAGCTTGTCCTACCATTTGTAGTGTGTCTTTATATTATACAACTAATGGAGGGACCTACAGTTTTGTGCCGACTCCGAACGGCAGATGTATTTAATGAGAAGCTTTTTCATGGCAGAAGTACCCTCGGAGGTTTGCCATTGCCTGCAATGTGATTTTATTCAGCGTGTTGTTAGTTACAATTGGCATATTTTTACTTTGTAAAACAGGTGAAGGAGGTGAACGAAGAGAACTTCGGCGCGCCGCCGTACATATTTTGCAATAATAACTCTTGTAAGAGCTAAGCAAAATTTCCAACTCATTCGATGACATACCAACACATGATTTGTGGAAAAGTTCATTGCACTTCATACATTGCACTTTTGGTTGTGTTCGATCAACCTTCTGTCCACAACAACAGACCATTATTAACTAATGTATTTGTTAATAAAGGCAAAAGCAAAATTCAAAAGAAAACAAGAGCCCCTGTAGAAATTGCTATTGTAAATAATAATAATTTTGGCGCGTACACTATATAGCTCTGTGTTTGGCCGAGCTTCTCCTACCATTTGTGGTGTGCGTCTTTATACATATTATACCACAAATGGAGGGACCTACAGTTTTGTGCCGACTCCGCACGGCAGATGTATTTAATGAGAAGCTTTTTCATGGCAGAAATACCCTCGGAGGTTTGCCATTGCCTGCCGAGGGGTGGCCGCTATTAGAAAAAACTTTTTCTATTATTAAGATTTTGCTTGCCCTGACTGAGATTCGAACCTCGAACTCACCGGCGTATCAAGTTATAGCACGCACCGCTACCAACTCGACCACAGCGGAAATTGCTATTGTAGTAATATAAAAACGAGTCATTTCATTTACTAAAGAGTCACAATCCACTGATAATTATTTTATTGACATAAAAATCACAGAGCGAAATGAAAATGCGTCCTAACAGCACGACGTTCAATCAACCCTACATTTAGAGGTTACGAAATCATAAAAAAGGGTGGCGAATTATATTTTTTTTCCATTCCAAAATATGTATGTAGGTTTTATTTAATTCGAAAATGTTTCCACAAATAACAATGCGAAAGAAAACAGTTTAGCTCAATTGCTTTTTGTATTGGCAGTCAATTTACGAAATCGAGTTGGGTCTGATTTATATCGCAGAACAGAGTATTTAAGTAATCTGTGTATATACTTGTATATTTATATCTTGAAGGAACTAAACTAATCAAACATTTCAGTCAGTTCAGTAGTGAATCATAACTGTTAACGAAACAACAATTGTTACTTGGCCAATTCGCGTCGTTTTATTTTTGATTGTACTCGCATATTTTTGTGGAGTTCAATCCACCTCAATAAGCCTTTTTGAAAGAAATTAACAAAATTGTTGATTATACATTGATTCGATCGAAACTACTTGCCATATAAACAAGTAAGAATACTTAACTTATTTTACTCCATAAACACACTAAATGAGAGTAACGTCATTATCAAGAGTATTAAACGAAAACGTCAATCCAAATAGACGATTTATGTGGTATTAGGTATAAGCATGGTAGCTCCATTTCATTCCTTTGAAAAGTGATGTTAAAATATCTGAGAAAATACTCCAAGCTGTAAAAAAAAGCTAAATTTATTTACACACCAAAGATATATTCCAATGAAGCCCAGGTTTATTGCTTTAAAAAAATTATAAATCACAATCCTCTATTTCACGTCTGGGATTGGCGCAATCTTATGAAATGAAATATTTATTTATTAAATTTTGATTTCGCGGCTTCGGAAAATAACTCCCAAAAGCTACAAAAAAATAAATATAATGTAAATTGTTTTTATTATTTTTTCCTTGATCAGAATTTTTGGAACTTAATACAATTTTACCTAGAACGTATACGGGATAGTCGACCATGTACAATTTGACTCACGCACTTAAGCGGGAGCATGTTCCAAGACAGGCGCCTGCTCGCAGCCGCACCTACTGGTGTACAGACGCTGCAGACCTTGATGAACCCTTAAGCCGAATATGTCGAAGAGGCCTCCCCAGAGGACACTTGAATAAAATCACCCGGAAGTCGTGAGCTGCTTGATCTGCACGCTAAAGAATCGCTCTGGCCACTGAATGGCAGTCAGAAACTTTCCCCACTTTCGTGGACTTTGGCACACGAATCCCTGCAGAGGATTACACCGATTTAAAAAATGGTTACATTAATTACTTACAACTGGCCATGATATTGTACATGGACAATGGTGTTCCATGAAATGCACGGAAGGTTGAATTCACCCAAGAAGTTATGAAGCAAGAGTAGTAAATGTACACTGTTACTAGAAGACTGTCTCTTTAATATTGATACCCAATATTGTGTTATATGATTTTTTAAGTTTTACATTTCAATTAGATAAAAAAAAAGCTCTCTTATAGACAAACTCGTGATTCTTAATAAGATTTGCCTTTTGTTTCCGGTTGAATTTTGCTCCTCAGATGTGAAACGGTCCAAGACGAAAATTAACTGAACTTGTAAATAGTCCACAAGAGAATTAATTACACCGAGCTTATTGGATGCTAGAATCTTACTAAACTTTATTAAAATTTATTTCTTACTCCAGCCTTTACAATTAGGTAAATTAATTATGGTATCGGCTTAATTCTAGGAACTTAAATAAAGCTGTGATCAGTTACAGCTGCAACTGCAGCTGTGCTATTGTTGCTATTGTTTATTTTGGTCATAGTCTTTTTGCATTCATCATAAGAACAGATTTAGCATAGTGATGTTTAGAGTGGAAGTGCAGTTGGAATGGGAATCGTCCAAAACTGCTGATGGTGCAAGTTATCATAAGAATGGATTTGGCGTGGGAGTCATGTGTTAACTCCTCCCCCTCTTAAGTGTAATCGTCCGCGATTATTCGCTGTTATTTATATCATTTGCATTGACCTGCCTCAATATCTCTTCAATGACTAGGTCGTTATTTTGTTGAAATTGTCTCCTCGTGATGAGTTAATCGTTGTACCTTTACAAAATTTTGCAACAATTATGATGGATAGAAGCATTGTGATAATACATAAAATTATTTTCATGCTACTGTGGTTTGTTTCTATCTTTTGGTTTACGTTTGATATTCTTTTAATATTTTTAATATCAATTTGGTCAATGTTTTCCAAGGTTAGTTCTTCTAACTATTTTACTATGTTTAATTTCTGTAAACCGGGGTGTTCTATGTCGTCATAAGCTCCGCGTTCCTTGTTTTCGAAAAGTGTATTGTTAATTGTTACTTTATCCTCAAAAATTACTAAATGTGTTCCATTTATAGTTATTTTTTCATAAAATCCATCTTGTATTATAAATTTATCATTATTTAGTATCAACAAGCCCTCTCTTACATTGTCAATTTTTTATAGTTTTTAGCATAACTAATGTTACGATGTGCTGTATTTTTGTTCAGCTGATCTAATAAACAATTCGGTTTATCTTCGATTTGACAAAAATTAATGACTGTTTTATTATTACAATTTTTTAATAATTTAAAGTGTCCTCCTCTCTTTCCAACAGCTCTGTAGTCTAACTATAGTATCTTGTCTTTTCGAATTACAGGCTTAATAAGAAATGTCTGATCAAATTCATTTACTATGGGTACTTTATTATGAATGCCCCTATTGTGATTCACAACTCAACTAAGTTGAGTTGTCAGTGTTACAACTCAACTCAACTATTTTTGCGTATTATGGTTCACAACCTACTTTAGTTGTCTTCGTTAAGTTGCTGACAACCAGAATTGTTGTTAATTTTGACAACTCAAATAAGTTGGTATTCGCGCAAGTGTTCAAAAAAATCTGTGAAAATTTAAATATTTGTATTAATAATGGATATATCCGTTGAAATGTATTTCACGGAAGGGGAGGAAGAAAACGTGCAGCTTACACGTATTAGACGGAACCTTAGAGACCAGACAAATCCATTGGAATTGCCATCGGGCAGGTACGTTACGGTTTTACTGAAAGCATACAAAGTTTTTAATAGTTATATTTTTAGATTCATAAGTTACTTTAGGCTGAACAAAGAAGCGTTTATATATTTGCTGAATGAGACGAAGGACTTTTTCAAGCAATCAAAGAGGACTTCTTCTATATCACCGACAATAAAATTGTGCGCCACATTACGTTTTTTTGCAGACGGCAGCTACCAAAAGAGTAGCGGTAATGATTTTAATGTTGGTTTAGCGCAGCCAACATTTTCTATGGTCCTTGAGGAGACTATTAATGTCTTAGAGCAGCATGTCTGTGCACGTTGGATCAAAGCGGCGATGACACCTGAGGAGGTACGAGATTCAAAAATTGCTGTTTACACTCAAAGTGGATTCCCAGGAGTAATGGGCTTCGTTGACGGTACACATGTGCGAATCTGTGCACCACGAAAGGAAATACAGCACCTATATCTCAATAGAAAAGGCTATTACAGCCTAAATGTGATGATTGTGAGTTTAAGAAATTCTTATTTTTTGCGCACGCACTTTTCATGAATATGGTTTTAGTTTTCAGACTATAAACAAAATATTAGGTTCGTTGACGCCAGATATCCAGGTTCCAATCATGATTCCCATATATGGAATGTAAGCTCACTTAAGCAACACCTGGACCGGAATGTACCAACAAACACATGGATTTTAGGTAAGCTATTCTTACTTTGTTCTTCTAAGGTGTAGCTTGTACAATATATAAATCAAATTAATCCTAGGTGATGCGGGATATCCACTAGGAAAAATTATAATGACACCATTTCGCAATACAGCTGATGGCTCACCACAAATGAAGTATAACAAAATTCATGCTAAAGCAAGGAACTCCGCCGAGAGAACCATCGGCGTGCTTAAAAGCAAATTTAGGTGTTTGCTTTCT